>CM036638.1:7205000-7852303 GCA_020746105.1 Trogon surrucura | reverse complement strand
GCCAGGCTCTGCGCCGGCAGCTCCTGCAGTCAGGGTGCTCTCGTCGAGCCCTGTCAGCGACTCATAGGAGGGCAGGGAAACGCTGATTCTGTTGCTCCGGTCCGAGTCTCTGGGCTCAGAGTAACCTGTGTTCATCACCTCCTCGTAGCTGGGGACGTAGTACTGGGAAGAGACGTCTTCGTCCTCTTCTTGACTAAAGGGGAAAACATTAAAGGGGTCAGTAGCACATCATTTCAGCTTCACTGTCGGGTGTCAAAACCTTGACAAATCATTTGCTCTTCTGTTTGCCTGCTGATTCCTTTTCGACAGATCACAGCTCCACCTATATTCAGACACATTTTTATTTCCTTGTGACATTTAATCATCACTCTCTTTGCCCATGAAACCTCTTTTTCTATTGCAAAGCAGTGATTTCTTCCCCCCTAACCCCACAATGCTGATTTCTCACCTCCCCTCTCAAAATGTAATCAGTCGAAATACATTTCAAAGGGACAACACCCCTGTCTCGGTCATTCAGATGTCTTTTGGGTTGGGGATCCTCCTTAAGTTGTTCTGCAAAGAGATCCAGCTCTGCAGCACGTTATCATCGACGCCACACGCATGCTCGGCATTTCTTTCGCATTACAGAGTTATATCCTCAACCTCATAGGGAAAACCAGTTTTCTTGGTGGATCGGCACACAGTTCTCTGCAGCCAACGGCAGAGCCGTCGTCTGCTCCTGCCACCCAAAGACCCTGGGGCAGGGACATCTCCCACACCCTGACTTCGCTCCACCTGCCAGGAGCTTTCCCCAGGCAACCAGGAGCGCCCCGCAGACTTTCCTGGGTCTAAACTCCATCTCGATCGTGTTGCTCGGCACCCCCTGCTCCTCACCCGGCAGCAAGCCCGCTCTCCTGCGTTAATCAGTAACCAGGGTCCCCAGCGCTCCCTCCCAGCTGCCCAGAGTATCAACAAAGCCAGGAGCTGGCTGGGCCACAGCGCCACCCAGAGCTCAGCCTACACACAAACAGCACCCCCAGCACCACGAACACAGCTGGGGTCATCCCTTCCACAGCATTTCTGAACCCTAAGCCATGGGACACGCTTGCCTTTGTTTTAGCACACACCATCAGCCCTGCTCTCCTTGCTCCTGACCTCCTTGGTTTCATCCTCGTGCTTGATCCCGCTCCCCTTTCTCCCCCCAAAAGGCTCACCTGTCCTCCTGAGGGGAGGGCTCTGGGGACGGTTGGTGCTGCACATGAACAAGATCTTCACTTTGCCTCTTCTTGTCCCGGATATTCAAGCAGATGGAGAGCAGCAGCAGCAGCACGCCTGCCCCCACCAAGACATAGGCCACCGAGAAGGTCTTGCTCTTCAAAACAGCTCCGGTGCCACGGTCAGGCTTGCTGCTGTTCCCAGCAGGTTTGTCGGCGGACCCAAAGCCGGGAACAAGGTTCCAGACGGCCATGATGATGCCAAGGACAAGCATCCCCAGCCCTATTGCCGTTAGAGCGTAGTGAGAGCCGTTAGCCCGAGACTGGGCCATCGCTGCCGGGCTGCTCCCTCCTCACGGCACGGCTCGGCTGCGGGGGCTGTGGGCCGGCTGGCATACGTGCGGTCCCCTCCCCGGGCAAGTGGTGAGTGCTGGGAGGAGATGGAAAGAGATGGTTAGTGCACGGCGGGATGAAAAGGCAACGCAGCCACCGTTTCAGCAGCCAGGATCACACTGGTTTATGCAACTATCGCTAGAAATCTGATTCCAACACATGCTGGGACACACATGGCAGCAGGAACCTTGCTGGTCATTCTCGTCATGCTCCTTTGCTACTTTCTCAGCCGCAGTATCCACCACCCTTAGGAAAGAACTGAACGACTCACCTTTGCTAAGGACTTGGATTACCCATCCTCAGCAGTGTGCTAATTGACTTTTTCACTACACCAAAAAACTGCTACCAAAAAAAAATTCACTGCTTACACACTCCCTGCTTTATGGAGCTGCACTGCCTTAGACAAACAGCCGCTGTCAATGCAAATTCAGCTGAAATCCCTCAGACACAAATCTCTGCCTGTACAACTTCTGCTTTCCCCTGTTCAAGACGGAGCTGGCTGCCCGCCTTGCACCACCTCCCTGCCCAAAGAGAAACCAAAACTGCAGGCTTCCCAGCCAAGCCAACCCTGCGGCTTCTCCCGACCGCTGCCGGCGAGGGCTGCTCCAAGATGAACTTCTCTCACAGCTCCTGCCTGGTATCTGGCCAGCGCTTGCCCACCCCGGGTGTTACAGGTGCTGGCAGCGAGTCCCCTGGCCACATCCTGCGCCCCCAGCACCAGCGGAAATGCTTCCTCCACCCCCTCAACTGAGGGGTTGTGTTCTCTGAGCTGCCAGGACCAGACACACTTGCTTTCCAAAAATAAACACGTGGAACCACACCTCCTGGCTGCTCGACTCCCCGATCTCGGCAGCTGTGAGCACAACGCCTTCCTGCGACCGAGCAACTCTGATCCCTGCAGCAAAGCTCCCCCATCTTGCATCTTGCAGCAGCCTCCCGATTTCATGCACGTGCCAAACCCGGCGTGCAGCTGCACAAACTGGCTGGGGTTTTCCCCTCCCTTCCTCAGCCCTGGCTTCTCGACGCTTCTCATGCAAGAAGTCACAGCCCCTTCTGCTCCGGAGAGCACCCGCAACACAAACTCACGGCGGGCTCCACATCGCGCACGAGGCAAATCACGCCCTACGGCCTCTTCCTTCCTCCACCCTCCACTCCGCTGCACCCCACTCCCAGCCACGCCGGTGGCCAGGACCTCCGAGACTCTGATTTGTCAGCAGTCCCGCTTCTCATTTGGGGTCTTCCAAACGTAGCTAGACAGGTGGCTGTTGGGTTTTGTGGGTTTTTTTCCTTACCTATTTACCCAAGAGAGCTCCCATCCTCACGCTCCTTGGCAAGGCACTTCACGAACAGATACCGGCCAGCCGGGACTTTGTTTCGAAACTGTGTCATGGCTTTGGGGCAGAAATATTGCACCACACACAGAGAAAATGTGCAGGGCTGGTGACATTTACCTGTGGGGTCTAAACCTCCGCCCTTGCCCCTGGAAGTGGTCAGGATTTGAGCTGCCACATCATCACCTTTGTGCCTGAAAGTTCTACGCAGATCCCTCGCTGCACTGCCCGGCAGTCCAGGCAATCAGATTAAAGTGTGAGACTTGGTACACGAGTCTGTCTCCCCATCGAATTAGCTCTTCTTCTGGCCTTCCAGCGTGCTGCTGTCGCTGCTTTGGCAACAACCCCGGTGCCCTGACGTCAGAAGGGAGCTGCTGCGATCTCAGCCTCGGGTCCAGCATCACTGGCGCTGTCTGGAGCAGGATGGGCGGTGTCGAGACAGACACCGGTCAGCATGGTGAAAGGATGCTGCGACTTGAGGGTTCAAGGGAAGCCCCAAACTCGCCCCAAAAATCCTTGCTGTGGTCAGTATCTCCAAGGCAGCACTCGCACGAGTGGCACGTGACGGAGCCGTCCTCCCAGATCCAGCCACGAAGCGATGCCCTGCTCTGTGGTTGCTCTGGTTTAATAAACCTCAAAGGATTTTTTCCTCCATGATTTCCCCCACTGACCACAACCACGCCACTGTGCTAAGCCCCATACACCCAACCCTCGCCACCGCTCCCGCTGGCAACCTCACCCCTCCACTGAGTGGGCAAGCGGTGGCCTCACGCTCCAGCCCTCCCCCAGCTTCCATCCCCTGCCCTCCACCTGCAGCACAAAGTCCTCCCTGAGGCCAAGACCCACCTCCAGCCTCGTCCCACGCACGCCTGCGGCCCCACACTGGCAATGATTTACACCAGGATCTTCGAACCATTAAACTCCACCAGCGTGGCCACAAAGCTGGGGGCACCTGTGCCCCCCCGCCAGCTCAGCCAGGCTTCCCGCACCTCTCACTGACCCCCCACGGGCTGCCAGAGGCGAGGGATGCTTTGTGACTTCCCTTGGGACGTCGCCGACTGTTCATTTGGCACGGGAGGGCTCAAGACAAGCTCCTCTTCACGCACAGCACGCCTAGGCGCACCCCGAAGCCTTTCGGCAGGGACAGACACCAGCCTGACTCAACGTCGGTTCCCACGATGGGGACGCAGACCCCCCCAGCCCCAGACCACGCTCCACTTCTTGTTGCTCCCAGTGAAGCACCGAGTCTGGCCGTCGCGGCGATTCAGGAGGAAGCACAACACCCGTCCCTGCCCCCGACAGCACCGCGCTTCTCTGCCCTCCACAACCTTTGGATTTTTCCTCCCCGTGATATCACCTTCCCGCTTGTGCTCCAGCAGCAACTCCTTTGTCACGGGATCACAAGAGCTGAGCCCACAGCTCGGGGAGCTTATCAGACCCTGATGAAGTCACAGGGCATGGGACCGGCTCACTCGCACTCAGCTCCAGGGCTTCCTCACTCCTGAGGAGGAGCGCGATGCACAGCTTGCAGCACGCTGACATGGAGAGATACATCCCTTGAAAGCTGGTGTGCAACTCCAGCACCAGCTGTAAAACACAAGATTAATTTTCCAGATTTTTTTGAGGGGGGAAAAATAAACCTATTGTCCAAACATCCCAAGAGCCTGGAGCCCGCTGCATGCTGGCTCACACCGCACGGCTGCAGCCACAGCTCAGCCCCTTCCCACATTAGGACCACGAGGTCCTCTGGTGCCTCTCAACAGCCATCTGCAATGTGCTGGAGACCCGTTGCTCCACGTGGGCATTTCCAGAGATCTCTGCACCTTCTGGAGGTGCCGGAGGGTTTGGTCCCATCCCTGGGCTGGGCAAGATGATCGGAAATGGGGGTAAGGCTGAGCCAGGCTGGGCTTCGCCTTTCTGCCCGGCCCCAGCTGGGGGCACAACCAGCCCCCTCAAGGTGCTACCTTCATCTTCATGCTTCCACCCAGCCAGCCTTCTCATTAACCACCTTCCCTGCTAATTGGCGACCGCAGCACACTCTCACGAGCTCATTCCTGCAGCGGCAGTAACATCTCGCCGAGCCCCTGTTACACAAAGACTCAACCCACCAGCAACACAAAACTCCACTCCAAGTCAGAAAACCAACAGGTCGGGATTCAGGCAGTAACTTATCCTTTTTTTTTTCCCCGGCCCTTCTCACTGCCCACCTTATACCTGCCCCAGCAGCAGGAATGGTAGGTTCTGGGCAGATGCAGCCCAGGGGATACGGGGAGAAAAATTCCCAGAGGTATCCAAGTGAACTGGGAGAAACAGCTTTGCTGCTGGTCTGGCCAATTTCTGTTCATTTAGCCAAACACACCCAGTCCAACTTTAGAGCATCTCACCAGGGAATACAGAGACCCAGAGGGTCAGCCCTGAGCTGACTATCAGGGCTTTTCCACATTTTGCTGCTAATGCTTCCTGCCCAGAACAGGAACGCACTCGCATTCATCGCTCTCGGCATTCCCCGCAGAAATTTTATGAGCTATTTCCCCATCTTTTTTTTATTTTCTTCTGAACAACCCCTCCTCATTCATGCTCTTGCAGACAGCACCAGCTTTTTTCTTAAGGTTCTGCACAAGGGGCTCCCCCTGCCTCAGTCCAGCCCAGAGGGGAGCCCAGGGCCCCCAGCGCTGCGGCTTCCTGTAAAAACAAGGGCGTCACGGGAAAGCAAAGGCTGCCGGGCCCAGTCTTGGGCTCAGGATGCTGCAACCTGGCCACTGCAGCCACGCCGGCGACCGCAGAATCACAGCGACGGGGCTCACAGAATGCACCACTTGCACAGCGTGGCGCCTGGCCCTTCTCCAGCCTGAGGCATCTGCCACCCCCTCGGCAGCTTTTCTAACTCCTGCCAAGTCGCCACCGGTTTAAGAACTGGCACCGACCACGCAAGCCACGGTAACCGTATCCCCCGATCATCACTATGCAGCAGCCATTAGCTTGAATTTTGCCACTGAGGTATGGGATACTGTCTTCCAGACTCTTTTTCTCCCCCTAATTTCATTACGGCCATCACACAAGCGCTTGCTGCAAGCCAGTAATGGACTCGGACCCAGAGTCCTGTTCAATTTATATTCGAGGATGTTGCCATTTATGCCTGAAGATAACGCTGCCGGAGGCCGGCGAGCTGTCATCGTGTCACAGCCCACCAGGTTTTTCCCGAGCCCAGCTCACACATGTGGCTGACGCCAGCCTCACACCTCCGGGCCAGGCTCTGTGACACCAGAGGTGGAGGTTTTGGGGTGTTTGCATACTTTTGGGCTAGAATAGGGAGTTCTGTATGCCCAGACCTAGGAAGGCACACCAGGCTGGGAAAAGCCCAGTGCTTTGACTTCGCCTCCCTCCCGTTTTCCTTTTGATTCCACTTTGCACCTTTGCTTTAGGTGCGCTGCTTTGGGTTTTTTCTTTTTCCCAAGCTGCTGTTTCCTGCAGGAGATGAAGCCATTCCTCCCAGCAGCCCTCCTGTGGTTACAGGTCTGTGACCTGGTCTCCGTGCCAGATAACACACTCTCCTCCCGAGCCTTTCGGCACTTGTAGATGTTACCCATCTGCCCTTCTACCGTCTCCCAAACCCCGCACTCCGGCTGCCTTGGAAGGTTTCCCAGCCTTCCTGCCACACCATGGGAAGTCCTGGAGCCTTCTCTCCTCCCTGCAAACTCCTAACCCAGCCCACAGTCGTGCCTCACCACTGCCACCTTCCTCATTCTCAGCCTCACCCTTCATCCCACTGTGCACCGACACAGCATCGCCTCTCGCCACACTTTCTGAACAGCAAGACCCACAAACAAAACCCACTGCAGCCAGAGGAGAGGAGCCAGCGGGGTGGGAAGGGGGAGATGGGTGATGCAGGGGGAGATGGGTGATGCAGGGGGAGGGATGGAGCCAGCCGGGCACAAAGGAGCAGTGTTTGGCAACGCAGGCGCAGGTATTTCGATAGGGATGGGGGTTTGCCAGGACATTGTGTTGCTGCACGCTACCTGCACGGCTCAGGCAGGACATTCAGCTGCTTCGGCAGAGCCTCAGTGCCAGTTTCTGCCTAATTAATAAGAAATGCATTGAGGCACACACGTACCTGGACTGCTGGGCTCCTCCCGGGCTCCAGGATCTCCAGACAGCTCTGTCTGGCCCCAGCCTCCCAGGATCTGCACAGGAGCAAGGTTGTGAGCAGCACCTCCAGGCACAAAGCTACGTGGAGCGTCACCAACACTCGGCTGTTTTCAGGGCATCGACGGCCAAACCTTCCCCAGGCACTTCCACTCCTGAGTATTTTCCCACCCGTGTAATTACCCACAGATAAAATCAAAGGCATCTCACAGACTTCCGAGTCATGTCAGTTGAGGGCTGGGTTCACCAGCTCCACACCCACGTGTTCCTCATTGCCACCTGGGAGGTTTCCCTTTCTGGCCATCACACCAACCTTCCAGGGCTTTGGGCAGCCGCAGGATGCTTGGCTACAGCGCAGAGGGTTGCGTTGTTGCAGTATCCTATTGAACCAAGGCTGAGTTCTGCACTAGGGGAGCTTTAAGGAGCCTGAAAGCCCACTAGCAGCTGCAAGCCAGGACCACACCTCCTGGTGCAACTTTTAGGAAGAATTTCTTCACTGAAAGGGTTGTCAGGCATTGGGACAGGCTGCCCAGGGAAGAGGTTGAGTGACCGTTCCTGAAAGTGTTTAAGAGACGGATGGATGTTGCCTTGAAGGACGTGGTTCAGTGGTGTTGACAGGGCTGGGAAAAGCTTGGACTTGAGGACCTTGAACGTCTCTTCCAGCCCAAACTGTTCTATGATTCTACGATCTCACCCAGGTTCCACCACGCAGTGCTGAAGGCAGCCTGTCTCACATGGGACGTGCTTGCAGAACTGCTCGTTTCTGCACACAGCTTCGCCATAAACCCTGCTTATGCTGGGTGTAGGGGGACACTGGCCCCCTCCACATCACCGCCAGAAAGCAAATATCAAAGTCCTAGCAGAAAAAGTGTTCCAAGGAGCTTCAGCAGGACATGGGTGACCCTCGACACAGGATTCCCTCACATGCAACCTCTGCAAGGCACCTCGACCTGCCGGGTGTACTGTGATTCCCAAAAGAGCCAGTTTTCGAGTCAGTGTGGGGAAGACACACACTGAGATCACACGCACAAACATGCACAGCTGGCTCGGAAACAAAAAAAACACTCCAGCAAAGCTGTTAGCAACAAAAACTATAAACCCTCTCGGCCGCGATTACCAGTCCCACCGCTCAAAGAGGCCACGGGCGGAGCGGTGCCAGCAGCCCTCCTGCCCCCCAGCCTCCGGCACCGGGCTGCTGAAACTTCCAGCCACGAAGAAACACTCGTCAGACGGGCTTCCCGAGCCGACCCTGCCTTCCAGCCCTCTCGTGACGGTTCTTCCTTTGCCTCACACGACGCCGCAGGAATTAATCACCGCAGCGAGCTCCAGGCTGCTCTTTCTTTTGCAGAAACGGCACGACGGGAAGAACTGAAACCCCACAGACCCGCGTCCAGTCCATCAGCCGCCCGGCACGGCCTTGCCCAGCACGGGTTTCCTTCTCTTTGTCTCTGTTTGCTCTCCAAACAGGCACACACCGGCCCTTGCACCTTCCCGGGCACTGACGTCTTCGAGCCGCGGGCTCGCGGTACGTGCCGGCCCCGCCGCGCCGCCGTCCGTCCGCCCCTGGGAACCGGCCACCGAGGCACCGGCGGGTTTCCTCCCCCTCGCCCTACACCGACACCGACACGGCCACAGCCGACCCTCCCCGACAGGACCGCGGTCCCTACCCCGCTCTTCCGTCCCCACAGGGGGTGACCCCAAGCCCACGTGTCACCAACGCGGAGCCCCTCCCCGAACCCTGCCCGCCCAACCCTCCAGCGCCCCCTCGCCCCCCCTGCTTTGGGGGTATCCCCCTCACGGTGGGGTTCCCCTTTCTGAGCCCCGGCCGAGGACCCCTCGCTCGGAGACCCCCGAGCCGGTTCTGGGGGTCCAGCCGGGGGGCAGCGCTGCGGGGCTCAACCCCCCCCCAGGTCCCTGCCCGCCCCCCAGCCCAGGCTGAGCCCCCAGCGCTGCCCCTTTGCCCCGGGGGACGCAGCCTCAGCCCCCGCCCCGCTCCCGGCGGCTCCGGCCCCGGCCCGTGGGGGCGTCCCACCGCCCCCCAGCCCTGCCCCACGTACCTCCGGCGGCTGCGACGGGTCCCTCCCGGCCCGGGCCGCCCTCCTGTTCCCTCCCCTCCCCTCCCGGGGCGGTGCTTGCAGAGCCCGGCCCCGGCGCGGGGGGTGGCCCCGGAGCTCCGCTCCCTGTCCCGGCGACCCGGGGAGGGGCGAGGAGACACCGAGAACCGGCCGAGACCCCCGGGCCGGGGAGCCGGGGGCCAGCAGCCTCTCCTCTCCTCCTCCTTGGGCCCTTTTGCTCCGGCCCGGCCGCAGGCGAGCGCAGGGGTCTGCGCTCCTGGAAGCCCTTCAGCCTCATCCTCACCCTCCTTCGTCCGGCAGTTTCTGTGGACGTTTTGTAAAAGTTCTCAGAAAGTCTGGGGCGAGGGGGAACTGCACAGGCTGGTTTTGGTTCCCCTTCTCCAGAAGGTCTGAGCTGGGGCAGCGAAGGGATGTGTGACCCAGCCACACCGGCTCCTTCTCCCCACGCAAGTCGCGCGCCCGGGCGTGACGGGGACAGGCTCCAGCCCTGCTGCTTCCCGGGGGGCCCTGTGCACCAGAGGCTGCTCCTGCAACACCTCATTCCTGCGATTCCTACAATTCATCATGCGATATATAAAAACGACATGTTTTCCCACACCTCGTCCCAGGTGTTGGTCACAGCTTGTGGGTGCTCCAAGCATCAGAGCCCCCATTTCCAGTTTAAAAACGAGCTGGCGAGGGATCCGCATTACGAAACCGGCTCGTACTGACGATCAGAGCCTTTCCTCAAACGAGCACATGCGAGCACTGGTTGCAGAAGCCCCGTTTTGAGGAACCTCAGCCGCTTGGGCTCGTTGCTCTGCTCCACAAGGCAAAGCCAACACCCCCACAAAGCCAGCCTTTTGGTCACAAGGAGCCTGGAAAGCACTTTTATCAGGCTGCTGCCCTCTGTGAGCACTCCCAGCCAACCACCCGCTCACCGGGAAGAGCCGTTCCAGGTACGGCCCTGCCGGCCACGTGCCTCGGCCTCGGAGCCAGACAGTCCCATGGTTTTCAGGCTGAACCAAAGGGACTGACCCGCCGGCTCCTGCCCTCGCTTTGGTAAGACGTTACTAATGAACAATTAACAGCTGCAGTTATGCAAAGGTTCATGGGCTGTGCCGGGGGGTGGAAGCAAACCCCATCACGATTCATGCCGTGTCACCTCGCCCCAGCTGCCATCCCAGCAGCAATCGGGATGTGTTTTTCCACACCCAGCCCTAGCACTAACCACCACCGAGAACTCAAATGCTGTTGGAGCTGACACTCAGGGTGGGTTATTCCCAATCACGAGTGAAAAAGCAACACTGCTACACTCACCGGACCGGCCGCTGCAGTTTTTCCTGTCCCTTAAGTCCTGCAAGTCCGTGCGAAGGCAAAAGCCATCATGAACCCAACACAACTTGTGCCATCCCCTCCCGTGAATCAGCACGCCGCAGCCCTGCCTCAGGGGCACTGGTGCTCGGGATGCCGATTCCCGGCATCTCTCCCGACTGCACAATTCCGCACGGAGCCGATGGTATTTTCCACTGACTCACCTGTCCTTGGCTCCTCCTCCCTAGGCATGGCAGCGCCGCCCTTCCCCACTCACGATACCTTCCTTCTCTAATCAAAGGTCAATTTCCAGAGCCATGCTATTAAAAAATCAAAAAAAATAAGAAAAAATAAGTATAGCTACATGTGGGATTGGGTTTCTTCTCCCTTGTATGGATTGTTTTGCATTTTCAGGCTGGGCCACCCGCTCAGGCAAATCCTGCTCCTTGCCCTCCCTGCAACACCTTTCTGTTTCAAGCATAAACCCGGTGTCCCCAGCAGCTCCAGCAATCAGTAGCTGTAGCAAGGAATTGTTTCCTCTGCAGGTTAGCCCTGAGAAAGCCTTGGGAAGCGGGGTGGGGGGAAACACTTCATGCAGCGACTGTCCCTGATCTTGCGCAGGGACAGCCCAGCCAAGCAAGGCCACCCCCCGGCAGAGGGGCCTTTGAGACCATGAGCACAGAGGGGACATTCATGAAGTGTCTCCTCGCGTTCCCACTCTTCAAAGCTGAATATTGGCCAGAAACAGCCTTTTTCTGTGGCAGCACCTTGCTGCATCGGCGCCCTCAAGCATTTCAGCTCCCCCTTCCCCCAGCTGTTTCCTTTGGAGCAGATTTCTTGCTCCCCTTGTGATGTTGACTCAGGCTGCTTTGTCCATCCTTAAATTAAGGGGCTTGTTTGCATCCCTCAAAGGGCAGAGCCCGGACGGCTGCTAATGCACCTGCCTTTCTCTGCTGCGGGCTGACGCATTTACAAGCTTTTCTTTGGCTCATTTGCCTTTCCAGCCAGAGGAGCCATCCTGGCGTGGGTATTTATCTACAGGCAGCTCCAATCCTCCCCTCGCAAACACTCACCACGCAGTTCAGGGTGGGCTGGTATCTCTGCAGGGTGTTTATCCAGCCAAATATGTGGGATAAAGACTTTGCTTGTACAGGAACGCTGTGGAGGAAAGAGGAGCCTCGCCAGGAGCCATCGGCAGGCAACAAAAGGGCCTTTCAGAGGGGCATTTGCTGCTTCGGTACTTGCTGGAGATGGCAGGGGCTCACGTTACCCTGAGTTATGGGCACAAATTGCTCAGCGGCAGTTTTCCCATGCTTTTTTCTGCTCCAAGGAAGGTGCTCAATTTGTATGTTAAAATCACTACTGCAAAGCCCAGCTCTGAGCACAGCCACATCCTGGGACTCCTCCGAACCTTTGCCACTCCGGGTGACATGCCACTCCGGGGTACCTGCAGCCAGAGGGCTTTGTCCTGAAAGAAGAAAAACCCCTCCATTGGAGTCAAACCATCGGAGCCACCAGGGTGCATATCTAGTAATATAGAGAGTTATTTTTTATGGTAAATTAGCACCAGAAACACAACACATCTAGGGCTGGGGAGGATGCTCAGGTTTCTACTCCCTCCACCCTACAGGCCCCTGAACTGCCCCTTCCTTTGACAGTAGGGAGGGAAAAAGTTTGATTTCCGACCCCCTCGGACTGGCGGACAACAAAACAAGAGGGTCCTAGGGCAGCCTGACCATCGATTAAATGATCCTTCCCTGAGTGCACTAATTACCTCCAGCCCAGGCTAGCTGTCCCAGCACTTCTCACAGGCACACGGAGCACGGCTTTGCCCCTGGAATGAAGACCCATCTCAACCTGCTGTGTGATGGGCTCCCTCAGCTCCCAGTTCCCAGCCCACACATGCGCTGGTCTGTACTGGTACGCCTCTTCCCCACGCCTTGGTTTCTATATTCCGGTTTAGAGAGCGCCTGCTGGGGCTGCAGGCTGGGAATCTGGGGGGAAAAAGAGGAAAAGTAGCTGCCTGGGAGGTGTTTCTGCTTGGCACAGCCCTGCACTCGCCCAGCAAAAGGAGGATGCAACCTGCCGGCACCTCTGAGGTGAGGAGCCGGTGTCCACAGTGGGTCCAGTACAACCAGTCTAACCACCGCTCCAGGTCGCTGTCTGCCATTTCCAGCACAACCTGGAAAACAGCATAAGTAAAGCTGCCGTATTAATAGTAAGAGCAGCAAGTAACCCGCAGCTTCCTCCCGGTGCTGGCCTGGGGGCTGCTGCGTCTCTCTGTGATACTCTGGCTTCGCCCTGCTTCGCCAAAGCACTGGGGGAGTGAGGGGCTGGATCAGAAGAGAGGGCTTGGGAATCCTGGGCTTGAGGATAGCAGGGCTGGAAGAGGGGAGCTGTGGTGGTGTCACGTAAAACGTCTTTAAAAGAGTTGAGCAGAGGTTTAACGTAGCCTTGCAAAATTAGGAGCAGATAGGGAGTGATGGCTGGTGCCTGAGAATGGGAAAACGCTGGGAAATCACTCACGAGTGATGCTAAAACTCCAAGGAAATCTCATTACCTGGACACGAGGTCCGATCCCAGCACTGGTGCCCTGGTTGGTTGGAGAGGAGCAACCCAGTCTGAGTCGCTGCTGGAGCTCATGGCTGCCGCAGGTCAGGGCAGTGGGAAGCCGAGGTGCGGAGCTGAAGCCAGGACAGTCGGAGGGACAAGGCTCACTCGTGTCCCCCCATGGGCCACACGGGGTGTCCATGGCAAGGGATGCCACATGCCCTGGGCTGTGCTGGCATTTCATCGTTGCCTTCACACACATGAAGCAGCAAGAGCAGAAGACACCTTCGAGGAGAAGACTGAAAACGGGTGAATAAACAACAGGGAAATTTCCAAATTTCCAGTGACCTTAAGCAATAAACCAGCAGCCACAGTGCAGCTCTCGACACTGACATGTGGGGACATGCCTCCACTCCTGGCCCCTGTCACCCACAGCCTGCGACTGACCACAAGCCTCCCAACAACCCTGATGTGTTCAGCTATTGAGCAGTTGAGCTCTTTAATGCAAACAACGCAGCCCAGGGAGGCACGATCACCTGCCTAAAGCCACGGGGCGAGTCAGGGACCCCCAGGACTCACCCCCGGCTTCCCAAACCCGCTCCTGACCCACAGGTTATTGGAGCACGACCATGGCGGGTGAACACGGCTTCGGTGGTAACGTCACCCAAATCCCATGCCAGGATGAGCACCGTTTGCTCACACGCCAATAAAGGAGCTAAAGGCATCCCGGCCACTCCAGCACTTCACCTCCCGCCTCGGCGTGGAGCTATTTTCTTCTCTCGGTCTAAAGTCCACGCCGGGGAAACGTGCTTTGTGACTCCACCTATGCGACAATGTTATCGGCGTAAAGTGCACAAACGCCACGAGCTAGACCGAAACCAAACACATCCTGGGCTGGTTCTAAGAACTACCTGGCGTTGCATTTGTTGGGCTGCTTTCTGCATCGCGAAGGCACGGAGGAGTCTTATTTGCGGGTAGGAGCGCTGCGGGGCGGGGGGGTTGCTCCTTGACTTTGGGCATCGATGGAAGAAGCCTTGGGCCAGGCAGCAGCGGGGACGCGGGTGCGAGAGTCCCCACCGCGGCGCTGGATGCGGCTCGGGCACCGCTCACACGATGGCAGCATCGCAGCGCGCCGCAGCGGGACCAGCACGGATTGCGAAGGGGCTGCAGCAGCCACGCAGCTCCGGCAGCCGCTCGTAAAACCACGGGAGGGTTGGGCGAGCCCCCCCCGAAGCCTCTCCCCAGCACGCTGCAAGCCAAAGGCAAACCCAAATATTTGCAGGGAACTGCTCCGAGTGCAGCAAAGCCCAGCACGCTCTGTGCCTGGCTTATCTCTGCCGCCCTTTAACACAATGTTTAATTCCCATTCATACTGTATCACAGCTTCAGGTGACGGAGCTGCAGACCCAGTTGGCAGCCAGTTATTTTCCTTTTTTTTTTCCTCCCTCAAACTCTCAGACTGTGGCAGCTCTTACCTGCTCTGCAGCTGCTCTCAAACCCGGAAGGATGCTTCTGTTAAAAAAAGAAAATAGAAAAAAAAGGAAAATATTCATCTTTTCATCAATTCTGAAAAAAAACAGAAAATTGCAGATCTTGTCTGATGTGGTATTTTCCTCCCAGCCCTTGCTTCCACCCCTGGCCGTCCTGCGCTCCGCTCCAGCCTGCAAATGCGGCCACCGGCCCCACAACCCTACGAGCGACCAAGGCCACCAGCAAATTAATAATAATTTACCTGTAAATTAAGAACAATCATTTATCCACTAACAAGTGTTGGAGCACAAAACCTTCTCCCTTCTCTGCCCGGACCGCGCATCACACCGTCTGCACCCCAGGAGAACATCTCCTGGCTGTCCCCTCCTCTGTTCCCAAATCTTCACTTACCTTAAATCCCCATTGGATGCGATGCACCCAGGTGTGAGCGCTCAGCCTGGGAAAGAGCTGGTCCAGGGGTGCAGACACCTCCTCCTGCATCCCCCCCTTGCCCCAGGGCCCCCCAGTTCACACGACAGCGATGCCCGAGGCGCCGCCGCCGGGATCTCCGCCAGACCAGCAATTAAATCGCGTGGAGCTCGTCCATACTTTAAAATAAGCTTTATTTAGACCTTTTATAATTTTATATTTGCATCCATGCCTTCAAGGATTCTCCCCCACTCACGTGGGGAAAAGTTAAATCTAATGTTACCCATAATTCATATGCTATTTATCGAAGTTCTCTTTTTTAAATAAATCATCCTCTTAGTAGCTTTTAGAATTATTTCCTAATTTACAAAAAAAGCTGAAATGCAAAGGAAACTACTCGATAACAAGGAGATCGCTCATCTGTTCCGGTGGTTTACAGTTTAAATTATAAAAACGCAAGGAGAATGAAACAAACAAACAAAAATAACCCCAAGAAAACAACGAAACGTATAAAAATGCTTCTCTGCAGAGAAAGGTGCCACGGGGCAAACCCTGCCCAGCCACCCCAGGCTCTCCCCTTGCCCCCCCTCCGTGGCCTCTCCGCATCACCCCGGCAGCAGGAACACACAGCGCCAGGGCACCAGCGGCTCCCTGCAGGAATTTAAGACAAAATACCCCTTTTTTTTTTCAACCAGGGCGTGCGTAATTGCAATTAAGAAAAATAATACACTATTATAGCATCATTAAATAAATCTTAATACATTTTTTTTTAAGAGCTTAAAATTATATGGTAAGCATTAAAGCATAAGGTACTTATCTTGGCGTAAGCAGAGCGTGGCGCGTGTTAGTGGAGAGGGGCAGAGGCCTCCGCGCCCCGGCGGGGGCTGCTTTTGGGGCATTTCCAGGGGGGTTTTGAAAGCACAAGCTCGGTTTGTGTTTAAAAATCACCCCGGTGCCAGGAAAAACCTCCCTGGCGGGGCCTCGTACCGATTTCCCCGGCTTCCCCCATGCCCGGCGACACCTCAGGCTGGGGGTACGGGGGGTCTCAGGCTCTTCCCCTCCTCCCGGTTGGTGCCAGAGCCCCCGATTTTTACTCAAAGCAAAGGCTGAGCCCCCCCAACCCCCCAAAACGTGGGGAGAAACCATGGGCAAAGCTCCCACCAGCGTCCGCCCCTCCATAATCCCCGGTATTTATTTCGGTTTTCCAAGGCGTTAAGTGCTCCCGGGGCACCTGCAGTGGAGGGAGCCCAAGGGGGGATCCTTGTCCTGCGTCACCCCCAGCCCCGCAGCAGCGCCCCAGGCCAGTACAGTACAAACAGACCCCTCCTCTTCCCCGCCTCATCCCAACCGACGTGGAAAAATATAAGAATCCCAAAAAACTTCTGCAATAATTTAGTTAGAATAGCTCCTCTGGGTTTGTGCAAATAAATTAAAAAACAACTGAAAAAGGAAACAAACAAAACCAAAAAAAAAAAAAAAAAGGAAAAAAAGAACATTAAAACACTTATTTCCAGACCGGCAGGCGTTAACAGCCAGCCTGGGTCGCCTCCGTGGGGTTCGGCCAGGAAGACATCACAGCAAATGGGATATTTTTCTTTTTCTTTTTTTTTTGATGTGTGTGTGTTTTCTCTCCAAGGTCCCTCAGCAGGGCAGGTCCTTTGTCCCCAAATGAGGACATCCCACGGGCCGGGCTCCGGAAAACAGCGGGTTTTGGACAAGAGACGTCACAGCACAAAGTGCACAATATTTCTGGTATTTACAGAGACACAGCAGTCCTTCAAGTTTCAAGTTTCATCAAAAAGAAGGAAATAAAACGAAAAAAAACCAAACCATAACTAACTCAAACTGACAAACCGAAGCGACAACAAAAGAGTTACCGGTATGGGAAAAACCCAACCAACAACAAAATAAAAAAGAAAACCATCCCAAAACCGGAAAAAAAAGGGGAAAAAATGAAGTTACGACACAGCTCCCAAGACAACAGGTAACACGTCCACAGGTGGGGCTGGGGGCGTATGTACACGGCGAGGCCGGAGAGAGGCTCCCGGCGCGGGGGGTCACCAGTCCGCGTCCTCCTCGATGTAGTAGTCGGGGGCCGTACCGTCGAAGAGGCCGGGGTCGAGGGACTTGCGCTGCTTCCCCCGGGCAAACACCCTGGAGATGGAGCCGAAGCCCATCTTCTCTTTCTTCTTTTTCCGTTTTTGGTCTTCCAGGTCTTCTAGTGACTGTGGTGGGGGGGGAGGACACAGGTTGGGGCACCCAGCTTTTCAGTGAGCCCGCTCCACGCGCGTCAGAGATGCCGGACCGCAGGGTCCAGATACAGAAAAATATCTGGACCCAGGTTCAAAGCAACGTTAAGGCCCTGGATCTCCGAGAAAATATTCCTGAGATCACAGAATCACAGAATGTCAGGGATTGGAAGGGACCTCAAAAGATCATCTGGTCCAACCCCCTGCCAGAGCAGGGTCACCCAGGGCAGGTCCCACAAGAACGCGTCCAGGCGGGTTTGAAAGTCTCCAGAGCAGGAGACTCCACACCCTCTCTGGGCAGCCTGGGCCAGGGCTCCGGCACAGTCAAAGAGAAGAAGTTTTTTCTAATATTTTTGTGGAACCTCCTGTGCTCCAGCTTTATCCATTGCCCCTTGTCCTGTCACTGGACATCCCTGAGAAGAGCCTGGCTCCGTCCTCCTGACACTCACCCTTGACATATTTATAACCAGGAGTGAGGTCACCCCTCAGCCTCCTCTTCTCCAAGCTAAAGAGCCCCAGCTCCTTCAGCCTTTCCTCATAAGGGAGATGTTCCACTCCCTTAATCATCCCAGTTGCCCTGTGCTGGACTCTCTCCAGCAGTTCCCTGTCCCTCTGGAGCTGAGGGGCCCAGAACTGGACACAATATTCCAGACGTGGCCTCACCAGGGCAGAGTAGAGGGGCAGGAGAACCTCTCTTGACCTACTAACCACCCCCTTTCTAACACACCCCAGGATGCCATTGGCCTTCTTGCCCACAAGGGCACACTGCTGGCTCATGGCCATCCTGCTGCCCTCCAGCACCCCCAGGTCCCTTTCCCCTGCACTGCTCTCCAGCAGGGCAGTCCCCAGCCTGTGCTGGCACATGGGGTTGTTCTTTCCCAAGTACAAAACTCTACACTTGCCCTTGTTGAACTTCATCAGATTTCTCCCTGCCCAGCCCTCCAGCCTGTCCAGGTCTCTCTGAATGGCAGCACAGCCTGCTGGGGTGTCAGCCACTGCTCCACCAGTGACCCTCAGTGCCCTCCTAAAGTACTTACTAGCACAGGACTGGTTCTCACAAGCAGGGTTTAAAAGTCACCTTTTGTCTTACCTGTACGATGGGGTTGTGCAAGTTCTTCTGTACCGGTCCAGGACTGTCCCCCTGCGGCAGAAGGAGACAGGTTCAACTGAATCAGCCCAGGACATCCCCTCTTTCTCCCCCTCTTCACCCCCAGCAAAAAAGCAGCTTGTTCTGGCAGACGAATTGCCGTGGGGCCGGGATAAACCCCCAGGAAAGCAGCTCTCCAGGTCAGCAAATCTCCAACCTGTACCTCGCCCCACACCCAACAACGTTTTGGGATCCCTGCAGCGTCCCCAGAGCCTGTCTCCCCAGCAAGACCCCCACAGCTGGGAAGCAAGCCCCCCCACCTCCCTCCACAATCCCACAGCGCCTCACGTTGCAGAGTGAGTGCGTTCGATGCCGGGGAGAGTTGATGTCGCTCGGTGTGGACGACCGGTCGCCCTCGGCCGCCGAGGCGTCGGAGATGATGGATGGCTGCCGGGAATGGCAAGGACTCACTCTGACCGCTGCAAAGCAGAGGCAGGGGCACCAGGGAGTTAGCATCATGACAGCAAACCTGACCCCAACACAAAGCACTTTCAAAAAAAATCTCTGTTTTTGGGGTGTTTTGCCCATTTTTTTTCTCTACGGGGGAACAAAGGAGCTCCCCAAAGTGGATTTGGCCCCACAACTCGCTCTGGGGGGACGAGGAGTGGGGGGGGGCTTACCTTGCCGGTCCGCTGAGTGCTGGGGGTGGGAGTGGTAGAGGGTCTGCTGGCTCTGCCGGATGGCGGCCGTCAGCGGGAGGTCAGCCTGCATCACCCACTCCTGGTTGCCATTCAGCACCGTCTCCCCCGGCATGGCCAAGGAATGGCGCTTGGGGACGTCCTTGGTCAGCGTGGCGAGGGACTGCTTGGCCTGGAGAGGGACGGGAAGGTGGGGAGAAAAACCACTGGAACACCTCCTGGAGCAGCAGAAGTATCAGCAACACTCTGCACCAAACCCACCCTTCCCTTGGCAAGTAAATATTCAAAATCGCGTTGCTCTGCACTGAGGACACGCAGCTCCTTTTTAGCGACTCGCGTTCTTTTTCCTGCCAGTATTGCAAGAACGCAACCACCGCAGCCGACACTCAAATGCAATACCGCAATAAATACTGAACTTCGGCAAACCCCACCAGGCTGTTTCAAGAGCTCGAGCTGCTGAGCCAAGCGCTGCAGCGTCCCCCCCGCCCAGGTCTCGAGCCATGCCCGCCGCCTCATCGAGCTCACCATGGCCAGCTCAGCCTCCAGCTCCTTCATGCGGTTGTCCTTCAGGTCGATCTGGGAGCGGAGGGCGCTGGCATGGTCCGTCGCCTCCTTGGCTTGGCGCCGCAGCTCCCACTTCTCCCGCTCCAGGAGGTCCTTCTCCTTCGCCAGGGCTTTCACCGCGTCCTCGCTCTCCTGTCGGGGCAGCCGTCAGCGAGGGGAAACCCACGCACTGCTACAGACCCCCTTCCTCTCCCACCACCCCCTCAGGGACCATCCGACCACTGCGGCGCCAAAGCGGCACCTTTGGATATCACGAGAACCCTGTGCCAGCAGGTTAGGCAGTAGGATGCCCATGAAAAGGGATTTCCACCGTGCACCTGGTTAAAATTACACTGAATTTCCCCGGTCTGACTTGCCAGCCTGATTTTTTCCCATATTTATCCATCCTCAATCCACTGCTGTCCACCCCTTGCAAGTCTGCCCAGTTGCCAGACGCCAGCCGGGGTTGTGGTGGGTTTTTGCCTGACGGCAAATCGGGTTTGGTGCTCACGCCACCACCAGCGCCCCCATGGCACGAGACCAGGGCGCTGGGTTCCTGTACTCACTTTCCTGTGCTGCTCGTAGTTCCTGATGAAGTCGCGGAGCTGCTCCTCGCGGCTCTCCAGCGTGGCGTATAGCTGCTGCATCTGGCTCACCAGGTCTGTCTTTTCAGCCTTCAAGCGCTTGCGGTCAGCTTTCATGGCTGCAGGAGAGATGGCACACGCCCCCTTGTCTCCATTTCTTTCATTTTTCCCAGGAAAAAGTCCCAAAATTACAACCCCAGGGGCTGGGCTTGGAGCAGATGCTCAATTCACCCCCATTGCTGCATTCCCTGTGTGTACCCAGCCCCCCAAAACACCCAGCGCATCTCTGCCGTGGCTCCCGTCGTCACCTCCACGGGGCAGCTCAGCCTCTGGAAAAGGAGATTCAGGAGCAACACCACTGCCACGGCCTCAGAGCGCAGGCAGGAAGGCCTACTGCTCCCTTTCGAGGATAAAAAAACCAGGAATGTTTTATTTTTAGCAGCCGGGCAGATTCCTGCAGCGCTCCCACATCCCAACGATGCTGCGCGGGGTCAAGGGGACGCCTGATGCGATGCGGCTGCTTTTCACCCTGAGGTGAAACCAAACCAGTGAGGGATGCTCACTGCCCGCTGACATGGGCACAGCTTGCTGGAAGTGTGGTAAAGCCAGGGAGAATTACTCAAATACCGTGTAGGACAAGGAACTGGAGTAATTTCTGCATGTTAAGTGCTTTGTCCGGCCTCGAACACGGTCCTGGGCAGTGCTGGAGAAACGCCCTGCGGCTCCCTGCTCCAGAAATACCCCACCAAAACAACACCAAATTTAGGAACCAGTGTACAAACACCGCTTTTCCCTACAGCAAAGTCTTTGTATGCTTGTCCACCCCGAGGAAGCCCTGCTCTCAAGGGAGTGGGATGGTATGAAACACCCTCTGCCCCTCCAACCCTCCCTGGAAGCAGCCAAGCCTTCCAAGTCATCCCTCTAAAAAAAAATCCTAAAATCCACCAGAAAACCCAGCCCCGAAGCCACCAAGAGCTGCCTGCATGATAAAAGCCGCTAGAAGATGCTGCACCACCGCGAGTGGGACCTGTCTCTGCTTCCCACCCTCCCACAGCGGGTCCCCCGCAGCTGCTCTGCTACTTACTCCACAAAAGCATTTCCACTTGCGTGCGAGCAGGGACAGCATTAGCATGAGATACGCACTGCAGCCCTCGGGCAGAAGCATCTAATCAGAAGGTATCACCCAGCACCATACACAGCGTAACAGCTCCTAAATCAAATTAAAACCCAGAAAAAAACCCAACAAACCAGCTAAGAAATGCCTCCACGATTCGTGCTGTTCTGTGACAGGCAGCACTTGTGATTTTTTTCCTTGCCCACTTTAATGAACTCGACTCCTCCTGCAATATCTCAGCCCCTTCCGGTGCTAGGACTTCCCTTATTTTATTTTTCCCAGCTTGGGAAATTACTCCAGTAACCCTCTAAAAATAACCACAAACAGACCACATCTAAGTTGGTTTTTTTTTTTAAAAAAAAAAGCACGTTCCTGCTGCCTGTATGTATTTAACAACCACCTTTCCCTTGCCCAGTTATTTCAGGTGAACTAAAAATTTGCTGAAAAAGAAAATATATCGAGAAGTTGACCAAGCCCACACTGGGATGAGATCGGGACTGCACAGAAGTGGGTAAACCCAGAGTTACGGACCTCACTCCCTGTGACTTGAGGACACATTTGGGCTCTAGAGGGGGAATTTTTGGCCCCCACAGCCCTTTCCGGGCACCGCTGGTCTCAGCCCCATCCCTACAGAATAACCAACTGCGGAAAAACCCTCTACTTTAAAGCCCTTCGACACTTAGTGACACATATATACAAATATTTTAATTTCCTCGAGGACACCGAGAGGCTCTTACAAAAGTTTAAGTCATGTCTGCACTCTCTGATGATGGAGGCGACAAAAGGCTCCTAATGAATTTAATCAAATAGCGGGTCCTATACAGCACACAACCTGCTTCAACTAGTGGCAGCATTCAGATTGCTTAAAGATTTACGAAAACCATTTATTAAAAGTGCTCAGCAGTACTCTGAGGAGAAGAATACAGACCACCTCTGAAGGCTGAATTTCTGCCAATATTCATGCCAGCCTGTACTGCAAGGTGATGGACTCGGGGTGTTGCAAGAGCACGTTTTTTTTCTTATTAATCCAATAGGACAATTTAGCATTTGTTTCAGTTCATATTCGAGAGATTTGCTAAAATTAATGCACTTTTTCTCCCGCCTCTATTACCACCAGTCTCTTTCCTCCAAAACCGATTAGCTCATAAGCTTAAAGAAGATTTATCAGTCATTTGAGAACTTCACTCCAAACTCAATTAATAGGAAATTAATTGAAAGAGGGAGGGAAAAAATAAGAAGTTAAGCAGGAGCGAGCAGTTGGGGCTGCCAGCGGCTCCTGGACCGAGCCCTGCTCGGTGTGGCGGCTGAGAACACTCTCAGCAGACCAGCCCTGCTAATTACTCGGTTGGGGAAAACGAGCCGTTGCAATCCACAGCGCGACGCAGAAGCAGCCAAGGAGGAATAAAGCAGGTTTTCACTGGCCATTAGGGTCAGCTGAGGAGGTGAAATGTCTTTTTTTTCCCTTCGATCTGATGATCTGGGGCCACGTTTCCATGTCCCAGCCCCCCCGGAAGAGCTGCATAAACTCGGACTCCGGCAAAACCTCCAGCCTGTCCACAAACCCGAGACAACATGAAAAGCAAGAAACCTTAAACCCAAGCCACGAGCGGAAAGTATTTCTCTCCCGCAGCTTATTTGCATTATTTATTTTCCCCTCCCACCCAAAGCACGTGGCAGAAGTAGATGGGGGGGTCCTCACCACCTCCCCTGGACTCGGCAGCTCGGCCCCACGGCCAGCGATGGGGAGGACGGGTTGGGAACGGCGGCGTGAGCCCCCCAAGTTCTCACCATCCCCCCAACCGCATCCCCACCTGCGCCAACAGTCCTGCCCGAGGGCACCCTGTGCTCCTGTCACTTGAGCTGCCACCTCCTGCCACACGATCCATCCACGAGCATCGCTCCTTCGGAGGAGGACGATGGGTGCTGAGCGGTAACGGGACCGGCTCTGCACTGGGGTGCTCCTGCAGCCAAAACGATTAAAATCTCCCGTCCACCCAGCACCTTCTGTTTGCAGATCTACCTAATGAGCCGAAATCCGGTTGCTCCAATGCACTGAGCCTTGCCCAGGGCAGCAGCGTGGCTGGAACCACCCCGTGATGCCATCACTGAAGGTGTCACCACCCCATGGCCCCAATGTCTGACAGCTTCTGGATGGGAATTAGCTACCACATGCTCAGACCGGGCATCTCCCTGCCTAAATACCAACCCCTCCTTCAAAGTTACTGATGCCAAATTAAGGGAAAACGAGGTGGTGGTGGCTGCACCATCTAGCCCAGGTTTGCTTGGCGGACATACGGATAGTAATCAGTCTGACTACGTTAGTAATTTGGTATTAGATGACAAATGACTATATTTGGACCACAGAAACAGCAGCTCTACCCAGATTCCTGCTCCTGGGATGAAGCGGTTGAATCCAAACACTAGCCAGGACAACGAGCAGCAGACACGGCCCACCTCTGACCCTCCAGGAGAGCAGCTCCCTGGGATCCCCACCCACCTGCAAATGCTTCCCTCACCCTGTGCAGTGGGGGATCCCATGCCAGGAACAGAATAGGAGCTGACTTTATCACTTACTGAATCATATCGTTCTTTTCTAACGCGAGGAAACACCTCGGTGATGCCCCAGGCCGAGGAACACATAAACCCATCCTGCCCCATTAACACCCACTTCACTTCTCCTGTTCCTCCATCCCAACTATGAAATTCATAATCGTCACCATGACTAACCCACAAAATCACTCAGCTCTGTGCAGGAATTGCTTTGTCACTGAACAGGTGCGGGCACAGCCGCCACCACCTGCAGAGCTCTTGCTGCTGAAGACGTCGACGTTGCGAGGCACTGGGCAGAGCCAGGGCGCACGGAGGAACAGCGCAGGCAGGGAACTCAAGTGTGATGTCAAATTTCAGGAAAAAATTAGGTGAGGTACTCGCCTGGGGGGAATTTACCTAGAAACAACCTGCTATGAGGCCAAGCGATTTCCAAACCAGACCCTCAACAGTCAATCAGGTGGCCAATGACTTCTGCTGCAAATTTAAGGCGGATCCTCAACGGAAAAGAACAGGTTTTCTGTAGAGAGTGATACATACTTTTGGTGGAGATGGCTTCCTTGGCAGGTTCCATGGCTGAGACACCCACTTGCCAGGAGGTTTATCTTCTAGGTCACCCATCTGCCGGGAGATCCATCTTCTAGGACACTCATCTGCCCGTTTCTTTGCTACCCACTCCCCATGCCCTTGCTGCAGCAGCCAGGGGTGCTGAGGGTTTCTGCAGGAGGGTCATCCCAGCCCAAGTGCAATCCCCAATGGATCACAGCTCTGAGCTGTGGGTTTGGGAGGGAGGAGACTACAACTCCTATGTAGAACAGACGTGAAGTCGGTCCACACCTTCCTGAGCAGTGGGGAAAGCCAGCCCAAGGTCTCCACCTTGGCACTCAAAAAGGAAACAGAAACCAGGTTTGCTCTCTGTGTGATAATGCCGCAGGCGAGCTCCAGCATATTGGAAAAACATGCCCAGAAAAAGGGTTTCTGCCTTCAGCCCACACGCTCATCGATGCCACCTGGCCAAGACGCTCCTCGAGTCCTCCAGGCGCTTGGGCACCATCCCTTCCCGCGGCAGGACCTGGCAGTAGTAGAGCCGTCTGCAACTTCTCCCGTCGGAGACTTCCCACATCAGAAATCCCGACCACAACCACCCCTTTCCAGCCAGGGCAGAAAAAAATAAAACTGTGTTAACAGTATAAGTATGATCCAGAGTACCGGCCCCAGCTAAGGAGGCGAGGACGATGGGATGCAGCACTATGAGATTTTATTTGGATGTTAACTGGGGTTTTTTTAAGAAAAAAAAAAGTGCAGGAGATGGAATTAGCCCAGAATAAGGAGCAATAAAGACACATAAAGCCGGGGATACAGAAACCTCTCAAGTTGTACCCTGTGCTGCTCCAGATCCCCACTGCCTCCCTCCGTCTTGGCATGGGAATGGGCTGCACGGGTTTATCAACAGCTTCATCCCCACGCTAAACACTGTCGGGAAGGGCTGGAACTGCATTGCTGAGGAGGGATGATGAATCCACCCTCCTCCATCCACACCAGCACAAACTGCACTGGGAAAATTGCTCAAGAGCCCTCGAAAGCAAACCCTCTCTGCTCCCCTCTGCGTCAAGACCCAGTATCTCTCTGAACCACTGCACTTCCTAGGCTTGGAGCCAGAGACGACGACAGATGTCCATGTCATCTATCCACTCACGAGACGACACACGACCCGGCGCGGGTTGCATGTCACTGCAGGCACAGGGATGCTGCAGCTGACGCCGCATCCTTCAGGAAGGACCGCGGGGTTTCGCAGCGACGCATGCGGCGGGGAGCGGGGTGTTCTTGGGAGATGCTCTCCGGCTGCGGAACGTGACTGACACAAACCCCTCGGTAGCTTTCGCCGAGCTCCTTGCATTGCCTTATCCTGCAGCTTCCTCAGCATAGAGCCATTACTGCCCCAAACGCCTCTCTCAGCAGATGTATTTCTCCTGGCAGAAGCACTCACCAGGTGCAGCTATGGCCATTTTTCCTCCTCTTTTTGGCTAGGCTTCTCTACCGACACGGAAAGGAAAAAGGATGGTTTTTTCTCTCCTCCAGCTGCTGATCCCGTTTCCATGTTACCTGTCCCCATACCCGCCTGCTCCACGGCCCCGCGCTCCCTGCCCAGCAAAATGAGTTTTTCCGAATTACACAAAAGCTTTCCAGTATTGCAGGGGAGGGAAGGAGCATCGATTGAAAAAAGCTTCTCGTTATGTACCATTCCAAGTGGAAGCGGAGATTCTCTTCTCCCAGCCACCACACCTGCAGCAAAGTCCTGGAAAACCAATCCCAGCAGCTCATAGAGCAGCCAATAAAAGCCCAATAAAAACCCAACATTATGTTCCTTAAATACGTCACGATTCTTAAGGCAAACTCTCTTTTTCTCTCCACTACACTCCACAGAAATTCATACGACCTCACTTCAGCTTCTTAGACGACTCAGTTTTTTGCAAATGGCCTTAAAACAGTTCTGCTTTTCTGTATTTTGCATTTATCAGCCCTTCCCCTCTCCCTGTCCACACGGAGCAAATACCGTCTAATTGAAGTTTTCTTTTCCAAGCACGGTTTTATAAACCCAGAGCATTTCCTGCTGCTGGAAGCTGCACCGGCAGGGGGGCAAGACTGTGAAGGTATTTTGACTAATTTCTAGGGATGCTTTTACAAATCAGAGAGTGATAAAATAAAATTTTCTGAAATCCACCCCCCCAAAAAAATACATCTCAGCATCCCGAGGTGGAGGGGACATACATGGTGGGCTGGGGTTCTCCTGCCCTGCAGTTCCTCCCGTGCTGCTCAGCCTCTGAGCCTGAAAACTTTCGACAGCCTCTCTCCATAAGCTGCAAATGTGAGCTGACAAGTGGAAGTTATACTCGGTATGTTGGGGATTTGAGATGATATTTAGAGCCGTGGCGCTGCCAGGGTTTGACACATGAGAGCTTTCCCCTGCTCAGGATCGTCCCCCCACTGGCTGCAGTTAACAAACCATCCCGCTCGGTCTTACTGTCAGCTTGTTTTTGGAGAGGAAAAGCTGCAATGATGTATTTCGCCCTGCACGCCCCTATCCTTGCAGCAGCTGGTAAAGGAAGAAGAGTCCAGCCCCGACCACTGCAGGAAAACCCCCAAAACCATGCACAAAGAAAGGAGGAGACCCTGCGTGTCCAGTGCTGCTCCCCACAGCGCTGCCTGTGGCTCCACATGGGACGCGCAAAAATTGCGCTCACCGGGAAATTCACTGCTGCTTCCCCCTCCAGAGCCTGAGGGGCTCAAACCTCACCGGCGCCCACCTCACAAACGTCTCCAGCTGCATCTCAGCTGCTCTCCTGGCTTTGCTCCGGAGCTGGCTGTGAAGGAATTATTTTGCGACGCTGCAAACTCCCTCCCCAAATCCCTGTTTCCCCAGCCTGTTGCTGCACGCTGGTCCTTCCCGAGGGGGCACTGCCCTATGATCACCCCCCTCGCCACGCACATACAGCCCAAATGACAGGGACAGTTTTTTCCTTTCTCATTAATTAACTTCTGGAAGCTTTGGGGTCCCGGAGAAGAGGTGGCCGCACAGCCCTTACCCTGTAGAGCCTCCTTGGCACGCGCCAGCTCCTGCTCCTTCTGCGCCAGCTGCACCTTCAGCTCGGTGGCCGAGAGGACCTCCGGCGACTTGCTGCCGTGCGTCTCGTCCAGCTCTTTCGTCAGCATTTCCTTCATTTGCCGGAGCAGGTGAACCTCCTCCTGCAGCTGGGCCACCTCCTCCTGCAGCAGCGCTGGAGGAAGAGGAGACACAATGCAAGGAAGTGAGCGCCGGCTCTCCGGCACAGCCCCGCCGCCAACTCAACCCCAAGCAAACGCCGGCGGGGTGATATCCTCCCCCCCACCTGCCCAGATGGAAAAATTGCTTTTGCCCAGCCCAGAAACTGCACCCCGGGAACGGAGGAGGAGGGACCTGATGGGGAGGGCTCTCCACTGGGTATTGGTAGTTTCCGTTTTTTGCACTGAATAATTAAAAATAAATAATACTGTATAATGGCAATAACAAACCAAGAAGCGCCTCCCCAGCCAGCATCACTGAGGGGTGCTTGTACGGCCAGTGCCCACGGGAGGCTGCTGACTTCAGCTCTGCCTCCACGTGCTCAGGGAGTCCTCCACAAACCCAACAAACCCACTCAGGGACTGAAAAGAGGAACACAGGGTTTTCCCTCTCAGACCCGAATCTTGCATTTTTCAGATTGATGCCCAGTGACCGTTACACCCCCTAAAGGTGTGTCACTGGAGCCCCCTGGCTCACCCTGGCCGGGGTCTCACCCGCAGCGGCACCGGGGGAAGCTCCAGCGGCCTCATCTCCTATGGTCACACCCACTGTTTTAGGGTAAGAAAGTGTTTTTCTGCTATTTCCACATTGTGCCCGCCGCCCTTGTCTCCCCTTGCTATCCTCTTCCTATACAGCAACTTTTTGGCTGTGCACGTACCACTGCGACCCTCCATTGTCATCCAAAACGACTCATGCCAGCAGGCAAACAGTTGGATTTTGCTTTCCTCCCTGCCACTTTGAGAGCACACCCAAAAAACCCCTTACTCATCCAAAGGGGCTTATTGATTTCTCGGGTTTACACCATACCCTGTGACTCGGGGAGAAAAAAATAAATCCCTCAGGCACACACGTCACGGTTCCTGGAAAAATAAAATAAAAATGAAATGCCCCTTCTCCAAGCTACTGCGGTGGGGCTCTCTCCCCATCACCACCGGGAGGTGACGGCAGCAGCAGGACGGGGAGAGGCGCCCCCCGCCTCCTCCCAGCAAGGCATAAAATCTGGTTTGCATACTTGAAATGCTTCCCGAATGAAAACTGGCAAGGCCCCATGCTGTAAATTATTTAGCAATAAAGTCACTAACGAGGAACAGTCGAGCTCCGGGGCTGGGGATTTCGGTGCAGTCCAAAGCACCTTCACGAAATCCACGCAAAAAAAAGCAAGAACTGAGGTGGCAGCGGCAAGGCCAAAGGCATCTTCCCCAGCGGTTGCAGAAATGCAGCTTCCTCTGCAGCCTTTGGGAACCCTGGGGGGCAAAAAGTGGGGGAGATGCAGGGGGCTCATACATGGTGCAATATTTACAGGGCAAACCCCACCCAGTGCCTTCCCCGACCACAGAAACCCCTATATGACCACACCAAACACCAGCAGCTGCCCCTCATTGCTCTTCTTATTCCCACCCCCCTCCCCGCCAGCACTGATAATTCATTTTCACCTTCACAAGGAGCTGCGTTCGCCCAGGAGGTGACAGTGTCCCCCGGCAAATGATTAACCCAGAGGGGGATCCAGGCAGGGCGCTGTGCGCAAGGGCGACCCGTCCTGCCGGACTTCTGCATATCGCACCATTTCGGTGAGAACCCAAGAAAATCCCCACCCTGGGGGGGACCTGTCCAGGGGTGGGAAGCTCCATGGGGACACCCTGCCATAGAGAATCCCAGAGAACGCGGCCCAAAAGCAGATTTGCAGCTGCTTCATAAAATCATAGAATATTACGGGTTGGAAGGGACCTCTAGAGACCATCCAGTCCAACCCCCTGCCAGAGCAGGGTCACCCAGGGCAGCCACACAGGAACGCATCCAGGCGGGTTGGAAAGTCTCCAGAGCAGGAGACTCCACACCCTCTCTGGGCAGCCTGGGCCAGGGCTCCGGCACCCGCACAGCCAAGAAGTTTCTCCTCATGTTGAGGTGGAACTTCCTGTGTTCTAACTTAAACCCATTATTGCTTGTCCTATTGCTGGGCACCACTGAGCAGAGATTGTCCCTTCCCCTTGACCCCCACCCCTCAGATATTTCTGCACGTCAATAAGGTCCCCTCTCAGCCGTCTCCTCTCAAGGTTGAACAGCCCCAGCTCTCTCAGTCTCTCTTCACAGCAGAGATGCTCAGTCCCTTGATCCCCCTCGTAGCTCTCCCTTGGACTCTCTCCAGTAGGTCCCAGTCTCTCTGGAACTGGGGAGCCCCAAACTGGACCCAGGATTCCAGGGGTGGTCTCGCCAGGGCAGAGCAGAGGGGCAGGAGAACCTCCCCAGCCCTGCTGGACACACTTTTCTTGATGCCCCCCAGGATCCCACTGGCCCTCTTGGCCCCCAGGGCCTGTTGCTGTCGCAGGGACAACTCACTGCCCACTGGGACTCCAAGGGCTTTCTCCACGGGGCTGCTTTCCAGCACGACGTCCCCTGATCTGTGCTGGAAAGCTGCTTTCTATAAAGCGTGGCACAACGCAGCTTCCCCAAAACCGCGCTGTTCCCGGTCAGAAAACGGAGAAAGAACTCAAAAGCATTCCTGCTCCAAAGCATGCAACAAGGCAATTTAATTACCGACTTAAGACTCGGCTCCCAGTACAGGCAGAAAGTACCGAAAGATTAAAATCCAAGACGTCTAAGAAGCCCTAGGCGCAATTTGGAACGGAGCACGCAGCACTGCGCTCCCCACGCCACCGGCTGCAAGGAGAAAACTGAATTATTGAACTCGGGATCAAGCAGATACCTTCAGAGGTTCTTGCTTTTACGTCTAAAATTTTAAGTTAGATATATATATATACACACACACAAAAAAAAAGGGATTGTGCTTTGCAACATATATTTTTGCAATATATATATACTGCAAAGAACAATCCTTTTTTTTTTTTTAATATAAGTATATAAATATAAATTGCAAAGCACGATTCGTGCAACCAAGGGTCGGGGGGATAAAACCCTACACCTCCTGCTGGGCTCGAAGAGCAAACAGGCACGCCGTCAGCTCTCTTACTGCATCGCAAAGTGCTGAGTCCTGCCCTTGCTCTCTTCCCAACTCCCTGCCGATGTCTTCGCTGCAGGAACCAGGAATGGGCTTCGAGGCAAGCCAAACCCTCCGCGCTCTTCTCAGCAAGATTTTAAAGGGTTTTCTGGGGAAGAAACTGGCATTTCGAGGAAGCAATGGGAGCGTCGGCATCTCACACTTTTCCTCTGGAAACCACTTAATGAGCAGTTTCTTGTATTACATCAAGCTTCTTCCTAGTACCTGCCAGGGCTGGACTGAAGCAGGATCCCACACGCTGTCTCACACCTGCAATTACCCTCACGTGTGGACAGGATTCCCACCAACACAATTTTTCCCCCACAGAAACAGTCATCCCCCCCCCTCTCCCCGGGATCTCCTCAGCACCGCTCTCCTGCGAGTTCCCATCCCGTCCGAACCAGCGCCTCTGGCTTGAGAGGGTCCCATGGAGAAAGCTCGTTTTATGTGCATAAACTGAAAATCGAAAGGGAAATTTTGAACTTTGTTTTACAACAGAGGTGAGTGGAAAAAAAAACAGTCCCTGCTGCTATGCCAAGTTTAAGCACCTTAATAAACAACCCAAAACTGCAGGCAGCTCTCAGTGATTGCTACAGAAAAGTTCCAATAACCAGGAAAAAAACCTCATTTCTTTCCGAAAAGCTCCCACAACCTCCCAGAACTGAATTTCAGGCTCTATTTCTTCCTCACGCTGATGGATCCGTGGGATTCCAACACACTTCCCTGTGAGGTTCCTGGGTCTGCGCCTCGATCTGAAGGAGCTCAACGGGAGCATCAGCCCTCGTGGACCGGGACCGGTGCTCAGCATGTCCCCAACATGAGGCAAAAGCACAATCCAGAGAACGGAATAATTTTTTAACATTATTTTGGTGGTTCGACCTTCCAAGTGTTGCTGTACTGGGGCACAAAGCTAAATTTGCTATTAGGAATCACCTCCCAGACGCAATAACCCAGATGTAAAAAGCTCCTGCAAAGCATTTTCCCCAACCTTTTTGCCCCTTTTTATTTTTCCCCTCCTCTTTTTAACCTTTTTTGGGGCATCTGTCTGTGTGCTGTAATTCATTACCGCAAGGAGCAAGGAAGCATTGTCCTGCACAGATAAGCCCCACCACATGTTGGTTCATTCCAGCCCCTTCCAAATCTTCTGCAAGTGGGCAGCAATGAAAATAATGCAATTTAAACATTTCCTGGACTAATTGACAAAAACCACCATCCACACTGAAATAATTGGCTGTTAATTGTATTTGAGTTGACCGCAGTAAACTTCCATGCCACTGTTATAGACAGCATAAAGAAGATTTTTTGTGGGTGTTTGTTTTGTTTTGGTTTTTTTTTTAATTGTGAGAAACACCTCCAGACAGCATTTGAGACTGAAATTTCCACTCTGGCTCCTGCAAATCCCATCTTGGACTCCTCTCGGTCCTTTTTTCCCCCCCACATAACTCAGCGGACACAATCACTGTACACGCATTTCTGTCTTTGGAGGATACAAATTAAAAATGAATGCAGTGTAAATGACAAGGTTTATGTCAATGGAATTAGCACACGAGGCGAAAGCTGCACTTTGTGCTGCTTGCGCAAGTTGAGCGGCCAGACGGTTTTTGCTTTTGCTGGGCACAAATCAAGGGGAGGTTTTATCCACGACAGCAGCAGGAGAATGACCAAAAAGACACAAGTGTGCCCTGGGTTGCAGAATATCGATGCCAGTGGCCAAGAGTGGGCAGAGAGAAAAGCCTCACTTGTGGACCAAGAGCTTCAAATAACCTCAGAGGATGATTTCACAGGCCCCGTACCGATGTAATTGAGGAAAAAATAGGGCAAAATGGGAAAACGCAAAATCTCTGCATTAACAGCATCACCTAACAGGCTGAGAGCACAGTGCAACTCTTCATCCCTCCCACAGAGCTTTGGCCCAAAATGTATATAAATACATACACGCACACAAATATATATGTACATACACCTCCGTCCTGGCACGGGAAACAGAAGGGGCACAGGATAAAGACCATACCATTAGACGAAAGCAGGGATTCAAGCCCCTAGGCATGAGTCAAGCTAGTATTTTAAAGAGCATCTCATCACCTTTGACATTAAGCAGCTCCCCAGCTTGAGAAGAGAGTCCCTTGCAGAAAGGTTCAACCAAAGGCTCCTCCCGAGCCGCCTCCACGACGTTTGGTTCTCCCCTCTCAGCACATCTCTGTGAGGAGTCATTTGGGGACAAAGCATAAACCACCAGGCACAGGGGTCAGAGCCAGGGCAGGGACACCAACCACTGCCACCCTCACAGAATCCTAGAATAGTATCAGCTGGAAGAGATCTAGAAGATCCTCGAGTCCAGCCATTGTCCCAGCCCCATCAATCTACTAAACAATTCCTCCCAAAGCAACATCCACCTGTCTCTCAAACCCCTCCAGGGACGAGGACTCAACCCCCTCCCCGGGCAGCCTGTTCCAAGACCTGACAACCCTCTCAGTAAAGAAATTCTTCCTAATATCCAACCTGAACCTCCCCTGGAGCAATTTAAATCCATTTCCCCTCGTCCTGTCACTCACCACCAGGGAGAACAGACCAACCCCTGCCTCGCTACACCCTCCCTTCAGGGAGCTGGAGAGAGTGATGAGGTCTCCCCTCAATCTCCTCTTCTCCAGGCACGCGAGCCGCCAGCCTCTCCACCAAGCACAGGTCGTACTCAAAAAGCATTTGAACAGCTCAGAATACACTCAGAACCACAAAAAAGACTCAGTTACTGCCACTGTCTGGGAGCTGTTGGTGCAAAGCTGACGCACCCAGCTGCTCCCACCCGGACACCGCAATGGAGTCCAACTCCAGCCCCACCAGCATCAGCTCCACAGGGGGATAAGCACAAGGGCCCCTCATTTGCCCATCATCCCTCCTTCGGTCTGCTCCCAAGACTCGGCCACTACTGCTCCCTCCTGGGTGGTCACTGCCGCAGAGCCTCTTGGGCTAATAATTTGACTTTTGGCTCCCCCCGTCCATCTTTTAAAGAAAAAAGCTTTAGATTCCACCCCTTGCTTCTGCTGCGAGCGAGCTGTCACACCTGGACACAGGCAGAGATGCTCCTCAGCAAATTCGAGTTAAGGCTTTCACAAGCGTAAACCCTTGCAAACACCATTTTTGAGCATTTTGTGAGTTAAGACACCAGCGTGGCCTCGGTGCTTCCGCAGAGCCGGGACCCTCAGCTGCAGCCGTGACCACGCACCACCGACCGGTGCTCACAGCCGTCAGACGCACCGAGTCACCACCGGCAGCCTGGTACCCCCTCGACACCCCAAAAAAGGGATTATTCCCAGCAAGCTGAAGCCAGCTCGCTCATCTGCACCCTGACGGGTGTCTCACAACGGATGTAAAAAATAAAATCCGACAAAAACCTCCTAGTGGGAGCTGGCGGCAGGGGCAGAGAGGTTTGGGGGGCAGCCTGGAGGGCGCAAAGGCTTTCAAAATCCCACGGGGGTTTTAAAAGCCGCCGGCTGCGACCTCCTTCCGCCAGCTCCGAGCGCGTTCCCAGCTCCTCCGCCAGACAAAATGGACTACGGGGGCGTGGGGAGCTGCCCGCCCTCCCCACCACCGCTGCCAGGGACCCGAATCACCTCACCCCTGCCCCTCGCCTTCGGGGTCACGGCGCGGCCCCCCTCCTGCGCAAACCGGCCGGTTTCGGGGCGCTCGCCAGCCGCCCGGCGTTGTTTTGTTGCTCCGAGGAGGAAGCGGGCTCCAACAGCACGCAGCAATGCACGCCGGGCAGCGTGCCCCCCGCCAGCTCCGGGCGAGGCAGCGGGACCCCCCCTGCTGTGGGGACCCCCCTTTTACCTGCGTGGGCTACGCAGGGGCACAGCAGCCTGCCTGCGGCATCGTCCTCAGCCGCCCCTCGCCGTCCCCGGGGGGCCGAACAATAGGCCGGGCGCGCGGTGAAGGCGCGCTCGCAGCGGCACGTCGTGGGCCTGCTCTCCTCCTGCTCCGACTTCATGGCAGGGCTGGGGGGTCCCCGGGGTTGGGGGTCCCCCGGCGGGCCGGCTTCTCCCTGACACGGTGCGGAAGTACGGCGGGCGCTACCTGCGCCGGGAATTTGACCCTTCGCCGGTCACCGAGTTTCGCCGGCCTGATGTCACGCCGGTAGAGGAGTGGCTTTGCCCGTGGCCGAGCCAAGGTACGCGGGACGGGGTCCCTGGAGCAGGAGAACGCGTCCCCTCCTCCGCGCCGCCGTCCCGCAGCCACGGGCTGCGCAGGAACCCGGAGCCCGGCCGGCGGCGGAAATGATTCTCAGCTCGCCAGCCATCGCCCCTGCCACCACTGGGGGATAACGCGTTCCGGCTTCGCTCCCTTCGCAACCCTCGGCCGTCCCCAGCAGCTCAGTGGGGAAACCGAGGCAGGAGAAAGGTAACGCGTCCCCAGCACACAGCTGTTCCTCACAAGGAAATGGATGCAGTGGCGATGGCTTTTTATTTTTGCTTTTTTTTTTTTTTTTTTGCAATGCAATTATCATGTATTTCACGCGGGCGGGTTGCATTTGCACAACTGCAGCTGCAGAAGCGCCACTGCAGACTATTCGCCCCGCGACCCCCCACCAAAACCACCGCAGCCGGACCCACAGCGAGGAAGGGCAGTGAGGGGGAGCTGCTGCAATGGGGTGAGCAGGGACCCCAACCCACCAGAGAAAGTAGGGGCCACTTGCTTTTTTGTAATAAAAGGTGTATAAATGTACAACAGCAAAACCACTCTTCGAAACCCACAGACGCACACTGACTTATTTGCTCCCTGTGGCACACATCGCACCGCTACCTGCCTTCGCCCAGCCCTGCATTTCCAAGCCCGCCACAGCAAACCCACTTTTGAAATGTATTCACCCCACCAAAGGCAGGAAGAACTGGGCAGAGGCAATTTGGGTTCATGAATTCGCGCTTCTCTCCCTGCTGCCGCCTGCAGCAGACAAGCACTGCCCGGCCCCGCTGCTCAGGGCTGAGGACGCTTTGCAGCAGGTGCCAGCAGGCACCGCTCGCTTTGCCCAGGAGGACAAGACTTGCACGAAGTTCAGAAAACAGAGTCCAAGATGAAAAGAATCACTGTAATCTGCAGTGCTTGGCATGTGAAGCCTCTGCCAGCCACCACAAACGCAGCTCCCCACCCTCCGGCAACAGCATCTTAGGTATGGGGAAACTGAGGCACACCCCTCGCGCGCAGGCTTTTACCTTTTTGGGAAGCGGCTGGAAGTGCAACCGCGGGAGGAGACAGCCGCTCCCGGCCAAGAAGAGACGCAGCCACAGCCACCTCTTACATTGAATGAGCTGGGGTCAATAAGCCAGGTCCTTATCCACCCCACGCCCCGCTGCTGGGAACTGCTCCCTCCCCATCCCGCTGCGTCCTCACCAGCGGCTTGGGAAGGGGAACGGAGTTGGTTTTGTTTTGCAACAAAGCATCATCTCATCGCAACAAACTCCAGCACGTGCAACAGGCCGCGGGCATCGCTGTCGGGGTGTGCGATGCCCTCGTCACCCCAAGCCCTTGTCAGCACCGAACTCGGCTTCCTGAAGCCCAGGAAAGCGCCGCTCTTGGCCGCCGCGTCACCTCCCATCGCTCCAGTTTGCACAAGTCAGCTGGAGTAACCCCACACGAGGTTGGGAGCCAGGCTTGGGATCACCTGCGGGTTGAATTCTGCTTCTGCAAACAACCGCGGTGCAAAGGTAACCAACCGCACACCTCTCGGTGCGACCTGCTGTGGTGCAGGAAGGTGTGGACAGCTCCGACTCCCAAACCGAAGCGAAGGGAGAAGGTTCTCTGCCTCACAGTCATTGCACAAGCCCCAGGCTCCACAAGAGCAGCTCCTCTGACCCAACGCGTGTCCTTGCTCCTGCCGACTCAGGGTGGACCAAGCAGCATCACTTGCACCCGTCCTGAGCTCCAAAGCCTGTGTGCTGCGGGGGGTGCTGAGACAGTGCAGCACCATCGCTCTTTAACCCAGCCACACTGCCTGAAGGGATTCCCTGGCCCCTTCCTCCTTGAATCAAAACCCCTTTGGAAGGTGCATGGAAAAAGGGCGCTGCTGAACTGAAAGGCAGGGCTGGGTTTGCGGGGCACAGCCAGGCACCCAGCATGCCCCTGCGTCGGGCAGCAGTTGTGCTTTCAGCTGTGCTTAAACTGGGGCTGGGCTCTGGGAAGCCCTCTACCACGTGCCAGCGGTGGCTGCTGCCAGGAGGGAGGTGTCACGACAGAGAGCTCTGCTCGTGCAGTGTCCCCTCCAGAGATGGCACCAGCCCTAAGGAGAGCCACCTTCCCCTGGGGTCACAGCACAGGGAACTGGGAGGCTGGGGAGGGACTAAATTGGTGCCGATTTCCACGCAACCCCAAGCCGACTTGTAATCCCCAGGGAAAAGTCATCGGCACAAATCCCAGCAGAATCTGGCTGTTTGAGGTCCATTTTGCTTGGAGTTGCTTCAAGGCCGGGTTGCTTCAAGTTTAAGTTTGATGCTTGATCCCCGATGACGCTGCAGCGCACCTGAAGGCACGGCGTCCCCCCGGAACCTCGGCGAGCGCTGCAGCTGGGAGCACAAGAAAGAAAAGAAGAAAAACCCCACAACTCCTCAAAATATTGCTATCCTGCAACTGCAAAAAAAAAAAAAAAAAAGGCTACTGCACAGATTTATCCCTGTCTGTGCAGACAGGATGCCCTGGCCAGGGCTGAGCGAGGCGGGGAGGGGACACTGGCCCCACGCTGGAGGAAGCCGAGGCCGGGAGGTGGCGGAGGGGTATTTTTGTCCTTTGAGTCACTTCCCGCGGATCCCGGCTGCTGCCTGTGCTGGGAAGGGGACAAGCACTGGGTGTCAGGGCAGAGGGGTCTGAGCCTTTGTCCCCAATCCCAGTGGGGAGCTGCCAGCTCCCATCAGCCCTCCCTAGCCCAGACCCTTCCACAGGAGCAGAAGTGTCCGTTCCCACCCAAGTCCAGCTCAGAAGGTCTTCACAGACGAGGCTGATCCGACCTGGACAGCCTCCCCTGGAGGACAAACCTGCAGCATGTGCACCATCCCACTTGGAGGGGCCACCAAGGTTCTGGCTCTGGGGCAACAGGTGGTCACAACGAAAATCTCCCAGCTCCTTGAAGAAAATCCCAACCATCACTTACAAACAAGGGTAGGGGCCACCAGAGACTTGCCAGAGAGGCAAGCTGGGGTCAAGAAGCACTTTTAACTTCAGCATCGCCACCCAGAAACGTACTGTTCTCACCAAAACACTTCGCTTAGGTGGTTGATTAAATCCAGCTTGGCCATAAGGATGTCCGTGTCCTGAGGGCACAGGCACTCTGCAGGTCAGCGATTCATTTCTGCAGCTCTGGGCAGGAGTTGCTCCTTGCAGAGCAACGCCTGAGCTGGAGAACAGAGCTGTCCATGAAAACCACGTTCCCATCGACTGGCACCGAAAAACCAGGAGACCTCACACAAGGTCTTCTGCGCCAAAATGCCATCTACTTCCAGGAAAATTTGCTAAAACGTTCCCCTGTGCCCATGGAAACCCTCTTCCCCATCCCCGTCTCTCGCAAAGAGAGTTAAAAAAAAAAGAAATGAAGAAATGAGATGTTTTGAAACAGAGCCAATTTCTTTTTCTCCTCCTGGTTTTTCTTTCTAGGAAAACTTTTCTCAGAAATGACACATTTTTGTCAAACATTTCACTCGTAACAAATTGGCGTTGTCACCGAGGAGAGCTCGGCTGGGAATTTCGGAGGCACTTCGGGAAGCCTCCATCTGCTTTTACCAAGTTAAAAAATCGACGGCGACGACATTGTAAAGTGTAACGTGTGAGGCGAAGGATTCATTAATACAGATCTGGCTCCAAAACCAGAGGCAGCAAGAGTAATTTCCATTCAGGAACTTGGCACCATTTGGCACCTCCTCCGGCACCGCTGCAGTATTTTAAGCTCCCGAAAATCGCACGTGCGTCGCGCAGGGTTTTTGCAGTGATTAATTAAAGCCTCAACAGAAAGAAAAATCCAAAGTTGTGTTTTTTTTTTCCTAATGTTCCTATCCAAGCCGTACAGAACGGCTTTCCCCTTCTTCAAATTAGCACTGCAAAAGCTGGTTGCAAACTAAAGAGGCAAAAAGGTCCTGAGGAAAGGACAAACACCGTCGTGCTGGCTCCCGAGCTCCCCATTGCAATATCATCTGGTACAGCTTCTTAACCTCATCACAGTTATTTCTATTGTGTTTCCTTTATTTTCTTTTATCATGAGAATTATGGTTATCATCACGGGCGTTTTATGCCTAACAACTTCTGGGTTCTTTACGATATTTTCATTCAAATGCTGAAGGGCTGTAATGAGACTAAGATAATGGCCCGCAAAAATACATCATACGGATCAGAACACGGTGAGTTCAATTAGGAAAAACAAACAGAAATTATCTGTCCGAATTCACATTCAAAGATGGTAACTGGGGGCAAAACCAATATTCTGGGAGGGCTGCGTTTCCCGGCACTTAGAGCCCAGCCTGCTCCATCCCGGGTGCTGAACACCTAGAAGGGAAACCCCAAACCCTCATTCCCGAGCTCGCTGTCAGTTGATCTCCACATCCCTGGAGCACCAGCTCCGCTCCATCCTGCCTTCCCCGGCCTCATCAGCGCTAACGAGCAGGGGGCAGAGGGGCAAGGGACAGCACTCCCAGCCATGGAGGGGACAAGGCACAGCCAGGGACTGATCCATCAGCCCAACGCAGCCGCCTTTGCCGGAGCTCTGAACCACTGAACCCCGCCAGAATCAATATTTTCCTTTTTAAAATAATGCCGGCGGGGGGGAGGAAGGGAAAAGCACATCTAATAGACATTCACTGTTATTCTGGGTTTTACATTATTCATTGAACCTCATCCTATGTCATGCCGCAGCGAATATATTACCATACGTGATGGCAAAGAAATTACACAACTCCTGCAAACACGCGATAAAGCCTGGGCTGCTAAACCAGCCCGCTCGACGGGCAACGCCTCGTTAGCAACATGTAATTAAGCTGCCATACGTCGAGGTTGTGCCTGTGCCACCAGCCACTTTACGGCGCACGAGGAGAATAATAAATCAAAATAATAATAATAACCCAAGCCCCAGAGCCGCGTGGCGGGTAACGTTTTCTTGCGGGGGTTTGCAAAGCCGTATCTTCCCCAGGAACGTCACCGCGAGGTCACCGAGGGCCGTTGTGTCCCCAGGGCCACCCAGCCCAGCCTAGTCAAGCCGGGACCACGAGGGCACTGGCGGGGACCACGAGGGCACTGGCGAGGACCGGGGAGCACATGCAGAAATAACAGTGAAGAAAAAGGAAGCCAACCAGTAAAGGCTAATAATTTATCCGTACATTAAGATGTGCTCCTGTTTTTAAAAAATCACTTTGCATCTTCAATTAAATCACTTTGCACCTTCAATTAAAATCTAATGGGTTTGAAGGTAGGGAACTCAGCTCTGAATTTGGGCACTATCTTTACTAATGAGATGTTACTGGCTTTTTTTTTTTTTTTGAAGCTGCGCTTTAGCTGCCAGAGAGTTTCAAACAAGCAATTCTAATGATCCCTCGTCATTAACTGCTCCAGAAACACGCACGCGCACATTAGGGAATTCACTACAGAAAACCTCTTTTTTACGACACCTGCTGCCAGCGGCAAGCTGCTGTCCACGCAACCTGCCGCACGCAGCCTTGACCCAAACCCCGCCTCTTTTCACCCAAACCTGCTGCTTCCTGGGCAGAAAGCAGGGGACCAGGGCAGAGCCCACCCACCTCTCCATCAGCACCTCCCGCAGCCCCAAAGCTGTGACGAGAGAACAACGTTTCACCCTCGAACATTTTTGGGGGCCAGGGTCAGATACAGAGGTGGGAGGGGATGGGGTGGGCAGAGGGAGGGGGAGATCTTCCTCCCCATGGGTGATGGTGGCCAAGCACAGACCCCACCTCAGCGAGCCCTCGGTGGTGCCCGATGTCCCAGAGGCTCATCAGCTGGGACCATGAGAAGTAACAGGGCTTGTACCTGTGCTCAAAATGATGTTACAGGCCAATTCTTGGTTGCTTGCAGAATTACAAACAAACAAAGGAATAAAGCCTGGCTCAAACCACTCGGTTTTGCAAGGCAGGTTAGGAAAGCCCAGGGGGGAATGCATGGATCAATGACCCCATGTGCCCGGACGTATCCCATTCCCCGCCCGTCTGCCGCGTGTATCAACAGAATATTTATAAATCAATTGAAAGCAATTAATCAGCTAGAGGAAGATAAGGGATAATGAAGAAAAGAGATTAGCTGGCGATGCACAAACAGAGCTCCTCCAGGGAGGAACAGCTGTGGCTGGAAGCCTCCTCTGCAAAGACTATTAGCTCCACTTAAAAAAGAAATTTAAAAGAGGCAACCTGAATAATTAAAAGGAAGAGTTAATGGTTCATGCTAACAGCTTCTAAAAACCTGGAGCAGCCGCGTTTGTTAACCAAAAAGACCTGAAGGAAGACTACAGCCTCGTGCTGGGGAGGGATGCTCAGCCAGGGCTGCACCCCTGCATGATGGACCACGGGCGGGAGCCAGGGAGGCTGGTGCCGACACCACCCTCGTGTCGGGCTCAGGGAGGTGACCAACCCCTTCTAGCTGCGTCACAAACCATAACAGGGGAATGACTCCAGGACTTGAGGGGAAGCCTCCAGGGATGCAAGTCCTAGTATTACCCATCCAACATATCCCAACATAGCCTTCCCATCACCAGCCTGCTCCAAGTCCTAATATTACCCATCCGACATATCCCAACGTAGCCTTCCCATCACCAGCCTGCTCCTTGCCAGCACCGCCGGTACTAAACACGCTGTCATTCTGCTTGCTAACTGCAACACGAACCTCGGGGCCGGGCAGTCAGCAGTCACACTTTCTGCATGTTTTCCTGTGGATTTTTCCATCCTAATCCTTCCACGCCAAACTTTGGGAAGGGGAGGTCTCAGAACACAAGCAGCCGCCGTATCGCCGCCGTTGGTGACATTGTTCACACCCATGGAAGACGCCAACACCAGGGCTGGGACTCCTCTAGTCCACAGGACCAGCATTGCTCAGCACTACCAACAACCGGGCGCTTTTTGCCACAATTACGTTGCTCTGAGGGGGCTGGTTACGAGCTGCCACGTCATTTTTGAGGAGCGCTCAAAACCACCACGTTCCCCAGCTGTGTCCTGCATCCTACAAGGAACGATGCTGGGGATGCCTCCAACAAGCTGGTCCAAATTTGTGACTTGAAAGCCCCACCTCCTCCAGCACTGCAGGATCCCACCTGAGAGCTGACGCCCAGGTGGGCACCTTAGAAAGCAAGAGCTCAGGAAAAGCTGCAAATCCAGAGGACTAAATGCAGCATTTCAGCACAATATTTGCCTTTTTTTCAAGTAACGCTCGCCAAATTTGCCAGGTCGGGGCTGAAGCTCACATGTTTTGTGGAGGGGACAAAGCATCTCCCCACCAACTTGCAACGCAGCAATTTAGCCTTCAAGGAAGAGCTAAAATCCGTTTAGTTTCAGCCCTTATCTACAGGCTGGGGGCAGAATTAATTCTATCAAGAACAATATATAATAGGTAAAAAAAACTGCACGGCAGTAAGGAGATGTAGAGCACGGTACAGGGCAGCACCAGCAGCCCTCCCTGCCACAACAGCCCATCGATTTGACAGCAAGTTAGGGGCCGACGGCGGGAAAACAGCCCCTGATTCTGATATATAAGGAGTTAACGGCAATGCTTCCAAAAGTCCCCGTCCCCCCTTGCTTTTTTTTTAAATAAAAAAAAACTAAACCTGAAGATCTTTCCAGCAGCGAGGGGAGACGTGTTTTATTTCTGGGCCACTTACTAAACTTTCAAACCATGTTTATTAAAAAGTTCCTTTGCAGCAAAGTTTGTCCTTCCCTGCCAGAAGACGCGGGTCGAAAACGAAAACGCTTGAAGGTTTTCAACCATTTTTTCACCAAAAACTTTATCACCGCGCCAGATATCACAGCACACCTGACTGCAATGAAGCAAATATAACCTGGTCCCACAAAAAGACCAAACTGACCCTAAATGAGTACAGGCAGGCTGAAAATGGGGAGGCCAATGAACCACTATGAAAAATGTCTTTTTTTTCTTAAATACCTGCAGTATTACTCACGGGGAGTGTTGTGATGGGTGGTGTAATGCTGCTCACTGCACATCTATTTTATACTCGCAGACAAAGGCAGAAAAAGTCATTTAAAGCTTGCAGGGCTGCACTTGGTGCCTGCCTGGAATTAAATAATGCACTAGGTTGCAAAGTTAATAAAAGTGACAGCCTTTTATTAATCTTCGCTGGTGCCGCAGCGCTCAGAGCCGGCAGGCAGCCTCCCTCACACAGCTAACGGTGCGTCGCACCGGGTAAACCTAGGGCTGGGAAAATAAAATCAAAATGTAAAAAAAAAAAAAAAAAAAAAATTACAAAAAGAAAAAGTAGAACAAAACAAAGCGAAGCAGCAGAAGGCACAGAAGATGCCGGCCAAAGCCAGCAGCAAGAGCCTGTGGTGAGGACACGTGGGCTGGAGCCAGGTCCCTGCAGAAGGAGCTCGGTATCGGAACCTCTGGGGAGAGCACGCTTGCTCGGGAGGGAAACTGCATCCTGGAGAAGGTGGGCATGCAAGGAAGCACAGCAACCCAGCTTAGCAGAGAGAAAAAAAAAAACAACAAAAAGAAACCCTCATCACTTGAATTTCTAACCACACGAAGCAAACCAGCAATGCCTTCTGGAGGAAGCCATGCCCTGAAGAGTTTTATCCGGCCCCGCGGAAAGCCCAGGGAGGCCGAGCACTGCGACTCCTCCGGCACTAAGCGAGCTCGGAGCACCCACCGGCATTTGCACCCGTGCCAGATGGACCCAGATGTGGCGCCACGGCTGGGAAGAGGCAGCTCAGGGAGCCGCTTGATTTTTAAATGGCATTAAACGTCTTTCCAAAGCTCCCCAGGAGGCCCCCAGCGCGTCGGTAAGGTTATAGGGTGGGTGCACGAAACACTTGATGCCGCTTCTCTGTAACGGGTCCTGCTGCCCCGACGGGGGTTGGTGGCCGAGGACGGGGACCCAGCCATGGGGAGGATCCTGCCTGCGACGTGACATCCCCCAGAGCCCCGGTGTCGGTGCAGGGGGTGCCTGGGAAGAGCAAGAGGCAGCGGGACAGAGGGCTGGGACAGAGCTTTCTGCAGGGAGTGAAGAGAAGAGCAGGGAGAGCACTGGAGGAAGATACACCGCAAGAAGAGCTGCCCATTTTCAGCACGTCTCAGCATTTATTGGGTCAGGATCCTTACTTCCCCTTCCAAACTCCAGTTTCTTAACTCGAATGGACTCATGAAAATCTCATCTTTCGGCTTCTAAATAAAAGCTCACGACTCTTCCCCAATACGGACTGTTGCATTTTTTCCCCTGCGTGCTGCTCAGAAAGTAAACCAAGTAAAAGGAGCCCTTACCTCTCCAAAAGTACACTTCAAAACCTGAACCACGATTTAAAAATAGCTAGAGTTGGAAAATGAAAACAGTAATAAACGATCCTAGGAAACAGGCACCCAAGAAGCAATCGTAGGAACTCAAAACTAAACATCATCACAAACAGTAACTCTGGCACGGGTTTTCAAGGCAAGACAAAAACATGCCTGCTATTTTTAGATATAGATATAGATGATATAGATATCGATATTTCCTGCTGTTTACTCCCCCCAAGGCTCCGATGTCGCGCACCTTTTCAGCGCTGCCCTCGCGTGACCTCTCCCGAGCTGTGCCCGGCGCTGGGCACTGCCCCAAAAAAACAGTGTTGGACTGAAAAGATCAGGCCAAGAATAACAAAAATAGCCAAAGCGACTGGCAGGTTTGGAGCAGGGGGTTAAAAAAAAAAAAGCCAGGAGCACATGCAGTGTGTGTGGGAAAAGTGAGCCCGGCTCCATCTGCACCCAGGGACATCTCTGGAATTAGGTTTAAAAGTAGAAAAAAATTAAAGAAATAACTGGTCATTGACATGCCGGACACCTACTACTGCACACAGAGCGCACCCAGAACGACTGACAATTGTTGAAAGCTCTTTTTTTTTTCCTTAGCAAGACAGGGAGGGTTTGATATTTCAGCTGTTTTGGTCCTTATGTATGCTGGGACAGGACACTGGCCAAGGCCCTCTCACTGGGGAGAAGAAAACAAAACAAAACTATCTAAAAATCAGGCTGGGCAAAAGCTCCATCTGACAGCTCGGTATTTCTAAATATCAAATTCTCAGGCGATGCTTCAAAAACCCAGTGAAGAGGCATTAGGAGAGGCAGAGCAGGGCCAAGTTGAGCTGCATTTGGGAACTTCTCTTTTCACCAATTTCCCCCCCGCCACACTGCAGAAAGGACAAAAAAAAACAAACCACCTTTTATTTTTTGGAGTTAGATTCACCCTCGCACCACAGTCCCCACAGGATTACAAATATTTGATGCAATCGGAAAGAAAACAAAGCCGTCCCGAAATGACAACTGAGAGGGAAACAATCTGGGAAGTTTTAACCTTCAAAATCTGTCTCTTAATTCTGGTTGCAATTTCTGCAGGCGAGGGAGGGAAAAAAGCAAACAAACCCAACCCAAGCGCTGTCTGCTTCTGCATTACAAAGGCAACTTTAGAGGGGGATTTTAAAACACCACGACCACGCTACAGTTAATGCTATTAAAATTCAAAGTGTAAAGACAAGCGATAATCCCAGCTGGTTCCCGGGACAAGAATCAAATCGTGCAACACAGCTATTCGGTGCTGCTGGCTGCTATCGATTTCCTTTTATTGGAGGGGGCAAAAAAAAGAGCAAACAGTCAAGAAGGAACCCAAAACTTCTTTAGCAACGTAGCCTGCCAGCTCGCGTTCAATCCCAGCAGCCCAGGGAGCAAAAAGGAGACCGCTGGCAAACTGGGCACCGAGTTTGCGAAGTTAAAAAGCAAACAAACAAAAAGTCTGGAAACAAACCAAAAGAAGAATAAAATTGTTGGGAAACAAAACGATCCCTTGAGCTCCCAAACCTGCCCAGACCCGAGCAGAGCAGCAGCACAGCACGTCCTGGAGCGACGCAGGGACCAGGCTCGTCCCAGGGGCTGGGAGGGGTGACGTTGATGAAGAACAGCTCCAGAGCATTCCCCCCAAGACACGGCCTACAAACGCAGAAAGATTCCCCCCCTGCAAAACACAGACCTGCAGCATCACCCGAAGAGCAAACATTTTGGACACCTGAAGTCCCAAATTCGCACACTTTTATACACCTCCAAGTTGCTGCACCCACAGAATTGCTGCTCTGCACACGTAAGAGCCACTGAAGGATTATTTAAGAAGAAATCAGCTGAAATACAGCCACTTGGCTTTATACGCACACGGTATTTTATATTTTGTTTGGTTGGTTTTTTTAACACATGGCCAGATACAAGCTTGATTTTATACCAATTAATCCTACAGCCAGAGATTTTAGTCTGTTCTTCAACCACTTGCAAAATCCTCCTGAAAGATGGCTGGGGGTTATACAGGGATTATATTGTTTAGTGAGCCAGTTATAATCCCTCTGATAAGAGGAGCTGATCCGGGTGGAGAGGCACTGGCTCGATGCTATTTGCAAATAAAAATTAAAACAGCGATAGCGGCGGTTTTGTTCAGTCTCCTGCCTTATCTCCAAAGCGTGGCTGAGAGATATTGTTTGATCCAGCTCCGGTCGGGGAAGTGAAGCAGGGTTCCAGGGGAGTTCGGCGAAGGCATTTTCAGCAAAGGCATTTTTCCAGGCATTGGCAGCCCTAAGAACTCCAGAGAAAAATCAAAATACAGCAACAGAAACGCACGTCGGGACCTGCGTACTCAGAGTTTTGGGAGCACACATCTGGAAATTGGGAGTCCTGCGACCATGGTTTCTCACATGGGGAAAAGCACCTCGAAGACACACCGAAGCAGCGCACCTGCAAAGCTAGAATTCTCTAAGATCCCTTCCTTGCCACAAATGAAAGAGCAGCCTATCCCCCACTGGCAGCTGCCAGGGTGGGAGGGATGGAAATGCCGGCCGCCCTCCGAGAAACCCCAAGAGCCCAGTCCAGCTCTGTGGCATCACGGGCAGCATCTCCAGAGAGAATGAGGCCAAAAGAAACCTCCTCCGCCCGCGCGGCTGTAAATAGGGCAGGACTGGATCTTATCTGCGATGCTTAACTTAGTTATTTCAGTTAAGGCACCCTTGAGAATCGCAGCCATTGCTATCCTGCCACTGGAAAATGACTGGCAATTGATAATTTTTAATTTTTTTTATTTTTTTTTTTTTTAATTTTTAGATTGAGGGTCACAAGCTCTGTGGAGCAATTAGCTTCCTCGGGCCTGGCTGTGAGAGGGCCAGCACCATACAAAGCACTCCTCAACTTTAAAAGGCACGAAAAACTGGGTGCAGGAGAACAGAGCTTGTCTCGAAGCCAGCTGTTCCCTGGAAATCACATCTCTTTGGGACCAGGTTCCTTTCCAGTAGCTGTTGTCATCTGGGCTCAGCCGATACCCCCAGGTGCCAGTTACACCTTCAAGGGGTTTGTAAGGCTTCAACACCCCGCAACGCCAACACGAGCGGATTTACACACGGAGTCTCTCTCTAAATGCCCGGAGGAACTGTTGCTTCAGGGAGGAAAAGGGAAAAGATATTCCCTTGGGGGACTACCTGTGTTTTAAGGGCTGCCATGACCTGGGGACCAGAGACTCAGCACCTGCCCACAGAAAATGCCAAGGACTCAAGCCTGCCCTCGGAGAGGCAGCATCGCTCCTCCTCAGCAGGACCTACGCGGGGACATGGACCTTTGCGATCCTCACTACGAGACATTCAACATCCCAGAAATGATGAGCCCAAGGAGGATGTGGGGAGCTGGGGAACGGGCCTCCTAACCGGATTAAGCTCCCAAACCGTCTTTTGAGTCGCAGCGAAGCAGCCATTCTCCCAGAGGCACTGAACACGCAAGCACAGACCTCATTCTCTGCACGCAGGAGACCCCCGGCATTTACCTCTGCTGCCTCGGAGCCTGCTCGAGTCCAGAGGATCTCGCCGTGAACCAGCATCACCAAGGGCTTGGCTGACCCAGGTTCTCTTCCAGCACAGCCATGCCAAAACAGCACCGAAACAGGGACCAAGCAGCGGCGCTGCAGAAAAGCCGTGACCTGGGATCTTCAGCTCAAACATCTCGCATGCGAGAGAGGAATTTCTCTCCCAGTGAATAGCGGTTTAGACATTCTTTGGCAAAAGCATTACCATTAGCAAACACAATCTGTGTTTCTGCCTCGCTCGTTTGTTTGCTGAACGCATTTGAAGGGAATATTTTATCCACCACGAGATAAACCCCAGAGGCTTCGCCTCCTGATACAAGTGACTGCGCACGGAGCTTTGCTGCAGGCTCGGTCAGCAGAGGGGCCACCTCAGCAAACCCCACCTGAACAAATCCCACCCGCAAGGGGCATCTGAGCAGCTTTAACACAAGGACAAGGGGCTGGAGGAGCCGTGACCCTGTCCACCACTGGTTCCAGCAGCATCCCAGCCCCTTGTCTCACCCGGGATCAAATGCGGCAGGAATAAAAGGAGAGATTGAGCGGCGCCAGGGCATGGTTAAAAAGCACAAGTCGGATCACAGACAGAGCAGATAAAAAGCCTTCCAGCCGCAAAGCCAAGGCTGCTTCACTGAGCAACGGGTCCTGAAGCTTCCCCAATTGTTGCTTTTCTGCACGTCGGGGCTCAGCTCAACACTGCTTCCTGGAAGTAATAACTCTGAGTTTAAACTTCTTCAGCTTACGGCCCAATTCATTTGCCTAGCACATCATTTAAACAACCCCCCCTTAAAACGCCAAAACCAGTCATCTGCGGTTCCACAAGCACTTTTTTATTTTTTTTTCTTCCCTTGTTGATCTGCATATCAAATACACATTTCCTTTACCAAAAAAAAAAAAAAAAAAAAAAAGATGCAGAGGAAAGGGCATGTTTGACTTACTCTCTTTTCCTCTGACCCAGCAAGCTCCTGCGGGCTAGCCAAGCCTTTGCGGCTGCGCCAGCAGTGATGCTGCAGCCCCGGGGCAGGGCAGCTCCCCCCGTGCCCGCCTGGGAATCGCTGAAACGCTGCCGCACCTGCCAAAGAACCAGCTCACCTTCTCCTCTGAGCTGAGTCTAGAAGAGCCAAACAAATCCAGACGTATCCTTAACCTGAAAGCAGAGGTTGCTCTGGATACACGTGGGAAGAGATCTGCAAGGAAAGGAGCAGCCAATTTGCAAAGAACCATCGTCCAGCTCCAGCATGCTTTAAAAGCCTCCTTCTTTTTTTTCTACCTAGATGTTTAATTTAATCTTTTGTTCCTGCTTCCTGGCTGTATTCTGCTCCTACAGCTGGGATAGCACCCGCTCCCACGCAAAACTCCTCCAGGCCTGCACCAGGGACTAGCGCTGCAAGGAACAGCAGCTCCAGTGCCCGACTGGAGTCTCAGCACGGGAAAAAAACACCCCCAAGGCAATGCACACCCCCAAAGTGAGCTCTTTGAGTCACTTTTTGGGAGAATCCCCCAGCAGTCCCATACCCAGGCTGAGGGGGACGGGCATGCATTGCTGACCCACAGCCGGGAAGCTCCCAAATCCCATCAGCAATTCCCGCACCCATCCGGTCCCACCTTTCGTTTCCAGATCCACCTTTACTCTCTTTACTTCGCTTCCAAGTTCAGTTGAAGACATTACTCTAATTGCAACTACTGCTGGCACCGCTCTGAAGACTCAAAGCGCTTTGCTCCCCTCCCTCCCTGCATTCAGGAGATCCTGGTTTTGCAACTTGTCCCAAGAGTTCCTGCTCAGTTTATGCTTTTTTTTTTTTTCTTTTTTTTTTTGGCAACAGCCTCCCATCCGCCAAAAGGCACAAGAAAGGGAGATGGTGTAGGGGCCTGAGAGTAAATGGAAAAAAAACTGTGCCAAAATTGTATGGGGGAAAAACCCATCATCCTAAATTAAGATTAAGTCCACTCCCCCACATGCCCTTTGAGCGAAGGACGAGTGAGTCACGAGAGGCTCACAGGCACGGAGCAGAGGGCTCAGTTTTATTTCTAACGGGCAGCCTGAGGCAAATTTGGGGAGCCAGATTTCCCCTGTTTGCACCTCTGTAAGCCCTGTGCCAGGGCATGGGTGGAAGGCTGGGATCCTTCACTGCAGGGCAGCAGCTATTTAAGAGCTTAAGGGGATTTTCTAAAGCACCTAAAGCCAGTTCAGTGCCTAAATCTCCCTGAAAGTCCCTGCTACCTTCCTAAATCCCAGCCGGAGCTTATTAGTGTCATTAGACAATCAAACACCTCCATCCACATGTCCTCACCCCATGGCTGGGAAGGTGCTGAAGCTGCCACATCCAGGACACGGATGCAGGGGACCCTGGTTTTGGGGCAGACTGGGCAGGAACCCTCCGATGCCACCTCCCACCTGACCTGGCAACACAGACTAGTGAAGGCTGCTCAGTTTTACGGGTTTTGTCCCCACCCCCTTGCTGTCCCTCTGTGAGCATCGTGAGGAAGGGCAGATCCCCGTTCACAAAATCTCTCTGCAAAGGGCGTACCACAAGAATCATAGTTCCTCCTGCCTCACATGTGATAAATCTTCAACGTAAGGGGCAACTCCGGAGGGAGATGCATCTGAGCTGGGCCCCTGGCTTGCCGGCGCTCCGGACACACGGGTACAGCCGCAGTTTTTGGAGGCCCCCCGTGCTCCAAGCTGCAAGTTCTGCAAATCCAAGTCTGGGTGCAGCTTATCCCTCCTGGCAAACACACCCTCATGCCACATCTGGGGTGATTTTTTACCTTTCTGAGGTTGCAAGGACAGAGCAGGCAGCTGCAAGGTGTGCTTTTGGCGGTGCAGACCCTCCCAGCTCTTTTTCCCCTACCCTCGAGCCAATTTAATTTTCCTACGAACTTCTCCAATAATTCAGGGAAAGAACATGCTTGAGCACGTTCAGCTTGTACCATGTCAAATACACTTTAATTGGTGATAATTTCTGCATGCCTGCTCTATCCATGTAAAAATAAAACGTATGCACTCTTCTGCTCCGCTGCTTAATGCCCCTACTAAAAACATTGGCATTAAAAAACAAGGAGCTGGAACAACAGGGAACAAAAAGATCAACTTTTAAAGGGCAGCTCTTCCAAAATGAGAGAGTATGAGATGTTTCAAGTTAGGAACAGGCAAGCAAAATCCAATTCTAATAACTGTGAGGGATTTGGAGAGATTCTTCCCTTTCTCTGCTGTTCACAGGAGGGACGTATGGCATTAACATCCCCAAAAATCGTACGTGGAGGCACAGCAGCCCAGTACCCCTGGACACCTGACGTCCAGGGAAGAACACACGAGCTCTCCATCACGGCCGCCTGGCCCTAATATTTTGATCCGTGCCCTTACTCACGCCCGCTGGCAGACGACCGTGCCTGCTCTTTGCTTCCCCATCCCTTCGGCTGGGGGACAAACACGATGAACCCAGGAGGGACAAAGCCTCCCACAGCAAATAAACACCGACTCAGCTGGCTTGTAAATTATCTGCCCAGTGAGGAATTATCGACCTGGGCTCCAACGGATGAGCCGCCAGTGCAGACACCTGAACGGGGTCACGATTAATTCACACACATACCAAATAAAAGAGCTAAATTCACAGGATAGTTTTATTTCTCGTGATTAATTTGGCCAGCTCTAATTATACCATAAGCAGACCAATGCTCCGTGTTTTTCCAAGGAATCTGCCTTCTCCCCCGCAAGCTGGTTCCCACCAGCGCTAGGGCAATATTAGGGGATTTCCGGTTTTGCGGGAGCTCTACGGCAGGGCAAGCCACAGGAACAGAATCACACAGAATCACAGAATGTCGGGGATTGGAAGGGACCTCGAAAGATCATCAAGTCCAATCCCCCTGCCAGAGCAGGAACGCCTCGATAATGCTACACAGGAACGTGTCCAGGCGGGTCTTGAATGTCTCCAGAGAAGGAGACTCCACAACCTCCCTGGGCAGCCTGGGCCAGGGCTCCGTCACCCTCACTGAGAAGAAGTTTCTTCTCGAGTTTAAGCGGAACCTCTTATGTTCCAGTTTCAGCCCATTACCCCTTGTCCTATCAGTGGTTGTCACCGAGAAGAGCCTGGCTCCATCCTCGTGACACTCTCCCTTTATATATTTGTAAACATTAATGAGGTCACCCCTCAGCCTCCTCTTCTCCAAGCTAAAGAGCCCCAGCTCCTTCAGCCTTTCCTCATAAGGGAGATGCTCCACTCCCTCCATCATCCCAGTTGCCCTGTGCTGGACTCTCTCCAGCAGTTCCCTGTCTTTCTTGAACTGAGGGGCCCAGAACTGGACACAATATTCCAGATGTGGCCTCACCAGGGCAGAGTAGAGGGGCAGGAGGACGTCTCTCGACCTACTTGCTACTCCCCTTCTAATACACCCCAGGATGCCATTGGCCTTCCTGGCCACAAGGGCACAGTGCTGGCTCATGGCCATCCTGCTGTCCACTAGAACCCCCAGGTCCCTTTCCCCTGCACTACTCTCTAATAAGTCGTTCCCCAACTTATACTGGAACCTGAAAGCAAAAATCATGGGATGAAACCATGAAGCCACAGCAGATCCTCCTGCACCAAGTAAGTGGGGGACAAATTTTAAGCAGAGTTTTGCACAGGTAGTCACCATCCTGAGGAGATGATGAAGTTTGTGGGTCCCTCTGGTTTTCAGCCCCACCCCAGTTTGCTCTCCAGGCTGGGGCAACCCCTGCAGGACCCCAGCTCGCAGCTGCGCAGGAGCTGGCAGGTGGGAATGGCAGCCAGGGCGTAATAACTCACATATTCCTTGGGGAGTGCCAGCAAGAAAAGCACAAATCTTCCCCTTGAGGCGCACGTGAAAGGCGGTCTTTGTGCTCGCAAGCACCGTGCGCGTTTCCAATCCGTGCTGGAAATCTGAATCCAATCCGATCGGTGCTTCCATCTTATTTTTTCTATAAACAAGCCCGACAACTCTATATAAACAAAATCTGCTGAAGCTCTTGTTTTGCCTCACCTGCCTGATTGTTTCTTCCCCCCTTGCTTTGCTGTATCAAAATAAACAAACACCATCTATGGATTCCGGCTGTTCTCAGAAGACTTGTGGCAGAAATCTGATGTTCGCTGAGTTATTGCTGAACGCTGACTGCATGCCCACTGCTTGCAAACGCTTCCTTGGAACAAAAGGGAGAGATAAAGAAGTGGGTGTATCATAGCGAAGGACATGCTTTGCTTCCTCAGAAAGAAATGTGAAGTATGACTTTTTTAATAATTCATTTCGACAATTCTCCATCATCCTTGCCTTTTTTTTTTTTTTTTAAATAACCCAGGATACACTAGCAAAATCAACACAAGAAAGAGAGGTTTCCCTTTGTTTTGGCTTCCAGAAAGCACTGGAGCTCACAGACCCTGCCTCACCTTGGATCCAAGCACACCCAACCATCTTCACCAACTATTCCTGCTAAAACACATCTTTCTGTTGCATCTTCATGATGGCACTACGAACGCTTTGCTCAACCCTGGACATTCTGCAACCCACAAAACTTCAAATTAACCTTTTGCTTCCAGACTAATTAATGCTGCAACAACTCTAACAACCTGGTGGAAGCCCCATACACCAGAGAAGCACCACAGACCACGGGGATGCCCTTGCAGAGAGCGTATCCGTACCAGAGGCAGAACCATGATCTTCTGAGCGGGTTCGCTCTGTGATTGCCCTACGTTGTAAAATCTTGCAGAAAGTCACTTCCTCTGCAGCACATTTGGTACGTTCTGGTCCTCGGCCAAGCTCTGCACTAGTCCAATAGACTCTCTTGGCTTTATTTTACTCTTTTTTTTTTGAGTTTTCTATATGGTTACCACAACAGGATTTGGCACATTTCATCAACGGGGCCCAAAAGCACCAGTGGAACGACAGAGACCAGAATACAGAAGTCCTCCAGACCAAAAGTCACATTAAATCACACACAAGAAATCTGGATTAAATCAATCGTGTTAATGCAAATTGAGCTACCTTCACCCTAGAGCCAGAATGCAACCCAAACTAACACCAGTCTCAGATTCCTGAGGTTTACTCAGCACCACACACCTCATCCCCATAACCCAGACAGACGGTCATGCTCCGCAAGGTCACCACTCCTGCGTTCCACTGGCAACTCAATTAAAAACCTCACACACCTCGCTCATGAAACCAGGAGATTTTGTCACAAACCCACCTCAAGTTGACTTCTGGCCATCAATAATGAAGCATTTCTGCCCCACAGCCAGCCCAAGGAGATAAGCAGCAGTCAACTAGATAGCTGAGGCATCCTCTGTTATGCAGATCTTCCAAGACTCGCCCTTTCCTTCAGATTTTCCCCGTTACCTGCTAACGAGCAAAGAGGAAACACCCAAGGGAAGGCATTCAAGGCAGGTGCTGGAAATCAGGAGTTTCATTCAAGCCCAAGCAGGGTAGATATCATCACCAGCTATGCAAAACCAGCCCACGGTTGGTTTAGAAATTCTCTTTATTCACACAGCCCTGAAGTTCACCTGTGCAAAAGTGCTGCTCAGTAAGGCTGGGATTTGCCCAAAAGACCTAGGACTGTTGGTGAGGCACGAGCACCCCGGGTGGTTCTCCTCCAGGAGAACTTCATGCCTGCGGCTGCATTGCCCGAGGCTGCAGACAAGCTCCCTGCTGCCCGTCAGGCTGCTTGCTCACTTCTATTTCTAAGACTCATGATCGCTGCTTTAAAGATGGAATTAAAGTGATGGATTGTGGATGTTGCAGAACCTTGATGTCCTTGAAAGCTGCACAAATAAATGCTCTCAGAGTAACTAAAAGGGGAGACAAACTAATTTTGACATGAAGCGGTATTGAGACGGCCTGAATTTCCTCCATCTCCCCTCAATGCCGCGTATTGCTGCTGGCACCACCCCCCCACAGAACCAGACCGGTCACCCCACAGGAAAAGCATCCATCGGAGCAGCTTTGGCACAAAGGACACACCTCGCATCTCCACCGAGGAGAGCTCTGGCAGACCAAGCCACGGCCACCCACCCCCTGCTGCTGCTGCCGGCCTCCCGCGGGCAGGACCGAGACCAGAAACGCCCTCAGACCCCCGAAGGGAGGGGATTTTTTTTTAGAAACGCAGAATTGTCACTAATCCCCTCATCAAGGCATCAGCTCATGCTTGCAGCCAACGAACCAGGCCAGTTGTGCATCTGCCGCTGTTCATTTGGCCACTAACCTGCTTTAGCAACTCCAGGTAATTAAAACATTGCCCTGCAGTCATTGCGATTCAAATGATTCCCCGTAAGAGGAGTGCTGTGAGGTCTGGTTTCTGGTGAGCCCGTCTCCCACTCTAGACCTCAGCTGGAAGGTCATGGAAAGGGAAAACTTTCAGCACGCTGACACCTGTCCTCTGCGGCAGCGTGGCGGGTTACTCCAACAGGAAAGGTGACGGGCATCAGAATGCAAGGAGGACCAAGAGAACCCCTCCGCTCTTCACAGCGGGGCTCTTTGCTATTCGTAGGCCCAAAAGATCAAGCTCGATAACCTTTGGCAGGTGCAAGAATGGAGTCCAAAGCCTGAGCCGCCGGGGCAACCAAGCCACCACGTACCGTAGAATCACAGGAATGTCTGGGCTGGGAGGGACCTCAAAGGTCACGGAGTTCCAACCCCCCGCACGGGCAGGGACATCTCCCACCAGACCAGGCTGCTCAAAGCCTCCTCCAACGGGGCCTTGAACATCTGCAGGGAAGGGGCTGCCTCAGCTTCCCTGGGTAATCATGAGCCACGGCGAAGAGCTGGGATGTCAGGAAAAATTTCTTCACAGAAGGAGTAGTCAGGCACTGGCACAGGCTGCCCAGGGAGGTGGTTGGGTCACCTTCCCTGGAGGGGTTTAGATGTGGTGCTGGGGGAGATGGTTTAGGTGTGGACTCTGTGGAACAGGGTTATAGGTTGGACTTGACGATCCCAAGGGTCTTTTCCAACCTGAATGTTTCTATGATTCTATAAATGCCAGAAATCCCATAGCACTAGGGGCAGATGCACCGAAAAAAGTGCTTAGAGAGATTTTTGAGGCTTTCTCAAAAACTTCAGGCATATTCCTGCCACTTCTTTCAACCACCTTCCCTGGCCACCACTTGTAAATGAGGCTTTTTCGCCTCCAAACCTGCATGAGATCACACAGGTCAGAGCATCTCTTGAACAACAGAAGGAAAACAGCCACTCGCAGTCCCGCTGTCCTCCAACTGCTGTCTCTCTGTCTGGAGAGACTCACTCACGCAGGAGCCACTCACCTGCGCACGGGTGCTGAACAGCATCGCTGCCACGAGACAACCTCATGCGAGGTACCAACTGCAAAATCGCCATCAAACACCGTGTGTGTGCATGTCGGGAAAGGACCTTTGGGGCTGGCTGTGAGCCAGCTCCATCCAACATGTTATTGTCATCTGCGTGTCCCTTTGAGTGTGAAATAAGAGTAAAGTCCCTTCACTCGCCCTGCCTCCGCAGGGATAGCAGCTGCCCAGCCTTGCAGCTCAGAATTAAAGAAGTAGTTAAATACGTGTAAACACTTAGTCAAAAGAGAGCTCTCGCAGTAAAAACAGGAGGGTGAACATCCCCGGGATGGTAAAGGTTATCAAAATACCAGGGTTTGGAGGAAGGGGCTGCTCCAGCATCGTTCCCTAATAACAAACAGCAAAGCGATCCCTTTCAGGGGAAGGAGATAAAGAATTTCTTTCTCCACTGGCAATAAATCAAAGGGCCGCTGATGGGAATTGATTTTTCTCCCTTCCTTTGCACTTAGAACAAAGTGGGACCGTGGTGAGAGCCCCCAGATGAGGCAGTGCTGAGCTGATGGTGGGGAGGGAAGGGGACGCGGTGGGGACCTTCGGGACCCCCTTCCCTCCCACAGCATCTGTGAGCCCCGACAGAGAGATCCAACGCAGCCCTTCCCCAAAGCAGAGGGCACGAGTGAACTCGGAGTTGGCAATTAATGGGATTTGCTCAGAATAAAAATACGGGGAATAAACCGCCATTATAACAAGCAGAGCAGGTGCTGTAAGGGGCGAGTCGCTGCCGGAACGGGACAGGGTTGGAAGGACCCACTGCACCCTCCTGCCCTCACCAAAAATAATGAACAGCTGCTGGCTGCCCAGTAAAACAAGGCACAGCCTTCCCCTGCTCCAGCTCTAATCCACTGTTAATTAAAAAGATTTTTCACTATAGGCTCCCTCAAACCCAAATCTCTTTTGCTTTTCAAGTGTACAGAAGGAAAGAAAGGAAGGAAAGAAAAAAGCTGTCTGTACTGCAGATCATCTCTAGATCGATCCCTCCCCCAACTCTCTAGCAAGAAGTCACTGAAATGCAACGATTTTCCCCGCTTTTGTATGGAGCTTCGCGCAGTCGCAGGACAGGGCAGCGCTGGATCGATTCGGTTTCACTCGAAAACCCGGCAACAGCCTAAGGCGGCCGTATGTATAAGCAGAGGCCTGATTTAACAGGTTATAAAGCTCCACTGTTTTCTCACTATTGACTTTTATTGCAGCGTATAAAATTTTTAATGAGAAATAAATTGATAGAGATACATTTCCACAGAGGAACCACGATCTGCTCATTTGCCAGCTAGAATGTCAAAGACCACATTTTTGAAATCCAGAGAGGAAAACGCACCCACGGTGTATTTATGTCAGTGTTCAGCTGGAATCAGCACTCAAAAGAGCCACCTGGATGGCGGCCGTCCCCTGCAATGGCACTGTGTGACATGAGGCAAGATGCTGGTAATGGGACCAACGCAGGCACCACCTGGAGGTGATGGCAGCAAGCGGCTCCTGCATCTGCAGACCTACGGAACACGCTGCCACGGAAAGCAGAGTCTGGAAAAGCTGGAAGGAGGAGTTCAGCCACCCCGAAAGCATGGGCCTTTCTGCCTTTCTCACCCCTTCTCACTCACCCTTTGGTGCTCACCGTGTCTCCGTGCCTTGGCGGCCGCCGAGCACACCCTGCGGTGGAGACGTTTCGGTGCTGCTGAGATTTCTATCATCCAAATGTAGCCAGAAGCCCTTTCCCTGCTGTGCCCCAAGGAAGACAAGTGGGGTAAAAAAAAACCCAGAAAATACACGTATTCCAGAAAAGAGAACAAAAACAGAAAGAAAAATTGGTATGGTGCGGAAGTGTTGCCCTGTCCCAACCTGAGCATTGCACCTTCGTCTCCTTGTCACCTTTGTAAACCTCCTGTCCCCTTCACTCGCCACTTCAGGATGGACTCTCCCACCCTTCCTCCAGCTCTGCCCATGGCAGCTTTTCGGTGGCTGTCCCCAACACTGGGGCACATGTGCCAGCATAGTGTCCTCACGGGGAGAAAGATGGCACAGCCATCAAAGGGGACCTCGGGGCCACCCAGCATGGGGGAACCAGAGGTGCTCTACATTAGCCTCTGCCTCCAGATGTGCTGCCAGGGGAGACGGTCGCTACACGTCTGGATGAAGCCCTTCCTTTTTTCGCTCCTCTTATCGGGAGGGGCTTGCCAAAGCACACGCATTTCCAAATGACAAGAGTGAGGGCCCTCTCTGCAGTCCCACCACGGACAAAGCACGGGATTTATCTCCCTGTCTCCCTCCCACGCTCCCACCCACACGCACAGAGTGCTGCTTCCCACAGCCACGCGCCGTTGCTCTCCTGAAAATTACTATTTAGAACGGATTCAGCTTTACATCCGTATTATTATCATGACTTATTTTTGTTATGGCCAGCTCCTCCCTATTGCTTTGCAGTCAGATGTGGATCAATGACTGTCATTTGCCCATCGTTTTCCACCAGTCATTTCCCCCCTCCCAGACAAGCGCAAATTGCACGGGAACAGGGCACCCACACGCCCCAGCACACGACAGCTTAAACTCAGCACAGCAAAGACAAGCCTCTCATGCTTTCCCACGTCTGACAGCACCTCCCGGTAAGGCAGGTGGGCACCAGTTCCTTTTGCAAGGCCCGACGGTGCTGTGTCCTCCCCCTCCCAAGCCACTGCGGCGTGACGACGGGCTGTCTTCTGCCAGATAGTAAAGCGACGGGGTCCTTCAGCACAACATTAATTAACAAGTGCTGGAGCGAATCAATGCAAATCTCTTCTTCTGCCCCTTCTTCAGCTTTTGCATTGACAGTGGGGGTGGGAGGGAAGAAAAATGGTTTCAACAGTTCTTCAGAGGTGATGCTTTGATATTCAGCATGCTGGGAGAAACCCCGGTTCCTGCAGACAATCCAAGAACAAACATGTATATCCTGCATATCCAAAGGAGAAGAACAGCACTTGAGCTATAGGAAGACATCTCTAGGTGATAATTATCGTGCTTGCAAAATAAGAAGAGATCTCTGTCAGCTTCCACGTTGCCACTGGCAGTTAACAGCACGGACCCTAGCGCTGCCGGACAAGAGCCTGCGGAGGCGGTGCCGCGTGGGGCCAAGGGACACAGCCACATCCCCATCCCAAGGGCTACAAAAACACCCAGACAAAACAAAAACCAGAAACACACCTGACTTTGCAAGGTGCTTATTTTTCACCAGAGAAAAGGAAGGTTGGGAAGGGGGAGAAGGTGTTTTGCAATAAAAAAAAGCATCCAGGCTTCCCTCTACCGCAGGGTTGAGGCGTTATGTCAGTGTCTGCCTTTACTTTGAATGTAGTCCCGAGCTGCCAAGTGCCCCCAAACCCAAAGTTAACACGTGTGCACATAATGGCTGGCACATTCCTCTAAAATTTATTTTTATATTTTTTTCATTTTCATTCTTCCTCTATTTTCCAAGCAAGCATGAAAGGGCTCCCTGCCCCTCCACAGTTCTGGCACTTTCCACAACACGACTTCCCTGCTGGGATTTCCAAGATGCACAGCCCTTGACCCAAGAACATGGAGGTGGCTGCAAGATGCTTCTGACGCTTTTATTTAAACAGCACCATTTTGCTGGGTGCCAACTCAGAGCAGAGCACACCTCTCCCATCACCCACGGGTGTTTCTTAGCTGACACCCTGGGTTTTTCCCCTGGAGAGGACGCAAGGGCCGTGGGGCAGCCTGGTCTCTCAGGGAACTGAGTAAAAGAGCTCAGTTTGTCCGGAAAAGGCACATGGTATTCAGAAATTGGCATTTTTATAGCCTTTGAAGATGTTAACTTCTGAAACAATGTCTTACGAATGAAGAATAACCAGAAGAAATGTCTCAGCCCTGGCAGGAGAGAGACTTGGCAGGAGGGAAAGAAAAAAAAAGAAAAAGAGACCCCAAACTTCACTCTCCCTCCCTGCCTTAGTCTTTAATAATTCATTATCGTATTACGAAGCGAAGGCTCACAGGATTATGGTGTTTAGTAATATTATAATGGGTGTGAGTCAGCCTTCCAGAAAGCTTTTTGCATTCCTGCTTGGGACTGACCTGCCCTCACACCTGGGCTCTGTGTCCCAGTGCTACTGAAGACAAAATACCCCTCCCTCCTCACCAGTAAATGCACACGCATTTAGTAAATATATGCTTAGTAAATTATATAAATATATAAAAAAATAGATACAAGTGTATCTGACACAGAGAGGAGGGAATTTCAGACTGTGACGTTCCTCTGGCTGCTTTCACTCAGTCGAACAGGTTATAAAATCCTCCAGCAGCAAAATAAAGAGCTTAGAGGAAACAAGAGGCTTAGTGTGCTGGTACTTGGCATTTTCTGTCGGGGGCCGGCCATCGCCGAGGCCACCAAGCCCTTCCCCGCGGTCCCCTCCTGCTCTTTCCACACAGCCCAAAGACCTGCCCTGGTTTTAGTCTTTCGGATCAAGCAGCACCTAGTGCAGACTGGATTTTGTTCTCTTTTGCTTTGCTGCTGTCCTGCCAGCTCTGCGGGCTCAGGCAGAGCTTCTCTTGGTGCGAATCAAAGCAGAAAAGCTTCAGAGAACACGTGGGATGCTCTGACACCCTGCGATATGCGACGGAGCCATCCTCAGCTTCTACAATGAGCTTTAAGCACTCCCAAGTGCCAGTCCCACCTCTCGGTCCCTTATGAAAAAGAAACTAAATCCTCAGCAGAAGAATCAGAGTACCCAAAGCTGATGTATGCACAAGAAACCCTTTCTCAGTTACAGCAGCGACCAAGTTTTCATGCCAGCAGAATTAGAACAGAGAGCAAAGGCGTCGTTTTAATGTGAAAAGGAGATCCAGTTCAGGTGGTTTGGCTTCAAGGAGTCAGATGCATTTTTGCAATTCCATTTCAAAACTGCCCTTCTCTGTAGGAGCGGGCAGTCACATCCTACCTGCTTGACCCCCAGGGCGGCACCGGGGCCGTGTTTCCTCTTCCAAAGCCCGGAGAGGCAACTGCTGCCCTGTCATCACCCTCCTCCAGCTCCACTGCCACTGGTTTCATGGGACCGTAACCGTGCACGAGCCCCCAGGGCTACAGCCCACCTCCCACCTCTGCCCTTCCCAAGCGATCAGCAGCAGCACAGAAGCCATCAGACAAAGGGCCACTCACATTCCTACTAAATGAAATGCAAATTTTGAAATTCCAGCTAGTAATCCTGCATAAGAGAGAAGAGGATATTGTAGCATGAGCGAGAGCAGGTCACAGTTTACTCTCTTCTCCAGCATTTTCGCGCCAGCCCTCTCCCCGCCGTGTTATTGAATTAGAGACATCGAGCTTCATCAAGGTTTACTTTGTCTAAACAGGATTTGTGGTCTCTAAGGGCCGCTGCAGAATATCATGTTTAAAGAGAGATGGTAAAGACATGAGGACAATAAGGGATGTGTTAATGCACTGAGAACCAAACTCCTTTGCTGCCACTCTCTTCTTTTGAGAAAGAATTACCCAGATTAAAAAAACCACAAGAACTGGATTGCCCCGCTCTCTTGCCAAGTGATCAAGTTAACCTCCTACAACCCATCTCAAATTTTGTGTTTCACAATTGTGAACCCTTGCCAGCAAACAAAGGAAACTCTTTCCCAGCTGGGAATGAAACAGTCTCTTGGCCAACACCAACACCTATCCCACAGCACGGGATCGGGGAGAAGGAAGCAACGTCATAAAATTCTACACATGCACAATTTATATGGTGTGGGACTCCTCTCTTCCGGGTGAACGATCCCTTCACAGCTACAGCTTCAGCTTCCTGACAGACAGAAATGATTTTCCACCACAAAAAAAGGACCTGCGTGGGACACGGGCAGATTTCAGAACAACAAACCCAGGATTGCAGGGAACCTCCTGAGAGGAAGCCCAGCGAGGAGGAGTCCCCGCCCCACTTCCACATCTCACCAGCCCTCGCACCTTCCCTGGACGTGCGCCGCAAAGCCAACGAGACGCATTTCTGAGCCACCGGCTTCTTGCTGGCCTCCTCGCCCGTCAGCAAGAAATATATTTCAGGCTTAAACGAGGCTGCGAGACCCCAGCCGCTCGCCAGCGCGTGTTTATATACTGTAATGGTTCTCCCCTCTGCTTCAAGCCTCCTTACACAGAAAAACCTCCAGTGAAAGCAGTGGGAGCCTCTTAATTGCCTCCACTCCAATCAATACAAACAGTGCTCGGTAACGCCAACTGCCACAGCAAACATCGACTCCCCAACAGCAGCATTCCCACGTTTCTCCACCATTTCTACCGCAAAAGCAACCTCAAAAAGAAAAAAGCACCATCTCTATGCAGCAGGAGGTAGCAGAGCTATTGCTCCCGGAATGGTCCATCAAACACTGCAGATCTCTGCCAAGGGCTTCTCCCCAACTCTAGCAAAGGTTGACAGGCACCAGCCAGGACACCGGCCACCTGCAATTGCTCTTCTAAAGGTTGGAGAGAGCCGACACCAATCTCTGTTCCTCCTCCTCAGCTGCCTTCAAGACCAACAAATCGTCTGAGCCCGGCTGCCAAGTGGGACGCAAGGGACACGAGTCAGCCCTGCCCTTAAATGAACCCCTGCCAGTGACAAACGAGACCCAAAAGGGCTGGCCGCAAGACTTCTGACTTAATGTCATATGCAAAATACCTAAACTTCCACGCGGCGGGATGCACGGCAGCTAGGATTGCTGGAGATACCGGGGGCATCTGACCTCCCACATCTTCTGGGTTCTTGGGATAATTCAGAGCCAGCCTTAAGCCTGCTCAGCTCACACAATTCCCTCACGTTACAAAATCCTACTGAGGAAACGCAGCCATAGCAGAAATGCCTCTGAAAAGGTCGGGGTCAATCAGTTCTTGCAGGTACTGCCACTTTCTATTTGAAGCGCTCACTAAACTGTCTTAAAAACCACAGTTCCTTAATAGGGTTTCACCAAGTTTATTAAACAGTTGTCCCGGACTTTTTCATAGACAAATCCTCAAGTTTCTAAAGGTTTTCCACTCAGTAAATTACAGCCTCACCTACACTATGAGGTAGAGCTGTTATCCTTGTTTGACTCTCCTGTGCTAATTACTGAGGTCATTCTAACAGGTAGTTTGGCACAGCTGTCACCGCTTCCAAGTCGCATGAGCCTCCGTGCACAAGTGCCACGCACGTGCATTTCTCACCCCTTTCCAAGAGCAGAACAGAGGAGCACGGGTGGGATTTTCTGAAGCACCACGTGCAAGGTACCAGCACCACCCGCCCGAGCGGAGCGCAAGCAAGACAAACGGATGGCTTCTCTCCAAACCCAGCCTTCCGGACAAGGTGCAAAGCGCCAGCTTAACACCGAGACGGGAGAAGGGCAGGAGCAGACACGACAATTCTGGCCAGCACAGCAGTGGCAGCATATTAGATTTACAACAGATCAATGCAGACATACATATTTTTTAAAAAATAAAATGACATATATAGGGTGGAAGGCTGATCCTGCCCGCTCCATATCAAAACACAAGTGCTGGGCTCTGGGCAGTGCTGCTGCAGGATAACCATCCAACTTGGCAAGCCAGGACCCTGCCAGGGACCTCATTCCCCACCGCTCCTCCTACCTGTGGCCTCAGTAAGTGCTTTGTGGTTTTCCTTCCAAACCAGGACTTTCAGCAAGCACTGGAAGAGGACATGGACTTCAGCCAGGCTGCAAAGTGCACCAGACTCCTTAATTACTTCACGGCTCCTCTCTTCCTTAGCTACGTCCATCTGTGCACGGCTGTATCATGAAGGTTGTCGGTGTTAACAATGTAGTCCCCTCCAGAGACCCATTCATCTCAACAGGGCTACAAATGGGATTGGTAAGAAATTCATTGAGGGTGCAACAATACATCAAATAGGAGGTGGAAATAAAATGTCAGCCAGCCCTGGTGTAAGGGGGATGTCAGCCAGCCTGGGTAATGCAGCAAGACGAAGGTAATGATAAAAAACAGGGGACACACATCATGCTCGTCGCTACAAACCAAATCCCAGAGCAGAAAAAAAGCACACTCTGGAATGGTAACCGTTGGGTTAAACTGGGATCCAAAGTTTAAAATACTTCCCTATGATACATTTCTACACTCTTTCTTCAGGTTCTAAATGTATTCAGTTTCTGTTTCCCATAAATCTGGGCTTTCTTTTTAATCTCCTTATGATATTGTGGGGAAAGGACTCTGATTTCATAGACCGAACACTTAAGACAATAACCGATAAATGCCATTAGATTCCCGTATAAAGGACTTGAGAAAAGCCGATGAGGAGGAGATGCCACGAGCCGAGAGGAGGCAGAGGGCTGCAGAAAGAGGCTTTCCAACACAGAGGAGGTTACACAGCCCACTAAGCCCTGAATTTGCTTGAAAAGCAGTTTTCAGATGGGTATGAGAAAAATGACATGTCCATAGTTAGCTTGGAAATTGCCTCTCTTCATACGCTTAAGAAAAAGGAGACAAAAAGGGAAAACGAGCTGAGATTCAAAAGAGAAGAATGTGGGTCCTCCTGAGGGGACCTCCGAGATGTTCATGGCTCATGGGGTCCTGCCCGTTTTGGCAGCGAGGGAGCAGAAACCTCTCAGCCCAGCAGAGAAGCCACGGAGAGCCCTGAGACAGCACATCAAGAAGTCCTTTTTTGTTGTTTTTCTTTGCAGGAAACTAGACTTTGCAACTGCTTAAAATCCAACCCAACTCTGGGTGCTGCCAAAACCCCCCAACATCAGTGCCAGCTCCTGGCAGCTACATAAAACTGGCACAGATCCCGCCCTACTTGTTCGTGCCTTTAGACCCGCGCTTGCGAAGGAGAAAAATGTGATGCTGTCCCAAGGACACACATCTCTGCCTCTCCCTCCCCACCCGCTGCACAGAGTGTGGGCTGCTCCATCCAGCAGGAGTGGAGGGTTGAGGGAGGAGTCACAAACAGAAGTGTCTCCATGTTTTACAAGAGATGGCGAGCTCTGCTTGCAGAAATGAAACCAAGAGCCGCCCACGGTTGGCTGAGGCTCTTAAACGCTCATGAGAGTGCGGCCATATGGGTTTAGATTTATCACTTGTGTTTCCCAACTTGCACATCTGTTTTCTATAAGCAGCTGTCCAAGTCAATGCATCTCCCCTTTCCTCCTGAACCGCCCACAGAACTCTTCAAGGACAAATCGCCATTGCTTTTGGAGGTTATCTGCTCAGTGGTCTCCGCTATGTCATCGTAACAACCTAAAGGAGCAGTCGCAAAAACCCAGAGCAGGCATTTTCAGGCACAGCCTCCCTTCCCGTGCTCTTGGAGGGCTGTAGATTTGCGAGTGAAGAAGCGTGCTGGGGTGGTTCCAAAAGCAGAGTAACACGTGCAGCAGTTACTGGGGGTGGGTTTAATTAGGATGCTGAACAAGAAGACAGCAGGGTCTGTCCCACCAGCAACCCAGGAAATTCCCGGTCAACTCCTCTAATTCCATTCAAGTCACCAAAACTATTCTCATTGCCCTTCGCCAAGGCATCTTCTCCTAAACCGAAAGATGAACACAGGAAACTGAGCGAAAAGGGGAATTCCTCTAAGGACATAAGCATCGGGAAAATGGCAAAAAGCCAGGGGGGTCACGAGGAACTAATGAGACTTCCCAGAGCCCGGCTCATCCGGACACAAGGAATGCACGGCATGCAGAGGGCAAGAAGGGCCAGCACAGCTCCAGGAGAGTTTGGGTCCTGTGGACAGCTACCGGAGCAACAAAACCTCACGGCTTTGAAATTTTAATGAAGAGCCTCAAAAACTTCTCTACCAAAACCACCGAGTACGATCCATTGTGCCCTCTTTCTCCAGCATTTATAAGAAACGTACCAACTTGGTACCGAAGTACTGGGATAAATGGAATAAAGTAATAGAGAGAAAAGACCATGAAAGAAAACATGTACTAGGAAATTCATGGTCCGAGGGTTAAAGACACAGCTCTGCATGGCCCATGAGCCTGCAGGGCAGCGATGCCACCAGGTCTGCAGCACCGTGGGGACAGTGAGCATGAACCACACACACACACACACACCGCCAACGGTCCCGCTGCAGCCGCTCTGTCAGCCTGGTTCGGACCTGGGTCCAAAGGCGGTGGCTGATTTCACGTCGCTTCAGCAGCTCCCGGGGAGCTGGGCAAGGTCAGAAGCAAGGCGCTACGCCCATGGAGAAGAGGGCACGAGGCGCCACCTCTGCTCTTCGGGCTGCCAGAGGCTCTCGGGCATTACGCGTTTCGCTGCGAGGCGAGTGCAATTACACAGTTAAACTGTTTTAAAACAAATGAACGTGCTCAGCTGCTACTGGCACCCTTCAGCCGCACCGGAGGATCCAGGATCAGCCCCTCAAGGGGTGAAGAGCAGGGAAGCGCTTGAGGAACGTGTAGACGCAAACTGAGCATAGGCAAGTGTATAAAAGGCGATAAGGGAATAATCAGCAGGTGAAACAAAGATTGCAGGCGATATTAAAGAACCACCGCTCCATCCACAGAAGAAATGAAAGGCCAGCAGAAACAGTGACTTCTCTAAGAAACTGTGCAAGTGATTTCCTGACACAAATACTGGCAGGAGAGACTGATACGTAAAATTAATTCATCTCCCTGCCCTGACAGAGCATCTCAGCAGGGAAAACAGAAAGTGAAAAAAAAAACCAAAACCAGGATATCTGAGCAGGTAATGGCAGCAAAGAGTCACACAGGACAGGCAGGAGTCACCTAAGCAGGATACCTCTTGTCGTTTTATATATCCACTGAAATCCTGCCTCTTGCTCCCCCACCAAAAAAACTGTGAGGGAAGGGGAAGGACGAGAGCGCACGGACCTCAAACACGTCCCTAAATTCACAAAACTGCGCTGTAACAAATTAAACCGTAACGGCACAGCCCAGAGAGGACATAAGAAATATTAAGCAGAATTAAGCCTTAAAGGATGTTACGGTCCTTGGAGAAAAAAAGAACTTGGTTTCTTTTATCCTTATGTTTTACAGCAACTTAAAAAAGCCTCCTCTTCAGCCGATGCTCCACAGTGACTTTTACATCAGGCTTTCGGCAGCCGTCCCCTCTCTAACATATATAATCTAAATCACAGCAATCACAAACGATATTGCCGTTGCAAGAGCTTTATTTCAGAACGCTCTCCGCTGCAATAGTCGCGGAAGAAATTAAACTCTGCCTTTGCCCCTGAAATTCAGATTTACAGGAAAAGCCATTTACTTTAATTCCAAACTAATGATACCCTCTTCCCGTCAACGCATTTTTCTTCCTCGAAGAGCCCTGTTTCCTGAGTTATTTCACAAGTCTTCCTCCTACTTCGCAGTGAATTATTAACTGACAGCACAGCAAAACCTGGAGCACTCCTCTCACTTCTAGGATGCTGGGGATGACGTCTCACCGGGTGAAGGCAAATTTGAAGGCAGCTAGATCCACCCGCCAGCCTTTCCCCCCAGCATCGCCACCTGGGCTGCACTATGGGGCAAAATCCCCATTTTTTTTTCATTGGAAACAAAAGGAAAAATTAATGAAGCAGCTTGCTTTTTCCTGCCAGACCTCATGCACCAAGGGCAATCAGCCTCTTTGCCTTCTGCTATGTCTAGACATTTCTTTCTTTATAAACATCCCAGCCCAACTTGACCATCAATAGTCTTTAAATATTGAGAAGGGCTCCCGTTGCGCTCACAGCCGCTCCTCCTGAGCCGCGCTGCTGGGGACGGCCAAGGTCAGCGAGCAGAGGAGGTGGCATCTGCCAGCTTGGGCACAGTTGCTTAAGTGTAGGGCAACAGCTCCCAGGAAGCATATCTACGCCCAGCTTGAGCCCTTAATTATTAATATTATTTAGATAGAGCCGTCAGGGAGCAAACTGCTTTGCAGAAGAAGAAGAGAAAGGCTTTACCCACCGCTGCAGGCCATGGCCAGGCTGGGTTATGAGCAGCTCCTGTGCCTTGGTGTGCTTCCCCACTGCTCGACGCTCGTGCCCAACAGCTGCACCAGGCTGGGACTACATCAAAAGGCAAGCAGAAGCATCCCTTGCTTTGCTGATTTAGTTTGTGGGAGGTCAAGAGGCTTTTGCAGGGAAACCTCAGGTGGTACAGAACGCGCCATTGCGGGAGATGGGGTTTCGATGGCACCGTTTCACTGCAAACTGAGCTGCAGCTAAGGGGGCGCGAGCAGAGCCATGCGCCATGATGACACCTCAGCAAACACAGGCACGTCATGAGAAATCCACATCTACAGCTCGTTTCTTTTCTTACGGACACACAGAACAGTCTCAAAGGAATTGAGTGATGCTCAACCCAAACACCAGCCATGCCTGGACGTGGCTCTTCTTGGTCTGGAGGTGCTGCAGCGCATGGCTGGGCGCTGGCTGGAGCAGCATCAGATGGACCCAGCCATCACTTGAGGTTTTATTTACCACACTGGGGTATTTCTCCACCCCTCGAGTCCTGGCAGTTTTGCTGGCAGCTCTTGACATCACTCAGGGGACACCATCTCCTTCCCCCGTTTCAGACCCTTATCTTCCCTTTGTTCACCAAGGACAGCTTTGTTCTCTGCACAATCACAGGTGATTTAGCAGCTGTCACGTTTAGGGGCTGCCGGATTTGAAGGCAACCTCTGTTGAATAAAAGCTCCAAGAGTCCCTCTGGCTGCCACGTCCACCACGGCCAAAGACGACAGGGGAAGGCACAACTCAATTTGAAGGCAGAAAAACTCCGCTTGTCCACAGCGTCCGCTCACATCGTCGTGCTGCAGCCCTGAACTCGCGCTCCCGGCCCTCCGCAGCAAGAGGCTTAAGGGATGCTGAAAACCACTCAGGCACGGGTTCCCCCGAGGCTGCCCCGTGCTCGCTAAGGACAATTATTTGAGCTGCTGTAATGACATCTTAAATCCTTGCAGAAGTGAGATGCCGCAGCCAGCGCTGCTGCCCTGCCTGGATGGACACGCTGCCTGCAGCTCGCTGCAGCATCACTGTCCTGGGATTTACCAGCTCCTGCCTCCAGACCAGAACCAGCCACATTTCACATCGCTTCGATTTTCGCAAAAAAAGTAGAGAAACAGGCCACCACTAATCCACGAACAAACCAGCAAAGAACTCGAATTCTGCCAAGTTATTCCAGGCGCCACGCTCCACCCCAGCCAACTCCAAAATCTCCCCCAACCCCACTTTACTGCAGCCCGACCTTCCCACCCTGCCCCAGGCATGAGCTGCCAAAATATCCAAATGTTTCAATCTCTCCATACTTCATGGTGACGAATAATAAATAAAACACAACAAACGAGCATATGGGAGGGATGAAGGGAAGACACTGCTCCAGAAATCAACACAATTTCTTCTCCTTTAGTTCCCAAGACACGGCAGCACTGCTTTACACCGATTCAAGGATGTGGGCTGGATCTCATCAGCGAAGTGAGGTACGAATTAATACACTGCCACGCTGTGCCGAGGTGCAGTACCCAGCTGCAACGACAGAATTACCCAGCCAGATATCCCCCTCCGTGCTCTCCCTCCCCAGACTCCCAGCTCCCTCCCCATACCCCCCTCTCCTCCATCTCAGCCATCCCCATCTCTCCGGGCGACTCTTCTTCACTCTCCCATGAAGCTGACGACCGCGCCGGCATCTCGCGGCAACCCGCGCCGCGCGGACAGCGACGGGAGAAGGGAACAAAAGAGCAAACCTCGCTGCGCCATGGCCTCGCGCTCGGCGGCGGAGGGGAGGGCTGCGCAGACAATGGTCCCATCTGCTCGCCGGGAAGCCCCGAGCCACAATGAGAGCCCGGCTCCGGCACCGACCGAGGGTCCCGACTCCCAGGGGGGCAGGAGGTTGTCACTGGAATATGCATCTCATTGGTTACCTGTCAGCCCTCCTGGGCGGTTATAAAGCACGGCCGCTGCCGGAGGGTATAATGGGATGCAATAACGAGCCCGCCGGTTCGTCTGACGCGGGCTCTTTGACAGAGAAGGTTTGATTAGGTGATGGGAACTGGCAGCATCCGCTGGCTTTCAAATGAAAAAACAACAAACGTGAGCTCAAAGCTGGGAAATAAAGGGATCCCCAGGAATGCGGTCGTTTTTTCAGGCTGGGAGGGATGGAAAGAAATAGATGACAATTTCTATTTCTTGCCCTAATCTCTCTGTCCCTCCTCCCTTCGGGGGTCCCATCCTTGCTGTTCCTCTAGGCTTAGACATTATTTCCCAGCTCCCCAGGTATGTCAGAAAAATTACATGTTATAATGCCAGGGAATTACAGCCTGGGAGGGGGAAGCTCCTTGCCTCAGAGATCACTGCCGGCCTCTCCTGCGTGGCCAGCAGCTCCAGCTGCAGCTCCACAGCTGCCTGGGGAGGCACCCACAAATTCACCAGCCATGGCAGCTGGGGGATCGCCTCTCCTTTCTCTGACAAGAGCAGTATCTCAGCTGGCCTGCCTGCACCCAGCAAACTCACTGCAAGACACCTGGACAAAGGCACGACCCGAACACCGCTCCTGCTTGGTGTCCTCAGACCCAGCGAGCAGGGGTTAAAAACTGTTTTTTCCAGCCAAATGCAATTTTTGTGACACAGCTGATTGCAGCACCCTCCACCTACCCCTGGTCCCAGCTCCACCGTGCCCCACTTTACCCAGCACAGATGTCTAAGCTGGTGCTGGGATGTGGCAGAGACGAGCAGAAAGGTCTTTTCTCAGGCCTCCATCGCTGAGGTGAGAGCAGGGACTGACCGGGGTTGCCGCCAGCACGTCGCACAACCCAGGCAGGTCCCGTTCGACCGGTGCACGGCTGGTGCATCCTAAAATTGGCACAGACAACGACAGGCTGGCACATTACACTCCAGCCCAGAGCATCAGGAGGCTGCACTCAGGCCACCTTCCACCGTCCGGTGGACAGGCCTTCCCATTAGCCTCGGTTAATGAGCTACACTACAAGGAAAGCAAGCTCAGAAGAACGTATCGATTCAGAGATGCGTTTGGTTGCATTAAATATTTCACCCCGTGTTTGCCAATGCCCTTATGTCCTTGTTTTTTAACTCAATGCAAACGATGGAACCGCAGGGATGAAAGCAGCAGTTTAATGAACACGCCAACCCATGACCCTGCAAAAACCAAATTCAAGCCATCTCTCTGGAAAAGGTGAGCAGTGAGACAATGCAGAAAGGAGGCAGAGGCAGACCCGCCGGCTGCATTACCCACTTCTTAGCCCAAAAAGGAAGGGAAAACAGGGTTATCCGCTGACAAACAGGCATTTCCCTCAAGCAACTGGATCGCGCGAAGCTGCCATTTTTTCCCAGCAGCTCGGCCACACAAGGGTTTGCACAAGGCACAACTGGGGTCGGAGGAGGCAGCGAGGATGAGCTGCCTGCTCTCACACGGGAGTTGCAGGAGTAAAGAGGCATTTTGCAGGCTCAGCACAGCTCTTCCTTTTCAGCACGAAACCCATAAACAACGGCTTAACAGGACTGAAACGTTACAGTATTCAAAGGGGATGTCAGGAAGATTAATAGCCCATCTCCTTCCAGGGCGCTGCTGAAGCTGTGTCAGGACCAGAGCGCTAACGCCTTGCTGATCGTGCCATGGTCAAGTACAAGTCATCGAGGGCTGGTGGTGGTGAGGAGACCTTCTCCTCTCCACAGTGGGAACACGTGTTCTGGTTGCCAACACCAGGAAAGATGACGTGCCACCAAGCTGGAGGCTGCAGTGCTGGACAGCTGGGAATGGGACGACACCGGTGCTCTCCCTCGGCCCCAGGAAAGCATCACAGAATCACAAAATGTTTGGGGATGGAAGGGACCTCAGAAGATCATCCAGAGCAACCCCCTGCCAGAGCAGGGTCACCCAGGGCAGGTCCCACAAGAACGCGTCCAGGCGGGTTTGAAAGTCTCCAGAGCAGGAGACTCCACACCCTCTCTGGGCAGCCTGGGCCAGGGCTCCGGCACCCGCACAGGGAAGAAGCTTCTCCTCATGGTTTTGTGGAACCTCCTGTGCTCCAGCTTTACCCATTGCCCCTTGTCCTGTCACTGGACATCCCTTAGAAGAGCCTGGCTCCGTCCTCCTGACACTCCCCCTTGACATGTTTATAACCAGGAGTGAGGTCACCCCTCAGCCTCCTCTCCTCCAAGCTGCAGAGCCCCAGCTCCTTCAGCCTTTCCTCACCAGGGAGATGTTTCACTCCCTCCATCATCCCTGTGGCTGTGCTGGGCTCTCTCCAGCAGTTCTCTGTCTCTCTTGAGCTGAGGGGCCCAGAATTGGACACAATATTCCAGATGTGGCCTCACCAGGGCAGAGCACAGGGGGAGAAGCAGCATTTTTCACTATGACCGAGCAGTACAATGGTCATTCAGGACAGCGAGAGCACCTTAACAGGGAACTCCTCTCACCAGGATGTGTTTGGACAGAGGCAAGTGATTACGCATTGTTTGACCAGATGCTAAACTAACATGAGGATCTAATAAGAAAGTCTGCCACGAGGCTTTGTAATATTAAAATACACAGAAAATAAAAGAAACATTAAAAGAGCAAACATATGCAAAATGCCATTATGTTTCCTCTCTGTCTGCCGTGCAGAAATGAAGGCTTTGCAGCACCTCGGGAGACTGGCCAGGACTTTCCACTTATGCACAAAAACACACGTGCTCTCACCTCGAATCCCGGCGAGCATCAGTCCGGAGCCCCGCAAACCTCAGCAGCAACTGCCCCGCAGTCTGTTCACGAGCTGCAGCTTTGGACCCTTAGATTCTCACTCTTTCAGTGCATTAAGCCACTTTTTAAAATAGAAACAAGCTCAGCCAGCCATTCCTAATTTTACAGGCTGGTCCGCCTACACATCTGGTCAAAACTCGAGATTTCAAGGCAACTTTTGGAAATGGCAAAGAACTGTCCCAGTTCTGCGGCACTGATCTGAGCTAGTTTACAGAATATAAATATTTATACAATTACTGTAACTATCCTTCAACCCATCGCATTTCAAAGGATCTATATTTAAAGAACGCAACACCCCAATGGCAACGCAGCTTTACATTTTAAATAGCCGCGTTCTTCCTTACACACTGCACACACACACCCTCCAAGCCATCTCAGATACCCAAGAATTCCCATTTTCTCTCCAAAGCCACAGCAGCATCTCCCTAGCCCCCACCGCCTGCATCCCAACCTCAGCATCTCCCACCCCGCGGGTCCGTGATGCCGGCAGGATCTGACCCCACCACCAGTGAGGAAAGGGCAGGGCTGTGCAAAACACAGGTCTGCAACGGCACCAGATTTACCATCTCCTGGACAAAGCCAGGAGGAAAACCAGTTTATTTTCATTAAAATAAACGGAGAGCATCACCACCTCTGAGATTCGGCGCAACACTTCACACCAGCACCGTCTGCTGCTCCTCCCATCCCCTCGGGTGAACGGGAGTGCTGCAGGTTTCCCCCCCGTGAACCCATTATTCCTCAGCACCTGATAATTTTTACTAGAAATTCAGTATTAGCTCTTTGCCCGTGCTTTCTGAACTACCTTACTCACCAAGTGACGATGTAAAATTAGAAAGAATAATAATAAATCAGGATTAGGAATTAATACACTGGGATCAAAACACCTTCATAAATCATTTCATGCTCCCTACATGTGGGTGGGTATAATTACTAGAGAAGAAAAAAAACCTAAACCTCATTTAGGTCAGTGCAATCGCCTTTCTTAGCAGAAAAAAAAAAAAAAAAAACAAAAAACAAAAACTTGACAAATTATTAGCTACAGAAATAAGTCATGGGGTTTTCAGGTTAAATGTGGAAGCACTGGCAGAGAGAAATCAGGGTGCTGGTCACCACATTCCCCATCCAGCCCATCTGTGCCCTTGAGGTCTAGTTTATGGCTGTCCCCTTCTTTGTGCCGACTGCAGCAAAGCACAGAATAAATGCATCTTACTGCCTGCAGTCTGCGAGCTTGGTCCCGATTCATTTACGGGTTCTTCTGACGGAAGTAACTCAAACAAAGCAGAGCGGGAGGAAAAAGGACCAAGCGGAAAAATGTATTTACTGAGGGAGGGAGAATTTACTTGCTGTCCTCCTAAAGCAGTACCCCACAGCTGCTTCATTCATAAATATTTTACCAACAAGAAACCAGCCTGCCAAATCGGAACAACTGCTTTGATGAAAAATATAAGAAGGCTTTTCCATTAGTGCTTTTGATGTTCTTTGCATACAGAATAATGAATGCAGGAGATACGTCTCCTTTCCCTCCCTCTGCCCTCCTGCACTTCAATCTTTTATCTGGCAGAGCCATCCACAGCCTCCCAAGCCCAGAGAAAAATCAGGACTTGGGCAGGGAGGTGGATGAAGTAGCTCCCCACAGCATCTTCCTGCAGCTCCAGCTTCTTCTACCTCAGGGGGCACAACAGCAGAAAACCAGGAGTATCCACAAGGATTTGCAGATGCCACTGGTCCTCCCTGCTCTGGTTCCACCCAGCAGGATGATACCGAGCATCACAACTCCAGCAGGAGTTGCTCGACAGAAGGTGAGCAGGAGTTTTCAAGCCCTTCAGAAGCGTTTTCCGTCGACAGAAATGCCAGCGTCAAACCTTGAGGCCACACCTTGAGCGTTGTGCCCAGATTTGGGCACCTCAATCCAAAAGAGACCTCGAGGGGCTGGAGCAAGTGCAGAGGAGGGCGACGGAGCTGGTGAAGGGCCTGGAGAGTAACTCTGATGAAGAGCAATGGAAGGAGCTGGGGCTGTTGAGTTTGAAGAAGAGAAGGCTGAGGGGAGACCTCATCACTCTCTACAACTGCCTGAAAGGACGTTCTAGAGAGGCTGGTGCTGGGCTCTTCTCATGGGTAACGAGCGACAGAACAACAGGGATGGCTTCAAACTGCAACAGGGCAGGGTTAGGAAAAGATTTTCCAGAGAAAGAGCAGTCAGCCATTGGCACAGGCTGCCCAGGGGGTCCCCATCCCTGGAGGTGTTTAAAGGCTGTTGAGATGTTGTGCTGAGGGAGACGGTTTAAGGGTGAGCTCTGTAGCATAAGGTTCATGGTTAGACTCAACGATCCCAGGGGTCTGTTCCAACCCGAATGATTCTATGAACGCCCAGGTGCTCCCCAACCTCTGCCTGCACAGCACAGCAGGCTCCAGCCCAGCTTCCTGAGCTTTATTCATCCCCACGGATGGCGAGACAGGGTCCTCCCCCACCCCCAGGAAGGTGCCTGCCACCCCCAGCGCTATTCCAGCCGCTGAGCGTTTCGTCCCGCAGTGACGGGGTGAAGCAGCCCCTCCTGGCACTTTTGGGGGAATCTGGGAGGAGAAGGGGGACCCTCCTCAGAGCACCAGAGAGGAAGCGATGCAGCACAGAGGCAAAACCAAACCCGGGGAAGCAGTAAGTGACCTTCTCCCAGCCTCTTATTGCTCTCAGAAACTTAACAGCTCAACATTTATCTTCACTCAGCAGAGATGTGCTGGGGATAAAGTGCCCATCTCCCGGCACACCAGCACCAGTGTTTGAGCCTGACATAGCTGAGCTTTAAATTCCATCTGTTATCATCTTTTCGCACTTCTGCCATAACAGGGCATCCAAAGCAATTAAATCTAACCTATTTTTTCCTACTTTTATTCCTTGAAGTGGAGCTTTCTTGTGTGGGAGATTACGGGGTTTGGACTGGATTTTGATTCACATTTGTTTGCCGTTTAGGACCAACATCTTGTCTTCCTCACATGAAGCTTGCTACATGTCCAACAAACTCAGCTAACAAAATTGGAAAGCCGTTTAAAGGAAAATAAGCAGAAACGGGTGCCTTGCAGAATTTTCACAATAAGAGTCTCGGAAACTCAAATAGTGTTTTAAGGAACTTGAAAGGGCGCGGCGTCTTGCCAGAGCGACCAGGATCCTAATGTTTGCAGGAGAGTTCCTGCTGCTCATTATTCATCTTCCTTTTTTGCATTAGGAACGATTAGGAGACCCATCCCTGTGCAGAAGGGCCAAAGGCTCCTGCCCCTTTGGGGGTGGCAGAGCTTGTTTTGGGGGTCTTTCACCCCATTTTCTGCTCCATGATCCCAACACAGAGGGGGTACCTCATCATGTTTGGGGGATGGCCCAGTTTTGGGTGGAGGACGTGGGAGTCTTGGGCACCTGGTGGCCCCGTGGCCACAGATGGGGCCACCCCGGAAGGATCCATGGGGACACAGCAAAGCTCACGACTTGCCTGGATTACCAGGGCAAGCTTTTCAGATCAGAGGGGACTCCTGCAGATATGCTCTTCATCTTTTTAGCCCAAACTCCTTCCAAAATGTCCTTTTCACATTAGTACCCGAGCATGCCTGCAGAAAACTCCACGGCTAGGACCCACCTCTATCGATAGGTTTGTCCCTGGAGGGAGCATCACTGCAGGAGGGTGACAGCAGTGCCTTAAATGAACATTCATCCCAAAGGAGCAAGATCCGCTACCAGGATGGGAGCAGGCAGAAGGGAGAGCATGAAATGGGCTCAACGTCTTTTTTCTTTTAATTTTTTTTTTTTCCTTCAGAGGCTCTCAAGGAAATACGGGTAGGAAATTAAACCTCCTTGCACATCTTTTTTACTACAGAGTGGAAGAGAGCAGCACCCAGACACCAAGCTGCCTTCCCCGCCAAAAAGCAAGGACAACCCCCAGCAACTCTGCACGCAAAAACAACGCCTGGAGAAATGAAGCGACTTCCACAACAAACGACCAGCAGGAACTGGAGCAGAGCAGCCTTTTCCAACACTTCTCCCTCCCCATTTCTTGCCCATCCCGGAGCCACACGGTGCATTTTCTCTGCTGACTTCAAAAGCCTGCGCGACACCACGCTCAGAGCCGCGAAAGGGCACCGCGCAAGCACGGGAGAAATTAGCTGAGAAACGACCCCATTATTTCCCACCCAAACTTCCATTCCCCAGAGGAATTTCAGCTTTTTGAGTTACGCCACCCTTCTCCGGGAAAGCAGGCCCTTCTGAAGGGCAAGGCTCAAGACACTGCGGGGCTGCAGTTTTTAAAACCATTCATTATGCAAATGGCTCATTTATTGCCGCTGAGCTGAAAGCAAGAATCCCAGGCATGCAAATAAAAATAAGCAGGGAGCAACAGCAAGCAAACGCGCCAGACTTGGGTAATACAGACCCGGCAGCAGCAGCAGCTTACACCAGAGCTTCAAACTCCAGGCTGAAGATCGGTCTGCAACCTCCACCTGGGCTCTGCAGGAACACCGGGCTGGAGCATCCCCAGCAAGCTGGAAGTCACACCAGCACGGCAGATCCTGCCGTAACCCAGTTTATCCCAAAACCCCACTCATCACAAGGTGCCAGAGCTGAGCACGGCCGAAATTCAGGAATTTGGGATCTTGCGGGGAGAAACAAGGTGCGAAGGGATTACAGCAGATTTCACTGGCAGGGTTATACCAGCACCAGAGCTGCAAAGCTTTCTCCAAAACCTTAATAAACTTCCCGGTGCTGGGTGGGAACGAATGCTAATTAGCATCTGATAAAGATTCAGAGAGAGAATCTGGTGGGAAAGGAGACGAGACTCAAAATTAGCCATGCAGGCGGGAAAGTTTAAGGCAGGACTATCCTGGGAACAGCCTGCCTCCACATTTCTCTTCTTACAGTGCCTGGAAGCACAAGAAGAGTCGCGTGTATGATGCTTCATGGCCAAGGATGAGCCTTTGTCCTCCAGGAACTGAATCACGTACAAACATTTCTGAGGCTCAGAGCCTTCCAGCTACTGAATCTAATTCAGGTCCAAGTCCTGGAAATGACCTGGCATGGGGTATCACTGTGCATTACAGACACGGGAAATAATAAGGAATTGAAAAAGCAAAGCAGAAACATTGAGCTGAGTATGAAAAGAACCTTCCAAGCTCAAACGGGGAAAAAATGCAGTAGAGCCAGTCCAGCGTCAGCACACGAGGTCAAATGGAAAAAGAAACCTCTGCAGACGTGTCTTTAACAAGGTATTGTTAGCACCGTCACGTTAATACCATTAACATGGAATCGTTACACAAATTCTGGTTTTTAAGCTCGGTTGTAGCTACCACAAGGTATTTTTAATGCAGAAGCAGAGTAAAATAAGCTGCTCGCACAGTGCCCTGTGCCGAGTCCCGGGAGGTTCGGGCTGGCTCGGCACACCGAGCCCACCTTGGCAGCACCCTTGGCATTCGGCTTCTCCCGCTGCACGCCGGATTTGCTCGGTTTTACGCACTCCTGCATCCCTCGAGAGCATCAGCAAAGTTCTAGTTCAAAACTTAATAAAACCCTCATTGCGCTTTTTGCTGCCCAATGACCAAAGTGACAAGGAGAGATCCTGGGAGGATCTGGTCGACTGTTCATCAACAAGCAGATTAATTGCTAAGACAGAAAGGTCCCGATACACGGCCACCCGACAACAATCGGGTAATCAGTCATTATGTGGCTGCTACTCACAGTCCCGGGGCTGGCACGACACCCACATCTGGAGCCGCATCAACCCACGCGATGACAAATATCACTAAATGTTTCCTGCCTCAAAACAGCCAAGCTCAGCACTCTCGGACCTGGGAATTGAAAGGAGTGAATTTACCCGAGCCTGTAATTTCAACAGCAATAGCTGTATTACACTAAAAAAAGAAGAAAAAAAAAAATTTACAAAAAAAAAGTATAACGGAGAGACTATTCTTTGCTTCCAACACGAACATAAAAAATAACGCGCGTGCAACAATACGCCAATTGACTCGGCGCTTCAATAAGCATTCACACGCGCGGTCCCGAACAGATGAAGGACAAGTGCTACGGGCTGAATGGGCTCCATTGAGTAAAGCTAATTAGCTGTATAAGCATATGCAAGATCGGGACCTAAATTTGTTCTCTGCCTCCTGGGACACTGATAACTCCCTTTTCTTGCTGTTGTGCAACGAAGACAGCACAAATCTAAGGCAAGGCTCTAAGCCCTAGCTGTCATATAGCATTTTTCTTGCAAAGACATTAAAGTCAGGAAACAGCAGCTCAGGTGAAAGAAGAGCCTTGTCTGTGATCTTATCACGGGTTACTGTCAGATCTGGAAGGAGGATTCACCTCTCCCGAGCTGCCATTAAGTGATGCAAATACTCAGCCGTGCATGACACCACCAAAACACTTGCTGTGAAAAACCAGTGCGACGCTCAGATAACGGATCCCATTATCGGAAGCTGCATCCAGCGAGACAAGGCTCTAATTTCACTCATCCAAAACACACATTGCCACACCACAAGACGAAGTCTGTTATTACAGCCTTTTGATCCCGTGACTCTTATTCGCGCCGTGGAACCTTGGCACAATCTGCTCCTGGCTGGCTGGTCCCGTCGCGGTGGCCCTGAAGGGAACAGCAGCTTTGGCTTCGCGGGGTGTAGAGCTAGAGGAAATTAAGCGTGGATCAAAACAGGGGTAGCTGCCACCAGATCCTTCTGAAACGCAACTTCTGCAGAGAACAGAGGTGGACATGGAGGTCTTCACAAATGTTAGGCTTTGGAAGGGACCTCTGAAGATCATCTAGTCCAACCCCCCCGACTAGAGCAGCTCTTCCCAAAGAGCTGCCCCTGCCTGCCCAAAAGAGTAGCCCCAGCTGTGGCTGGTGGCTCCTGTTCCCCAGCCGGAGCACAACGCAAATATCCCACAGGAAGAAAAGCAACGTGGCACCTGAGTAACGCCCACGACCCGCCTCACGAGAGAGCCGGGATCACACAGCGTTCGCCAAGGGCTCCAGAGAGCCTTGCGTGCAGAAAGAAAGGAAACGGCCGTCAAGGTCTTGATCCCACCTCGGCTGGAATCACTGGCAAAGCTCCCAGTGGCTGCAGGAATAGGCTGGAGGGGTTGCTGGAGGAGATGTTCTCCTCCTCACTGGCATTGGCACGGCTGCTCCTCCCGCAGAGCCACGCTCAGCGCTGCACCTCCACCAGAACCCAACACCCCAAAGCCAAGATGTTTAAAGGGTAGAGAAGCTGATGTCCAGTTCAGGCCTCTCCTACAGGGTTGCTCCCCTTCCCATCTACTTGTGCTACTGTTGATTAAAGGAAAAAGAAAGACAACTGAAACACCCAGCAACCAAACCGAGTTCTCGCTACATTTTATTCCTTCCTTAAACTAAACACACAGTCACAAGAGTAAGAAATTTGCTATAAGGAAATGAGCTGTCAAGTGATTTACGGCCTTGCTCTGTCTCTGTCTCAGCAGCTCCAACTCTTCTCCAAGACCTATTTTTAACAAGCTGCAAATTACAGGCAATAAGGGACAGGGTGGGAGCCAGGTGTTGAAAAACGTATGAAGTCAACTCACCTATTTCTCCATTATCCTAACACACCTACACTGCTGTATCTGGGTGCTGTACGGGCAGCATCATATTGCCTCTATTGATTAAATTGATTACTGCCTTCTTGCAGGGGATCTGCCTGTGCAGCCACAGCCCAGGAAGGAGCAGTGATGGAGAAATGTCACCAGCTGGGGTTCAGGGGTCATTCTTTTTGTTTGTTTTGTGGAGGGTTTTTTTTTTAAATAATGGCCAAAACGGCTCATTGCCAATGCATACAAGGAATCCACGCGGTGTATAGATGCTAAACAAGACCAAAATCAGCTGGGCTAAGCAGAGGCTTTCCTTTTTTTTTCCCCACAACACAGCTCAAATGGAAACCTACACCTTCCACCCATTTCTCATCTCTTTGGATCATCTAGCTCCATCAGCCATAAATTCAATAGAAGTGGTTGCCTTATTCACATTTTATTGGTCATTCCAGCCAAAATTATTCTAATAATTCCCCTCAACAAGAACTAAGGACCTATACTGCAGAAACTTTTATTTCCAGCGCCTTCGCTTGCAAATGATTACAATAATTATTCTAACTCCCATGTAGCACTTTCTATACAAGAGCTTTGAGAGCTTTAACAATGGAAAGTTATTACCAGAGCTTTAACAATGGAAAGTTATTACCAGCATCCTTATTTGCGAGAATGAGGTGCAGAAAGATCAAATGAATTGCTGAAGATCATTCAGCAACTCACTGGCAACGCCAGGAACAGAACTGCAATCTCCTAACCCTCCATCCAGCACCGATTTGGACAGGGAAAAGAAAAAGCATCCTTGATGCGCTTATGAAAAGGGAGAGGTTTGGTTTTGAGAGTGCTGAAAATGAGATTTTTCAAAAGGAGCAGTGGTGGCAAATGTTCTCATCAGGTTACATGGCGACTTATAAAATACTGAGAGATGAAGCGATGCTATTGCTGCTGCAGGACAGGGAAGTGGATAAACGGAGAAGGGATGTGTCTCTTGGCCACCTTCTCTTCTCCACAGGACATCCCAGTGGGGATACCCCACAACCACGTAGGACTCTACCCCGTAGTATTGGGAATGTCATGTTTAAGGATTAAAACTCCTTTCTCTCCCTCATCTCTCTCCTTCCCTTTCTTTCGGCTCCTGAACTGTCAAAGTCGACATATCCAGGATCAACAGTGAATTTTGACCAGCTTGGCCAACGTGATTTGCTCTGATGTACCAAACACACGCTAAGTCTCCGTGAAGCTCTCCTCTTCTCAGAAATATTTTATGACACAGTTTGTTTAGGAGAGGGAACAGCAGAAGAACCATGGAGAAACAGAATATTCATAGGAAGCCACATCCTGATACCAAACATGATGAAATCCTCCGAGGTGGCTGTTAAGGAGATTGTCCAGCGGAAAGGAAATTCAGCAAACCAGATTATCTCTAACAGGCTTATCCACTGGAAAAAAATCATCAGAGCAGCGATGAGATGTTTTGAGAGACAATTAATGAAAGGTAGGGGAGAGGGGAGACAGTAACAGGGTGACAAAGAGCGAGAATCCATAAAATGCAGATTGTCACGGCTGATCAGACATAAGGACATCACACAGCCCATCGTACGGCTGGAAAAGGGACATCAAGATGCTCACAGCATCTCGCGTCTACGGCTTTGCCGAGGGCACAACTGCTTTTATCTTTTTCAATACTGCAAGAAGAATTCCCCTGTTGGTTCAGCTGACAGCCACGAAGGGGAACACGAAGGCGTTTCCCCCAGCAGCAACGCACTCTCCCCTGCAGCCCAGCTGCTCACGTCCAGAGCTGTGTCCCTCAGCAGAAGGAGCCGTCTTCTCCAAAGTGTGTTCCTGAACATAGAAATCTATGGCAAATCTCCAACTAACTGAAAATGGGTGATGGAATAAAGCTCATGGGACAGTCTTGGGCTGGAAACCATTCGAGCTGGTTAAGCTCTTCCCACTGCTGCAGATTTCCTGGAGGAAACCACCACTCCCGGAGCTGGATCACGACAGCACAGGAACAGCACAGAGCAAACAGGCCTTTCTCTTACAGGTTTATTCTACGTTATTTCCAGCCCAGACTCTTCTTAAATCTCTGACCTTAAGTCAGAGCTGAACAGCAGACAAGACAGGTAACCTGAAATCTTTATGTTCCCCTTTCTTGTCAAGACAAAAAGTGTATTGCAACTCCCACATGTGCTCCTCTGCAGTGGAACCAGGCAGAAAAATCAAGAAAAATAACATCCCAATGGGGAAAGAATGAGGGCTCCTCACATGGGAAGATGCCCACGCCACCAGCTCTGGCTGCAGATGGGACAAGCAAGGACAGAGAGATTAAGGGATTTGCTGGGCTAATGACATGGACATCTTCCCACTGACTTCACTGGGCTATGGACCAAATTCCTGTACAAAGAGCTGCACTCAAGAGCTATCAAGGAGCTTAATTCATTAGCATTTTTTAAGTACTTTTAGATCCTTGAATGAAAGAGGCTATCAAAGTGCAGAGTCGTTTTATTAATGATAACAGCCTAAGGACTGCCAGTTGAATCTTGTGCTTACGGCACAAATGGTTTTGTAACATGAAGACGCCACAAAGTCTTGAGAGACATTAAAACTTCTTTGAAAGACTTCTACTAGACACTAGTTTCCTAACTCTAATGGCAATTTAATTTAAATTTCCACCCAGCAGCACAAACCCAAGCCCACTTAGGGAAAGCAAGAGGACGTAAAGCCTATGATAGCCCCTGGAAGGCTCTCATCGGCATCAGGAGACATCCTTGGTATGAGGCTGTGGGGACCGGACCGAGGTGACCAGCCCAGCCCTGAACAACTCCCATCATCCCAGGAAGCAGAAAATGAAGCTATTGTGGGCTTTGAGCCCACAGTGCTCCAAAATTCGACAAAGGGACGGCACACAGGCAGCGCAAGGGGACACGAGGCACAAAGCCTGGCACGACTGCCGCCTGGCCTCAAGCAGGCTTACTTTTCTTCTTCAAAATAAAATCTCAAGCCTATAAAAACATTGGCAGCAGGGGCCGGAAGATGCACAGTGTACTCTTCAATCGTTTCGCCGGTGGAATAGACTTCATCCTGTTTCCTCTGGCCCCAGATCAAGCCAGACTCCTTGCAGGAATTTTCCATTATCCCGTGGCAAACATACCAGGGCAATCCGGCCGCTTAACCGACTTACACTCTGACCCTCCTCTTCAGCAGTGGCGAGATCGTGCATAAAGCACAAGCCATTTCCCACACAACATGCTCCCTCCTACGCCACAGCCCAAGCGAAGAGGGGTTGGAAATCCTGGGCTGCGTTATGAAACTGCAGTGGGGCGATGGAGACATCAGCGGTCTTCTCTGTTCCACCTCTGCCCTCCTGGCAGATCCTCCTGTACCCCATTCACTGAGCCCCTAACTTGTTTCTACAGCCCAAAAGACCCAAAAAGTACAGAACCCTCAGTGCCGCTCCTCTGCTTCTCCTTGAGTAAATCCTTTCTTTGCCCTGCTTTTACACAAGTCTGTCAACTCCTCTCCAAAGCTTGTCCAACCATCCGGCCACCGCTTGCCGTTGGATCTCTACGTGAAAAACAGGGCAAGCGTCAAATCCAAGCCCAGGAACTCGAGGGAGAGCACTCCAATGACTTCAGCTCCCGTCCTCGGGCAGAGGGGGTCCGGAAACACACGCAAACCCTACAACACCTTTGCAGGTACATCAGAGACCATCGATTAACACCGTCACCCTTGGACCACCAAGGATGAGGAATCTCCTTTGCATCACGAGGGGTTTGCCCGCGGTGCGCTCACGGTGCTGACAAACACACAGAGCTTACCCAGGCTTTCCCTCTGCCACATCTATTTGCTCAAGGAAAACGTTAGGCATCGCCTCATCCCTGCTCATTTCCGATGCAGTCTCTACTTTCCCCAGGGTCACAGGCAGAGACAGGCATCCCCGAGGCTTATTTGTGTTTGGAGCCATCTGCTCAACCAGGGAGGGTTGAAACAGCCTACAATAAAAACAAGCTGCCGAAGAGCACTATGGTTTCCTTGGCTGCGGTGACCAAGTGACAGAAAAAAAGAAAAAAAAAAAAAAAAGAAAAAATTATTTACCCCCTCTTCCCAGAGATCTGGTCCTGAGTAACGCAATGGCTCAGCTCCAACTGCACCACCTCGTCTAGCAGCATGGTTTGTATTACCTTGGAGAAGGCAGAAGGCTGCAACACCAGAAACACGTGCTTAATTACGCTGCAGCGTTATCAACTGCTTCACTTGCTCCAGTCTGCGGGGGACAGGGAATGCCGGGATGTCTCACCCCACGTATCTGCACCCGAGTCATAACAGCCTGCACGCAGGTGCCTGTTCCCTCCTCCCACCCACCACGCCCTTCATTAAGGAATCTGCAAATTAATCAAAAAAGTTTTAATCCTGCAAACAGCTTCCGTACGGTGAGAACAGCCTCGCGCTCGGCATTGCGCGGGGGGGAGGGAGGAGAAACCGTCCTGGGCGCACAAAGCCCACATTGTCCCGCGCTGCAATTAACTCCAGGGTGAAGCAAGAGGCCAAGGCTTTCCGTTCGTGAAGCTTTTCTAGGACATCTCCAGCAAACGTGCCCTGCAAGATACGGCTTCTGCACAGCCCGAACCCCGACTCGGGGTGAGGACACCCCTGGGAGGGGGCACCGCCTGCCCAGGGAGATGCAATTTCCACGGGGCAGCCCCGGTTTACACTCTGTGTCCTTAACGTGACGGGTTTTACAGGGGAAATGAGATCTGGAGCCTTTTGAACCTTCTTGACAATTTGTCAGCACCATCTTCTTCCCTACTGTAAGGGGACGAAGCTGTCGGGAACGCCGCGAAACAAGTGCCACATCACCTCTTTGAAACAAAAATACCAAGGGACCACATCCCGTCCTCGAATATTAATCTGTACTTACCAACTAATCAGCACTGGCAGAAATAACTCATCTAATTATCAGAACACTACCACTTAAATAATGAATTATATGCCTTATTAAAAAGTATAATAGATTAGAGGACGTGAAACAACTGTAATTAGTAAAACAAGAAATGCCAGGAAACAAAAAACCCCGACAAGTGTGAACCGAATGGTATAAACTAATCTTCCAAAATAGTGACTGATCTCTTCCAACACACCAAACGGCAGGAACGTTTGAAGCCTACTGCAGTTCAACGACTACAGTCCACCTTAAAAGTGCCAAAAATTCTTTTTAAGACCTCGCCTCTGCCGCGCAGAGCGTTTCTCTCCTCTCACCCGCACAGCCCGCGCTCCTGCCCGCACGCCCCTTCCACACACAAAAAAATCCTGGAACACACGCACAAAAAACCAAAACACGGTTTCCTGACTACTCGCAAGCCCTCTCAGGTGAAACGGGGCTGAGTTCCTGTGTTACAGCAAAGCTCAGCCCTTTGCTCAGCCGCTGAAGCGTCACCACCAGCACAACCCGGCCTTGCAGGGACCCTCTAACCGGGGCTGTCAACAACCTCCTTTCTTCCCGCTCTGACGCAGGACGAGGAACAATGTGGCCCATGGCCGATGCTCAAAGGCCCCTCAGCAGAAGCAGAGCAAGCAAAATTGCGGGTTTTGAGGTATTCCCCCGGGAAGCGGTGACCCTGTCACCTCTGCGGGCAACTGCTCCAACAGACCCTTCTTCCCTGAGCCCATCTTCCCCAGCCCTGGTTTGTGAGGTCCCTCAATCCCCCCCCCTTCAGTCTTAAAACATCAAGGGGTGGGTAAATGCCCCAGATGGTGGTGGCTGTGTTTTTTTCCAAGACTCCTTCTTTCCCATCCTTCGCAGTATTTACCTTCCAAGGGCTTTTCATGCTTGTGGTAGCCCTGGTGCTACTCAGATGCAGAATGGCAGCGCACACTCCTAATTGTACCCCAGCGTGTAGCACAAAAACAACAACAAAAAAAAAGAATGTACAGGGGGGGGGGGGAAAAAAAAGAAGAGAAAAAGAGAAAACTATTGACTGCAAAATATTTTAAAAATAAAAGGAATCCAAAATGCTAGGTGTCTCTGAGGTGGCATAATGGGACGTGAACAATGGTAATTGATCTTTAAAATAACAACCTTCTTCCAACCAAGAAGAAAGATAGCGAGTTAGCGAAACTCTTCTTCTTAAAACAGCCTTTTAATAACCTGATTGCTGTTGGTGTGGACTGGGAGTTATGACAAGAATGAATTAATTCATTCAGTGTCCAAAATTAACTTTACTTAGCCCAGCCTCAAACAATTAACGCCATTCCTTGCAAACAGGTGCTCAAATTCCTCCCTCCAATAACCTGCGCAAAATTAAGACAATGACTAAGAGGCTTTTGGTTAAAGTTTCCCTTGAAGTGCTCAGCACAGAACCTCTCGGCTGGGTTTGCTGCGTTCTTCTCCTTCCAGATAACCCGCAGGTATCTTTACTAAAACAAAGCATCCTTGGTTTCTTCAATGAATTTCCTCCCCTGAAAAAAACCCAACGCATTAAAGTTTTGCCCCAAAATATTTTCTATCCGAGCTTTTAAGGGAAAGTTTAAGGCAGAGACAATTAGGGAGGTCAGGAACACAAACCCAGAGGGGAGGAGGTCACGCAGGGGCTGAACACCCACCACTCGGAGCACCGAGGCCGTGGAACTGGCTGGGCACTTAGTACCTCATGCAGGAACACTCCTCTGGGTACATCCTTCAAGGGAAACCAGTCAGTCTTGAGCTCAGAGATTTCGCATCGTGGTAGAAAACAAACATTTCAAAGCCAAACTGAAAAAGAACATCTCGCCCACCTGCGGCTCAGCTGCTAAGCGTGTTAGTGCATGGGAACGAGAAAGCGACTGGAAATGAAGTTAAGTACAACCCAAGGTGAAGCCAAGATGTTTGTTTTCATTACTAAAACCCACAGAAAAGAAATGCAAAACACGAAACAGCCAAAAGCCAACAGCAAAAGTCACATTCCGTCAGAGGATTTTCCGGGGGTAAACGTTTGTTTGTGTCCCAGCGCACTCAGGTCAGCTTGGATTTATACTAATTCCATCAGCAGAGCTGTGCCGAAGGACTCGCACTCGCCAACCTGTAGGTTGGTAGCTTTTTTAAAAAAATATTAATTTCTCCTCCTGAGCGCAAACACCCCCGACTTCCCCTCACCCACACAACACCTACAGCCACCGGTCGGTGCAGACGGCAGACACCCCAACAACCCTCACTTATCTCCAGGCATCACCTTCTCACCAAATCCTCCTGCCTCACGCCTTTGCCAGCTCCACTGCGCGTTGGTTTGCCAGCCCCTGCCCTCGTTTCTCACCTCCCTCTGGTCCCTCTGTGCTAAACCTCTGCCCTGCCTGGTGCTCACAAGCACTGCTAATCACTGGTTGTGAATTTAATTAACGTGTTGTTTCTCCCTTCAACCAGATCGTTCATAGGGTTGATAAATCAAACGTGCCATTGTACTTGGTAACACTGGATTTGTGATACTCCCCCCAGAGGACTGGGACACAAACTGAGGAATGAAATTCACTGAGACATAAATATAACGTCCTCATCTGTGGAGTCAGATATAATCATACTCCAGCGATGTGAGCGTTATGTAAGGGAACACTCTGCTCTGGTCTGCTCAACAGAAATGCCACAGGACCAATGCAGAAAAACATGAAAAAATTGGCTAGCAGTTCATTTTGCACATCGCTTCTTGTTCTCTTTTTATTTGTGCTGTCAGATCAGTAACATTTGCTTTTGTTTCTAATAGCTCGGGTAGAAAATAATACTGATGGGGAGGTATTTTTCTTTATTCTAAATGGAGCATGGAAACTCAAAGTGGGGAGTTTTGTCACACTTGTGACTACTGGAGGGTTTCTGCCCCCTCTCATGCCATCAAGCTGGTCCCTCGCACACGGGGCACACCACCCTGGTGTGAACGGAAACATCGGGGATCCAAAGCAAAGCAACACACACAGCTCACGTCCACTTCGGACCAACCCACCCAAACCAACCCCACGACAGCCTCAGACACTCAGTCCCCACGGTGGGCTCCCGGCACGGCAGTACCTGCACCCTGACCACCCATCCTGCAGCTCACCAGTTCCCTCAGCTTCTTGGTTTTGCATGGGCATTGGCCGGGAAGAAGCTATTGGAAAGCATCTTTAGAAGGAAAAAAAAAAAAAGAAAAAAAAAAAGGCAACAAAACCCCCATACAACAAACCGTCCTTGTGCAATCACGTGGCCTGGCTTTTATTGCTGCTTTTTTTCCTGGTTTGTGCTGAGCAGCCTGGCTGAGGAGAACTTCCCATCTCTCAGAGCACCACCCCTGCAGAAAGCTGCTCCGGGGAGCCTATTGAAATGCTAATGAAAGGGGAAACGCGAAGGGAGAAGAGAAGAGGCAGGGCCCTTCGGGTTCATTTACCTGACAGCGCTGGCACCTCCTTCCCACCTTCACCTGCAGGACCCGGAGATCGAATCCAAAAACCGAGGGTCCTGGATGTGAGTCCTGACGTCAGAAGACCCAAGAAGATCTCAGTAGACACTCCGGGACACCAAGACTCAACAGCAGCGATAACTCCCCGAGTGGGTCATGGAGATGCGTTGGGCAACGAGCACTGCCGGGAACACCCCGAGGAACCAACTCTGCTCGCAGGCACCTCCACACGTCATTTGACGCAAGCACGATGGCCTCTTCCAAACGCAACCCTTAATTACGCCAGAGCGGTGCCTCACCAGCGATGCCGCCAGCGGGAGAGATCAACATTCTGGGTGGGATCACCTCGCCTGCTGCCCCGGCTCATGCACCCCTGAGGAGCGACCGTCATCTCCCGAGGAGCATTCATCTCCTCCTGGGACGCCTGAAACACCCGGGGAGAAGAGTCCTCTGGAGGTCCCTCCCCCCAGCAACCAGCCTGGACCAGCCCCGGACCCGTCCTCAGCTCGGGCGTGACGATACTCGGCGGAGCGGGAGCCCTGCCAAGGCTCAAGTGCTTCGCAATTACCTTTCACAACAAACCAAAGCCTCAAGAGCGTTTAATCTCCAAATAAGCAGGAGATGTGGGTCGACGCCAAGGCTTTGGTGCTCTTGACGAGGTGCTGATAAAGACCTTGCCACTTTTTGTCTGTTCGCAGCACAATGGGAGCTCCGGTTATCTGCCCTCATTTCCAGCAAAAGAAAGGCACGGTGTAGCTGTGCAACAGGTTAAAACACGGGGAACATTTGCTTAGCAGTTCAACCTCATGCAAATAAGCCCAAAGGAAATGCTGAAGAGCCGCAAAGACAAAATTCCAGCGCAGGCTCCATTCACAGCAAAAACCTCCTGGTTGTGCTGCTGTTCTCCATCATAAAAATCCATTTAAAAATAAAAATAATTTTTTAAAACATAAAAATATACATATGTACATTCATGAGTTCATCAGAAAGCATCTGATCCACCCTGCCAGCCATCATTCATAAGAGGTGAAACGAACAGCAGAGCAAGTCCCCGCTTGCCTGAAGGAACAGGCAGGAAGGAAACCGCCGTGCACGGATCCCAGCCCGGCGCGATCAGACGCCGGCTCCCACAACAGCTCCGTGTCGGCAGGAGCACCTGTCACCCAGACACCGTCCTCGTCATCACAGAGTTCAGCACCTCGTCGTGCTGACGATTCCAGCAACACCCAGAAGCCCTCGCCGGCGAGCAGCGTGCCTCTCCTGCCCAAGCGCCACGGCGATGCCTGCAGAGCACCCGCGCTTGCTGCTTCACCCAGCAGCATCTGGCTGAAACTCAAAAGGACCTGGCTGGGTACTGCCCAGGACGGCACTTACTCGGCCTGAACTGATAAAATACGGTGTTTTGCGTAGCTCTTGTATTAGGATCCACGGGCTCTGTCCTGCCCTGGGCAGGCTCTTGTAGCCCTCTGACATTACCAGCGGCTGTGCAGGCATGTGGAGGCAGAAATGGGCTTTTCGGCGTGGCACACGTGTTGGGAATAACACCGAGCCTGCAAAAGCCGTGGGGTGAAGGGCTGAGTTACAGGCAGGCAGCTGCCATCCTCCCTGATTTAGCTCAGGTCTCAGCCACAGCACCCGTGGTACCTCAGGCCTCCTCTCCCCACCCTAATAAACTCGAATAAAGGAAGAAATCTTTGTGCTTTGAACCTACACTGATAAAAAGTTCTGTGCTGGTTTATTTTCCTTACCATTTTTTTTACTCATTTTCAACAGAACAATGAAAACTTTTTGGCAATGTTAATTACCAACTTCATACCACGCTTCTGATGACATAGACACAGATTTACGATGCAGCTCTGCTAATCAGGGATCAACCTAGTACGCTGTGGAGGGTTACACTTTTTTATGAGTCTTTCTTGTTGGTCTAATTAATGGTATTACCCTCTGAAATGTGTACACACACTTTAAGAAATTCGTGATACGCTGGAAACACACCCCAAAGGAGCCAGAGTATGTTTAACAATTTCCCACCAGTTGCCTCCAGCACTTTGTCCATTCCTGCCATCCGCTTGTAGCCAGCAACACCCAACTCACCCTTCTTACTCAAGATACTTGGTTTGATGAATGTCTTTGACCATCGAGAGCAAAATAAAACAAAAAAAAAAACCAAACCATGAATAATATTATCTTCAGAGCATCACTCCAATCTTTCCACTTCCCCTCTCCTCACCAGCTCATCACAAAGATTCCAACACTCATTTGCTGATCCGAGTCCAGGAAAGATGCAAAACATTGCTGCAAAATAAACTTGTACTTGGATCAGCAGTAACAACCAAAAACAAACTAGCAAATGAGAGCTACCTCGCAAAAACTGCAAATAAGCAAAACATCCCCTAATCTGGTGTCTTTATGTACAGCTGCAACTAAAAAGGAATAAATCACAGCAAGGCTCAGATTATTTTCCTCCTCCAAGAGAACTCAAAAGCTCAGCTGCTCCCAGCTCAGAATACCCTGGAGGATCCATCACTTGCATTTTTGCAGGTATCTGGATGACTTCATGCACCCAGCCCAAGATGAGGCTGGGCAGGAGTTCCTGCAGCAGGTACCTAACTCCCCAACAGCCGAAGACCCTCACACATGTCCTGACCACTGTGGGAGGTCCCTGCTACCAAAATACCTCACTGGACCTTTCAGCCCCACAGGCTTGGCTCAGGCTATAGCAAAGAACCGGATCAGGTCACCCACACTGTCACAGGGGTGGTAACCAGCTCTGCACGGCAACAAGGACCCTCTGAAATCAAGGCAAATGACGCAGCGGCACCCAACGCCATGAGACCAAGGACCAGGTGTATCAGCACATTAATAAAGACCCCGGGACAGGCTGCAGCCCTGCAGATCTATCCCCAAACACCGCTCCCAAGGCCACCCACCAAGGGTCTCTCACCAGTGAGGATCTACTTGATTACTCCCGGCACAAAGTCACATCCACTGGAAAACATGGCCACCCAAAGCCACTAAACTTCGCGATGAGGTCATAGGCATGCACACTGACATCACAGAAAGCCCGTGTCGCTGGCGCTGCCACCGGCTCTGCTCATTCGGTATTATCTGGACAATTTAACGCTGCCAAGAGGCAGAGCTAATGCGTTGCCTGCATACGGGTTTTAATCCTGCAAGGTGGTCATTACCTTGTTATTGCTGGACTAATTAACAGGCAGAGCTCTCACGGCTTTTCTAAGCACCTTCCCCACCCACCCAAGGTAAAACAAATACAAAATAATCACAATCATATATCCAGATTTAGTATCGGGCTGTTTCCAGGAGCTACAGACAACTCTGGTGCGCAGCAGTCCAACTCCGGCAGTCCGCAAACCACAACAGCATCAAATAAACCTCAGCCCAAGGTAATACGGTTCCATTTAAATGAAAAAAAAGAAAAGGAACTACAAGGTATTCAAACCTATTTAGTAAAGTGCTTTCCATTAATCTTGCCGTACGTGTGATGCTGTATCAAAGAGGTTCCACTGCTGCAGAGCAAATGTGCCCAGCAGAGGAATTACACCCAAAATCAAACCGGTCCCTAACGAATGCACTCAGAAACCACAGTGATAAGCAGGGAGTAGAAGATCTGTTAAATTTGATCATTTACCAAAATACGCTGGAAATGATGCATGTCCAAGGAGGAACAGCACATAAAAAGGTTCTCCAGAAAGGTGGTGAAAATGCTAAGTGCTTTCTGAAGCTTTGCTCTGCCTGAAAGCCACACTAAAGTGTAATATTTGCTGCGTGCGGAGCTGCCCCGGCAGCTGCGGGTGACCTGCCTGAGGGCCACAGCCTGGCCCTGGGGACAACAGCCACTGCCGACCCCGACGACTCTTCAGCAAAAAAACCCAATCAGCTTACAAGCAGTTCGTGGGAGCTCGAGTGCCAGCACTGGACCAAAGCCACAAAGTGACACGAGCACACGGACATCGTCGCGGTGGCAGCTGGAAGACCCCTCCCGGCCACACCTGCGAGCTCCTCGCTCTCCCTCGGAGGACGGCTCCTTCGGCAGCTCCCAAAGCGGGGCAGCCCGCTGGGCACCGAGCGGGAGCACCCCCGGAGGAAATGCTTGGGATCGGTTGGTGAAATGCCCTCAGCTCCCATCCGTTCCCAGGCTCATCCCCACCAACCACCCAGCCCCGTGGTCCCAACACTCAACCGAGAGCCTCAGGACTCCGGGGCTTTGCAGAAGCCAACACGACAACCACCTGGGCACCTTGTAATTAATAAAGCACATGGCACGTTTGCTTATATTGCAACATGCTGCTCCAAAACATGCGTTCATGGTATTAAATACAGCCTTTTTGCTAAATAGGTGGTCTTTTTCTGTTTCTCAGACTCATGTCGCTATGAGCTTTTGATTTTGATGGCTTTTCCCACAGGAACTGCACAGCTCCAGCCCCACCAACTCCCTCTGCTTTTCACGGGAATGGAGGAACTCCGTCAATCAGCCCTCCCACCCCAAACTGTCAGGTACGGACCTCTCTCCATCACGACGGGAGATCACGAAGGAAACAGAAGTCTGTTTGAACAAAACCCTGCGCACCTTTAAAACGAGCTCCAAGGATGACAACAATGATCTTTAATAGATTCAATGACGTGATGTAAATGTGAAGGGGAGCACACCACGGCTCCTCCTAGAGCAGCTTCCCCCCTTCTCCTGCCTGAGCCATCGCTTCAGCACGAGAGAAGTAATGACAAATTTGGGCAAAGCCATTTAACAGCTCCAGACATGTTACGGGAGATATAAAAGTTCAACAAATTTATGTTAAGAACCTGCAGGTGGATAAAATGACAGGTTTTGCCCCAGCGGACAACACAATAACTGACAAACAAAAGCAAATAATTGTGTTTAAGGCTAGAAAAAGCAATGCCCAAAACACAGAGGGAGAATATTTCGCCATCACAGGATGAGGAATCAGTTTTCTAAATGTCACACGAAATCACAAAATAATGTTACTCAGCTCCGAGGAGCATCTGATGCCCCATGAGTAACACGGAGCCAGTAACCTGCACCCTCAGCGAGAAGTCCGGCAGGAGAAGCCCTGCAGATGGGCACAGCTCCGAGACGGAAACAGGCCCCCCCGAGGTCCCCTCCAGCCACACAGAAGTGCCCCGACCCCACACAGCGTGCTGAGACCGCCCTGCCCGAAACCGCCGCGCCCTCCTGGCTTCCACATCAGAGGGTAGCTGCTGCTGAAAATTCAAAATGCAGCTGCATTTGGAGATTTTCTGACCGAAAATCTCAGTATAGTCCATTAAAACCTTTACAGCAATCCTTTACGTTTCTTTTATGATGTTCTTTTTCCCCTCCTGCAACTTAACAGTGTGTCTAGACTATCTAAATCTAGACATCAAAGGCAGAGCTTCTCAAATCTATTCCTCAAATCAATCCGCTTTGCCTTCCACCCCTAACACGGCACATCTCCCTGGAAAACCGGCACACACTTCCCATGCTTGCATGCCTACAGCAAACCGGCGCTTACGGCGACCAGAAATACCTCGGAGGAAAAAATACAGCTTTATGATGGGAGGGCAGCAACTGCTCAAACCAGCCCAAGCACCAAAAGCAGAACTTCAGAAAGACCTTTTTAAGGTACCCCCGAAGGGTACGCAATGCTCCTGTGCACACCTGAGCGAGAACACGCCACGGAACTCCACATTTTTGGATACTCTGCTTTTAAAAGGGAGCAGGGGAAGCTGTGACTTCAAGCTGCACAAATACTGCATAGACCCAGTGCTGGGTTTCCCACTCAGCTCATTGGCAAAGGTCAACACTAAACCCACGCTATTTTTCCCGGTTAACTTCCAGGGGAGGATGATGGATGGTTTGCTTTAACGGTTGGAGCAGAAGCAGCGCGCAGGTAACGCTGCCAGCCTTCATCCCTCATCATCAGTGCTTGCAAGGCGCGCGTGTTCACGTGCGCTCGCTACTGGAAAACTGCCCGGCTGTGAGGTGGCCAACAAGTTATCGTACTGGCTAGTGCACGTCTTTACTATCAGGTCTGTTTCTGCAAATCCCATGTTTTTCTAGGATTAAAAGGCAAATGAAACTAGAGACCCACGTCTAACGAGAAGCTCTGGATTACAACCACCGAACGCTGCCAACGGCCTCAGTCTGCCCGAGCAGAGGCACAAGCTCTGTTTCATCTTCTCTGCAAAAAAACTGCTTCTTCCCAGCAGTGCCAGCTCCCCGGGTTTGACTGCTGTTGCAAAAAGGAGTCAGAGGAAAACCTGAAGGTAGGCATCAGCATGACATTGTGCTCGCTTGCTCTCTTCACATCCCATATGCACATCACATGGATTCACACCAAACACTACCCCCCCAACCCATGCTATTTTCTGCAGAAAGGCAACTCAACTCCCTGGTGAGGGAGGACTCACACTCTCACAAGAGAGGAGGTGATGGAGAGGTTTGGGACTCTCCTCCGGATGCCACCCAGCGAAGCAGGACAACAAAGCAGAGATTGCAGGGGAGAGGAGCATGTCCCCAGGGACGGCAGCAGCAAAAGCTGTGACACGCCAGTTCCCCATCAGATAACCCCAAAGGTTCAGCTCCCAGATGTAGCTTCTAAAACCCGTGAAATTTTAATTTAGAGGGAGAAGTGGCATGAAGAGATGTGAGGCAGAACGACTCTGTAAGGACCGAGCAGGGTGAGAAATGGATTTACAGATACCCTCAGAATATATGATTCTTCCAGAAAAATAGTTTGCAGAAGCAGCAAGAGACACGGGTGATTCTCCAAGACCAGGATGCAGCCCAGCCCCGGACCCCACTGCAGCAGAGCATCACTCAGGCCCATGTGAACTCAGCACTCAGGTGCTCCATGTGAAAACAGCCCTCTTTGCTGTAGATCATTTTCAGCACTCAAAAGCAGAAGCCTTCACAATTTAGCAATTTTTGGACACTTCATCAGACACTGCCAATAAGCAGAAACTTGCCTCAAAAGCCACCCTCGCCGAGCCTGCCAGGCTGCATCCCACAGGGCCAGCCCTGTCCCCATCCCAGCGGCTCCTTGGAGGGATCTGGGGAAGGAAAGGACTAACAAGATTAGAGAAATCAGCAATTTATCAGATTATTGAAGCCGCACAGCCAGGGTCCGGCTGCAGGGCGCTGGGTATCGGGATGTCCCTGGGAGCTGCCGCCTCCGGCCAGTGTCACGCTCAATCACAGTCAATACCTCTGCAAAGTTGTTCTTATCCAGTGACGCATTGTCCTCCCATAAAGCCTCTGTTATCTCAGGTCCCCTTGGTTCACGGCCCGTCACCATCACTCAACCTCAGCCTCTCGCCCCGGGGGAGGTACCCCCAAACCCTCACACCCCCCAAGCCTCCAAGTACCCTCTTTGGCCAGTGGCGTGGGAGGAAAACCTTGCAAAGAGTGTTTCCTCCCCTCTGTAACTCCTGCACACAAACTGAACCACGAGAAGGGCTTCAGTCAATGCTTCCCAAAGTGGTTCTTCAATGCCTGTATTCTGGTGAGACGGCCCAGACCTGCTGCTTCTTTGTCCTTTGGGGGGGAAAAAAAAAAAGCTAAACCCATTTTACCTCCTGCTAACACAGCACACACCTCTACACGCCAAAATACACAGTCATCTGGCTTGAGGTCTCCAGACCTGTTGCTTCCACAAGACCCATCTCAATGCCTGAAAGCACCGGCCACAAAGACTCAAACAAAATTAAAGAGCAAGAGAAAGCAGGAATAGACTGCAAAGCAGCAAGGAGCAACTCGCTGAGCCTTCAGCATCCCGCAGGCAGGGATATATCCTGAAAAACGAGGACTCTGGTTGACCAATTCCCCAGGGTTTCGCACACGGATGTCACGGCAGCCCGGCTCCGCATCGCGCTACGAGCGCGCCAGTTCTGCAGGCTGCTGCGTCAGTACCGAGAGCTCTTATCTCACGCTTCGCTGTCAACAAGAAATCATGAGAACTGAATTTTAATAAGCTGGAGACTGAGGCTTTGCCATACATTGCGCCGGCGCTGGAGTTCAGTGACTAGCTGGCGGCGACACGCTTCAGCCCTGTTTGGTGGAAGGAGAGGAGCAGGGACAATGCAAGGGAAGACCCTTGGGCCAGAAGGCAACGAGCTGCAAAGCCTCTGCTGGCAGCTCAGAGTTTCATACTAAGGAGGCAGATTTTTCTGCATCACCCGGCTCCAGTGCCAGAGAACCCTGAGTTTACTAACGTGTTGGGAGTAACAAAGTATAAGTAATGGGAGGCAAGGCTGTCCTTTTGGAGGATACCCAGCCCCACTGGTGATGGTTTGAGAGTGCCTGAATCCAACAGGCAAGATCACCCTTAATCTCTCGAGTTTAAGACCAGGACCTATTTGTACCTCCATCTCTCCATCTGCAAGCCTGACACCAAACTTCTTCTTGGCTAAGCTACAAACTGGGGAGTCAAAAACCCTGGATTAAGCCCTCCTCCAACTTCAGAGTTTTCTTGAGTTTACTCATCCTCAGGTGCTTCACTAAAACTCCCTCAACAAATGATAATCTAACATTACGCTAATTGTGCCAGATGAGACGTTTGAATAGGAAAACTCCAGAAAAGATATTTTAAATTAACACCCTCCAAGACTAAGATGTAGTGAGAACCAGAAACACTAGCTGCAGCCCACTTCTTGCACATAAACCCATGTGACATTGTTACACACAAATTTATTTCCCAGCATGTGCAACTGTTTCTGAGCACAAAACTCATTGTTCCCTCATATCATGAACTATGAGGGCAGAGATAAATAAAGCAGGAAGTTACTAGAAAGAGTAACAGTACAGCAAGACGTTGCCATAAGCTTGGTACAAAAACGTTCCCCATACCCAACAGGACAGCAGTATCCAAATTCCTCAGGTTCTTTTCCAGTATCAGCTCTCAAGGTCTGGAAGAACAAATAGCGGGGAAGATTTCTCAGAAGATGAAAATGGTACATTTTCAACAGCTCGAGATGATTACTCGCAAAATAGCAACAGCACAGAGCACAGAGGTAACTGATTGCCTCCTGGGCAAAAGTCAAAATCTTTGCAGTGTAGCTATGAAAGTGTACAGAGATCAAAGCAAAAAAGAGAAAACTCTATTTTAGGCTGTCATGAGCATAAAGGTCCTCCTGGCCCTTTGGCATCACCAAACGCCAAGATACGACTGAAATCTTTGTTATGCTGCATATGCCTGCGATCGCTGCGCAGCAAGAACTCCTCTATTCCAGGAGCACGTGCAGCTCCTGCTCCCTTCCCAGCTGAATTTCAGCAGCGTTCCCGCAAACACCACCAGTCCCACCATCACAGCCCAGTTCCGCGAGCTGGGACACGGTGAGTGCCCCACCATGCCACCCACACCCCAAAACAGGAAGCAACCGAAGCCAAGCGCCGAGCGAGGTATTATTAATAACACTGAGCTATTGATTGTGCTTTACATCTTCAGGCACTTTACCAACATTAATTAGAGGTGTTTTCTATTTAACGCTGTGAGGGGACTAAAGCAAAAACACGAAGCTAAACGGATCCACTGCCTGATGCAGCACGGCAAATCCTTGCACTCAGGATATGGACGCTGCTTTTACTCAAACTACTGAAAACACAGACATAGATTCAGCAGAGACCCAAAGCCAAAAGCCCAGAGGTGCTCCCAGCACAAAGAGGGGCCACAGCTGGCCATGAAGAAGTCCCAGCACCCGTCGCGATGCTCAGCATGCCCACCTGCATCCCCAACTCGCCACCAGCATCCCGTCCCACCGCTGCAGCCAGGCACAGGGCACGGGTACGCCTTTTGCTTGCAATTAATTCAACTGGTATTAATTCAAACCAGAATTCAAACACGAGGGTGCTGACACACGGCTCCAGTGATGTTACCAAGAGCTGCCTGTAATTGCTGTGCTAAGCACCGGGGACATGAAGTATTGATTTCCACCCTGGTCTGCATCCAGGTTTAGACAGAGGCTGCAGCCAAAATACTTCTTCCAGCAAACTCACCAGTTAAAATAAAGACTGTCAGGACTGAGAGGTTCGAATGATTAACGCTCATGCTAAGGACCGCAACAATTTCCAAGTTTCATTTCTACCTATCCACACACACACACCATCCATTCCGGCTCTCTCTCGTTGTCGAATTCTTCCAGTTTTGTTTTAAATCACAAAAACCAGGCCCTTGAAATGAACCTCGCCACTGCAAAAACAGTGCATTATTGCAGACAAAAGTCTGAGCGAGCACAAAAGGGGCAGAGTTATCACCTCGAGCTCTCTCACACTGCACCATAACTACACAAGTAACATATGTCATGAACTCAGCATTAATTACTGGCTGAGCATAGCACGGAGGCTCACAGTTACCTCCCGCCACGGGACTCGGGGCTGACCTGGAGCACTCTCCTGCAGCAGTAAGACCATTGAGTTCCTGCCCACGACGAGCAGAGGGACATGGTGGCTCTGCCACAACCAACGCAGACCCCGCCACGGCCCCATCGGCATCCCCAGCACCCCCTGCGTTTGCCCTCGTAGGTAATCGGCTGCCCGCCCCGTTCACCAGCCTCCTGCCTTCCTTGAATGCATTTGCATAAATCAAACAGCTTGGCAAGCCTCCTACTTAGGAGGCACACGACAGCAGAGCTATTCCGAGACGCTTGTTTTCACCCTATCCTTCTTGAGATGTCGTCTCAAAATCCTGGAGGAAAAGCATAAGGCTCACTATAGATATCTTGGGCCTGCCTATACAAACACAGAGTGATGTAGGAGAGCACTGATGGCAGCACATAAACAATAGTACCAAACCCAGGGGGGAAACCCAAACCAGAGAGTGAATCTAATGAGTGGGGTTGGCAGAGACCAATTGCTCTCCCCCTTCTCCTCAATAAGCACAGCGAACACGATGCACTTCAGATGCAATTTTACACTTAACTGATCGGCTTCTGTCAGCAGCACACGGAGCCATGTATCACGTTTTAAATAATAGACTCTCAAACTCATGGGGAAGGAAGAAAAACGTGTCTACAGCTACAAGGCCGTGGAGTCACACCTCGTTAGAGAAGCATCCCCTCTCTTAGCTCCTGGACATCATCGTGCTGGGCCAAATTTGCCAGTTTACGGAGCGGGAAGATGGAGAGACCCCTCCAGCAACTTCAGCAGCTGCCAAAGGTACCGCTCTCACACGCAGCTGAAGATGGAACCGCTCCTCACTCCCCAGAAGCCCAAAGCACTCATAATTGGAGTTACCAAGCAGAAATACACACGCTTTGGGGAACCAAGCCCCATTCTTCAGCACCATTACAGCATACCAACTGCTCTCCAGCATCCGACAGCAAAGGAACCCAAAAAGGAGTTCCTCCATCACTCAGCAGAAATGAGGAAAAAGAGATCTCAACCCTCAGAGAGCCACAGCCCTCTCTCCTCTGTGGAACCAAGGTACTGCCCCTCTGCAAAAACACACGTCTCTCCCAAAGTTTCCTGGAGAGGAACCAAAATGAAAAACAGAGCACACCTACAGAACGAGGTGTGTGCGTGAGCAGCCAAAGGATTTTCACCCGCTTTCCTAGCCGACAGGCTGCGTCTCCACACTCTGGCTGGTGCACTCCACAGCGTGTCACCAGCTGCATTCCCGATCCCCCGCTCTGGCAGGAGAGGCTGAAGGCATTCTCCTGCTGCAATTTCAGCAGACTGTCATAAAAGCAAGCGCCTCTGTAGCCTGGATGCAGCATGGCAGGGTCCGGTTCAGACAATACCGACTTCCACACATCAGTTCTGAAAATACATGACCCCACACCTAACTTTACTCCCTGCATACCCATGGCCACCGGGAAGCTCTGCTGGGTCTAGCTCTGGCCCCACAGCAAACCCACCCGGTGCTGGATTAGCTTTGCTTAACCGGTGCAATTCCCACACCGCACCCCCAGCTACGCAAACAGCAAAACACAATGCGCTGGAAGGAACAAATCCACAAATTAATCCCTCTGAATCGATTTGCATTAATGCCACGAGCAATAAGATATCGGCGGTGCGATGCCCACCAAGAGCTGCGCTGCCTTAAGAAAGCTACAGCAGAACTGTTAAACAACACCGAGCCATGCTCACAGTAAATAAGTAACAGGTAAATAACAGCTACTGACATTTTTATCACGCAGGTATAAATTCAGTTCACTTATCAAGGAAAAAGGAGGGCTTGCATCTTTTTTTTTTTTTTGCTCTGACACCACGTCGCTCCAGGATGAATTGTCATGCAAGTCTACAATTATTTAGTAAATATATATATATATATGTATGTGTATATATATATAGGTATTTAAATGTTTCTAAAGTAACGGTGAGGGCAGCACTACTCTGAGGAGCAAGAAACAGCGGATTTCAGTCAGGAGCGCTGCAGAAACGGTCCGGAGCCCGTTTGTGAACCTCTCTCCGGAGGGAGGTTCCGCAGCGCCGCTGACGGGTCCTGCAGCAACCACCCCCCCGCACCCCAATTCCCTCCCCGGCGCCGAGCCCGGCCGCCAACTTTGTTCGGGGGCTCCGGGGGGGAGGGCGGGGGCTGGGCCGGGGGGCCGGGACTCACCTCCCGCAGCCCCGGACCGGGCACACGGCTGCTGCCCTCCCCAGTTACGAACCCGGCTGTGGGTACCGGGGAGAGCCGAGCTCAGGAAGGGGATGGGGGGGGGACTGAGGGAGAAGGGGGTAGTGAAAGAGCTCGCAAGTAGCAGATGAGCAGGGAGGGGGGAAACCGCACCCGGGTCCCGACGGGACGCACCGGCTCCTCTCCCCGCCCCCCCCCCCCCCCCCGGGAACAAACAAACAAACACCCCGCAACGCCCGGGGCTGGGGGCGGCTGCCGGGCCAAGGGACGTTCCCCCCTCCCTCCCCTTCACCCCCGCCGCGGGGGGACCCACCTTGCGCGCTGTGGGGGCCGTGCTCCATGGCCGGGTCGCTGCCCAGCTCGGCGAGGCGGCGGCCGGTGGCGGCGAGCTCGGCCCGCAGCGCCGTCACCTCCTGGCCCGCCGCCTGCAGCGCCCCGTCGATGCGCAGCGCCAGCTGCTTGTTGTCGTCCATCATGTGCAGGATTTTGGCCTGGGGGGGGCGGAGGAAGGGAGGGGGGAAGAGAGAGATAGAGAGAGAGAGGTGAGAGACCGGGAGAGGAGCGCGCCGGGGGGGGAAGGGGGCTGTGCCGGCAGGAAAGGGGGGGGCGGGGGAAGGGGCTGCCTGAGGGGGAACCGCGCGAGTGGGAGGGGGCTGCGGGAGGGGCGGTGCGAGGGGAGGGGGCTGTGCGGGGTCAGGGGCGGGAAAGAGGGGGGGGGGGGGGTGTCTGTGCAGCGGGGGTGCAAAGCGGAGAGAGGGTCTGTGCAACGGGGGTCTGCAAAAAGAAGAGGGCTGTGCGACAGGGGGGCGACGGGGAGGGGGGGTCTGTGCAAGCGGTTGCAAAGGGGAGGGAGGGGGTCTGTGCACCGGGGGTCTGTGCAGCGGAGGTCTGTGCAAGGGGTTGCAAAGGGGAGGGATCTGTGCAGCGGGGGTCTGCAAAAAAGAGAGGGCTGTGCGGGGGGGTGCAAAGGGGAGGGGGCCTGTGCAAGCGCCGCGCAAAGGTAAGGGAGGGGGGGTCTGTGCAAGGCGGGGCTGTGCGGGAGGGGACGCTGTGCAAAGGGGGGGGGGGGGGGGGGGGCCTGCAACTGGGGAGCGAAAAGGGGGGGGGAGCTGTGCAAGGAGGAACAAGTGGGGCGGGGTGTGGGTGGGGGGGATGCTGCCCCCTACCTGTTGCCCCCCCCCGGCAGCCCGGGCAGGGCCGCGACGGAGGCGAGCGCGGCTCGGCCGAGGGCATCCGCGCCGTTACGCGGCGCTGCGCGTCTGCCGCGGGGGCGGGTCCCTCTGCGCGGGGCGGGCGGGAAAACGAAGTGGGGGGGGGGGGGGGGGGGGGGTGGGGGGGGGGGGGGGGGGCTATAGGGTGAGGGGTGCTATAAGGGGGAAGCCCTGTGCCGGCTGAGCTGGTTTTATGGCGAGACACTCCGAGACACACACCTCCCCGCCCTGCCCGGGGCTGGGTGCGGGGAGCGCTGCCAATCCGCTAATTAAGCACCTTTCTGCTAATTGGGCTCAGGTTCGCCCCGGTGCGTGTCCACAGCCGAAAGCTGCCTGCGGGTAAAACGGGCTCCGAAAATTCCCCCCCAAAAAAATCCTTCCTCGGGGGGCGGGGGGACGACGACACAGGCAGGAGAGCCCGTGTGCTGTCACCGCTGTAGCAGTCCCCGGGCTGGCAGCTCATGTGGCACGAACGCAGGGTGAAAATAGAGAATTCTTCGCTCTCATGGCTGGCGGCTGCTGGAGGGAGCGCTGAGCTTTCCCTCTGCCTCAGCGACGCCTCCGGGGACTCCGCTCACGGGTTTGCCAGGGCCCGGCTGCTGCAATCCTGCAGAGCTGCCATCCCGTCGCTTGGGCACAGAATCAGTGTGCAGGGTCGGAAGCGACTCCGAAAGGTCACCCAGAGCAACCCCCTGCCAGAGCAGGGTCACCCAGGGCAGCCACACAGGAACGCGTCCAGGCGGGTTTGAAAGTCTCCAGGGAAGGAGACTCCACACCCTCTCTGGGCAGCCTGGGCCAGGGCTCCGGCACCCGCACAGCCAAGAAGTTTTTCCTGATGTTTTTGTGGAACCTCCTGTGCTCCAGGCTTGTACCCATTGTCCCTTGTCCTGTCACTGGACATCCCTGAGCAGAGCCTGGCTCCATCCTCCTGACACTCACCTTTTACAGATTTGTAAAGATCAATGAGGTCACCCCTCAGCCTCCTCTTCTCCAAGCTGCAGAGCCCCAGCTCCTTCAGCCTTTCCTCACCACGGAGATGCTCCACTCCCTCCACCATCCCTGTGGCTGCGCTGGACTCTCTCCAGCAGTTCCCCATCTTTCTGGAACTGAGGGGCCCAGAACTGGGCACAAGATTCCAAATGCAGCCTTACCCTCATCCCCACCTTCATCCCTGACATCTTTATGCCCACTGCCTTCGTCTCTGCTCTGATATTTGCCTAAACTCCAGCATTTTGACTGAACAAGCTGAGAATTTGGGGCAGTTCCTCAAAGTTCAGGATGCGCCTTCTGCATCACTGACATTGGAGAGACCTCAGCCAAAATGCAGGAAAAATGATAGGAAAGGTCTTCCCTCCTCGAAGAGCTGACTCTGGGAGAGGCTCAGCATGAGATAAAGCAGCAACACATCCCTGTCCCCGAGGTGGTGTTGGCATGCAGCATCCCCAGGCAGCACTTGGGAACAGAAATTGGGTGAATCTGTCATGTCAGTCTGCTGACATGGGTCCCTCAAAACCTCAGACCTGATGTGGATGTTGCATATAGCCAGGTTTCAAGGGTGAAAAGGACCGAGACCTTGTTGGTGGCACCTGGACCTTGATACCTGCAAGAGGGTTTGGTGAAACGCTGGGAATGCAGTATTGGGATAAATGGTACAGTGGCTTTTTCAAGGGCAAGTTCTTTTCGATAGAGTTTCCAGCAGTGTCAGCCCAAGCACTAGTGCTGGGCCAGGGCACTTGGAATATCGGTGGAAGGGTCTCTTTTCCCTAACGAATTCCCAGAGAGTGGGCAAACAAGCCGCAAGGAGAATAAATGCAATTTTTGGAATTCCTTCCTCATCATCTATGCAGCCATCTCTGAACGAGATAAGTTTTTAAAGTATATATAGAAACGGAATTCTAATCAAGATAAATGCCTGGTTTCATGCCTAATTTGCATGAGTATTTGCTGCAAACTGTGCTTGCAAATGAGAGAATTATGCATGTAACCAGATAACCTGAATGTGCAATCGCGGTACCATATATGCAAAACTTAGTCATTGCACTTGAATAAAACGTAAGCTTCAGCAGAAAGGAGCTCAGCTTGAAAGTGCAGGCACGTTATTTTTATCATAAAAAATCAGGTTAAAACTGATTTGTGCCTTCCAAGAACACATTTGGCTGCCAAAGCAAAGTCCAAACGATGCTGCTTCTTACCCAGTCTAACCTTAATAACAGTCTAGTTGAGTTGCTGTACTGGCAGCACTGGAATCTTTTTAATTTACAAATGCAAGAGAATTTCTACATTACCACATGTGTTAATTAAAAAATACGTTCCTTAAAGTTGGATGCAGGCTCATCCGTAAATTAACAACCTTGCTTTAAAAAAACTTCATTACTTGAAGTCCTTCTGAGGTTCCCCTGAAGATATCATGGTATCCCCATACCTCCTCCTGTCCTTGCTAGGGAATAGCTGAATCCCTTTAAAATTTATTTGAGTCTCTCAAAACAGGATTTGATTTCCCTGAGCTTCCGCCTGGCAGGAGCCCGTGATGTCGCGGCAATTCCCAGATAGCAGGAGCCCGAACTCCGCAGAAATCATAGAACATAGAATCATTAAGGTTGGAAAAGTCCTCTAAGATTATCTAGTCCAACTGCCTACTCAACATCTCCATAACCACTAAACCAGGGCTCAAGCCATGGCCTCACCGGGCGTGGGGACAGGGCAGCAAAGAGATTTCCAGTGTGGGGGCTGCTGGAGTTCACTGCCGGCGGGCGATCGCGGCGGTGGGGGGCGCCCCGGGTCAGCAGCAATGCCGACTCTGCACCCCAATGCTCCCCGCGCGTACCCCAAATCTGCCTGTGCCATCACCCTGCTTCGGAGACAAGGGTAACCCACGAAGCTGCAGAACAGTCCTGATCATCTCCCCGGCAGCAAAACTGCCTTCAGGAAGGAACGGCGAAAAATACCACCGGGACGCGCGTTCCAAGCACGAGAGCTGGGGGTCGTGTTTTGGACCGTGCTGATTCCCGACCGGAACGCCGAGCCCTTGCTGAAATCCTCAATGCTGGGATGAAATTAAGCATTAAGATATGAACTGGGCCTCCTTCCCTTTCTTCTGCTCATTTTGAATTAACAAAAAAATGTAATTAAAAGCTAATTAAAGAGCCAAAATTAGAAACGTATCATTTCCCAAAATAGCTTTTTTTTTGGTTTTTTTGCTTGTTTTTTTTAATTCCAGCCTTTACCAGGAGCTTGACAGTCTGCAGCCAGTCCACGTCCCTACGGGGTGGGAGTCCCTGGCCTTGCAGATGAGGCTCAGAGAAGGTGGGAATATTTCCTAAGGACAGTGGGAAACCTGAGTCAATGCCAACAGCTCTCAAGTCTCCATTTAGCATCTTTTCAAGTGGTGCGGGGGTAGCCTTGAAAACCTGGAAAAAATCCTCAGTTTAGGGCAACATGTGGCATCACATCCAGGTGAGATATTTCTTAAGAATTCTCAAGATGGCATAAGCATGGGTGGAGGAAGAGTTGAGAATATTACCCGTTGTCTTCGCTCTTCTTGCAACCTAAGGAGTGCAGTTAAAGGAGTATGAGAAGGTTTAGGGGATGAAAAAGGGATGAACAGCACATAGGTACCATTCAGGCCTTCCAATCACTTTAATGTGCTATTCAGAATATCATTTTTTATAGCTTAATATGTAGAATATGCAAAGGAACCAGTTGAACTAAATGGGAAAAGCCTTCTGTGTTAAGGATGAGCATAATCTAATACGGCCCTTTGACTTGATTCAATTAAATCCTTTCTCTTCCAATTAAATAATCAGCCAGAATTTAATAAAAATGAATTTCAATGTGTCATCGTGCAGAGTGATGACCTCTGAGATGGTGAAGGCTTATGTAAATTCTGCTGATCGCTCTTTATCTGCTTGTGTCTCACTTCCACCCCCAAAAAGGCCTTCTGCCAGCATATTTACATTATTTTCTCATCTGCTCCGTGTATCTCTGCTTACAGTAACAGTTCCCAGCTGCAAGGGCTGTGAGCATCCCCAGCTTCCTTCGGCACATCCTCTAAATGAGGTTTGTGGCAAAAAAGGTCGCCTCCGTTCCGTTTCGCCCTGGCGCGCTGCGGGGCCAGCAGCGGCGCTTTGGCCCCTTCCAAATGTCACCAGAGGCGTCCGTGTGGCCGCTCATCAGCAAAGAAACGCTCGCCGGGAAAACCCCGCCCGAGAGACCAGCAAAGGTGAGCAGCAATCCCGCTGAGAAAGCCCAGCACGCCCCGGCTCAACAGCTTCTTGTAGCACATCCCCGCTCAGTAACTTCCATCCAAATTACAATAGTCACTAATGTCTGGAGTTATTTTTCTTTTCCTCTACAAAGGTCACGTTTTAATTTGTGGGTTTTGGGTTTTTTTTATAATTTCTCACTCTTAAAATACTGAGCACCAACTCTTTTCTTCCTCGGTGCACGTTAACGCAAACCTTGCTGCCGCGCCGCAGCTGAAATTATTAGTTATTAAGTCGTTAAAACGGGCTGACCCGGAGCTAAGGTTAAAAATGTGGGTAAATATTCCGGTTTTCCCCGTCATGCTGCAGTGACAGCGTTTCTGCACTGGTGAAAGGGTCCCAGTGACCTTCCCGGGCTGCGCATCCCCCGGGATCGTGAAAACAAACCCATTAATGTTTATCAAGTGCCTCGGACAGGGGGAATTACATCACCGCGGCGAGATACAAGCTTAATGGATCAAAACAAACCCTAGACCCAAACCCCTCAGCTTAGACACATCTCAGTTACCCGGCGCAAATGTCGAGGAATCCTGCTGAGAAGGGATAATTGAGAGAAAAATGCGATCCCAGAGATTTTTCCCCAGTAAACCCATTTCACGTTAATAGGAAGCAGATTTCTAGACCCCTCGCAAACAAACGACTTCCACAGCATATTTCACAGCTGAGTGCATCTATGGCACCAGGCTTTACGCGGCGGCTCTATTAAACCCAACATTTGTTTAACGAATTGCAGCACTCCAACGAGTCTGTGTACGTTCAGCCTACACGTCAGCGTTTGCGGGGCCAACGGCAGCAGCCAGAGCTCTCCAAGCAGGTACGGCCGTCAGCGAGGAGCTCCCGCTGCGACATACCCAAAACTTGTCTTTTGGGTTGCTGCTTTCTTGACTATGGTGGGCGGTTGATTGCTGTTTATTTTCGTAGAATTTTAAGTGTGATCACCCAGGAGTTTCAGGGTCACCGCCTGACGTAAAACAGTTTGGAGTCAGTGCAAATTTAGGGGATGTTCTCCCCGTTGATGAACCGCGAGAGATACAAACTGCTGCACATCTCCCACCTGGCTGGGGCTGGGCTGTGCAGCTGAAAGGGGAATGCAGCCGTCACACGGTCAGTCGTGGTTGCCACGCTGCAGCTATCTCCAAGATGACCTCATCTTCAGCACACAGGTCAATACGTAAACCTTGGCAAAAAGTCTAACCCTGGTCCACCCTCCTGTTCTAACATACCCCCTGCTGCAAACTAAGTGTGAAGTGCTCTCTTTTATGGCATGTTTTTAAGGAGGTGCTGGAGAAGGTAGAGAAAAGGGCAACCAGAATGATGAGGGGACTAGAGGGTAAGTCTGACGAAGATGCAGGAAAGGTGATAACGGGCTGCCTCTGTGTTTCCTTCTGTGACCAGGATGACACGCCGGGGTGGGTCACTGCACCCTGTCGTTAATAAAGCATCAGCATCCCGCTGACAGTTCCTTTGTCCCATGCAGTCAATTCCTATGAAGGTTTGACATTAGCAAGAGGCACGGTGAAACTGAGACGCCTCTGAATTTTCGTGACTCTCTAGATGCTTTAGCCTGGCAGGTGAGAGGCAAGACCACTGCCCTAAATGGGGCAGGATGCAGGAATTGACAATTGTACCCATCCATTTCAACCGTGGCAATAAATACCATTGGCAAAAATGGTGGGAGAACAGCCCTTTCCTCCCTCTCCAGCAAACGAAACTAGAGACAGGGTCTGCAGAGCAGAGCCATGGGAAAAGTCAGCTGGAGTGTCATGGAAAAGGAAGATGCTAGAGAGAAATGTTATTTTTTTACTCTAATATCTGTGAAGTAAAAGATAAGATCTTGAGCGTGGCTCTGGCGTCTACAATAATCCTAAAATGAATGCAGAAATGGAGAGCTCCACAGCAGCAGCGAAGGAGAGGGCATGTAGCATGCACGGTGCACCCTCCCCATTACCACCTGCCTCGCGGGGGGGGCACGAGCATCCACAAAATCCCCACGGGCTGCACCGTGCAACCTAGACAAGAGCAAAACTTAATATTTTCCTACAAGGCTACCCATGGTAGAGCAGCCTTGAGAGAAAGCATGCTCTGGTGTAAGCGTTATCGTCCTCACCTGTTGTACTGGTGACACATCTAGTTTGAGGATCGCCCCATGGGAAAAACAGCTGCTTTTATAACAAAAGAATGTGCCTGGGGAGCGTGGGATAGCAAAACCAGCTTTTTTTTTCTTTTCTTTTTATTTTTTTTTTCAAGATGCTACCAGCAGGGTGGACTAATCCTGTATTGTGTAAGATTACAAATGTACAATTACATTCCCCACTAAACTATGAAAGCACTAAAAACATACCTACATAAAGTTTCAGCACTGGGAAGGCAGCTAAAAATCTGGAGGGATATTCATACGCATACACATTACATGATCTATAGTCATGTTTTCAGGATGAATTCATTAATTCCATGCATTTGAGGCTTGGAACATATTGGTGTCCACCCTTATCTGCTCATAACACAGATTAGCTGGAGTCATCTCGGTGAAAAAAAATAACACTTTTTCAAGAGTGAGAGAAGTCCCTTTACACCAGATAAGTCACAAGTGCGTTATTTTTTTCATTTAGGTAGGAAAATACTGCAGCTCTCATTTCACAGGGTGGGGAAACTGAGGCAAGGATGGGCTGTGACCCAGTGGCACCTGCTGCAACCCATAAAGCCCAGCCAGCCTTTCCAGTTCAGCAAGGGACAATGACGAATTGCCCTGTGACTGGTACTCTCACGGCACCGGTCCTCACGTGATGGGTAATTTGTGTCGCGCTCTGACACTAATGAAGCAGAGGGGGGGAGATTCGCCTTAAAATCCAGGGAACGCAAAGCTGTAAACATCGTGGCTTGACTCCGAACGGCTCAGCGCATTTTCTACTTCAGTGCACCGCACAAACCCCAAAACTGGTAACAAACCCTCTCACTGGGTGGCTATTGCACTAGCACACTCGTTTTGCCTGAAGAGGAGGTGTTAATGCCGTCTGCTGGAGGCTGATTTGCACTAAGGTAACGCCAGCCATGGAAGGGCAGGGGACGTGCTGCTTCTAATAAAGCCCATTTAATTTTTGACATAGATTAGTTGAGAACAAACAAACAAAAAATCAACGGAAAAAACGCCCACCAAACACACAACCGTGATAAAAGTGTCTGGGTATAAAATCAATAGCGAGGCAATTAGCAGCCTGTGAAAAATTCTGGGTGCAAGTCAGCTGATGGCAGGGATGGAACGGAGGTGCTGTCAGCTCACCTGGACGTTGCACTTCCCTTCTGATCTATGGCAGTTAACACCCTCCCGAGGGATTCCCATTATTCCTGCATTTTCTCTCTTCTCCCCAGGGGCCCCCCCCCGCACATTCAGGCACCCGTCCCAGTCCCAGCCACCTCCCTGTCCCCAGCATCACCTGCCTCCAGCGCTCCCCACCCCACCGGGGGGGAGCCTCCAGGCTCTAAAGGCTTTCTTCTTGGTTCCTGCACTCTGGGGAAATCCAGAGACCAGGCTGACGAGCCTGAGCTGCTGCAGCTGGACCCAGGTCCCTCCGTCTGATTCCCAGCTGCTGCTGGGAGCAAGCTCTGGTCCCAGAAGGACAGCCTGGTCCTCAGCTGGCACATCAAGAAGACCTCGGTCCTCCAGGGGAGAGGACTGAAGCGTTATCTAGCCCTTCAGCTAACTCAGGTCAGACTTATTAATATTATTGACATGATTCTGATGAAAGTGGGGAAGTTTTCCCCAAGTCTGGTCCACCAGAGAAGGGGGAGATGCAGTTAAATGAAGGCTCAGTGGAATGAGAGGGATCCAAGAGAAAGTTGATGTTCTCATCAGAGAAAGAACATCAGAAGGCGATGAGATCCTGGCACAGGTTGCCTGGAGAAGCTGTGGATGCCCCATCCTTGGGGATGTCCAAGGCCAGGGCTTGGAGCAACCTGGGCGGGTGAGAGCCGTCCCTGCCCAAGGCAGGGGGGGTGGAACTAGGTGACCTTTAAGGTCCTTTCCAGTCTAAACCATTCTATGAATCTATCACTACGGTTGGTCTCAGAGAAAGCCATGGCAGATATGTAGGACTGTCGGAAAAAAATGAGGCAGAATGCTAAATAAATATTTTAAAAAAAAACCCAAAAAAACCAAAAACATAGCTGGATGGATTCCTTAGAAACATCTAAACCTGTTGTTAAGCTCCAATGCATGGACAAGGCTCTGTAGGTGCCAGCACATTCATCCCCCCGAAGGTCTGCACGACAAGACTCCAATCAGTAAGCTGGCAGGACTGTTGGCAGGAGGATTTTAAGTAATACATATAAAACTTATTGATGGCAGTTAAACAGAGCAGGACAACTGCCAAGCTCCTGTATTTGCTGACTGTCAGTAGGTTTTATGGATACAGAGATATATAATCTACAAAGCTGTTCAAGTGCATTTAATTCTTCTGATACCCACATACCGCAGCTTGCATGAGGGTGATGTGTTTATCCTATAAAGTTAGGGATTTCATAGCACAGTACTTAGATCTAGGGCAGGTTTTGTATTATTAACTTCCTTCTAGTGAATACAGAAAAATTAAACCTATCCAATTTTGGGGGGGCATTGGGGGAATCTTGTCAAACTGCCAGAGGCCCAAGGATGGGCATTAAGCTTGAAAATATCTGGGACCTCAAACATGATGGAGATGTGAGCTGAGGCGTGGGATGTGTGGGGTTTGGTCTGTCACAACACATGACAAAGGGACACAAAGGAAAAAAAAAAAGAAAAAAGTGGTACCTTTTGTAACATCCACATTTATGTTCCTAGACTAAACGTTAGGCCAGATCGGCAGCGAGCGGGAGTGACACTCCATCCCTCACAGCCCTCACGTGCTGCCCAGAAGGTCTCGACAAGCAGGAGAGATGACTTCAGACTGTTTGGCTGATTTTCTTGCCTTCTGATGACACCCCATTAAAAGGAACAATTCATAATCTGCACTGGACCAGCTCGCCTTAAGACAAAGATCTGCCTCATCTGCAGTTGCATAATGAGCAAACACCCTAATTTCACTTACATTAAATCGCTTTCTTTTTTTTTGTACTAAATAAACGTTATCTCTTCTGATAAAAAAAAAAAAAATTCAGAGGCCTGGGTCTACTTCAGACTCTTCTTTAGAAAGCAGCAGCATCATTATCCTGTTCTCAGATACAATGTCTAGACACTTAGAATGAAAATACTCATTATTGCTAATTTGCATCTCTTTCGATTCTAGGATGGGAATCAAACGAAGATGTCAAAACAGCACTACCTCTGCCTCGGGCACAAAGGAGACACGGTCACCCCCAAACGTGAGCTTAGCTCGTGGGAAGAGAAAGCATCTCTGGCATCCTTGTCACTGCGGGCAGCACGAGATGAAAGACGAGCAAAACCAGAGGGAAATAACGGTGTAAGAGCGTGGGTCTGAAATCTGGGGCTTTAAAGACAGAGAAAAAAAAACCCAGGGAGCTCAGCAGCAAACCAGTGAAAGGGCCCAGACCCGCTGCTTGGGCGGGTTTTGTTCGGTGAGACGCTGAGCCCGACCGAGTTGTGAGGGAGCCGAGGAATTGGCTTCTGACCCCCCAGGATTTCAGCAGGAGCGGAGGCTCTTACGTCTCTCGGGCTTCTCGGAAAAATCCCGGCCTCAGACTGCACGATGTGCTGAAATACAGCTCTTCATCGGGGTGGTGATAACTCCTGTGAGTTTAGGAGAGACTTTTCCTGGAGATAAAGTACATTTTAAATGTACTCCTTACTTGCCAGTAACAAAGCTTGCCGTTAGTACAAGGAAACAAGGAAATACGTAATTGCACCTGAGAAACACGCTTCACTGAGCTTGGAGAGTAAAGCTAAAACAATCTTTTTCTAGCAAATAGGGACAAATACTTAAAAATAATAAAAAGTTGGTGAATATTCATTTGAACTCCTAAGCAAATTTGCACTTGTTATATTTACATCTCTCTTGTGTTCTCTTTCTGCGCAGGGAAGTTTTATTAGCACGAACATTTGCAGAAAGTGAATTTGAAGCCTGAATACCCATGGGAAATGAATTTTAAATTCACTTGCTGTGTGCAGTCACCCGAGAAACTTGATCATAATTGTTTATTATACTTAAATATTTATATTGTGGAAGCACTTGTTAGATAAAAAGGCTGAGATGCTCCGGTGTTGGGTGCTGTACAAACACCGTTACAGAAACTACCTCCATCCCCAGCAAATAGAAATGGTGATGAGTGACATCTCCGACCAGGCACGGTCACATAAGAGACGGCAGATTTCAAGGTCAAGAACAAGTTTTGGGGCAAAAAGGTGAAAGATCAAACCATTTCTGCAATTTTCCAAGAAAACGTGAGGAAGTTGCAGCATATCCACTCCCTGGCACAACCACAAATATCCTTGTACAGGATATTTGAAATCATGCAATCGTAGAACAGTTTGGGTTGAAAGGGACGTTAAACACCATCTGCCAGGGGCAGGGACACCTTCTACTAGACCAGGTTGCTCAAAGTCCCATCCGGCCTGGCCTTGGACGCTTCCAGGGGTGCGACACACACCTGGCATCCAGGAGCAGCTCCTGCAAACGCCTCCAAAAGCTGCGGCACTCCTGAGCTTTGAGGGAAGGGGAGGGGGCACATGGAGAGCACACTTTTAGACCAGTCTTCCCTAAATTACTTTTCTCTGTCGCTTGCCTCGGTCTAGAATGCAACGAGGGAGCCGATTTTTTATGATTATGGAGGAATAACTGCAAGGTTGGATCCCTGCTGGAAGCGGGGCAGGGCTCCACACGCTGCACCTGCCAACGTGAGCACGAGCAAATTACCGACTCTTAAGGGTGGATGAAAAAAGACCACCTTGAAATTGAAGCTGAAGTGACAGTAATAAGGATGCACAAGAGAAAATTGCATTAGGACACGCACTGATCTTATGCATTCCCCTAAAAAGCAGCCGGGAGGAGGGGGTTCAGACCCACCCCTCGGAGACGTGTCAGGTCCCCATCAGCTTCCCTGGCCCTTTCGTACAACCGTGTCTTTTAATTATTGCCCACCGTCGTCAGCTTAGGGTTGCCTGTGCCAATTTCCATTCGCAACACACCGCAGGGCAACAGTTCTCTGCTCCTCTGTAGAAATAGCAGGTGTTATTGGCAACGTAATTACGTGCCGCCGACGATTATCAAAATTAAAATTGCCCCACAGATCCTTGCAAGCCAATCGGATGCGGTGTCTCATGGCGTTTCCTCCAGACGCAGGCCACAGAGGTGATGCTGGTACCGAAGGGGAAAGCTGTAATTAGGCGAACGTGGAAAAGAGAAGAGGGACCTGATGAAGGAAACGAAGAGGAACGGGCTCTAGGGAGCCTGTCGCTGGAACCACTGCGCGAAGGGTCAGAGCCACCTGCTCAGACAAAATCATTCTCGGGGAAGCTTGAGCTGCTTTTGAACGACGTCTGAGATCCAGAGGGCTGGAAAGGGGGAGAGGGAGACATTGGCACCATGGAGGGGGATGATGTCTAGCAAGCGGGGCCCCGTCGCTGGATAGAGCATCCTCGCAGTAGAGGCAAAAATGGGGATGCCCAGAGAGCTCCACAGGCAGCACTGCAACACCCCCACACACTCATTTAGATATTCTTTTAGCAAATAAATACATTAAAAAAAAGATAAGCTAAATGCTATGAGCAAGTGATCTCTGTCGCCCAAGCCAGAGAGCCTGGCAAAAGATGCCAATTGTCACCAGGGCGAGGTGGAGGATCAGGGAAACGGGTGAAGGTGAAACTCCACGGTACCGACTGTAAGAAAACACAAGTGCCAAACGGGCTAAAAACACCTTCTCCTGAACAATATTCTGTCGGTTGCGGAGGAAGGCAAAAGTTGTCTTTTTATGGCTTGAAGTGGTTTAACTATGTGGCTTCTCTAAACCAGAGAATTAATGACACTGAACACAACAACAGCAACAAAAAATTAAAGGCACCCCAAAGAATGTTCTCTTAATTGTAGCAGCCTGCTACATTAAAGCTGCTATAGGAAAATTCATTTACAATTCAGCTATTAAATTGCAAACCATTACCACTGCTTTTATGGCTTTTTATTCCTCTAACAAATTTATTATGTAATTACTCTGTGCAACAGCATCGTTTCTAGCCAGCGAAGTTGAAATAAGGCGCCTATCTCACAATCCTAACAATTCTGCGCTTTCCAGATGTAATTTATACAAAAGAGGGAAAAGAGCACAGTGCAGATTTCTTCCTGGGACTCCGAGACATTTGAGTATGGATGCAGAGTCTTGACCGTTACCTGGCTTTAGTTATGTTCAGTAAATACCCAGATCTTGGGCGCTGAAGAGCTGGGGCTCAGACCTTGGCCAGGACCAGCCTCGGGGGCTGTTGCGTGTGTGTTCTGAGCCAGAAGGGGCACAACCAGGCGATGAAGGCGAGTTAGAAGCTCTGACAGCTGCTGTTTCTTGCCGTAGGAAATGCAATCGCATCACTGGCCTGGAGACACACACCCACGGCCCTGCGGCGGGGCTCGGGGAGCTGCCGACCTCCCACCTGCCAAGGGCTCAGCCAGCCCCCAGCCTGCTTGCAGAATAGAAGATAATAAAATAATAATAATTCAAAAAAAAAAAAAGGAATTGGAACGGCATTTTCTGCCTCGTGTTTTCCACCTCTGCAAATGAGATCTGTAAATAAATAAATAAATAAACTCTTGGCCATCATAAAAAGATCTGCATAAAGGGGCATTAAGCAGGCCGTGCATTCCCCAGGCAGAATGACTGGATTATTGTTGGAAGATGCAAAGAAATTCACATCATGTGCCTTTCCACCCCCCTCCCTCCTTTTTTCTTTTTGTACCACCCTCATCAAAAGGAAAAGATAGCATCAGTATCCAGCTCAGGAATCTCTTGAGCAGATTAAAGACCCAATTATTCTGGATTTCAGGAAGCTGCCTACTGTCCACCCTGAATCCATCGCGCTTTACAAAATCCCAGGTTAAACACTCAGTGGCTCGCACTTTCCCCGGCGAGACCACCACATCGCGCCGGTCCCCAGCACCTACGTGGCCACGCCATGACCGCGAAACCATCTTCTTGGAAGCAATTCCCTTATCTCGCAGGGTTTTCTTCTATCCGAATCTACTGGCAGCTGCTCCTCACCCCCTCCTCGTCACCTGCAATCCCAGCTTGAGGCAGGCGCGTGCCCTTCGGGACGCTCTGAAAACAGGCACCGCAGCGCTTTGCCGTGCCGGCCCCTGGGGATTTCATGCAAACGTGAAAGAAAAGGGGGATAAATGAACAAGTACCCAATTTTTCCCTAATTATCATAATCCTTGATAACAATAATATTCTAGTTATTATTATCCTTGCAGTTATTATTAGTTTGTTTGAAAAAGGAGGGTCTTTGGGGGGCCCATGGGCTGGCAAATGCAAAGAGAAAGCAAAGCAGGGGCTCTTGTGAACGGAACGAGGTTCTCGGCACATCCCACCCCGCCACCCGTCGGGGGTGGTGGCAGGGGAGATGGCCGGGGTGTCCCCACAGCCTCGTGAATCCCGAGGGCGCAGCGAACCTGCTTAGTGATGCAGGAGGCATCTCCCTCGGCTCGCACATCCTGAACCGCTCCTCAGAAGGGCTCAACGGCACACGGCTCCCCCTCCGCGGCACAAGCTCTGACTTGGCGCCGTGATTTAACACCCCTTCAAAATATTTGCTGTGGGTATCGTCACCCAGGACAAAGCTGACGGGGTTCCACAACCCCAGCGCCCCGCTCTCCCCAATATTAATGAAATCCCTGCAAAGATTTGGAGGGGAATGAGATGCCAAGCCAGGATAATTTATTCTGCTGAGCCTGCCAGCACGGCTCAGTGTGGCGTGAGATGGACTTACTGGGAGCAACCAGGCTGGGAATTGCAAAGAGGAAGAGGAGTCCGAGGGAATGAGGTGCTCAAACATCCCCGGATTCAGCAGGAACTGGCTATTCAGACAAGCCGGGATGATTTTCCTTCTTTATCTGTTGGCTTAAGTGCCACAAAATCCCACGGGTCGTGGATTTGCATCCAGGGTGTGGGGAGGAGGCGTTACGTCAAAAAGGGGGTTTGGGGTAAAGTTAATGAGCAATTAAACAATAGACATGAAAGCTACAGGGCGAGAAGAAAACAATGCTTAAATTTCCCACAACAAAGAAATTACATTTTTGCGTACCATAAAAAACAATCAACCAGCCTTAATGCATGTTTTTCTCAATGTGTCCCACTTTTTCCCTAACTACAGTTAATTTGCTTAAACCCCCGGTACGTGAGACACTGAACTTGGGCAGCAAGCTTCTCTAAGCTTCAGCATCCCCTGGTGCTTCTTGGGCCAATGAGACCTCTGGTACCTGGGGCCTCCCGGGTGGGTAGAAGCCAGCCCAGAAACATTTTCAAAACCATCTCAAGTCACCCCAGAGACAGAAACAGTCAGATGTCAATGGAGCCACCTGGGGTCCTGGTCTTTGCTTTTTGCTTTTTCTTCTCTGCTCCTTTAAAATAGGTCTTTACTGTAACAAGGAGCAAAATTTCTACGGGAGGAAGAAATTGAAAAAAAAACCCCAAATAATTTGGATTTTACTTTTTTTTTTTTTTTTTTGATTTACAGAGTGCTGTGTCTGGTATCTCTCAATGACACCGAAGGGGGATAACGGACCGATGGAGAGTGTCCCCCGAGCTGGGCCGGCCAGGGGTGCTCGGGGCTGTTCCAGCCATTATTTTAGGGTGCTGAGCCCTGTACCCTCATTGAAGGCGCCGGGTCCCTGCGTGTGCTGCAGAAGCCACATGCACACGGAGCTGGCGGTTGCTATGGTGACCGTGGATTTTCTTAAAACTCCTGCAAAAAGGAGGCTGAAGGGCCGAGTTGTTCTCTTCAGACAGAGCTCCCTGAGCCCCGGTTGCGGGGGTTCTCTCCGTACCCCGGCCCGTAGCACCGAGGAGCTCCATGCTGGCCAGTCTTCCTCCGGCAATTGGAGCTATTCCGAGGGTTATCCACAGGTGTGGCTCCTCCGTCACCAGAGAAACTGGTTTTTAATTGCAGCCCTTCGAGGGGTACGTGGAATGAACCTTCTCCCGTCCTCAGTACAGGTTTTTAAAACACACAGAGAAGTTACAGGATGGAGGAGCACAGCCCCAAAGCTTCCAGACCCCCCGGACCCTTCCCCAACACCAGCCCGTGGTGGGACGCGGCGTCCCAGTCTGCGACCGGGTTCAACCGGCAGCTCTCCTCCGCCGGTTCCGCGCTTTGGTATTTTCTAAGATGGTGTTTTGTCCCTCCCCAGCCCCTGAGAGTCGGGATAAACCACCAAGCTGTGGATTTTCAGAGCGGAGCCCCAGGGTACCCCGGTGCGGAGGTGCCGCTCCCAGGGATTCGTGTGCGTGCAAGCAGAACGTTTCCAGACAGCTTGAAATGAAGTGGCTGGCAAAATCCCAGGGGAATATTTAGTTAGGATAAGAAACATATAGAAGCCCAGCTTTTGGAGCCATCTCGCAGTAACTTCTGTTTCCATGGTGACTAATGTTTGTGTTTGTATCTGGTCCCAGTGTTTCTATCAGATTTTTGCTTCACGGAACAGCTGTTACAAGTCATCTCACCCAGACAGATGATCCTGATAAGGAGCAAAGTTTCCATTCTACACAAATGCACATTTATTTAATAAAATCCAAATAATCCAAACCCGGAAAAGATCGGTGCTTCAAAAAATTGATCATCGGTGCAGCCGCCTGATGGAAAGAGATTGAAAGCGGCCACAGGATAGGATGCCTAATAAAGGAGTGATAAAAAACATAATAGAAAATAAAGAAAACAACTCTGAAAGCCCTAGTAGCTTTATCAAATTTGGCCGTGATCTTTCTATGCTTGGGCTTTACGCACCAGTGTTACGCCTCAGCAGGGTCTCCCGATGACCATGCTGGAGCCGTCGGTGACGCGGGGCGCAGGGTGCCTGCCCTCGCCCCCCACACCCCCCCGCCCTCCGGAAAGCTGCCGAGAGCACCCACAGGAACCCAGCACGGACGAACCCACACGCCTCAAATATCTAGTTGCCGCAGCTTTTAGACGAATAGCCCCACTTCCATTTCGACTTAAATACTACTTTTTACTGTTATTTTCTCAAATAGGATGGCTGTGTCTAGCTTCTTGGAGTGATCTTATTTTAGCCTCTTCATTACTGTAGTCACAGGCTAAAAATTCACAGTATGAAAACCCTGGTTGGAGCTAGTCTTGGATCAAGCTTCCACAGAGGTTCTGTGGGATCAGCAGCGGAGCCTGTACTCACGGAAGAAGGCTGGTGCCGCGGTTGCCTCTGACATCTTCATGCCTTTGGTTCTTCCCTGAAAAGATCAAATGGTCTGAGATGTCCAGGCAAGGCCAGGAGCCTCTGCAGATGCCACAACATCTGGGGATGGCAGCTCCTCACAGCGCCCAGGCAGGTTTTATCTAGGTTGTTGGCTGCCTCCCTCCTGCAACCAGGGCGTGCCACAGGCAGAGGCGGGGCCCTAAGTCCAGTGGTACCAAACAAATTAGATAAAACTGCTTTTATTTCCACAGCTGGAGGTGAGCGCCCTGCTTCTCTCACAGGAGACCTTGGCTGGAACTGTGCTCACCCACTTCTGCTACTTTACAGCTGGGACAACCCAGAGCTGAGCATCAGGAGTGAGGAGAGGTCTGAAGGAATGAAAATGTGCCCCAGGAAAAAGACAAATCAACGCCAGCATTATCCTGCCTCCAGGTTTCTTGCATTTACAGCCCCGCTCCCGAGACAGACCTGCCGGCACAGCCCTCGGCCGCTCCGTCCGTCTGACGGGCAGAGCGGAGGGTTTGCAGGGGCAGAGCAGAGGGTTTGCAGGAGGCAAGACCTGCTTTCCCTCGCTGGTGCTTTACTCCTGCAGTCTCGTTCGTTAAGTTTTCTCCCCGCTCGCTGAAACCCCGACAGGGACCAACAATCCATCCATGCGGCGCGACAATTCATTCACCGGGGCAGGAGCGGTCGGTGGACAGCGTCCTGCTCCCCCGGCACTCGCTGCCACGCACAGCTGGAGCGCACGGGCACTGGCAAGGATCACGGGGTTGCTTATCATTTTAATCACTCCGAAATCCTGGCTCACCACACGGCGGAACTTAAAACCTGCGGAAATGATTTTCATTGTTAGCCTCCTTCTCCTTAATTTGAAAACTTCCTGCGAGTAATTGAAATCCCGGCTCCGCAAAAGCCAAAGCCTTATCTACCGCCTTGTTTAGTCAAATTAGGAGAGATGGGACTTGACTCTAGATTTGCTAAATATTTTCCTCTGCCTTCAGAAACATTCATTGCATTTCGCATTGCACAAACTGCTTCAACTTCCCGCCGGCTGCAGAAACATGTTGAATTATTTTAATCAGAAACAAGAATCGTGTTGAAAGTAACTGTAACGTGGCACAACAGGAAACCTGGTCTTGCAGGCTCCTTTGGAACAAAGACTCAAGCTTCCCTCTTCCCGACTATCAATCAGACTCTAAAAATAAAGGCAGATATACAAAATTATCCCACCACCAGGGCCTGAAAATATTTCAGGGAAGCATCTGTCAGTGCTTCCATTACACATCTCAGTTTCCCAGGTTCTCTGTCGCCACTTTTCAGATTGCACCGGGCTGACACTCAGCACACACGCCCAGGACGATGCTGTAGCCGTTTGCTTAACAGCAGCCTCTTCCAATTCCTGGACGCCAGGCAGCGCGGGGAGGCTGCATTTCTTACTCTGCCAGACCCGGCGATACAAACACCCGTGGCTCCCATGGATTTCGGCTGAAGCCAGAGTTATCTTCAGCCCTTCCCAAAAATCAGGCCACACGCCCTGCCAGTTCTGTTCGAGCATCGGCCCTGCAGCAAAGCTCAGGGGACGCCAAGTGCGCGCTTCGCTGCAGCCAGCAAAGCCCCTCCTGATCTGCAAGGGGGTCAAGACAGGGCTTAACACCTGCACGCAAACTGCTTTTTCTCCTGTGCGAGGCCTTGGTGTCGGGCTGCCTTTCACACCCACCCGGCACCCAGAGAGGTCACTCCCTGCTCCTTTGCTCCTGCACCAACTGCTCTCCTCCCTGCACCAACCCCGGCTTGGCCCCGTTGCAAAATCTTCCTTCATACCCAATCCTGGACAAAGTTTTGGGTAAAAGGAACAGGAATGTCCTGCCCTTCCCAGCCTCACCTCCTGCTACCGCCCACACCACCGCTGTCCCTGCACCTCCAGGGGTCCAGCTCTTCCAGCCCCTCACCAAATACTTAATCACAGGCGTCTTCTCCAGCAACGTGGCCAACAATAATCAAAATCCTCCCAACAGTTGCTGGAGCCTCAGTGAAGAGCACTTCATTTCACACACACACACACACACACACACACACACACACACACACACACAGAATGGCCTGGGCTGGAAGGGACCTTGGAGATCACTTTAATCCAACCTCCCTGTTGTGGGCAGGGACGCCACCTCTCAACTAGGTCAGGCAACACGTGAGAACCGAACGGGAATCGAACCCGCGACCTTTGGTGTTTTAATCACCATGCTCAACCCACCGAGCTAAACCGGCCCTCAAAAAATATGGAACGCTTCACGAATTTGCGTGTCATCCTCGCGCAGGGGCCATGCTAATCTTCTCTGTATCGTTCCAATTTTAGTATACGTGCTGCCGAAGCGAGCACATTTATTTGTTTCCTCCTCTTGGAAAACAGAAATATTTAAAAGCTGCTCTAGCAAGGACTAGGCACGAACGTGCGTAATCTCCGTATCAGGGCGCTATCCTGCACAGCCAGGCGCGGCGACAGGCAGGTGGTACGCGGGACCCGTAAGACTTCTCCCCGTTTGTAAAGCAGCCGGTGAGGCAATGAGCTTCGAGACAGTTTCGCTTTGCAGACTATTTGTTTTTTAATACTGGGGAAAGTGGGAACATATGCGAGGGGGGATGGGCAGCGGCACATTTGTAATGCCTAATTTACTAAACCCACACATCGCGCGCATCTCCTGTCTTGCTTCATTCAGAGAAATCAGCGTTTCGTTAAACCAGCCGGCCTGGGTAGAGATCTGAAACACGTTGCTGGGATGGGGGATCGTTTCCTAGAGATGTCCAAGGCCAAAAGCATCGTCTTTGTCACTGCCTGGCCTGGGTAAAACATTCATTTGCTTTTTCCCCTCCCATTAGAACACCAGGAGTTTGATGGAACGGAGCTGGTCATTCCCCATGTGCATGGACCCTGTCAGATATCAAGGAAATTGCTCAGGTTTTAACGTTATTTCAGAAATTTCATACAAGCTTTTTCTCCCAGTATTAAAACCTACGAAGTAAGTGAGACTGAAACAGGTACAAAACAAGGACGACAGCCAGATCAGGTCCAGTGCTTGAAAATGATTTAATTTATAGCCTCTCAGTATATGATTTATCAAGAAAGAAAAATATCTATTGCCTCCCAAATGTCACCATACCCACCTGACTTCCCTGAAATCTTTGAATGGATTTACCAGTGCTGGGGGCAATCTCATTCTTGAGAAAACCTGTTTTACCAGCTAATATTCCAACCAAGTCTCCGGCTGATCCCTTAAACAGGCTTTTACCAGGCAGGGCAGGCTGCACGTCTCCTCTGCCTCAGACACCCTGCAGCAGGCTCCCTGCGTGGGTGGGGAGAGGAGAAACCGCAGCCAGCGGAGCGGGATCGCTTTCTGTCAAATTAAAACTGTGATTAACTCCCAGATCGGTGCCGGTTGCCGAGATGTTTCAAAGTTGTTCAACAACTGCAGCCTGCTCGAGAGCCGGTGGGGCGACAGAGACGCCGCATCGTCGGCGCAGGCGATGCTGAAGAGCGGAGACATTTCCTAGGAGGGAAAAAAGCCCTCGGTCCCGCTGCGAAACAGTGGACGTGGCAGCGCTGAGTCAATGGCTGGACTTGATGATCTTAAAGGTCTTTTCCAAGCTAAACAATTCTATGATTCTCTGGAGAGCAGAGAAGCCCTGGCTGGAGGGCCCCTGCCAGCTCGGAGAGGCTTAAGGAGCTGAAGACCTGATAATCAAAAGCCACCCTGGACATTTCGCTGCCTAAACGCTCATTTGCCGATGAAAGAGCAATAAAACCTCTGCTTTATCCCTGCAGTCCTCAGACACCTCCAGCGACTCCTTAGAAATTGAATACATTGATTCATTGTAACCCGCCTAATCTGTATGTACAAGCACACATAGGAAGAGGTTGATCCGTCGACACGTACGTGGCACATCAGTCCCGTTGTTCGAATTTGCCACCCTGTTAACCCGCCCAGAGTATCGCGTGCACGTATTGCCCGATGTGGGTACATTGGGAAGGATGAGAGAGGGTATTTGAGGCCTGATCCTGCAAGATCTTACTCAAGAGTCACCCAGACAGAGATCATTTAATCTGTTCATTTATGCTAGGAAGACCAAGAAGTGACCGGAATAGGACTTTTATGGGAAAAAGGAGATAGCAAAAACCAGGGGCCCGATGCTGAAGGCACAGTGGCTGTAAGGAACAAAGCATCAATCCTGGGTGCCTCCATCCCAAGACAGATCATCGTTAATATCATTTATTAACACACTTGGATATCTAAGCAGCAAGCAAGCTTATTACACAATAATTTTGCCAGGGGACCAAAATTTTGGGAGTCACTGGCAGGAAAACCAGAGTTGTTTGGGCTGTTTAGATCTGCATGTAGCTCTGTGCTTCGGAAGAATATTTGATTTATTGGAGGTTCACCTTAGATCTCATCCAGACTAGATATAGATGAATAAAGCATCTCCAATCACTCGGAGAGGAAAGTCGTGTGACACAAAACAAAGAGATGCTGAAAGTCGGCATCAAAACCGAGAAGGAATCACCAACTTCTGCTGGCAAACGGGAACCATCCTGCTACACCCAAACGACTTCGAGTCAGAGGAGTGTCTGCTGTCTTTAATGGCATTTTAACAGTTTCTGAAGAGAGGGGGACTTTTGGGATTCAAACCGCTCTTCAGCTGGGTGAGCCTACTGCAGGCAGCATCTTCACACGCGCCTGCTCTGCAAGCGCAGCGCGGATCCACCAACACGCAATCGGCCAAATTATTTACTCAGGGGAACAGTAACAACTCCAGAGATGAGGTCTAACACACACACATTTAAGGACATTTCTTGAGCTTAAGTTTGCCCCGATTAGGTTGAATCTCCCCTTGTCCACAGTCAGTAAGTGCTAAGAGGTCACAGGAATGACACAGCATAGGAGGGAGTTTGGCTTTTTTTTTTTTTTAAAAAAAAAAATCATTATGACCTAAAGTTCCAAAAAGTTTCATTACAAAGCTCGTAGACTATAGGATCAATTAGAAGGAGAAAACTCTTCTTAGAAGAGATTTGCAGGTCATTTTCTGGTGAGAAAGCAGGTTGCTCATTGCGACGAAAAAGGCAACTACGTTGTGACCCTGCTACAAGGCCGAGGGGAATCACAAACCCACACCAGGAGAGAACAGCTTTGCTGGCAAGTGATGCTGAGAAACAGCCCACGTGCTGCAACGGGCCGGTTAAAGGCTGCACTTTGCTGAGCTGCACCATTCCTTGGGCTAAAGCTGATGAGATATTATGGTGGCGGACACTGGCTGCGGGCTAAAGAATGACAATCAAAAGCAAACACACCAACGTAGACTTTGAAAGTTCATTTTCTCTGGAAAACTGCATCCAATACAGTTATTTCCCATCAAGGTGGCACAAGGAGCAGCACACGCCACAGGGATTAATCTCCCCCTTTCTCCTGCTTTTCCACGGATCAGGGTTCGGATCCGCTCCCATCCCACACGTGGCTCACAGATACCATCACCTTTATTATAGCCATTTAGTCCTGGGGTATATCCTGCCAAATAAACCTCCTGCAGCAGGGGGCGATGAGGAATGCCCACACAGGCCACTCCACTGAGCTACCCAGCCATGCCCACGTCACGGCTTTGCAGCAGAAACTGAAAACATCAAATACATTTTATCTTGTTTCTTGAAGGCTCCGAGAAGACCTTATTGTGGCCTTCCAGTATCTCAAGGGGGCTACAAGAAAGCTGGGGAGGGGCTTGTTAGGATGTCGGGCAGGGACAGGACTAGAGGAAATGGATTGAAGCTGGAGATGGTCGGTTCAGATGGGACGTGAGCAAGAAGTTCTTCCCCATGAGGGTGGGGAGACCCTGGTACAGGTTGCCCAGAGAGGGGGTGGCAGCCCCACCCCTGGGAGTGTTTAAGGCCAGGCTGGATGGGGCTCTGGGCAGCCTGATCTGGTGGGGGATGTCCCTGCCCATGGCAGGGGGGTTGGAACGAGATGATCTTTAAGGCCCCTTTTGACCCTGACAGTTCTATGATCCTATGATCCCCTTCAGTAGAAGACTTCACTTAGGGAAGGAGGGAGCAGGAGGAGGTGGAGATAAAGAAAAAAACACATGGCTTTCCAGCTCCAAGTGTTTGGCACAAGGGCACTGCCTCAACACCTTGCTCTTGTCTGGCTTGAGGCACACTCGCTCCTCTCTGCAAAAGGAAAAAATAGAGAAACGAGCGAGTTTGCTAGTGGGCATCCAAGCCCCAAAATGATGAGATTATCTCGGTGCAAGCCAACCTCCATGGCTATGGAGAAGGGGGCTTGTTCCCTCTTCCTCTGCCTAAACTGGAGGGGCGAGGAAGGAGAAGTTGGATTTTCAGAGCCAGCTCTTTGATTATTAATTGTGATTTCCCTAGTAACTCCACTGAGTGAATCTACAAGGCTGCCTTCTGCAGCACAGGCAGGACAGTCGCTGGTGTCCATGAGATCCATGAACTACTCCACAAAACCAGACCTCACACTTCTCTGCCCAGAATATCTTACTTCAGTGTTGATTTTCCAAGCAGATGTGTAAATCAGTCCCCACTATTTCACTATTTTAAATTTTGTTCCTCTGCTGGTGTTTTTTTACGTGCTTTTTGAAAGCAGGTGAGCACATGAATCTCTACTGGCCTCTCTGGGTTTCTCTTGCTGCGCTGCTTGTCTCGATTACCAGTGATGCATTTTCCTCTTCTCCCCTTTACATCACGTGTGTTGCCCAGTAAAGGTGAATAACAGTGAGATCTTTTATAACTTCCTTCCTCATCTGCTTGAAATTCCACCCACGCCTTCAACCCAAGAAGTCCATCTTTGTGCTCATGAGTCTCCCAAGTCAATTCTCAGACTAATCAAAACGACCCACCAGAAGGATCACTCTGAAAGGCAGAGCTCGGCTTTTGGGCAGCTGCTAATGGACTAGAGCTGTCGGACTTGGACATCAAGATGCCGCGAGGTTCTCTTGCCTGATAAAAGCAGGTTGCTGTGAGCAGTCTTGGCTGGGGAAGGATGAAACGGAGCTCTCGTGTAGATAGGAGGGCACCCAGAATGATGCTTTACACCATTACGGTGTCACAGCTGTGTGACAAAATAGGTGCAATCAGCCTGGCAGAAAATGAGGGTTTTAGAGAAAATTGCACTCGGACAGACTCTCCTAAAGTGTGGTGAGGTGTTTTCTTCCTGCAGTAGGATACAGGGGAGCTGAGGTTGGGAACATCGACGCCAGCACTGTGGGGGTAGCTGGCACAGAGCAGCGAGCACCCCTGGCTCAGGCTTGTCGTGAAGCTACGTGGTATTGGAATCGTTCCTTCTCAACCACCTCAAGTCCCTCCAAAATTAAACACAAGTCGTGTTATACTGTGACATATTAAACACATTTATTATGGTTGTGCCTAGGAAGCCCCTCCAAGATCCAGTTCTTGTGGCACTTTGTGTACCAAAGGAGAGGGCAGCCAAAGCCCCAAATGTGTTATGATCTAACGGGGCATGACGAGCTCAGCAGACGAAAGGAATTAGCAGCATCCCAGAGGCAAAGGCTCAATAAGCCCACAAGAGACAACAGCACCACCAACCATGTTGGGGTTCAAGATGCGAACTCCCAAGACCAGCAGGTTCATGTCTCAGCAAGGTCACCCTAAACCCATCAGCCCTCAAGGCTAAAGAGATCCCTATCTATTAAAAATCCCTGTCGCTTCCAGCGCCCTTTGGAGAGGGTTTGGGGATAGGGGTGCCTAAAAGCCACCAGGTTATGGCCTGAATTCAACCCCCACTTTCCCCATGAGCTTTTTAGATCCTTTGATAATAAGTGGATCACCCTGTATTTTGCACAGGCAGGCAGAGACACGCTTCTTGTCATCTCCCCCAGTCCTCAAGGTCCTCAGCTCCAGCATGTCTTTAATTTCAAGCACGTGTTTCATCCACCGGCTTTGCTGTAGTGATTCCCAAGAAGCTCAGCCCACAGTTCACCAAAGGAGAAGGTCTTCTCCTGTCTGGGGTCAGCTGAGGGGTGGGGAAGGATGCCTTTCCCTGCCGTCCTTGAGAGGAGCACAGGGCATGCGAGCAGCTGAACACTGCTGCCATGAAAAGATTTATCTTGGTAAATAACAATGACATATCAAAAGCTTTATGAAAAATATTAAAGGCAATGAGTCATTCTGAGGATTACAGCCTGGAACTGAGGAACACAAGAATATCTCTGCATGGCAGGGACATCCCACTGTATATTTTTTTTCAGCTAATTCTATAATCACCCTTAATCAGTGCATTGGAGAATAGGGCAAACCATACAGCCTGAGGACCAATTAAAGAAAGATCCAAAGCCTTCACTATGCCTCAGCCACAAACCAGCCCATTTCCTCTTCAAATGGGCTGGATGGCACTTGATTTCAAATCAAACCAACCTCATGCCTCTACCTCAAAATGTTTCACATTAATTTGTTATTTCACAGAACTTTAACCCAGCCAGAACTTAATCAGGAAGCATTTGAAGAAGCAAGGGCTACTTTGGCTGCTGGCCATGTTATCCTGCAGCTCAGAATTTCCCCAAGGGGCTGCTACTTCCATCATCAGGGACCCAATCCCAAGGGATGATATTTGTTGTTACCTGTTCACCGTCGGCAACCTTTGCTCTCCTTAGCGTTTCTGATAAAGGAGCTTTTCAGATTTTTAAGCCAACTCATTCTTCACCAAGTTTATTTGCCTATGAATCCATTCTTGACCAACAGCCACCTGTAATTGGAATAATCAGACCTCCCTTCAGAAGATGACAGCAGCTCCACATAGTATCTCTGTTCAAATAAACACACTCGGCGCTGTGCCTGCTGAAGTCATCAGGATGGGGAGAAAGAGGGGCTCTCTGCTGCTTTCAGCAGCAATTCCCAGCCAGCACGGTAAGACCTCAGAAAGACAGCTTTCTGACGTGCTCCACCAACATGCTAAACCTGAGAAGGATGCCAGTTGGCTGTGACACAAACAACACTGCATGCAGATCTCGCAAAAACTCCCAAAGCTTGGAGCCAGCAGAGGGTTTCCCTTTGGGGGAGCTAATCCTGCAGCTCTTATCTACAGCAGAGCAGGACAGCTGGGGTCTTCAGAGAACCCGCTCGTCGCTGTGGTGTTGGAGATCGTAGAAGAAGTCTTGAAGTCTTGGTGGAAGAGCTCTTTGTGCCCGTTGTGTGCGCACTGGAGAGCCCTGAAGTGCTGCAGACCTCGGTGTAGACGATGCTCCGGAGGGCAAATGCCCCAGCACAGCCCCCCGGGGTGTCTCAGCATGGCTGAGAGGTACCCAGGACCTCACCTACAGCAATCTGAGAGCATTTCCTTGGAAGAAAAAATGTATTGTCTGGCAGATGTTGCTTTTGGTTCTACAGCACAGCACAGATCAGAAGGAAGGGGAACAGAGATTTTTCACTTCGCCTGCCTATCTTCATCCTCCACCCTCCCAAAAAAAGTTAGTGAAATGTGTGATTTTCTACGCATTATCTGCACTACAGCCAGAATCCCACTTCTGATTAAACCTATATGCTTGACAATTCTCAGCAGATCTCTGAGGAATCGATACTTATTACCCGAAGAGCTGCAGCCTCTCTAAAATTAGTGTTAGAGGAAGCGCGAGTTTCTTCCTGTGCAACATAATTCGGTGGATGCTACTTCTGTGAGGGCCTTTACAAACCATTAACGGCTCCCAGGAGAGCACTAATCATTTTCTACATGTCCTTATCCGCTTAATCCCATTATAAAGATTTGTAGCATGAAAGCCAACCACTCGTAAGCCCAAGCTCAGATGGAAAGCTGGAATAACAGACAAATGACATTTGGGAGGAGAAAGAGCTACATTTTGCTTGCAGTGCCCGGACACTCGCTATGGCCTTTTCAGAAATGACACAAATGAGGGGATAAGACTGAATATCTCCAAACACAGGAAAGAGCAGTTTTGAAGGAGTTACATAGAGATGTTACCCACAAAGTTTATAGCCAAGGTCACCTCACTTCACATATCAAACCTCAAACCATCACGCAGCTCAAAGGGGCAGCAATGCTGGTCCTCAATAATCATGGCATCGCACCCCATAAAACATTTTGCCAGCTTTTGGGGAATTTCCAAGCCTCACCTGAGCTTGAGCATGGAGGCAAGTGTGTCCCCACCCTGCAGATATGGCAGGGACAGACCTCCAGCTGCCTGCTCAGTACCGCCACTGGAGACCAAACTGGAGGCTGCCAGCTCCCAGGGCTCCTCTCGAACTATCTGAATTGAGTTAAAAGGTGCTCTGCTAACAGCTTGTTCAATGGAAATCTCATTACCCAGAGCTCTGCCAAGAATTTATTCGACAGAAAGCCTTCAGAAGGATCTTTGCCAGTAGTTCATTGAAAGGGAATCTGTTATGGGGTCAGATACTATTTCGTTCCAGTGGAAACCTAACAAAGATGGACTTTGCTAATAACGCGGTCAGTCCTGCCGTGATTAAATGAGACCTCCTCTAACAGGCTAAAGCTCAGAAACACATTAAAACCTGTCTTACTCTGCGAGAAGCACTAGCCTGCTGCCCAACCCTTGAAAATACTGTCTTCGTACAGCAACGCAGTTAAAGAAATAAATAAGCTGAATAGATATTTGGAGCCTAAAACAAAAGCTTGCAGCCATTTTTCTGTCTGAGGACAGAAAAAATTTCACAATTTTCCATTGCACCCTTCCCATTTGAGTCCTAAAGGCCCCACAGGAGAGCTCGGAGACATCTGAGTGATGCAGCCAGGACAGCCACGACAGTACCAGCATTAGGCCAAGGACTAAGAGTGAGTTGCTTCTGGAAAACCTGGGCTACTTGAATCTGAGCTTAATAAAAATGTAGGGGACCTGACCAGGCTATCCAGCTCTGCAAAATTTGGAGGAAGTTTGGGTTTTGTTTTATCGCTAACACGTATAAGCTGGTTCTGAGTTTGACAGTGAGGGGAAAAAAGCCAGGGCTTAGCTTTGCCAAAGACCTTAAAGGTCTGTTTCTTCTTAGGGTGGCAAAACTCTGGGGAAATTTAGGACTTTGTTTACCTCAGAGAGAAAAGTTTCAAAGAGATTCAGGTTTATTTTCTGAACAAAACATTTAAAGGTTCAAAGATGCCAAACCTTCTTTCCTCACTGGCTTAAATGACACCCAGAAGCAGACAGAGATCTTAGTTTACGGCAAGTGTATAAATACCTGCTCTTATTTAGGCACAAGGCTGTAAACCAGTAACAGCACAACCGGGTTTACTGCAGAGAGGAGCCGGGTGCCTCGGGGACACAAGGAGCAGGTGACTGGAACGCCAGAGCAGGGAGGTCTCAGGGGTCACGCAGTCCCACCTCCTGCCCCAGAGCTGGGGGATGCACCCCCAGACGTGCAGATGTGCCAACCCGACAGCATCCGGAGGTGGCACAGACCTGCGTCCCACCAACCTGGCAGGCACCAGATTTCCCCTTGGTGTATCCTGTGATGAACCAAATGGAGAAATGACTTTCTGCACGACACTCCTCTTGCCCTCCAAAAACGGTATTTGCTTTTTCTCCTAGCAACTGCATTGCATTGCTGAACCACGTTTTTACTGTGACCCATGATGGACCCCAAATACTTCTAGCACACGCTTCTGCCAAGGTCACTATTCCCCATTTTGCAGAGTTGATTTTTCCCTGTTAAGAGAAAGGCTTTGCTACCCTTTATACTGAATTTCACCTTGCGCAGAGCAGCGATGCAATGAGCCAAGTCAACCCAAGTCTCAATCCTGCCTTCCAGAGCGCCTGCAACCTCATCCACCTCCTATCATTCGCGAGTTTTGTAACTCTATCATCTGTTACACCGTCCAAACCACTAATGAAAATAAACAGTGAACAGAAGTGGATCCTGGAGAGACCCATCAAAACCCAGGCTAAGCACGAGTAATAATAACCTGCTTGTATTTCTGGTAATAATGTCTCCTGTGAATAGAGTGGTACCCAGCACATTGCCAAACAGCCCCGCATCAGAGAAAAAGAACTTCATTTTTTTTGCTTTCTTGAAAGAAATTAAGCTTTTCAGCTGCAGTCCATTTGCTTAACAGAGCAACTCCAAAATCAAAAAAATAGGGCTGTTCCTCAAAAATGTAAAGATAAATCCAACATACCTTAAGATGGACTATGAGCTGTTTGAATACCAGAGCTGGGTCTGGACCTTCAATAGGTGTTGCCTGGATTACAGCATAATCCCAAATGCAGGCTGACTCCTCTACTTCTAAGAGAAAAGCCTTTTCTTTTTTTTTTTTTTTTTAACCCGTCTCCCAGGGAGCAGCTGCAGACATTCTCATAGTTTCCAGCTGAGCAGAGATCTCCCCTGCCCTCTGAGTGGACCTCAGGAAAAGGGTTGATGGAAATTGCTTAGGCAGCCTGACTACAAACCTACGAGCAATAGATGCAGGCTCTGGGTTTTACAGTCTCAAGATGATGCATTATTAGCCAGACCATCAGGCCTGTCCCTGATGCCAGCATCTTCCATGTTGGTGATCAGAGAGAGACTCCAGCTTGGGGTCAAGACCTGGCTTTTTAACGGAGCTGTGCACCGTTGCTCTGATGGCAAGGCAGAGGAAAAATACTCCAGCAACAACAGTGACACAGTTTCCTTGCTTCAGCTCTGGCAACCCGTTTTGCTGAAATCCAGGTGCACCTGAGGGCTCAATCCCAAATGCGTGCGTGCGTTAGGGTTGGGTAAAACCATCTTATTCCTGGCTTCGATCCTTGTGGTGGGCTGTGGTGGGAGATGGAAGGAGAATCATAGCATCGTTCAGATTGGAAAAAGACCTTCAAAATCATTGAGTCCAACCATTAACCCCACACTGCCAGGCCCACCACTAAACCATGTCCCTGAGCACCACATCTGCACGGCTTTTAAATACTACCAGCGATGGGGACTCCATCACTTCTCTGGGCAGCCTGTCTGAGCTTCAACTCCAGCAGAAACCTGATGTTCACCACAGATTTGCACAACCCTGTGCCGGTGCAGAAATGTAAAGGGGTTTAGGGACCTGCCTAAGGGCTCAGGACCTTCAGTCACGGCGCGCGGCTCTGCCGTTCCGCCTCAGATGATGTTGTGGCATCATGCAATAGACCCAGGCACGATGAGAAGCAGAAGAGTAAATGGCCCCATTGAATCTGCAGCAGGAGCTTGGCCACCAGCTGTGAAGTCTTTAAGTAGCTGATTAAAAGTAACTGTGATGGTGCCAAAATTACCGACAGACAAATCGACGCTTGTCTCCTCCGAACTCGGTGTCAGGGGCTGCCTGAGAGAAACGAGCACCTCCTGCCTGCACCTCCACGCAGACCCAGCACCTCACAAAGAATTTTCTATTAGCAGCTCAGCTACACCTGTGACAGCAAGAGAGCTTAAAAATAGGGGTTTCTTCCACCCTGGCTGGCTGGAAGTATTTGTGGAAGAATAGGATAATGAACAAATTATTTGAATTGCATAAACCCAAAACCTCTGGGTGCTGCCAGAGATGCTCCTCAAAGCCCAGATAACTGCGGAGGATTCTGCTCTTGCACGTGACATCAGGACCTTCATACCCCCTTCCCCATCTGCTAGCAAAAAGATGACATGCTGTATTTGATGCAAAATGACGAAAGCAGGAAGAAAAAGGGCCTTTTTTAGACTACTTAGCATCATAATAGAGCCATACAGGCCAAAAATACCTCATGCTGCAAAGGAAGGGAATTAAAGATTCTCATCACAACTCCCCGTGAAGTGGCTCTTGGCGATTTCTGGTGCTACTGGAAATGGGTGAGGAAATGCTGTGTCCCCTCCTTGGCCACAGCAATGCCCCGTGTGGAGCACACAGCAAGGGTTTAAGAGGGCAGGTATTGCACAAAAGCAGATTAGCCGCTGCACCACCCAGCACCTGGAAGAGTTCCGGCTCTGGCCACGGTTTTTGATCCCGCTGGGACTATCCGGGGCTGTTCCAGGCGTGGGAAGCCAGCCTGTGATCCCAGCGGATGGCTCTCCACGCCAAGGGAAAAGAGGGAGGGCTCAGCTGCTTTCTCCCTCTGCGGCGCGTTGCCTGCCCAAGCGCCTCGCTGGTTTGGCACAAGGACACACACAATTGTGCGTCTGGGATTAAAAAACCCCTCCGGTTTGATAGCGACTAGCCTGGACTCTTCCACAAACTCTAAGGAAGCTCTAGAGAGGCTACCTGATGACACGGAGAAGGGCAAAATGCTGAAAGAGAGGCTATTAACACCAGGCGAGATAAAGAAAACCGGCTTTGGGCTCTCTTGCTGCCAGGAAGCGCTGCCGCACGCTACGCTGCGCTTCAAGCTCTGATCAAACACAGCCCAAGCAGTAAATCAAGTGCAAATTCTAGTTTGAGGACAAAGTGCTGAAATTCAGATACATTCCTGGAACATCTCAGGAAATAGCTGGGTTTTCAAGCACTATTTCTTGAGCTTCTGCTGCCCATACAAGTACCTTCAGGTGCTGCGGGAGCACCCCCAGACTGCCCCCTCCTAATGCAACACCGACCTGTTACCTCAGGAATTAATGTTAAAGGAATTGCACCCTGGCAGCTACAGGACTACACGTCCAAGTAAAACAATGGACCTTTTTTTATCCTTAATAACAAACTGCGTTGAAGTCTTCCATCGCAAGGTCCTTTGTCTGACCTAGTTGTTCCACAGCTCTTTGGTCTTGGTCCTACAGCTCGTCTCCTTTCTAGCTTTTTCAAAATATGAGGTATCTCGTTTAGAAACAGAACAAACCCAAGAGCCACAGAATCACCTTGACAAAGCATGAAAACAAATTGAATCTTTACCCAGAGTTCATTCGAGAAGATGAATCTTTCATGCCTGTTAAGATGGTCAGGAAACATCAGGAGAGGAGGAGTTTCTGTCATGATTTCACGGTTGCCACCAGAACAAGAACGGTATTTCAAGGTGACTGCTCCCAATCTATGTGAAAACAGAAGCTCAAGGAGCTTCAGGGAACCAGATTTCATCTTTGCTGTGAATGAGAACTGGCTGAGCTGCAGCGGGAGGAAAGCACTTGAGCTCTTATGAAAAATCCCAGGCACAAACCTAATTCTCCGGCCTTGAGGTCACCCTTGAGTCACCGCTGTGAGTCACCGGGCCTCGTCAGCTATTCTCCAGAGAATGTTTGACTGGTTTTGGAGACATTTGCTGTCCTACAAGGTGCTCAGCTCCTCACCAGACCTGCTCCTGCACCCCACTCCCAGCCAACATGACCTGAGCTGGCTGAGCCACTCTGAATTCTCACCAACTCTCCTCTTCAAAGGAGAATAAACCCATTTCCTTTATTTCCAACGTGATTTCACTGTCCAAGGCAGCCTTAAAAATGCTGCAATTATTATTACCATCCATGTAGTCAGGCACAAAACAACTGATTAAAAAGGAAGAGAAAAATAACTAGTCCCAGCACGGCAGTGATTTTGCAGCTTCCCCCAACTCTTGGTAACAGGTCTGATGACAACCTAACAGCTTCCCTTCCTCTGGCAGAGGTGAGCCTGGTAGGTGAGATGCTAGAGGAGCACCTACCCACCTGTAAAAGCCCTGTCTCACTGAATGGATCTGGATTAAGAGGAATGTGGTTTAAGGTGTGTTAGCAGCCTACTTGTAAACACATCAGTTATGGTTTTAACACGCCTATTCAGTTTAAAGCAAGCCTTAATGGGAAGTCTAGTATTTATTTTGATCTACTACCAGGAATAAAAATGTCTCGACCCGTGTTGTCTGTGTTGGGATTTTATGTTGATTTGTCCCGTTGAAGAATACGCCCATTTTCCTAACACAGATGGAGCACAGTTGCAGAGGGCACCATCTCCACCACGCACTGTTTAACCCTTCTGAGAGGACTCCAGAAGCTCTCATGTCTCACTCACTAGTAGGAGGAGACATTCCGCTTTATGAATACAAATTTATGGCTGGGTGTAGACTTGCCTGTAAATTCAGCCTGGTGAGTAAGCGCCTGTCCAGTATTTCATAACCTTAAACCTGCCAAGATCTCCTTTATTTCTGTATCTGACTGACCTTATCCATCCATCCATCCCCACTGCTGTGCCCGTGTCTGAGATACACATTGCTGTATGTCAGTCAACACGCAATGGCACATCCTCATGGACCTCTGGCCTGACCACTGGCTGGTGCAACGCAACCCGAATGCCTCTGTCGTTACTCCAGGTGTGCAATTTGCTCCTGGTGGCAAACATACAGCAACAGCTTAAGCCTTAAGCCAAAGTTACTGGGGGGAAAGAATTGGAAGGGTAGAAAACCATGGGAAGAAAACAGCTGCATGCCCTGGAGTTACTTAGTGATAGACAAATAAATGCAGAATCGTAGAATCATTTAGGTTGGAAAAAGACCTTTAATAGTATCGAGTCCAACCATTAACCCAGCACTGCCAGCCCCACCACCAGACCACGTCCCTGAGCACTGCATTCACACGGCTTTTAAATGCCTTCAGGGATGGGGGCTCCACCACTGCCCTGGGCAGCCTGTGCCAGGGCTTGACAACACTTTCAGTGAAAAAAAAAAATCCGAATATCCAATTCAAACATCCCCTGGCACAACTTGAGGCTGTTTTCTTTTGTTCTATCCCTTGTTACATGGGAGAAATAATCAAGAGGGGGAGGAAACCCCTGACCCGTCAGAGGCAGAAGCAAAAGGCACACAGGGGTACGTGCGCAGGGTGGAGGTGAGCGGCGTGAGAAAGAAAATGGAAATCACGTCAGGTGTTAAGGCAAATACAAATACCTTTTTGGGTTTTTCCCAGTGTGGAATACAAAAAACCAAACACTGAAAGAGACTCAAGGGGCCTCTGGAAGTACAGTGGGATCAGATTGCTGACAGAGGAAATAGATGTTGCAGAAATATCAAGAACCTGTTGCCTTGCTATTTGCTAAGAAAGATGGGCATGAGACAGGCTGAAACTATGACCCTGCAGAGGAGAGAGGAAGGAATAAATTCCACTACACGGAATAAAATGCAGAGTATAATTTAGCATCGAAAAATCTCTTAATGAAGCCATTGCCTTTGCCTCAGCAGCCACAGCAGTGACTTGTCCTAAAGAGCAAATTATTATCAGAGTTGCTTATTCCAGAATTATCATTAAATAAAACGAGGCAGAAGATAAACAGTCACATTCTCAGGGTGCAGATCAGGTGTGGAGGGTAGCAGGGGAAGCTGAGGTCCAGCTGTAGGTTCCCCAGCACCCCTGAGCCTCGGCCAGAGCCCCCAGCCCGTCCCACCACTCGCCAGCAAGGTCCCGCTGAAAGAGCTTCAGAGAAACACATGCAAAGCGGAGGGAGTTATCTGAAGCAAGCAGAAATCTCTGCAGCTTTGGAGATTGCACCTGGCACTAGAAATAATTGGAGCTGAGACTTGCTTCCGTTTTTTTTCCTACCCTTTTTATGTCTGGCAGCTGCTTCTATAGGTGCTGCAGGCAGCGTACGTCTGGCAGTACCTGCAGGCTCTCCCCGCTCGGCCCCGTGCTCTGCAGAGCACGAGCAAATGGGACCAGCAGTTTTCTTCCAAAGGGTGAAAGATTCGTTTCAAGGGCTCTCAGATCTCAAGAACATTTACGCTGCTCAGAACATATCTCGCCTGCGTTGACATACCAAGCATCTTCACTTTATTTATGATTATGCTTTTTAAAAAAATCAAAATCACTAGATTTTACCCAGGCAGAAAAGTGCTGGTGTAACAGGAAAAGCTTAAATGAAGAAGTGGAAAGAGGACAGACAGAGACAGAATAAGGAAATGAAGATTAGAAATAAAAAAGGAAAGAGAAAGCCCTTGTCTACAGCTCAGGAAATGAGTTGGCTTCTCAGAAATAATAGTACAAGAGAAGAGCTAGGACAGATATGGATGACTAAGGAAATCACAAAACCTATTAAGGAAAATAAGAAGGTTTCTGACATTTGAGGCTTCATGAAACATGAAAAGTAACAAAGAGAGCGTGAATCAAGCCAGAAAAGGTAGAGAAAACAGACTGGAGTTCCTGTGCAGAATGTTATTTTCTATTATCTGAATACAAAATATTGAAGCCCAGCAGTGGCTGAGCACCGGGCTGTACACTCACCCCTCCCTCCCTGGGCACAACCTCTGTCACGAGGTGGAAAGAAATGTACAACTGGGTAATTCGGGAAAAAATGATTCACTCACTTCGCAGGATAACAGTGGGGACCCACGTTTTATGCCTGGATAAGGGGAAAACCTTTCTACAGCTCTGCCATGGTTTATCAGCCAGCTCACGGGGTGAAGATCATCTGGGGCTTTATTGATCCTGGTTGCCCAGCATCAACATTTCAGTTATTCTCTGTGCTGTAGAAGCCACCGCGGCAGCTCTGGGTTCTAGTGCTACAGGTTTGGCAAGGGAGCCAGCTGAGATGCAGCTTTGGGCATCCTTGTGCAAAATCCAGCTGTCCTGCAATGCGGGTTTTCCACCTTAAGACATTGTTTTCAAAACTGCCACTTCGGCATTGTGGAAATGTTCCCCAAAATACCCTTGGCTCCTTTTCTCCTCCTCTCCCTTCGCATTCCGCTTGGAATTTGGCTCGCCTCAGGGTTTTCTCCTGGAGGACCCCGTGCCTGAGCCACACGCGCATGTCGAACCACAATGAAAACACTCCTTTTCCCCTGGAAGGGTTTGCTCGTGAGCGCCCTGCAGATGTGCAACGGCAGGGCAGAAGGGGCACGGCTCCAGGTGGGCACTCACGGAGGAGATGTGGAGAACACCTGCTCGGGTCCTTGTACAGGTTCAGGTGCGATGAGCCGAGCCAGCTCTGGCACAAAAGCAGGGTGATGCCAGCCCTGTGGCTAATGAAGTGACAGACGTGGGGGAATATCATGGCTCCTTCCATGGAAAAAGAAAACACTATTTTTTAGCAGTAAAAGCTATTTGCAAACAACACAGCAAACTCAATCTGCTCAAGGGGATGACACATCTGCTTTGAAATGAACACCCAAGACTCTATCATCTCCTCAGGTTTATCAGAGGGTCAGAAGTTCGTGCTTTATCTGCAGGAAAGCAGTTTGTTCCAGAGATCCCAGAGCTTCCCCAGCAGTGACACCAGGCTTGCAGGCTGAATAGAAATAGCTGCATAAGGCCACCCCATAAACACATATAATTCTTGGGTTAGACGCTTCATAAATCATACTCTTTATCCCTTGGGCATCCTCCCAACTTCCATTATCACGTTCTTATTCTAATAGGCACAATCTCAGTACAGCAAATCCCCCATTTTCCAGAGCCTTCAATCACAACCAAAGAGTAAAGATGAAAAATCTGCATTTCAAACGGTTGTTTGTTGTTATGACAACATAGCACGAATTGGGTCCTTGCTGTAGCTCTTTGCAGTCTCGAGCTTCAGAACATTTCCGAAGCTTTTGTGAAGAGAGCGCATTTGTAAGACACATATGCCACAAAGCCAAAGAGGTTAGCTTCATGTGATGTAAAACATCAGGAGAGGCCTCCTGGAATATAATTGCAGAGAAAATGATCCCAGAAGCTAGGCAGAAACTTTTCCTCCTCAGAAACTCCACCATAATTTGTCAAAGTGCAGCCTCGTGCAAAAAAACCCAAGAAGGGTCTGTTGAAGGTACAACAGACAGTGGCAGCCCTTCTTTGGTGCAATTTCTACACCATAAAGAATGTGGATATACATGAAAAAAAGGAAAATATAAAATAAACATGCAATCGAGACAGATGGATCCAGTAAAGTGCAATACAGGAACGCATGTGATCAGTGGCTTTACAGCTTTTAGGGCCAAAATTGATCATTCTGAGTGCACAGGCCAGAGGTTTCACCTGACAATTTCTGAGAATCCAGCTCAATATTTTACCAAAAACTTCAGCAACTATTTATATAAAGCCTAGAATTAAAGGCTTTCCCCAATGTCAATAAAATCCACTGAGGGCTCTCTCGGAGCATCATCTCCCAGCCCAGCCGTGGTGACCGTTCCTGTCCTGCGCTGCCCTGGTGCCTCCACCCAACAGCTTCACCTGGGAAAAATAGGGATATTTTGAATAGACACATTTTAACATGTTGTCATTTATTTTTAAATTTATTTTATAGGTTATTTAGAATGCTAAAGCTGCTCAGAAATCGCAGTTTCCCCTGTTAATCTCGTCAACTTCAGCAAGCAGCCCAGCCTCGTGCCGTGCTGCTGGAAGAACCACGAGGCCATCGGCACACCCAAGTAGCTGTGGCTTTTATTTCATAAAAACGAAACAGTAAAAGAGGTCTGTTAGCCTGGCAGGGAGTCAGACCAGCATCAAGGGACCTCTTCTTGGGGAAACAAGCAGGAATTATCTGCCACGACTAACAGAGACTATTTCAAGCTACCAACTCCCTGAAGCTGGAGAGACAGGGACACGGGAGGCTGCCACCATCTCCTCCTGTGCTGACGCAGTGCTCAGAGGTGCTGTCCCCATGGGTGTCATCGTTACGGGTGCCAACGTCCCCCAAATGCACCTTAAACTCAGTAGATAAGAGAGGATGGTCTAGTGGACAGCAGGATGGCCATGAGCCAGTAGTGTGCCCTTGCGGCCAGGAAGGCCAATGGCATCCTGGGGTGTGTTAGAAGGGGGGTGGCTGGTAGGTCAGAGAGGTTCTCCTGCCCCTCTGCTCTGCCCTGGTGAGGCCACATCTGGAATCTTGTGTCCAGTTCTGGGCCCCTCAGCTCAAGAGGGACAGGGAACTGCTGGAGAGAGCCCAGCGCAGAGACACAAAGATGATGGAGGGAGTGGAACATCTCCCATATGAGGAAAGGCTGAAGGAGCTGGGGCTCTGCAGCTTGGAGGAGACTGAGGGGTGACCTCACTCCTGGTTATAAATATGTCAAGGGGGAGTGTCAGGAGGACGGAGCCAGGCTCTTCTAAGGGATGTCCAGTGACAGGACAAGGGGCAATGGGTACAAGCTGAAACACAGGAGGTTCCATAAAAATATGAGGAAAAATTTTTTCACAGTGAGGGTGACAGAGCACTGGCCCAGGCTGCCCAGGGAGGTTGTGGAGTCTCCTTCTCTGGAGACATTCAAAACCCGCCTGGACGCGTTCCTGTGTGCTCTGCTGTAGGTGACCCTGCTCTGGCAGGGGGTTGGACTAGATGATCTTTGAGGTCCCTTCCAACCTCTAACATTCTGTGATTCTGTGATATCTAGAAAGGTGAAGCTGAAGGACAACGGCACCGGTGAAAGGGTTAGTGAGGAGCAAAGGAGCATCTCTGAACAGACGTGACAACAGGGGCTCTTCAGAAGGAGGAGGAAGAAGGGAGATTCGTGTGTCCCAGGCTGGTGAGGAAGGCATTCCCCAGGAAGAGTCCTGCAGTCGTCCCTGGGCTAATGAGTGACAGACCACAGCGCCATCGACATCTGACTGACAGCAGCATCGACGTCTGACGTAAAGAACGCAACAAAGACCATAATGGTTTCAGTGCATTAAAGAAAAACAAGTGTTTGAGCTAAACTATTGCCATCTGTCTTTAACCGAATGTGTGGTCACACATCGATGGCAATTTATAAATAGATTGAGAGCCTTGTTAAAGGTTAGGAAAATTGTCCTGACTTCTCTCTTCCCTCACTGACATGAATAGCTGCCATTCATTCCGGGGAGAGAATTTTGCTTGTACTGAATCAAAAAAAAAAAAAAAAAAAATCCCAGCACACAATCTGCACTTTTATTATCTGTTCACTGCATTAGTGCAGTCATTCAGCTACAGATGCTCATTTCAGCCCCAGCCCAGACTGGGACTTAGCCCACAGACTGCAGAAAAGCCACCCAAACCGCAGTGATGGCGCCACGCACGGAAAAGCCCTTCCCTCGTTTTTTGTTTCATGCTCCCCTGCACACCAGGAACCCGGGGTAATCCCATGAGCAGAACAGCAGTGATAACCCGTTACCCACCCCCATTAACCAGCCCCAGGTACATTTAATACCTTCAGCGTGTGGAGATTGCTGGAAGCTCGGCAAGGCTCACGCAGGAGATGTTACCCCAGCTAAGACGTGCTTGCATTACCAGTGTGTCCTGGCGAGAGGAAAAATAAGGGAATATTTTGCTTTTTAATACAGCCATTTTCCAAGATTTTCTTAAAAATCCTTTGTACTTGGCTTGTACTTGGCCACTACGTGCCCATCTTGGCCTGGGCAGGAGGATTGAGCTGGCTGAAGGCAGGAGTGCAAAGTCCTCAGCTGGCTACTCCAGGCTGTCACTCCGTAAAATGCATAATATGTCAAACAGTAGCAGCTTCGTAAGATTTTACAAACATCCATCTAACATCCTTCACAGGAGAGCTCAAGAAAAGCAGAATAAGGAACTCCAATTTCACAGAAAGGTAAGTGTCTGTATATTTAGAATATGTATATTTAGCAGAAAGAGCTCACAAGGATATTTCCGACAGTCTCGCAATAGGATTATCTCAGAAACTGCCACATGCTGAGTTTTCATTAGCATGTAGCATGAGAAAGATTTCATCACCTCAATAATTTTTCAAGCTTCCCTAATATTCATGATTGCCCATTAGTTCTACTGCCTCGAAGTGACCCCTCATGGTTTTTTTTTTGTTATTAAGCAAAAAGACAGAAAACAAAATGAGATGCAACCTGGCAAATATGAACTAACGACATCTGGGGGAAAATAAATGGAAACAGAGATTGAAGGGGGAAAAGATGCCTTGGAGCCACAGTAAATGTGGCTTAATTTAAATTGTGGACAATAAATAAGATATGAGTTTGCAGCATGAGGTATGTGCATAAACTGCCAGTTGCTTTTTGAGCTGCATAATAACAGGTTCCCAATGCAAACCAGGGAGGATGTCACCCTGTTCTTCAGCCACCCCAGAATAATCTCACCTTCACCTCACCGTGGGGGGAAGGAACCCAAACGACCTGTTATGGGAACACTCAATTACAACAAAGGTTAAAAAAGCTCCCGAGTACGGGCAGGGTAGCGAGATGGCATACGAGGCTGAACGTGCTGAAAACACGCCGGTGCCAAAGATGGGGAGGAAACGAATAGTTTGAAGATCAAGGGCAGAGCTGGAAACAAAGCAATGAAACAAATCAAAATTCAGGCTGGGGAAATACACCCCCAAAGTGAGACATTTATTTTTTATATATATATATACACACACGCACTTTTTTTTTATATATATATATATATATACACACCCCAAGTTACACACACATTTATTTTTATATATATATATATACACCCCCCAAGTTACACACACATTTATTTTATATATATATATATATACACATAAACTCCTATCTTTATAACCATACATATCTGCATATGTATATTTTAGCTTCAAGAAGAACTATGTAGGGAAAGCAGTGAAAATCCCCCGCCTTTGCCTTCCGCAGCTCCGTGGAGCTCATTGGGATTTCCACACAGTGGGGGTACAACAGGATCCGCAGGAGATTTTTCTGGATTATCAGGGAGATGCTTTGATTTTCTTCTTTGTAAGCTCTTGTTGCGAATGTGTCAAGGGGCCGTTCCCAGGCCGAGCCCCCTGATCTCCACATTAACACCTTGAAAACCGAGTTTCCCAGCAGGAACACAGTTTAACATCCACGATGGTCGAGACCATTTGTACGCTGCTTTTCAGGAGATTTCCTGCCTTTGCCGTTGACTCAGAGAGAAAAACCATCCAAACAACACCCGACTGATTTAAATCTTTTCTTCTTGCAAGAAAAGGTCGGCAGCAAAAAAGCCACCAGTGATGCAGGAGACACCGAACAATGTGTTGGAGTTATTTTAAGTGGGGGAGTGCGCTGGGAGGGGAAACCATCCCGAGGAGGACAAAGCAGTTCAGTGGCTGCATCTGCTGCTGCCTTGGAATGTTTTCTGGAGAGCAGAAAATGATGAGACCTAACCCAGCCCTGCTGAAGGACCAGAAAAGTTTCTATTGTTTAGGTAAGGCCAGAATTAGACCGCGATCAAACAAGAAAGAGAGACGTGCAGGGATGGCAAACGCCTGCCTTATTATGTTTTCTTATGTAAGTTATGCTAATGTAAGCTCTTTAGGGTTTTGGAAACCGTATGCATTAGCTACACCTCATTTTCCACGCAATTACAGCCAACCTTTTTTTCCAGTGTGTTTTATATGAGCTTCTTGCAGACCATAAGAAAACGTCAGGGAATTTGGCTGGAGTAGGAAATTCACGGGTTTCCATTTCACAGCTAGGGAGCTAAGGGAGAGGGGACGGGAAAGGCAAAAAAGCCATCTCCCCTTCTGAAGGCCACTGTTACCTTTGCTGTAAATTGCAGCTCGAAACGCAAATAGCCCCAAACGAACAAATTTTGGCAAACAAAAGCAAGATGATAGATTTTTTTCCGCCCGACGCATCCGCTCACTAGGGCTATCTCCCAGACCACTGCAGCTGCTCGCGTCTGAAAAACAAGAAACACTTCACACAATATTTAGAAGAGGAATTAGTGACAGAACGCACACGAATAAACTTTGCTTAGGAGAGATTTGGCACTCAGACGTATTTAGCAAATTTTCGTGTATTCTCACAAGCAACCAGGAGAATACAGGTGGTTTGATGCAGGTGCCGCAGGCAAGGAGAAAGCAGCCTGACCTCGGGAAAAATAGAATATTCTCTTATATTATTATGCTACTCTATGCATTTTGCCTACATTTCTGTTTCGATTTGATGGTGAACAGGTTATATCACATTAGTTTTAGAGTTACGAAATACAGGGGCTCCTTTTGCACGGCCTGTTTGTTGTCACTGAACACTGAAAAATCTGCTCGATGCTACTAATGTACCCATTTCGTCCCCCTTTGGCCCACGTGAGCTCCTGATTGCACAAGTTATACATCCACAACAGTGAGCTTTAAAAATGTGAAAGATTTCTGCTGAAATACCAGAAGAGCTCTGAGGTGATTTTGCAGTATTTCATCACGGTTTCGACGCGATTTTCCCCATCTGGATTTCCCCAGACTAACCAACAGCTCCCAGTGCCAGCCTTGCCCCTTGTCTTAGGGAGTTTCATTAATTTATTTTTTTTTTCTTTCAGCTGGAGCATTCACTCCTGACTGAAACCGCTGCACTTGCCAGGTGGGTTTGGAGAAATAAGATTTGGGAGAGGAGAGAAGTGCTAAACCACCCCTCCACCTCGCCCTCCTTGCCCGGGGCTGATGTTGCTCCTCTGCTCTTCTCTCTCTGAATTTTACACAGTCCTCCAGCCTCCTGCTTTTTATTTCTTCTCTTTGATACCAAGACACTGTGGAAAAGTCCTCACTGGGAGAAAAGTAAGTGCCATGGGAACAGACGAAGCCCTTCAAACCCAGCAGGATCTGTCCTGTGGGATTTTTCAACCCTGGGCTTTAATCCGAGCCGCTCACCGCTGGGACGCAGCCTGGCAACAGTCCTCACCCTCCATCCCTTTAAATCACCCCCCCCCCATTTTTAACTGCATTTTATGAGAAAAATGAAACTATGATTTACTAAACCTACCGTCCGAAATAAAGAAAAGAAGCTTCAAAATCGGTACAGCTGGGGAAAAATAAGCCCCCGACACCCTGAATTTACTGTTAAAAATTATTCATTAGAACCATGGCCACCAGAGTTAAGTGCACAAAAGCAGAAGGATTAAGGAAAAGGGATCTGAATGTCACGCACAGAACGAAAACATCCAGAAATGAGGTAGCTAAACAAGTAATTTATAACCTTTCATGGTTCAGGGACTAAGCATAACATTAACTGCTTGTAGGTAGGAAGACACATCTTACTAAGCCAATTATTCCTGCGACCTCTTCATTTCTCGCAGCCACCCTGCCTCTGACCTGTACCTCTCTGCACCTCCCCACCCTACCGGGGCTTTGGATGCTGCGGCGTCCAAGTGCTGCCACATTTCCACAGCACTGACATCTCTCAGAACACAGACTTTCCCTCACCATCGCCTGAGACATTTTCTAGACCAGCTGTGATCGCCGGGACTAACCCTGCCTGCCTTCACCGGTGACGAGCTGCAACAGAGTCCCGTGACCAATCTCCTCCCTTTTATAAAACGTCGATTTATCTTCTCAAAGGCTTCGAGCTGCACAAGGGAATTACAGGACTGGTGTCTGTGTGGAGCACTCAGTGCACCCTTCTCATTCTCATTACGCCAGAAAACCCTCATTTGCCTCCCACAGAGTTTAGATAATTTTTAAGCGCACGCCCTTCTGTTTCCCTCGTGCCACCTCATGTCCCCTTGCCAGGCAGCACGGCTACCACGGGCGGGACTTTTCCAAGAAGTGTCGTGACGCAAGATGTTGGATTCATCACTATCTGCAAGAAAGCGGGCAAATGCAACGGAGGAGAAAAGACAATTCCACAGGGCATCTGCGGCTGGCAAAAGACATCCCGAAGCGGGCTGGAATCCGAGAATGATTCAGTAACACGAGAATTCTGAAGTTGAAGAGGCAAAACAAAAAAAACCAAAACCACAACAAAACAAGCTGCTCTTTTGTCCTCATATTTCTTTCCCTGAGTTACGGGCCTGAGATAACGACTGTTCCTCCCTGGGTCCGGATCTGTGGACCCTGGGGAACGCCGGGGCGGAGAGAGAAGAAGAAATATCCCCAGATCTAGCGCTGGAAGCCCAAAGCTGGCATTTCCCCAGGGCCCTGCCCGCAGTGCTCCCTCCTCGGGCTGGCTGAGCGCAGCACCCCAGTTACACCTCTGTGCTCAGAACTGTCTGCCCAAAGCAGCAGTCACAGCTGTGGATACAAGGGCAGCAACCCCGCCCCGAGTCAGCGTGGGAAAAGAACGTTTTCCTCTTCTCCTGCATGAATTGTTGGGGACCCAGCGTGGGCTGCAGCCCGGGTCAGGGGAGCCGCGGTGACAGAGCTGCCTTTTCCCTTCCATCCATCCTGAGATGTGAGAGATGATGTTGGGTGTGCCAAGAGAGAAAGAGAGAAAGAAAGAAAAGAAAAAAAAGAAGGGGGGAAAGGTGGCTCCCAGCAGCCAACGGCTCAGAGCCGCCCCATTCCGCTGTTGCCCCAGCGGCAGAAAACGCATCGCTCAGCAAGAGCATCGCTCGCTCGCGTCCAGCCCGGCCTGTTTGTCCTCACAGATAGTCCCATCCCGGGGCAGCTGCTCTGTGCCCGAAAAGAAAAACACTCAAGCTCCTCCAGATGTTCTGTATTTCTTTGCTTTGAGGCTTTTGCTGCAGGGACTCACCAAAGGAGCGCTGCGCAGGAACACGGCACACGTGGCAGGAACATCACGAGGCGGAGCTGGACCAGCAGAGCTCTGCCCACGCTCCCCACAGACTGTGCAGCTGGAGTCACTCTCCTGCTTTCCCCCTCAATCATTCACCTTTTATAAGCCCAACGCTTTTATCACTTGACCCAGCAGAGCTGGGCAGTCTGCCCTTCCAAATGATAAGGGAGCACAGTGGTAGGATGAGCGGCAATGGTTTCAAATCAGGAAGAAATTCTTTTCTGTGAGGGTGGTGAGGCCCTGGAGAAGGTTGTCCTGAGACGCTGTGAATGCCCCACCCCTGGAAGTGCTCAACTTCCAGTGTTCAAGTGGTGAGACCCTGGCCCAGGTTGCCCAGAGGTGCTGGAGGCCCCATCCTTGGAGACATCCAAGGTCAGGCTGGACAGGGCTCTGGGCAACCTGATCCAGTGGAAGCTGTCCCTGCTCTCTGCTGGGTGTTGGACTTTAAAGGTCCTTCCAAACCAACACATTCTATGATTCTAAGCCCAGTTTGGACAGGGCTTAGAGCAACATGGTCTGGTGAGAAGTGTCCCTACCCATGGCAGGGGGCTGGAATGAGGCAGTCTTTAAGGTCTCTTCCAACCCAAACCTTTCTATGATTCTACGATCTAGAAATCCTTCCATTACCCCAAGTTCTCCTGCAGCGTCACCAAACCCCAGCATCCCAAAGCCCTTTGCTTTTTGGCCAGGGGAACCACAGCAAGATGTCCACAGCAGAAAGCTCTGGGTTCTTTTAATTTGTCTTCCCTTTTTCTTGAAGCCTCTGTGTTTCCCCAGCTGTTACTCAACATTTCAGGGGACATGGGCTTTTGCTTTTAACTGAATGATTCAGTTCTGACATGATCAATTGACAGTCAAAGCTGGGACGTTAAGAAAAAAACACACCAAATACCATGAGACTTTCTGATAAAATCACAGACGTTGTCGAGACCGGATGAAATAAGACACTTCTCAGAGTTTGCCCTAGATACCAGATGCAAATCAAAGCTAAATGGGCTCTGAAACTTGGAAGCACATGCAGCTCCCCACTGACTTCATCTGGAGCAGTGGGTGCTCAGAAAATCTGATGCAAGATATTTAGCTCCTTCAGTCAAAATGAGGACTCAAGGGTCTCCCATCAAACAGAAATCCCGGGCAGCAAATGCCCCAGCTCTCACAGCATATGCCCAGCCACATGGAGAAAAGCACCAAAGCAGGAAAACACTTGAAAAGAGGTTTATGAGCAAAAGGAGAGCAGGAGAGGAACCTTACCCGCTGCACACCAGCCCCACCGGCCGGGCGGAGGAGCCCCTCGAGCAGATGCTGCCCGAGCAGGCTGTTACAGTGAACGCTTCTCATCACGCTCATCGCTCGCATGGGTCTTTAGATGAATAACAATGAGACATGGTGGGTTTTTTCCCGGCAAAGCCAGGCTTTTTTGTCCCTTTTGCAGGGCAAAGCTGGGCTTTTTGTCCCTTGTGCCAGGGGAGGTTCGGACTGGATATTAGGAAAAATTCCTTCACCAAAAGGGTTGTCAAGACACTCTGGAGGGACTTAAAAGACCTGTAGGTGTGGTGCTCAGGGGTATGGGTTGGTGGTGGTCTTGGCTCAGGGACGTGGGTTAGGGGTGGTCTTGGCAGTGCTGGGTTAATGGTTGGACTCCATGATCTTAAAGGTCTTTCCCAATCCAAACGATTCTACGATTCTAGGATAAAATACTTAGTTTTTACTTAACAGCTGGTATTTGGTTACCTGAAGGCTACAAAAAAAAAATAATAGTTTATTGCGGACGTAACTCTGCACAGATGAACGTAAGGGAGACGATACCCACCTCCCCAACTGGAGCAGCTCTCTGACCTAACTGGCCAACTCAGGTGAGTTTTCTGCAGCAGTGGCATCATTTTTTCTCCCGGATGATTTGCTAGCAGGAGAGGTGATTAGAAGAGCTGATAATATGAAATAAAAGCTCTTCTGGAAATTTTGTATATATCACAAAGGCTACCCAGGAGTGTGGGAGTCCATCTGCACAGCCTCTACATCCCGTATGGCTTACGGGAGAATAGCGTCACTAAGGGCGTGCTCTGCCACACGTTCACAGCCACATCTCTCATCTCCACGGGGCTTTGGTTGCCCACTCGCCCTGCACTGGTGCAGGCACAGCTCAGCCCTCCTGGCCAGGAAGAGTTTCTCAGCACGCTGCGACCAAACCAGTCCTGGTACCCGAGGGCGCCGAGACACAAAGACTCAGTTTCCCAGGGTGGAAGCTGCTCTAAGCAGACGACATGAATTTTCATGAATAACTCCTTTCTTTGCATTGTTTCTCCTGCCACTGGGAGAAGCGTGGTGTCACGGGCACATCCCGGCAGCCCGGCCGAACGGGAGCAGCCCAAAGCCTCGCGCAGTGCGGGCTTTGCAATCAGCTGCTCATTTCCCGGGAAACAAAGAGTGACTTGAGGGCTGTTTAATCCTTCCACCCGACTTAACACGATGGCCTGAAGACACTTCAGAGGCACCTCGCCTGAGGCGCTCACCACTAAGATAACAGCGATGTACCAATTACACTTAATAATATTCATATTCACAAAAGCGAGCTGTCCAGTGTGGGCATTAGCTGTCTTTGTCGTTGTTTAAAGAGATGAAGCACATAAAATAAACTCAGCAGCTTCCTCTATTACCCAGAAAATAACCAAGGAGAAGTAATAATCAGATGCAAACCACCGAGGAACCAGAGCTTTCTTCTCCAGATGGACTGGGTACGCAGGGAGAAGTCTCTGTCTCGCTTTACCTCCCTTTGTTAGCTCCCCTGCCCTGCTCTCAGCCACCCTCCGGTCACCCAGCTGAACACAAAGACCTTCAAGCTCCCAACGCTCTTTTACTTCAGCTCTCCAGGCACAAAAGATGGGTCGTGCTTACCTCTGACGAATTATGCGAACTACTTTGTAAGACGAAGGTAGCAAAACCCATTGATAAAGAAGGCAGTTACTCTACAAACACTGAACTGCACCGCCAGCCTTAATTAAATCTCACAGCCTGATTGAAAATTAAGGCCTTTAATTTGTGAGTTACGGTAACTGGTTGGCGTTTATTAACCTAGCATGTTCAAATTCTAGGTTTCGCAGTACAGTACATCATCCTACTGAGGAGCTTTACCAAAGCAGTGGTTCCCCAAAACCCCAGCATCCTCAGGGAGAAGCCAGGAACAGCCAGTGATACCCATCTGCTGGAAACAGGGGTGTTTGGGATCACCCCCCACATCACCTCTAGTGGCTGGGCTCTCAAAACACGGACCACAAATGCTTCACTAACCCCCCCCAAGGCCCTCATAGGCACGAGGGTTTCCATAAGGCTGGGGCCATGCTTCCGTCCTAAATTCTCCCCCCGCGGTGCCATCCCTGCAGTGCCTCGCTGAGCGCGGGGAAGGCGCAGCGTCCCCTCCTCCTGCTGCTTGCTGTTAACGACGCAGTCAGCCGCCCTCGTGTCCATTAACCCAACAGATCGGTTCACGCCGGGCAAAAAGCCACCTCTAAGCATGTCTTAAAAACTCACAAATTTTATATCCCCGTGCTTTTTCCCTCTGAACTTGAAAATTATCAAAGAGCTTCCCATACATGAAATATGAAGGAACAGTGCAGTAATTACCTTAAATGCTAAATCTTGGGGGAATTCAGGCTCGTACCAATAAATCATCCTTCTCCTTGGTGGTGGCTCTTCCTACGTGCTGCCTGAATTGCAGTAACAAACCTGCCTCGATGCTACACGCTGTTGTTTGATTAACTCAGGAGCTCATAGCTACGGGACATTACTCTCTTCCACCTTCAGCTAGACCATAAAAATAGTATGTTTATGTTACTTCATTAAAAAGGATCCCAGACAATCTTGATCCTGATGCTGCAAATCCAGTTTGAGAAGAGCCTGAGCTGAAGGCATCAGAAAGCATCAATAATCAGCAAGCATCGATAATCAATAAGCTCCAATAACCAAGGTCCCTGCAGGCTGCACGGGGCAGGGCAGCAGCAGCGTGGATCTAGGTAACGGCCTCCAGGCATGAGAAACAAAGCTTCAGCCTGAATTAATATCTTCCATTAGGCCCTCTGGTATAACTGCAAAAAAAAAAAAGTAGAAAAGCTTTCGGGTTCACAACCCCTTCATCAAACCCGACAGAGATTGGAAGTTGAACGTGCGCTTGAGTGCTTTGCTGAATTAGAGCCCTACATCAGTTCATGCCACTGCTCTTCTATTTCTCCCTTAATTTTTTTTGCTATTTTCTCCCTTCTCCAGATGCTGAACGTGCCAAAGAAGGGTCCTGCTGGATCCCATACGTGGTTCTCTAGGAGAATCTTTCCACCTTAAACCACAGAGGAAAAATTTCCTCTGAATACAGCCAGTTGGTTATAACCACACGACTTCGTACACACAGCGAACAGAAAGCTCGGAGAGCTGGAACCAAATGGGCTGCCTTACCTCAGTTTGCCAAACACACCTGTACATCACATAATACTTTGGCACTTAGCAGCGTTTTAATTCGGTGCTCATCAGTCTAAACCTATCTGCTACAGGCTTCACTTCTGCTTTTTTCCTCTGTAGACTATAACGATTTCAGACTCAATACCTGAAGTATGCCAGCTAATCAAAAATGCCAGCATGAATAAAGTCCTGGACACGTGCAAGCTATAGAAACAACGGAACAGTTAAACATCTGAATATGAGCCAGCAGTGTGCCCAGGTGGCCAAGAAGGCCAAGGGCATCCTGGCTTGTATTAGAAATTGTGTGAGCAGCAGAAGTAGGGAGGTGATTGTCCCCCTATACTCAGCACTGGTGAGGCCACACCTTGAGTGTTGTGTCCAGTTTTGGGCGCCTCAGTGTAAGAGGCATCTCGAGGTGTTGGAGCGAGTGCAGAAGAGGGCGACAAAACTGGTGAAGGGCCTGGAGAATAGACCTTATGAGGAGCAACTGAGGGAGCTGGGACTGTTCAGTTTGAGGAAGAGGAGGCTGAGGGGGGACCTCATCATGCTCTACAGTTACTTGAAAGGACACTGTAGAGAGGTTGGTGCTGGTCTCTTCTCACAGGTCATTAGGGACAGAACCAGGGGGAATGGGTTCAAGGTGCAACAGGGCAAGTTTAGGCTGGACATTAGGAAGAAATTCTTCACAGAAAGAGTGGTCAGACCCTGGAACAGACTGCCCAGGGAGGGGGTTGAGTCGCCATCCCTGGGTGTGTTTGAGTGTCGCTGAGATGTGGTGTTGGGGGAGATGGTTTAGGGGTGAACTTGTAGTGTAGGGTTAATGGTTGTAGTGCAGGGTTAATGGTTGCAGTATAGGGTTAATGGTTGGACTCAATGATCTCAAGAGTCTTCTCCAACCTGAATTGTTCTATGATTCTATGAAACCCGCAGAATGCAGGACTCAAACCCATGCCCCAGTCTGCGTGGCTTCCTGTTGCGTGTGACCCTATTTAAGATGCCTACATGTCAGTCAGAACCTTTCTTAGAATTAAAAAAAAAATATAAAAGAGCTCAGCTTTCCTAATTCTAATCCATTCTTGCTGTTTACCCTCCAACGGAATTTTTCTAAAGTGAATTAAATGAAGAGATATTACCGGGCCCATATTTACAAGGGTCACCATCATTTCAGCGGCTGAACCCTCTTCAGTCACTCGGGAAGAAAACCAAGCGAGGACTTTGCTTCTGCCAGCTGGGCCCGGGACACGCAGACACCAGGTGGGATGTACGTTCCCCACTGGAAAACACCTTGCCTTGATCCTAAATCCAAGCTCAGTTTTGCACCTTACACCCTCCTGCAATGACAGCGCAGGGCTATCAAAGCTAATGAAGGAAAGAAAGAATACATTCCTCAGCCCTCGGTAAAAACTTAGTTTGCCCAATTATCTTGTCTAATTGCATTACACATTGACAGATGAATACGCGACCCCCCTGACATTTTAGTTTGCCACCTATAAATCTGCAGAAGAGATCCCATTCTTGTTTAGTTCTTTTGATTTAGATTTTAAGTTGCTCTACTGAATGATGCCTTTTAAACATGAACTGTTGGCGTGCTAAACTAAATTTAATTTCCCCATGCCAAGTGGGAAATAATTAGAAAACCTTCCTCACCTAACTACACTATAAGAAACAAAGACAGGAGTTGCTTGAGCAACACGATGACGGAAGAGGAGGAAATCGGAGACTGTGCTGAAATGAAACCATTCTATGATTCTACGAAACTGTCTGCCAAGAGCAGAGGCCTCCAGTGAGCTCTGATGGGAGCCAAAGCCCTCACAGACTGGGTAGGGACCATGACCCTTAAGTATCAGACAGAAAAAGTCCAAGAAGCTCAAGTTCAACCACGGTCATCGGGGGATTTTAGAAACAATGATGCTCTTCCTGTGTTTTCCACCCTGAAATTTCAGAAATCCCCTATTATAAGCAGTATCACAGGCTCGAGCAGAAATCCCGTGTTTCTTGCCAGACACCAGCATTCACAGCCCATCCTGCCTCCGACATGCACTACAGGTTGCACACTTGTCCAGCTCCTTAGGTGACTAACAAGGGTGCTGGGAAGTCTACCTCTGTTTTATCTATATTTTAGCTCAGGAAAAAGCCTGGAAGCGCACTTTGTTTTAACGTCCCTTTCTCTGAGAGTTACCAGACCACCCATATTGGCTTTTAGCTTGGCTTTATGGCCTTGACACAAATACACCCAATTTCATTTGGGGTTTTTTTGTTGTTTTCTTTCCCCAAAAAAAAAATCCCTCTAGGTTTCTTGCTTAATATCCTCCTTCTATCCTTGAATTACAAAAGAACATCAGATTTTCAGTAATAAAACCCCATCGCCTGCCCTTTGCCTCTCCTTTCGTTATTTCAGAGATGCTGTTTGGATGGTCATTTAACACAGCAACCAACCTCTTCTCACGGCCAACAAGCAAAGCCCAAGGACCCTCTCTATAAACTAGGGAAAAGGAACCAGCAAAGCTCCAACACCCAGCAGGAGGGAAAGCACCTTGTCAGCACGAGGCAAAGTGCAGCCAGGTTTGGCCAGTTGTTCTATCACGAGCTGCTCCTTGCTCTTGGCCATCTACGACAAAAAGTAAAATTGAAATTTGAGCATGGCTTTTCGACTAATTGTCAGAATCAAACTTTTATTTTCCTAATTAGAAGTCCTATGGCTTTTTTAACACTGGGATTAGAAGCTGAAGTCTAGCAGCCACCCTCATTTTGATCCCAGTGCAACGAATAACGGGGAGTGAAGCGAGGGAGGATGAACACATCACATCAGCCCTTTGAGTTTTGACTGTCCCCGTACCAACAAACACATCACCCACATCGCCAGGCTTGGATTTGCAGGAGCATACGCCACAGCTTGCATTGCAAAAGCCTTCATCCCCCTCTACTTTCTGCCTCTTCTCACATGCGTGTGACACCACTGTCCTCCATGTCTGCTGCAGAGGAACAGAGGCCAGGTCCACGAACTTCAGAATCGATCATTTCTTTATCCACATCCCCAAGTGATTTTCACAGCTTCTCAGTGACAAGCAATTAGAGCTACGAGGGTGATCAAGGGACTGAACATCTCTGCTGTGAAGAGAGACTGAGAGAGCTGGGGCTGTTCAGCCTTGAGAGGAGACGGCTGAGAGGGGACCTTATTAAAGTGCAGAAATATCTGAGGGGTGGGGGTCAAGGGGAAGGGGACAATCTCTGCTCAGTGGTGCCCAGCAATAGAACAAGCAGTAATGGGTTTAAGTTAGAACATGGGAAGTTCCACCTCAACATGAGGAGAAACTTCTTGGCTGTGCGGGTGCCGGAGCCCTGGCCCAGGTTGCCCAGAGAGGGTGTGGAGTCTCCTGCTCTGGAGACTTTCCAACCCGCCTGGACGCGTTCCTGTGGGACCTGCCCTAGGTCCCTTCCAATTCCAAATATTCTGTGACTTTATGATTAAAGTAGTGCATGGGAATTTGGGGTACGGAGGCGTACCCAAGCTGTATCTCCAGGCTGAAGCCTCAAGGACTGCGAGGGGCAGCCCCTGGAAGCAAACATCTCCACTCCTGGCAGCAGCATCTCGGATCTGCCAAGACAGAGAGATCTGCAGGGAAGACACCGTTTCCATTTGGCTAAAGGAGATAAATGTTGCCGCTTGCTGCATCTTATCCTGTCACAGCGGGCGTCTGCAGTGCTTATCAGGCAGAGCAAAACACCTGCCAGAGGAAAAGGAGACGTTCCAAACATACCAAGAATTGTTTAGTACAACTTCACCCACCTGCCTTCCCTCCACACCACGAACATATTTTTGGCACTGTAACCCAGAAAAACACGACAGGCTTGTAGTCATCACAGAACTATTCTCCTCCACGTGTTTAGAGAGGCCGGGTACAATTTGATGCTCAGTGATACTTGGCCAGATGTGTCAAGTTAATTTAAGCCATTGCCTTCTACCATTACCATTTTAAAGTGGTGAAAGACAGACTAGAGCACCCTTTCACATCATGAAAGTGCTGTATAAATACCCACCCTACTCATCGAACGGTCGAGGTCAGCAATCTTTCTGTGCTTTAGAGAAAAGGACAGTAAGGGGTTAAGCAGCTGCTCCAAGATCTCTCTGCAAAATGGCAGGAAAGCAGGGATGAAGAGTCAAAAGTGTTTCCAGCTTTTGCTTCTATGGTCCACCCTGTCAGATAAAGGACGTTTGGTCAAGCATCCTATCGAGGGGAAGGGCATTGGGGGAGAGAAAATTTAAAAAAACAAAAAAACAAAACAAAACAAAAAAAGCCCTTCTCAATCCATTTACAGGCAAAGGCAGGTCCTGGGTCCAGAAGTCTCTGCCCCAGTCCCCGGGCAAGAGCGGCCGGAGCCTCCCTGCAGATCGCACAGGGAAGGGGACACACTCCCTACTAGGGAATAATCATCTATTTGGTTATACTGTGATCGGACTGCCTCACTCTTGTCATTACATTTTAGATATATCTATGATAGTGTTGTTATTAACATTCCCTCCTCTTGAAAAAACAGGAAGGATTTCCCATCTGGCTCCCCGGATCCTTCGGAGAAGTAATAAAGTGTCCTCCACGGTTGTCCCCAGGCAAAGCAGCCCGGCCCCAAGCAGAACTGTCCTCGGAGCGCCGGGACAGCAGCGGCCGCCAAGAGCTTTCCCACAGAGAGCCGAGCACTCTCCCATCTAACTGGGAAGTTGCATCAAGAAACCCACTGCACCAAGCTCGTGTAAGTTCCCTCCGACTTCCCACCTCATGAAGCCTTGCTGCTCCAGCAGGTTTTAAAACATCCCAATTAGAGCCAAACTCTGTAGATATATCTAACAGACGAACGCGGTTTGGAGTTTGCAAACGGGAAGATATTCAGGCTGATGTTGCTTTTAAATTAATGGGATTTGTAGCTCTCGCAGGTTTGGGAAGAGCCAACTGCTGCGATGAAGAGGCAGAAGCAGCCACATTAGCCAACGCACCGCAGGGCTTTCCATATTACAGCATTAGAACAAAAATAATGCACTAGAAAATGCTGTTTTGCAGCAGATTGGTTAGCACAGCGTTTCCTGGCATGGTGCTGGATCAAAGCCGAATTCTATAGCATTAATTATTCAAACCCCAACGAGATACGTTTTGCCAGTTAAAGCAAAGAAAAATAATCAGATCGGTGTCGTTACAGTGTGAAGAAGCAAAACAGATTTTGTGCAAACGATTAAATTCATTTGTGCAGTCAACCTGCACGCACGTTTCCTCCAGATTCGCAAGCTGTTGCGCCAGTTTTCTCAAACGTGAGAAAACGTGGAGCTCACACACAATGCCATGTCAGACTTGGTGACAGTCCTTACGTGTTTGCGTCTTTTTTTTTTATTTCATAGCTTATCTGATCGGTGGGTCCCAGCCACACAGGAAAAGGCACATACTTGTGAGTTGTTCTCATCATATCCGAGAGGCAAGAGCAAATTAGAGACATTTTTCTTTAGCAAGGCTTAGTTAAAGCAGTAGCAAATGGCAAAATTCAGGTAGAAGATACTGATTATCCACTTTTACAGAGGAATAACATTTATATAGAGCCATTTCTTTAAAGTAACCCAGCAGCACACCTGGCTGAGTAACTACACACAGCCTTTCTCGGCAGACCTCCAAGTACTCAAAAGCTGTCATCCCTTGACGGTGACCGTGTCCCAGGATGATGGCTTTTCTGCTCTTCTGTCCCAAAGTGCTAGCAAGAACAGGGTACCAGAAGAAAAAATAAATATTAAAAAAGATCAGTCTCGAGCTAAATCAGTTTGGAGAACTGGTGACCCTAGAAGGGAAAATTACGAAGTCCTTAGTGATAGAAACAGGCAATTCCTTCTTTGCCTGGGCATTACGCGTGGCTCCACGGGCTGTAACTCTCACACTACATGTCCCTCATATTTCTGCCTCGGGTGCTCCTTCCCCCCACGGTATTTTGGATTCACTATGAAACACATCTGGAGTCCTGTCCACTTCCATAAGCTTCATTCTGCTGCTCAAGTCCGCCTTTGCCTGTCACATCTTAATTGCTTTGTCAGAAGCTAATTGCCGCTCCCCCCAGCTCTGCCTGCTCTCTGGGCTATTTCAGCCCAGCTCTGGGATCAGTTTCTAACGAGAGCCTCAGAAACCCACAAAAAGCCCTTCCAGCCAGTCCCTCAGCCTGGGATCACTCGCAAATACCTCCAGTAATTCCTGTCCCTGGGGGTTTGGTTTCAAACCGCCTTGCTCAGACCCTCCCTTTTCACAAGGAGTGTGGCGCTGAGGTTTCTACCCCAGGATGCGCACTTAAACCTCCTCGGCGCGAGGCAGCTGAACACTGCGATACCACCACGTGCTTCACAGCCAGCCCGTGCCAGCTGTTGGGCTGCCTTTTTTTTTGTGACACCTGTGGAACAAAGCATTGTTTAAAACCTCCGTTATCATCCTGGGTGTACCCAGGAGGTCTCTTTCTTAATGCAGCTTTTCACCGATCCCTTCTTCTGCTCAGGGACTTGGCCGTTTGGCCCCGGTTACAAACACTGCTCAGCAATCACAGGGGGCCAACGAGAGGGACAAACGCAGCTCTTTGCAGCGCCCACACTCTGTTCACCTGCAATGACTTGAGCGGTTCCATGAGGACAAGGAGCCCAAGAGCCCGTCCATCTTCCAGAGTCACCCCACGCTGCAGAGGTCTGCCCCCACGCCAGCAGTGCTGCTCTCTTCCTCGCAAGCCTGTGTGCAGCTCCTAACAAAACCTGTCCCCGCCAGGAGCTGCCGGCGTCAGCCTTCGACATCTGCAACAGCGAGTGGGACCTGGGTCTTTAAGATCTGTATGCCTGTACGTAAATATTGCTACAAAAATGTTTCTATAAAAATAGCAATACCTACATGTGGTAACCATTTGATCTCGCATCTCTTATAAATACTCTGACCATTCCAAAACTGTTGACTTCAGCTTCGATCCCACGACATGCCTGAAAACTGCTATTTCTGTATTGCAACCATATTTGACCACCAATCCTGCATCTTCTTAGTTATGAGCAGCCATATTTTTAAAAAATGGCAAGAAAAAACCCCGCTATCGATACACTTGCAGCAATTAATGAAGTCTCAGGAGCTTTGCTGTCTTGGAAGACAATTGCCTGCTGAAAGCATCCTTTGCAGAGCCACGGAATTTTCCTTCCCACACCAGAAAGCGGGATGCAGCAAATGCAGCAGGTGAGCGCAGTCACAGCCAAGGGCACCAAAACACACCTCAAGCACGGTTATTTCCCTCTTTTGCTTTTTATTGCTCCTGAAGCAACTGGGCATGGACGCCGGTCAGCCCTGGCTGGGTTTGCCATCCTTCGCTGGGCTGAGCCAGGCACACCGCATCCTTCTTTCCCCCCAGTTGCCCCTCAGGTCTGCACTGTCCACCTCCTCCCTGGGGCAACGACGTCAACACTGACTAATCGGCGCTTCCCAGCTCCGGGAAGGGGCTCTGTCCAGGCCAGGTTGGTGGTGAACGCTACGAAATCTGCTCTTCCCGGGGGAGACGGGCACGGTGCCCTCCCGGCGCTGGCCGGCTCCTCGCTCCCGGGGCTCTGCCCATCCCAGCCATCTGCTCCGCAGCCGGGGAAACACACACACGGCTCAGATCGAGCGAGAGCCACATCCACACGAGCAAAAGGATTTCTATTTCAGCCTCTTCTTGGTGCTAACCCAGAGGCTTGTTCTCCACTGTACGTTCTGCTATATTTTAAGTAGGAACGTGCGGCCATAGCTCTATTATTCTATTCTAAGCCAAAACCTTCATGCCGTTTTATTCCTTACATCCCACAGCAATTTCACAAAGGGCCAAGCTATCACCATCTCCCTATTCCCCACCATTCAAAAGACCACCGAGGACATATCACCTCTTTATGACTTCCACAATGAACGTGCATAATTGCTCAGCTCTGAAAAATCAGATTTTATTGAGCTTCAGTGTTGCCTTAAGAATCCTTTGTTCACTGAGAAACAAGCTACCATCGAGTCTTACCTCGGTTTTTTTATGCTCTGCTCCTTTAATTAAGCAAACTTTGTGGCCCAAGCCCCTGTTGTATATAAAGCACCTGCATTTCACCTAATAGGATGCAGCAGTTTCCTAGCTGGAATGCAAGCACCTGCCTCTTGAAGCTCGGTAATCCCACTAATTGGCTCCTCCTCTCCATTTTGCCTCCAAATATGTATTCTGTAGGGTGGAAAGAAGTGCTGCCACCTGCTACCACTTTTTTTTTTTTTTCTGCATGATTCCCAGGGGATTACTTCTACATATTTACCCTGCGCAAAGCAGCTCTTTCCCCACCAGGTTTATTCTCTCACGTAAAGGGGCTTCCATCCTTGCGGGAGGGGACGGGGGCGGTTCCAAGCACTGGACCTGCAGCTGCTGGCACGTTTGGGATTTGAGAAGCCTTTAATTATCGCCCTTTCATTGTATCGGTTCAACGCTGCCTCTGAGCACGTAATGTGTTGTTTTAGTTGGCTGCCACGAGAGATCTCTTGGAAATATAATTTAATTCATGAGCTGACATCGGTGTCTCCTATTTATATTGTAACTTACGGCTTTCGTAATATCGTCCTGGTCCCCAGGATTTGGGAGTTGATCTTCTGTTTGCTTCCCGTGAATGTTTGCAGTCCCCAGGAGTGTTTGTGTTACTGATTATGCAAACAAAAACTGTCTAAGCATATTCTTCAGAAATCTCAAGTACCTCACGGAAGCTTTTAAATGAAAAGGTGTAGACTCATTGGACGTATCCATGCGACATGAAGAACAGGGAGCAGAAAATAAATCTCAACCGCAAAACGTTCAGTTTTAAATAAAAATTCTGTGGGACGTAGTGTCCCTTCGTCGTTGCTAAGGTCACACGTTACGTTATCCAAGTGAGAGACACCATTCTCAGCTTGGGTTCTTAACAATAAATGCTAACGGCAAGAGAGCTATTGATAATTCTGGCACCAAAATGATAATTGATATTGTCTACAGGCACTGGCAGCCCTCACTGCTTCAGGCAATTGCTTCTGGTTGAATTTAGATATTGTTCTCTTCCTTCTAGACAGAACGCAGATAACGTTCTCCCTACAGAAGTGAGTTTCAAGGCAAAACATGGAACTTGTTAAGAGCCATTAGCATAAGCATTTTGAAGGCTTCTTGGGCTTCTGCCTGCTCAGCTTTGCCTTATTTGGGGCTCAGCTATCAGCAAACTGCTCAATAAGGTGACTCCCAGCCTCTTCCTCCATAGCAATGAGACGCTGCATCACCAAAAGAGAGGGAAAGACACTTGCCTCAAAAAAAAAAAAAAAAGGCTTAGGCACGAGATAGAGATCTCAGTTATGCACATGAGAAATTTCTCGGAGGTGTCAGTGGCTTCGTCTCCTGAAGCCCACCCAGAAAATATGCTTTGGCACCCACAGACCTGTATCACTTCTCAGCTCCTGCATATCTCATCCAAATCTCTACTTCCCTCCCTGCCTCCAGGAGAATATCAAACGCTTCTTGATATAGCACCTCTCGCTACTAAAAGCAGCCAGGAAATCATCCCTTCACGTATGCTGAAGAACATCACATCTGTGAATCTGCTCTAGATACAAGCCTTACTGTTTTTTAAAAATCCATTTGAAAAATAATCAGCATTTTCAAAAAGCTGTTTCCCCCCTGGAGCAGGCTTCCTAATAAACTCCAACACCCCAGGCTGGCTTATCATCTCTTCCATGACCTTCATCTAACTTCAGCTCTCATACACAGAGCAGGAGTGAGTTATTTTGATTAACGATGATTGCTTCTTTGTCAGACCAGTAAATCAACTAAAAGAAGAAACTCGTACCTTGAAAGATTTAGAGGAGTCGCTGCCAACTATTTTTATACGGTCTTTATTCACTCTCCATTGTGTGCTCTACTCTCACACGTGCCGCAGTAAAATCCCTCATGCTATCACCTCCCCTTCCCCTTTCCGCAAGCGCCGCGTTTCCCCGCGTTGGCAGCGGAGCCGATACATTAATACAGCTGTAGCACCACTGGATTTGCTTGTTGTGCAGAGTCATCGCTGATCATACGAGCAGCAGGAAGACTCAGGTTGACTAATAACTCTGAATTTGACAGGAAGGGTTATGTTAACAAGAGGGGTGAGGAGTGTATAGCTATTCTGTGCAACTTTTCCACTCTTTTTAAACCCTTTAAGCAAAGCCCTTGTTCAAGTTGTCATTTCAGATGCACACACATGTGAAGTACCTGCTATCAAAGTGCACTTGTGTTTACTGCGCTGGTTTTCCACCTGGGTTTTGGGTAGGACTGGCTTCATCCTTCTCTCGAATCTGTACAAAAGTGATGAAGTGCTTGGGTGGTTTGGCAAGGAACCGTCCATGGGGACTGGCAGAGGAGCAGGGCCACGCTTTGACTGCAAGGACAATGGCTAAGAATGAAGTCTCCCCTTTACTTCCAAGCATACACCAAGAAATAAGGAAGAATTTGGCTTCTTTTGCTGCACCAGCTTTAACCGGATGTCAGTGTGGTAGAGAAGGAACACAAAACACCCCAAAAAATCTCAGTGGGACTAAACACCTACAGAGCAACACTCCTGCTACCTGGTACCCCCTCACCAAGTCAGGGAATGAAGGGAAGGAGGTACCAGTTGCGTTTTCCAGAAAGCCTCTTCCCTTCCAGCATTCCCGGTGGGTGGCTCTCGTGAGCCCCGTGCGGGCTGGGGAGCGCTGGGAGCTGGAAGAGCCTCTGGTCCTCCTCAGCCCCAGCAGTGTCACACCTGTGGAAGTGGCAAGTGGCCACATGGAAAAATTATCATTATGCCTTCAGCTCCATGTGTTCATGAGCGTTACAGAGTGGAACATCATATTTATAAATATGTCAAGGCGGAGTGTCAGGAGGACAGAGTCAGGCTCTGCTCAGGGATGTCCAATGACAGGACAAGGGGCAACAGGTGCAAGCTGGAGCACAGGAGGTTCCACAAAAACAGGTGCCGGAGCCCTGGCCCAGGCTGCCCAGAGAGGGTGTGGAGTCTCCTGCTCTGGAGACTTTCAAACCCGCCTGGACGCGTTGCTGTGTGGCTGCCCTGGGTGACCCTGCTCTGGCAGGACTGGGACTGGGTGATCTCTAGAGGTTCCTTTCAACAGCAAACATTCTGTGATTCCGTGATAGGGATGTTTTAAGAAGTCTGTAATCATGGGAACTCCGTCCTTTACATTTTTAAGCCATGAGAAGGTTCTCCACATACCACTTCAGCTCCCACTTCAGACCAGATGCCATTTGTTTAAATGCAACTCTGTGTGCTGAAAGGATTCTGCTGTGAAAATTCAGAGAAGCCGAGTTTTGAAAATTTGGCCCAAGTTTGGCCTGTTTGAAGAATTTATCCTGAAATGGTTCAAAATTACTCTGGAGCAGAGTAGCAGGATGGCAGTCACAGGGGTTTGTCCTGGGGTGCAAGTGGCAGATGAGAGGAAGAACCTCTCAGGGAGGAGTTCCTGCCTATCCCATCCCATCCCATCCCATCCCATCCCATCCCATCCCATCCCATCCCATCCCATCCCATCCCATCCCATCCCATCCCACCACATTCCGTCCCGTCCCGTCCCATCAGTTCAACAACCAGAGAAAAAGCAGCAACGTCGCCGAGACCAGGATCTGCACCTTAAATATAACTGAATGAGAGCCAGCATTCATTGCCGTGAATTTCATGCTCTCTTTTAACAGGCAGACAGTAAAAAATGAAGCCAGTGTATTCTACGAAGGCAATGCCAGACACAGATACTGTTTTCATGTGAAATCTCGGTGGCTTGTGCCAATGTAAGACAAGCATCGGCCACAGATGTTAGTTAAGGACATCTTAATGTTGTGTTCACTGTGCGTTCTGCAGCCTAATTACACTGCCTTCATCATTAATAAAGTACAAACTGTGTAGTAATAGATTGAGACACTTTTCATTATATTGTTGTAGGTCTTTTGCGATGCAAGACAAAACCAGGTGGATAAAGAAGAAAAATCCTGAGATGAGTAGAGACTGTTGCAAGCGCAAAAATGAGAGATAAAATATTTCAGAAGACCAGACATTCCTCTCACTTCCACTATGCCAAAAATAATGGAGACTGACATCATTTGGAAGGGAAATGGAAACAATTGGGGAATATTAATTGGGGCACACATCACGCAGTGATTTTAAATTCCTCTCCGTAGAAAGAGAGGAAAAAAAGTTGCTGTATTTTCTCAGCCACTGGCAGTCTGTGGCCAGAAAGGGAAGGTCGTGCTTGAAGGAGGAGCCCAAGCTCCCCCGGAGGCAGCTGAAGCACATTGTCAAGCGGGGCAGCCCTCCCCGCTTTGGGGGGAAGCATCGTGTATTTGTAGCTTTCCCTCTTTTCTTTTTTTTTAATTTTGTTTTAAGCTGAAAAATTATAATATCTTGACTTCCCCCAGGCTGCCTACCTCTGTTCACAGCTCACCTCCTTTCCAGATATGCTCGCTTCTACCTGTTAACCTTGCTGCTAGAATATTATAAAATATATCAGTCCTAGAGCAAATGCCTTTTTAAACCGCTGCAGAAAAAAAAAATGGGTATTGCAAAGGTATTTCAAAAAGAAAACCTTCCTTTATTCGGCTTTTGTGTAGCACATATATTCTCTTTCCCTGTAGCATATACAGATTTCTCATGCACAAAAGCATGAACCACTAATTCGCAGGTGGTGTGAAAAGTACAATTTTAAGCAGAAACAGGGAAGATGCCCAGTGGGCCTGACTAAATCCTGAGCCACTTGCATGGACTTTTCACACACTGGGAGACAGCAGCAAGAGAAGCTTCTAGCACCGTTCCGCTGGCCCCCCTTTGCTGCTCCAAACCCTCCCTCCCCAGCCCTGGTGTCCCAGGCGGGAGGGCGAGAGAGGCGATGGGGCTACAAGCGGGGGCCACGGCAGCGTGGAGGAGCCAGCGCCCTGGCTGCGTGGCACAGGGTTTCACCGTCCCTCGTCTCTCCGTGGTTTTCCTTCCACAGGCACCCGCCACAGCTGGGAGACGGTGCAGGCGCTCTCAAGCCAAGAGGGGTAATTTTGGAGACGACTCACCCCTTTTACACAGGATGTTAAACGCGTATGACATGGGGGGGGTTGGAGGGGGGGAAACTGGAAGGGCTGAGGCTCCTCAACACCTCGGGCTGCTCTGCCCTGGGAAGCCGGTGCTGGACGGCGCGATCCACCTCTTCTTCAACATCTCCCCCATGTGGCACCAGTGATGTTCACAGGGCGCACCCGGCGGTGAGAGGAAGGGGTGCTGGGGGTGAGGTAAGGGGGGACCTCGTTGCTGTGAATTCACCCCGTACTGGGCACCAACCTCTTTCCGCACTGATTGGTTTTAATTCACATCGTCCTTTCTCCTGCCTCCACCGCACACGGCATCCCAGAGCTCGGTGCTTTGCCCTTCCATAGAAATCACGCTGGTATCTTTGAAAGATGGGTAATTTCTTTAGGTGAGCTCTTTATTTACGTGGGGTACACATTTAGGAGATTAAGTGCGGCGTGCTTGAAATCTAATAAAAGTTTGAGCTGGGTGACTGAGCGGGGAATAGCTGGATTTTCTGTAAGAGCCTCCGCATGCCGGAATTGGAGGTTAAGTGCAAAGAGCAGGTCAAAAACCATCAGCATTTCAACAAAATAGTTAATTAAATTCAAATATCAGAAGAAAAAAAGTCGTGGGTAGCTTATAATGAAAATTTTCATGTAACATTTAACTCACAGAAAGAGTGGCTAATTCCATTTATGTTAATACTAAACTAGCGTAGTCTCGCTTTTAGCTTAATCACCAAGCAACCATGTTACCAGAAGAACGCAGGCCATCCAGCAATTATCACACAAACACGTCTGGGGCTGGATTCTGACACTGCACCATTAAAATCCATGGAGATTTTCCCAAGAGTCCCATGACAGGAGAGTCAAGGATATAAAAACTGACATATGATTGCACGTTAATTGGTCCCAATCCCATTCGTGGTTCCAGTCCCACTCAAAGCCTTTTAATTCATGGAAGAGTTGGGCAGAAATGATAGCACCAATTATTGCTAAGAGGTACCAAGGTGCATTACTTGATATTTATTATTAACAGCATCTTTTAAAGCAATTTTCATCCTAAGGATCTCAAAGCTTTTACACATTAATTAATGAAGAGCCTCACACGATGACTGTGAAGTAGGCAAATATTATTCCCAACTCACAGATAAACGAGAAAGATGGGAATTAAATTACATCCTTAAATTTACACAACAGATAAAAGACACCTTCTCCCAACAGGGAGAGCAGATCTTAAGTGATGATGGGGTCTCGCAACCAGTGAATCCATCTCTTTGCTCAGAAAATCTGAGTCCAGAGACAAATCTACCGTTTGCCAAAGCTCTGCACAAATGAAGTCACACAGAGCGTCTTTGACGTGGATGCTCCCACTGAAAAGTAGCTCAGCCTATGGCCTAGAAAGAGTTAAAGTATAAAGGATTACAACATCTGGACAAGATCTACTGCCAGGGTTAACTTGCATGGCTGGTTTGAATATTTTTGCCTCTTTCCAGCAGGAATAGCAGACCAGCATTCTCTTTCGAACCCCAGCTACCCATCTGAACTTGCTTTCAAAAACAAGACAGCTTTTGCCTGCAAAATTAGCTCCGTATCCAGCATCCAAGGCACGAATTCAGAGAAACAGCTTAATTTTTACCAAGCAAGCCCTTAAAGCATCTGTTGATACGTGGGGAACGAGCACAACCTCTTGCTCCATCTCAGAGCCATTAAATATTTATTAGTCTTTCCGAGACAAAAATGCAAACATGAAGCTTGGCTGGAATTTGATGACCGCCGAGTTACAGGTTGGACGGGAGGTTTGCAGCTGGCTCAGGAGATGCCATTGCTTCGTGGTGGAGCTCCTGGGTTTCCCAGTGGCTTCCTCCGGCAGCACAGCGCAGAGGTACCTCCCTTTGGGGGCTCAGCAGGGGAGGGGTTGCTTGCTTGGCTACCAGAAACTGAGCAGGAGAGTCTCCAGGGAGAAAAAAACATCCTGAGCATTTGGAGGGAATCAAACACGTTTTCCTGAGTCTTCGTGTTCTCAGCTCCTGCAGAAAATGCTTCCCGAGTGCAGGGTGAAGCTAACTGGGATTTTCTGTTTCGTTTGTTGGCTCCACAATCAGGGCTTTCTTTCCCTGTTAACTGAAAATCTGCATTGCCGATAAACTGCTGTGATAGCAGCTACACTCCGGTCTCCCCTAATTGCTTCTCCTACACTTTATGAAGACATTTCTCATTTATCTCTCATGAACTCTAATTAAAGCTTGCGGAGCCTTTACACACACCCCACTCACGAATACACGCCACGTCTGAAGTGACACACAATTGTCATCTTTTCTTTGGCGTTCATTTGGACCACCTGCTCAAAGGTGTGAGGGCAGGAGTCAAAGAAACTGGAATTTTGGAATTATCTGGGTATGAGCTCAATTTGCAATATCTGCTGTCTGCAGAGATCTCCGCTTCTTTATGCATTTTCTCTTTGAATCAGCCTTGGCTCCCCTCTGACTTAAAGAAAGCTGTCTGTCTTGGCTCTCAAGTGCTGTGCCCCTTTACGTACACCCACACGCACATCTGTTGCTCTGAAGCACGGTACTGAGTTGCTGCTACACAATCTCCAACTCGGACCTCTCCACTGGCACGACCGTTCTCTCCTCCTGATCTCCAGAGCGTAATGAAAACATAAAAGTCAATACTAATTTATAAAAAAATAAATGAATGACAGACCTGTAAACAATCTCACTCCCGCACCCTTTACACATGAGGTTGTGCTCTCCTGTTGTACAAGTGATTTTATTGTATTTTATTCTGAGTCTTCTGCTCTTGCAGGGTTGCAAATATTGAAAGCACTTCTTCTGAGCTTTCAATGGCAACATCAAGCCTAACTCAGAATAATGAGCACTTTCCAGTAGCAAAATAAGGCCTGAAACTGCAAGAGGGTGGATTTAGATTAGATATAAGCAAGAAATTCTTCACCATGAGAGTGATGAAGCACTGGAACAGGTTGCCCAAGGACGCCCCACCCCTGGAAGGGTTCAAGGCCAGGTTGGACGGGGCTTGGAGCAACCTGGGCTGGGGGAGAGAGGGGTCCCTGCCCACAGCAGGGGCGTGCAACGAGATATCTTCAAAGTCCCTTCCAGCCTGAACCATTCTAAAAAAAAAAAAAGAAACAGGGGGAATAAAACCAGAAGGGGCCTGATGTTGCTGTGCTGAGCCACTTTGCACCCAACGCACTGCCATCAGCTCCATCTTACAGGACTTGGGTGGTGGCAAACTGTACCACAGCTGAGGGATGTAAATGCTTGGTTGCAGCAAAAGCGGGCGAGAGAATCTGCCCTTTGTATGGTCCCAGCTCAGGTCTGTCCCCCACGACGACAGTTTTCTTTTCCCTCCTACGTTCCTGCTTTATTTTCAGAATTGGATCCCTTAAGCTGACCTCCCCGCTGCACCCCAAGGGCCAGCCCTGCCAGGCAGTGACCGGCTCCTCCCTGCCTTGGAAATCGCTTTTTCCCCAGCCCCAGCTTGGCAGCAGCAGGGCCAGGCACAGCGAGATCCGCCCGGCTCCGGGCAGGCCGGGAGCGAACGCGGCCGCAGCAGCAGCGCGACGGAGGGACGGCATCCACGCGGCAGGAGCCGGACGTGTTTTGTACGGAGCAGGATTTAGCAGAGCCAAGATACCTTTTTCTTTCCAGCCCTAGGGGAGGAGGGGAGCGGAGGCCAGCCCGGGTACAGCTGCAGCTGAACGACCACGCTGACCCTTTAACACTGAAAAAGGCAGAGCTACAGCGGCTCTTGGTCAGCATCCGAGCACCAGGCTGGGCCCACGGGCTGGTGTCAGGTGGAGGAAAACGCTGGACAAATGCTGCTCAGCCCCTGGGGGCCACGGCGCCAGGCTGGCAGGGGACGTGGGGCCAAGGGGTGGGATCACAGAGAGAACAGGCTGAAGCAGACTCTGAATTAGCCACCTTGCCTAAAACATCAGTTCAGCGTGGACTTGTTGCAAGGCAAATTTTTCAGGTTTAAACATCTGGAGGTAAATTAAATTTAAATACTCTGAGAAAAACTGTCTTCAAATCTCGATTAGCTTTCCCTTTGCTTGCGACAGACACCTCAGGCAGATAGGTGTGAACCATCCAGGGCTTTTGGCCTCTTTGCTCATGCAGCAGACGTTGCACAAACCCCATCTTTCCCTCAATTTATCTGCAATAAAGACATTTTCTCTGTCAATTAGCTGAATACTAACTAGACGGCATCACGTGTCTCAGAAAGCCTCTCCCTTACACTAAAAGTGAAGGAGAGAGAACACCAGCCTAAACTACCCCCTGAATGAACCAATAAATTACAGGTGGCTAAAACCAGTGATGAAGAATCGTTAAGCCCAGGGTGTAACATTTAAGAAGATCGCAGCTCCGAGCACCCCACCGCCCGCGGGGGACTAACGATGTGCAGAGCGTCGGCACCGCAGAGCTCACCCGCCGCTGCACACCTATCCCAGGGTGTCTTTGATGTCCCCTCATTATACATCATCCCCCACAGAAGCTGAGCCCACAGAGGCAGCCCACAAACCAATTCTTCCTCTCCCTGAACCCAAGGAGAGGCAGCGGGCCGTCAGGGACACGCTTAGGGACAGGCGCCACAAAGCAGGCTCGTGTGACACACGCTAACGATGTCATTAGACACAGAGCAGCCCTTGATGAAGCTCGCCGGGTCCTGCGCTTTATCTCCTCCTCCTGCAAGAGGAGCGAGAGCGTTTTGTGCTCCCTTTCAGGCTAGACCTAGAGGGGTCATTAGAAGATGTGCTGCTGGCTTGGAAGTGGCTAAGAAGATTTCTTCTTAGGAAAATGGGGTGGCAAGATTAATGTAAAAAAATACCACGTGTGGAGCAGCACGTTTGTTTTTCAGGCTTTCTCCTAAATACCAAACCAAATCTCCTAAAGCCAAACCAGCTCATGAAATGTGACTGCTGACATACACGAACGCCAATTCGCAATTGCCTTTGGACAGTGTTCTGCAGCAGAGAATCAGCATCCTATCTATTTCTGCGTCCTCTGAAACACGTCACTGTGGTGAGGATGTTTTCGGAACTCAAATAACGTAAGTTTGTTGAAACAAGGAGCAAATCCTCCCTTCCCTTTTCTTCCTGTTGATACTATTATGACCCACTCGTGTGAAAATTAAGGTCCTGGGATTTTGCTCCCGAAGTTCAGTCTGCTAAAATTCTGAAGAGCAGATGGTGGTAAGTGTTTAACTAGCAAGCAAAATATTGCGACAACATGGCTGGGTTTGTACAACAGACCTCCGCAGAAAATAAGAATTACTTTGAAAGGTCAGCTGCTGAACTAGCACTCCTCTGCTCCCAGTTCTGCAGCTATTCTCACAGCCATCTCCATAACAGCCTGCCTCAGAAAGACAACAGAGACTACACAAGAAAAGACTGTAATGTAAAAGAGCTTTAGAAATTATTATTTTTTTTCAAGGCGAGAAAAGAAATGGAGACTAATATAAAAAAAGCTTGTGGGATGTTGAATGGCTAAAAGTAAGTCAGGCCAAGTGGGTTTGCCCTTTGCTCAACACCCGACAGGCTCTCACCTTGAATGATTTATCTACAGGATCCCAGTGTCAAATTTATGGCGGTGACAAGTCAAATGCTCAACATTTTCCAAATTAAAACAGGGCAAAATCCCCTACCTGAAGTGGTATCAGCTTCCAGCAATACCTACAGGCCTGTCCTGGTAGACATTTGCTCAAGGGTCACCCAGCAGGTAATGAGAGCTGGAGCCGTATTATTGGGAGTGAAGTGCTGCAACACCAGATTTGAAAGAAAAAAATGTGTAAATGTAAACGAAAGGGTTCAATCCCCTATGATTTTGGGGCAATGATTATTCTATTTTGTTAATAACTTGGGCTAGAAGTACCACCAGGTTTGATTTCTGACTTTACCTAAGAAAGAAGTGAACCCCTCAGCAGAGAAGCAGCTGAATACCTGCATTCCCAGGTTCATGTCTGGTCAACAAATGAAACCCAAATGGATTGAAGCCAGGTACCCCACAAGGTCACTCAGCTAATCTTAAGTCATCGTTTGTGGCATGATCGCGTTAGAAAATGTCAGTCCAAACTAAAAGATTGTCTCTATGTCTCTTCAGCACTTCTACACCACCACCGAAGAGGGCCCCGACGATAATGACAGCCCTGCTGGGAAAGGAACCGTATGAAAAGATGGTATTTCTCCCAAAGAGTTTAAGATCCACTTGAAGTCAATTAAACACTTTATGGGAGTAACTAAATGTACTGAACTTCCTGAAGGCTTGGCTTTTAAGGTCAGGCATCCAGAAAAACTGCGTCTGTTCTTTCATGTCAGACAGAGTATTACCCTACGTTTACAGCTGATGCTGGTGCCTGGATCATGAAATCACAGAATTGTCAGGGTCGGAAGGGACCTTAAAGATCACCCAGTTCCAGCCCCCCGCCATGGGCAGGGACATCCCCCACTAGATCAGGCTGCCCAGAGCCCCATCCAGCCTGGCCTTAAACACTCCCAGGGACGGGGCTGTCACCCCCTCTCTGGGCAGCCTGTCCCAGTGCACCTTTTCAATTCATTAGACAAATTTCCTTGTCAAACTGCTAGATTGGAGCTGATGCAGGTGACTCAGCCCTTACCGCTATGCGCCTTCTGCTCCACGCCAGTTAAGTCTCTCACAATAGCAATTAGAAACGGAAAGTCAAGTAAAAAAAAAACAAAACAAAACGTAATTTAGGCAAAGCTGAGGGGGGAGATTTAAAGTTTGAAAGTATAATGGATTCACGTCACACGTGTCTCAGAAGCAATAAATCCTGCTTAGGGAAATGTTTGAGAAAAAAACATCACCAGGCTATAAAATTCCACCTCTGAGGATTATAAAACAACGTGCACAGAGCAAACATCCTTTCCGAGCATAATAGGACTGTCAGAAATGATTGACAACAATGACAATCTATCACAGGCTGCCGTAGCCCCGTGATAGCGTCTTGCGCGGGGCTGTCTGGCAGAAATGAAATTGTTTATTCATTCCCATGCTGTGTGGAGGATGGAACACGTCACACAGAACAAACGCACCTTTCCTTTCCGTCTGCTTTTATGCAGCCGCATTATCTAAGGATGCCTTTTAGTCCATAGAACACTATTTCAATTTCCTCTCGGATTTCTCCCCTCTTCCAGCTCCGCTGTGGAGATGATGACTTGCCAAGCACTGGCAAAGGGAACGTGATGCCTTTTTACCTCCCGACTGACGTCAGGAAGCTGCTGCAAACCTGAGGCAGCTGCGAGAAATGAGCGATCTGGATGCAAAACTCTCAGGCTCGCTGGGAGGGAGGGTGAGGATCTGTCAGCGAGCGAGCGGCTCAGCGAACAATCCCTCTGCGCGGGCATTGTCCTGACGAGGAAAATCCTCCCCGGGGTGCGTAATGGATGGAGACCACCGGGGTTGAGAGGTCCCTGCCGACTGCAATGACTTTCATTACATCACTGTCTTCCCTGGGCAGAATCTGAGCTGACAGCTGAGAGACTCCGCACAGCTTATTGCCTGTCCCCACACGTGGTTCAACGCTGCCGACGGGGTTGACACATCAGCCGGCGCCTCCCGGCCGGCCCGTGCTGCAGCTCCCGGCACCGCGCTCCCACCCCTCCTGCCAACGCTACGTCGACGACATTCCTGTAGGCAGGAGGAGGGCAAAACACACAAGGTAATGCCCCGTCCTCTGTGAAGAAAGCCCTATCACGTATTAAGATGAGACGGGTTTTTTTTTTTTGCTATTCAACGGATGTTTCTCTGCGCTGTGTTCACCAAGAAGTGACACCCAGCACGGCAAATTTCTCCTGTAAAGCCAGAGTCCCTGCTCCCGCAGTTGCTCGTACACCCCTACTGAAAAAAAAACGAGTCATGAAAATCAGTGAAAAGTAGAGTAAATTGGCAAAACGGATGGGGAAAAGAGGCTCTTCCAAGAAGCCAAGTGAGAAGTAAATACGGCCTAATAAAGGCTGATGCTCAGAAGCCTGGAGTCCACATCCTGACTATCAGAAAATACGGCTGCAAAATCCTGACAAACTCCCCGGTGCCTCCGTGCTGCCTCGTCCCCACGCTGGTGAGCATCCTGGCTATTTTGTCCTCTCAGTGACACAGGGCTGAGAGTGGGGACCTTCATGGGCAGGTGCACACGGTCCCAGCTCAGCCCGCTCACAGCACTTTCCAAAGGGGAAAACTACGCTTGATTGATTTCATGATCCGTCTTCAGCCAAACAAGGACTCGAGATCAAAGTTAGACCCATAGTGGATGCGAAGCCTTTGCTCTGGCCGCACCTCCTGGCCTGCTGAAATCTGCACCTTCCCTCCCCAGCCCAGGCCGGCAGCAGCCGCGGGACATCGTCCCCACAGGCCGGGGGTCCAAAGCAGATCAATGGTGTCAGAAGAGGGAGGAATGCCCGTTAATCTGTCCCCTCTGAGCAGCCACCTCTGGCGGGTTAGCAGTCCAGCTAATTTCTACTCAAAATTTCAAGCTGGGTGTTCTCTCCCCAGGTCATCTCCTGGCCAAAACCAGGTCCACGCCAAGGGAGGAGGAAAGGGAGAAAAAGGGCCAAGCACTGGATTTCGGTTTATCCTTGTACAGAACCTTGCACAATCAATCTCGTTTAGAGCTGCAGGGCTCCATCTTCCGATAAAAACACAAGCTGGGAAGAGATGAGATCGGGTAAGGAATGGGAAATAATTGCATTGGTGGTATTTTTTCTCCTGTGTAAGTAGAGCCACGGGGCTCTCTGCAGTCAGGGCTAGCACGTACTTTATACGCACACACTGGCAGCGGTTTTCCTCTCTAGGTAGCTTGCTGCCAGCCTGAGGTTTCCTCAGAGGACGTATTTTATGGGGGTTTTCTGTACATGATGTTGTCACCTGCTTAGTTCCATTCTTTTACTCCCCACTACTGCTTCCCACCTTGTCATCCTTCCAACCTGAAAATCTCAGGCAAAAAAACCCATCCTGTCCCTTCTGGGAAGAGATCCCGGCGGCATCAGGAGGATGCAGAAGTGCTTGACATTTCCCCATTGTTATTAGCATTTCCTTAATCAGTCACTCTATCACAGGCACTGCTTAATATGCATTCAGGACAACTGAGAAGTAGTAAAGCAATTCTCAAGTGCTAAAAAAAGAATTCCTGCACAAGGGGATTATCAATAGGTACCTTTTTGCCCCATATTTTTGCCTGTACGCGTCTGCCTGCTCTCACGCCTGACTCCCCAGAGGTATCCCCACCCACAGCACAAATCCAAACACGTGGTCTAACCTCCCACGTTCTCTGTGACGTAGTGGCCGTGTTCCACCCATTGGTTTGGGGCCAATGGAGGTGACTTGGCTAAAGATGTACCGAAATGACATGTACTCCACGCTCCTACAAAAAAAATCCTGAGCACAGCAGTACCGGTTCACACACTGGGAGCTCCACAGCCTCCAGAGCCTGGGCTGACTCCTCGTGCCAGAACATTCGACACCAAAACACACACGTCACTGGGAGCAGGGATTCCCAAGGCACTTCTCACACGCCACAAGATCCCCCCTAGCCAGAGTCATCAGCATCAAAGGCTTCGAAAGCAAGAGGAGCCAATAAGACAACCACCAGCCTCGCAGGGGAGAATAGGGGAACAGACCATGAAAACGTGGAGCTTTCCTCTGTTTGCATTCTCCATTTAGGCACTTGGGAAACGCCGGCAGCAAGTCACGGGCGCCTGCGTCCCGGGGGCCGGCGGGGGAGCGAGCGCTGGGTGCCGTAAGCATCCCCGGGCGCAGGCTCGCAGGGGCAACCCGGACTTGGCCTGGGATAGCAATCAGGAAAAACCCTCAAGAAGATTATTTTGCTAATCCTTACAGGAATAAATTCCTGCTCTTTGATTTTCTTGTTAGGCTTCTAACACAAGGCGCTGGGCACAAGCTGCAATGTGGGAAATACCAACAGTGCGTTCAGAAAAAAAAGAAAATATCGCCCGTGGGAGCAGCCAAAGGGTGAAGCAGGGGCTGGGGGAGCTGTGGTCCTGGAGAGCTCTGAAGTGCTCAAGCTGGTCTCTGACCTGCTTTGTCAGATCTCAGGCTTAGTGGAGGAGGAGGAGGGAGAGGAGACCATCCTGTTTTCAAAACAACCTTCTGATCCAAGTGGCCATTTTCCATCCAGGTTTTACAAATAAAGACCAAAAGGGAATACAAAAAAAAAAAAATATAAAGAATATTAATATTTCAAGGGTGGCTTTTTTTATAGGACGGAGGAAGCACACTGCAACACAGTAAACCTACAGAGCGAGAGGTTTTATGTTGAAGTAGCAAAGGCACAAAGAAACAGCTGCACATCATTTCATGACTTTCAACTGGTATTTTAGAGCGTGGCTAAACCAACAGCTCAGTTCTGTGTCTGGCACTTCTAAAACTGGCATTCAGCACAGATGCTCAGCGGCAACATGATTTTCTCTGGCTAGGACTGACACTGGGTATATTGCTGCATTTTCTCCTGAAACTTTGGAGCGATTTTCAATCCCAGCTGTGAGATCCAGCCCCACCACAAGCTGCTCTGTGCACTGAGATGTCCTTCGGACTTCGGAAGCCAAAGTCACTTTTAAACAAGTGGCGGGGATGAATGCTTTTCACTGCTAAAACCACCACTGTAAAAATGACGTACTGCCTCCGGATCCACGTGGCCTGCCTTCCTCACGCCTAACAGATGGGAGCTCATCGGTTTCCTACCTGTGCATCCACCAGGAGGTGCCTCATCAGCATCATGGCATCCTTCAGAGATTCCTTCTCGCTGGGCAGAAAGGCGGCTCCGTCTTCGTCCAGTGTTTTTGACTTGTTGACGATAAAATGGGAGATCTGGTCGTTCAAGGAATGCAGCGACTCCACGGCTGTGGAGACAGAGAGGGGAAGCAAAACGGGAATGAAATAGGGCCGGAGGGAGCTGACACCTTCTTCTGTGTTTGAGATGAGCCACTGAAAAGTGTAGCTGGAAACTGCTCCCCATTCCCCACCTTGGCCTCTCTGCTGAGAGGGGCAGCAAAGGTGTGACACAGACGAGTGACAACCGTAAAGCCAAATACTGATGGAGAACTGCAACAGGTCCAACTCAACACCGCGGTGTTAATTTTTGGTGACCTCCAGAGATCATCTAGATTCAGGCAGAATCTAAACACCACAGGCTCATCGCTCCCCCAACTCAATGTGCATCCAGTCACTTTTCCCTGTGAGGGAAAAGGTTTTGCAGCACCAAAATTGTGTTTTCTACAGTAAACGCGTGTTGCAACAGACACGAGGGTTACAAAAGTAACGAGCTTTTGCTATAAGGATCAATAATTATAAATAACCAACAGATATACGTGTGTCTATAGGTGACTCATCTAAGGTTTAAGGTTCCAGCCCAGCAGCAGCTAAGGCACCGTATGGATAGGATCAAGATGCGCTGAAACATTCTGAAACAGAACTAGCTGGTTGCAAAAATACTACTTCTCACAAATTTGTCCGGTATTAGCATTTATAAAATCCTGTTGAAACTGACGATCCTTTCAGGTAAGAAAAAAAGCTGTAAGCCTCATCTCCTAGGATGTGGCAAATCTGGTCAGCAGTACGTACAGCTGTGAGGAAAGCAAATTGCCCAAGGTCGAATAACAGGTCATGGCTAGAGTAAAGATAAGAAAAAAGGCTCCTGAGTGCCAGCCAGGAGACCTGCTCCCTGCACTGTCCTAGGACCCAGAACTTCAGACAATAGGAGGAGCAGAAGTCACAAAAATTGGCTTTTTATTAGCTAGAGTAGGCGAGAGCAAGACCAACAGCTAAAATATTGCTCACTGTCTTTCTTCACAATTTCCGGTATCTGACATACTGCTTGTCTTTTAAATTCTCCTTCCCGGGGTCAAACCCCAGGTATCGTATGCGGGATTCTGCTCCCGGTCATGCACATCAGAAGTCACCACCCCCCCAGCTCACCGAAGCGCCCCAGCAATTCCACGCGCTTTCCGATGCTGCCATCTCTAGAGGCTGCAATGGATGAACTAACGGCAAAAAATTATTTCTGCCCAACAGAAAGCTTCGCGTCTCTGCAGATTTGAACAGCCTGCGATGCAATTTGCTTTCTTAAACCGTCGCGAGTTTGGAGTTTTCATTTCCACTGCAGACTCATTAAATAAATGAGGCTCAAATAATTCTTGGGAGCGTTCCTTTCACCCATGGTTCCTGCAGTGAAAGCCTTTGATAAGCTCGGGGCTCCGAGTGACACGTCCCTGTCACACGCTGAGCCGCGCCTCCGCCGCGCAGAGCGCAAACCCCGATCCGCTCGGGCCGCTGCTGCGGAAGGCAACGCGTTATTTAGGACTCTCTGACAAACTGATTTTACGAACACGAGGCAATCGAAATACACTCGACCTAGTTCTGTCCAAAGAAGATCCTCCCACAAAATCTGAAGGAGCAAAAGATTAGCCAAAAAGCCGTGCTCGCCAAGGAGCAAATCTGCCCCAGATGCAAGGTCTGTAACAAATAACAGGTATGTCTCTAAAGAGTGGGAGTGAAAGAATAGGATCCTCCTTACTGAAAGAGTTTATTTTTTATAAAAGGAAATGAAATGAGATAAATAAAATAAAATAAAATAAAATAAAATAAAATTAAATTAAATTAAATTAAATTAAATTAAATTGGTGTCTAACAAAGACTTGGGAAGAGTCTGAGGGGATTCAGACTGAGGAGATTCCCCAGGCTCAGGGTATTCAGGTACCTCTCTGCTAATGGAAAAGGCATCCAAGGCTCGCCATGAAGGACGAGTCCATTTTAAACCATACCATGACCCACAGTCAAGCCATCACAAACTGAGCCACTTCCAGCTTTCCCAAGCATTGAGCGCCCCGGGCTGGGGGTGCCAGTGGGTCGCTGGCCCCAGTCATGGGCAGAAGGACGTGTGACACCCGGGCACGCCTCGTGCCGCAGCCCCGCGTTACCGCCTGCCCACCCAGCGCTGCGTTCTCCTCCCACGCCCTCCTCCCACAATTTACCAAGATATTTCTCTCTTGCTTTGTGACTCTGAGGTTAAATCAGACAAGACCAAGAGCTGTTGCACTTCTTAAGGTCTGGTTTGGTTCGGTTCAGAACGGCAATACCTCATTTACAGCTGAATGGTCCCAACACCTCCACACCGGCTAGACCGTGGCACTGAGTGCTACTAGGCTGGACTCGATGATCTCCGAGGTCTCTTCCAGCCTCAATAATTCCGTAATTCTGTGACGAAGGAACTTCAGGAAACCCTGCCCCTGGCCAAAACATTTGGACAGCCGGCTGAACGTGATGGGCAACCAGTTGAACAGGAGCCAGCAGGGCGCCCAGGGGGACAAGAAGGCCAATGGCATCCTGGCCTGGGTCAGGAATGTGTGGCCAGCAGGAGCAGGGAGGGGATCACGTCCCTGTGCTCGGCTTTGGTGAGGCCCCACCTCGAGTGCTGCGTCCCGCTCTGGGCCCCTCACTACCAGAGGGACACTGAGCTGCTGGAGAGGGGACAGAGGCGGCTGCCAGGCTGGGAAAGGGTTTGGAACATCCGTCCTGTGAGGAGCGGCTGAGGGGTCTCTTCAGCCTGGAGAAGAGGAGATTGAGGGGAGACCTCATCGCTCTCTACAACTACTTGAAAGAAGGGTGTAGCGAGGCGGGGGTTGGTCTGATCTCCCTGGTGGCGAGTGACAGGACAAGGGGAAATGGCCTGAAGTTGCGCCAGGGAGGTTCAGGTTGGATATTGGGAAGAATTTCTGTGCTGAGAGGGTTGTCAGGTGTTGGAACAGGCTGCCCAGGGAGGGGGTGAGTCACATCCCTGGAGTTACACAAGGGTTGCTCCAGCACTTCATCACTTCCCAAAAACAGTTTTACCAAAAATTTGATGGCCTGCGAGTAAAAGCTTACATCTATCTTGACTAAATAGTAATTTTACTGCTGAGTGGGACTTAACGTACATCACACACCATCGTACATCCCAACCCGTGCTTGTAAACCAAACACCTGCTCCTGGTGGGCCAATGCACACGGAGCTGGAGGTACCTCTGCGCGATGCTCTCCTGTGGACATTCGGGTTTGGGGAGAAGTATGGCACATAGGTGTGATGGAAACCAGGTGTAGCTACATTTCTCCAAGTGACCCTGAAGCAATCATTTCCTAATCACGCATTCCTCACAGCAGCCAGCACTCGCAAGCCAAGGAAGCTGCCGGTGTTTGGTTTTCTGGTCACTCCTGGGTTGCACTAGCACGTCTTTCAGACACGTCAGTCCTGAAAGCCATCTTCCCAGAGCTAGTACAAGAGTATTGATGCATCCCATCCTTTCTGACCAATGAAGAACTGAGGGCAGAGCATTATTTCATACTCCGAAATTTTGGCTTGGGCCATACACCCACATCTGCTTTTCGTAACAGGGATGTATACCAGCGTTATCCTCCCCGAGCTAATGGCTTCCTTCCAGATTCACACTGATTGTGACCAGAAACTGGTTTATGGAGCAGTTCTCCCAGACTTTATGATTTTAAAGTCAAAACCACCAAAATGATATTATCCTAAGTTATTCTAACCTCCTTATCTGAAGCAATAGCTCTATACTCGTCGATACTTATTCTCTCACCCTTTGGGAAATTCAGTGTTGTTTGAGCAATATGTGGCACATGAAGCTCTGGGGGGCAAATGCTTCTCTCCTTCGTCATTCTCTAGGTTAAGAGAGATGCCAGAGAAATCAGAAGACATATTTTCCAGTGAGAATACAGAAAAAGCAGATCAGTATTTGACTTGCACTGATTTTCATAAGCATCTGCCATAGTGCTATGTTTAAATTCTGCTTAGCAAAACAGATCTTTTTCCAGGCAGACCATGGAAACTATTTGAAAACAAAATTGCCTGAGTCTTCCTCATGAAAGCAAAACACCCATTTCCAAACTCTTGGCCTACACACAAAGTGAAGACAAACAAAGTCAACCAGTTTCTGATACTGGTGTTCTCAATGTCCTGTGTTGGCCACACAGCTTCCAAAGGGCTCCTCTTATAAGCAGAAGATATTTGATATTTCTCACTTAAATCGAGAGGAAATTCCTGCTTTGCGCCCACTAAACTCTAAGAAAAAAGGGAATGAGGCAAACCCTCCATCCACATTAAGCCTTAAACGTTTCTGCTGAGCAACGCTTCCACTAAACCCAACAACTTCTTTGCAAGCACATAAGACACTTCTTTAAAAAAAATATTCTGGGTCTCAGATACAAAAACAGGTGTGTTCAGCTCAGATTAAAAGATACTTCTCGATCACCTAAAATTTAAAAAAAAAAAAAAAAGGCAAAAAGAAAGACAGAAGACGAGTTTCCCTCGCCGTGTCAGTCCTTTTGCCTTCAGGTTGATAACACATCAGGAACGCTGCACGTGAGACAACCAGCAAAGTTAAAGTTACAGCCATCGATGCCCCATCAGCTTCCCAGCTTATCCTGTTCCAATTTCACCACTTCCTCACGGCAAGGAACAATTTCAAGAGGCGAAGCAACCACGATGAGCTTCCATTAGTGCTTTGACACCACCTAAGAGAAGACAGAAAAGGACGCACTTGGGAAGCGGCGTTTCTCACGGAGATGCTGTGTCGTGTTGGGGGTTTCCAGGTGAGGACCCTTGGCCACCCCCAGAAGCCAGAACGGGTCAACAGAGTTGGTTTTTTGCAGGGTGCTTCAGGATGTGAATCATTGGAGCCTGAAGGGCATGCAGGGAGGAAGGAAATTGCTTTCTGTCAGAGCTGAGGGGAGGAAATATATACTCACGCCAAAGACTTCTTCGAGGAATGGCTGAAGCAATAAAATTGTTCCAGCAGACCCCATTTTATACACTCCAGCTACTGCCCAGATGAGTACAAAATAAAGTAAACTGTAGATAATACATCCTGAGATCTACTGACAAAGCCAGCAGAGTCTAAAATTAATTCTGGCTAGTAGGAGTGACTAAATGAAAGAGGACAGACACTATCATAATTTTATCAAGGGATGCAGGATAAGGATTCCTGGGCTCATCGGCTGAGACTGCTGCAAAAAAAAAATTAGAGAAGACATTTAAGTCGGACTTCTCTGTAAGCAGTCAGGACTTGCCACCACGACTGGAGATTTGCTCCTGTGGAGAGAAAAGCCAAAAAGCCTCACTGCGTGCACAAAGCCTTTGAAAATCCATCCAGCCGAGCACGGAGCAGTCTAGAGCGATGGGCAGCCCAGGAAACCTCACTGCTAATGAGGCTTTCTGAGCATCCAGCAAAAAGTACTGACATGTGTGGGCAAGCTGTGCAATTCGTTATCGCTTAGTATTACCAAACAGCTTCCCAAAGAACATCAAGAGAGAGAGAAAAAAAGGTTGCTGCTCTGAGGTTTCATTGCCCCAGCCATTTGGCCGCAGCCTTTATGAGATGCAACAAGCAGGTGACAGCAGCAGACACAGCACAGCCCCCCAAGCACTGGCTGCCCCCTCCTGACCCCCATGGGTCCAGGGCATTAAGGGCACGGAGAGACTGACAGCACACACTGCAGCAGCGTCTGTCTTGTCTCCTTCCTCTAAATCACAGCCAGTTCTCAAATATTCCCTCATTGCCCCAGCCCTGACAGGGGCACAGGGTCTGGGAGGAATTAAGAATGTTCTTGAGAAAGCTCCAAATCCTGACTTTGGGACCAACATACAGCCAGCGCTGCTGGTGTAAGCTCAGAAATTCAAGGCAGTTCGGGGTTATGGCATGTAGGCACATACAATGTATAAAAAGATGCACAAGAAAGCTGGGGAGGGGCTTGTTAGGATGCCGGGCAGTGACAGGACATGGGGGAATGGATTGAAGCTGGAGATGGGTCGGTTCAGATGGGACGTGAGGAAGAAGTTCTTCCCCATGAGGGTGGGGAGACCCTGGCACAGGTTGCCCAGAGAGGGGGCGGCAGCCCCATCCCTGGGAGTTTTTAAGGCCAGGCTGGATGGGGCTCTGGGCAGCCTGATCTGGTGGGGGATGTCCCTGCCCATGGCGGGGGGTTGGAACTGGAGGATCTTTAAGGTCCCTTCCAGCCCTGACAATTCTATGATTCTATGATCTTTACAGAGCTACATGATAAATAATGCGCAGCCTTATTTATATTACCAAGGTTGGCTGGGTCCCAAAAAGGACATGCAGGACATGCAACAGTTCATTTCTGCCTGATTAACAATTCTGATTAGGAAGCCTTTCCCACTGTATCATTTGCTAATTGCATTTGGACACATCGATTCGTTTATTCATTTAGCAGCAGAAGAAAATCTCCCTTTGTGAAGACAAGCTCCTGACAATTGTCCCCCCGCCTCTCTCGTACCAGCACTGCACCGCTGTAACACCTTTCCCTTCTAACGAGCCGAGAGGCTGCTCCGCCGAGCCCGCGGCCGTCAAGATGCCCGGGCAGCAGCTCTGCCTGAGCGCTCCCAGCCCATTCTCCTTCCCCCAAGCTGTCCCACGGCTTTGCAGCTGGAAAACGCACCTCGCAGCAGCTGGAAAACACACCTCGCAACATCTGCCCCATCCGTTCGCTCACTCACACCGCATGGCCTTACGCCCCTACCTGTCTGCAGAAACACTGGGGAGGTCTAGACATGAAATGATCCACCAACATTTTCTCCTGAAGAGACCTACAGCTTTCTCTTTTCTCCGTGGTCTTTAACTTCTTTCAGAGGAGGCATCCAATGAGCCCCCTCGCAGGAATAATTTACCACACCATTAACCGGAGAAAAAATATCTGGTGTCTGCATTAGGGGCTCAATCACCTTTCAGAGAAACACTGTGAAGAACTCATTACAGTAATTACTAACGAGCTGGCCGCTTTGGGCTGTAAATGTTTTGTGTGTAACTGGCAAAGAGCTGCGTTCAGAGCTTCCCAGATGCAGAAGGAAGCCATCAGACCAATAAATGGCTCTACGGTTCCAGAGGAAAACATGCTCAGAAATGGAGCTGGTCATTTTTTTCAGTTTATCAGTTTCTCCTTAAAAATCTGACCTTTTTGGAAATGAAAAATAACATCAGGAAGTGGAGCTCTGGGGAGTCGTGGCAGCTCTTTAATAATCAAAGTTTTTCATTGACACCTTTTTTTCAACGTAGGAGCTTCTTTCAGAGTCAGATTTTTAACCAGTTCAATTAAAATAGCAATTTTAAACTGTCCCTGAAAACATGGATATGTTTCAAATGCAGCGACACAGAAACAACTTTTTAATTTCTCATGGCATTCTCCCTCCACCAACACACATTTATTTTACAGTAGAAAAAAGACGGGTCTTTCAGAACCATGCTGCAAGGACAAATGTCCACACTTTCCTTGAAGAAACCACCCGATGCTCAAAAGCTCCGGAGATTACATACCCAGGGTGGGCCTGTGCTGGGCAGGGAGAGACGACCTGTTGTGTTCTGCTGTGTCTTGCTGGTTTTTGGAAAGGACTTTTCCTCTTTGCCTCAGTTTCCTCATCTACGCTTTAGAAAGCGTAGCTGATGCCTCACAGTAGTGGGCTGAAGTTAACTACAGTTTCCCCACAATTTTAAAAGTCGTTTAGCTAAAGTACTTCCTGGAGCCATTTAGGAAATAAACTGCAAGTTTCTCTTTGGTCTCAGCTAGAGCTACAAGGACATCGGTGAGCTGGAGAAGTGATCCCACGCCTAAAATCCCACCTACTCCCCCGCCAAGCTGCAGTAGTTGGACTAGTACATAATATCAGCACTCACCCTAAAAGAAAAAAAAAACAAATGAAAATAAATTCCCCTGCTGTGTTAGTGCTGTCAATGGGGAGAGCGAGCGCGAGCACAGGCCGAAGCAGCCAGCGATGGGTCCTGCTGCCTCTTTGAGCCAAACCAGCCCGCGACCCCTCCGGCAAATGGGACCCCAAGCTCTGACAGTCGGGCTATTGTTCATTGCAGAAATATCTGAGATGCTTAACTCCCCAGAGAGCTCCGAGCTGCCAAGGCCAGGAACAATGTCAAACTTTGAGAAATACGGAAGGCGTGGCGCCAAACCAGTAAATCTCATTCTGCCAGAGAAACTCCATTTAAACGTGCCAAGAGCCGAAAACCCTTTTCCAAAGACGGACAAGGCACGGTGGCACCCAGCTTTACAGCTGCTGCTTTCTTCTTTCTGTTGGGTAATCATTTATTTGTCGGCCCTTTTGCTACTTGTGCAACTATTATATTTCATAAACAATAGCTACTTTATTTGGACAAGAAGGAAGCAAACAACAGAAATTACGTACGCCAACTCAAAGGCAGCACGGGCCAGATACCCAGCTGCTAGGAGCTGACTTCAGAGGAGCGATGTCCCTCTGTGCTTGCACCCAGGCAGTGCTACGGTGTTGCTGGGCTTTGGATGGGCTACAGGAGGACTGGTTCCTCCTTTGCCCAAAATTGGCTCCAGGATCTTGGACGGGTCACCTAAACCCTCAGTGCTGCTGCTTCCCACCTGCAAACCCAAGATCCGTAGCCCACTGACCCATCACAAACCACAAAGGCAAGGTGCCACCATGTGTTTGGCTTTTCCAGGGTACTCAACTGAAAATTAGGAGTTGTTCTACGTTAACAAGCAGCTCCTTGTGCAAACGGGGGGCTCCATCTCCTGAGTCGCAGGCTCTTCTGGGGTTTGAGTGAACTGAGATTGTCAGGAGGCAACTGAGCTTGATTTGTTTCCCACCACATGTCTGGAAGAGCGTGAAGCAGAGTTACATGTTGTTGTGAGTGTTGAGACACTAATTAATGTTGTCTTGCCAATCTGCTGGGTTTGCAATAATCTGAGAGGCTCAGCAGAAATTCTGAAACTGGCTTCAAAAAACACGATGGAAAAATGAAACAAACTGGGTTTGTTCACACCAGCTCTTAAGATCATCATTTTGCCCTTAAGATTGCATTTCTCGTAAACAGAAACGCTAGAAACTTTTTTAAAAATTAAAAAACACCAAACCACCAACAGATTTGTCGCATAAGAAAAACATCAACATTTATGAGACTTGCAGTAAAGTCATGAGAAGGGGCAACCTGCAAATCTCTGCTTGAGTGTGTCTGTATTTGCTGTTGGTAGCTGAAAGACGGGCAGAGGACACTGTTAAAGCAAGTATTTAAATTTCCTTGGGAGTCGCTCTCTTGAGCAGCTCTGCTGCTGAAAACCGTAAGATGTCACACTAACAAAACACCGGGCTTAGCAATTCTATCTTCAAAAAAACCCCTATATTGGCAGAGCATTATAGAAAGCTAAAATTCAAACACGGAAAACACACAGGTTGATAAACCTCGGCTGAGTGCAGCGGATCAGAGGGTCAAGTTTTATCAGGCACTCGCACAAACCCGTCTGTCTGGGAGAGCCCGGGAGGGGGGTTGGCTCCTGCTGCAGACGAAGGTGACACCGGGGACCACAGCAGACGCTGCATCTTGCGCCGGTTCTGCCACACGCCGACAGCTCCTGCCCGTTCCCCGTTTTCACCGCGGCAATTCCTTTTCCCCCCACACCCACAACGAGCAGGAGCAACGGACTGAGAAATCCAGACCGTTTTTTATTCATTTAATAATGAGAGAATGTCATCTGCTGATGTACACCACCACGGATATTTTTGGCTTGACTGTGAGTTACCCTGTCTTGACGTTACTGTGTCAATTATCGCCCAACTCTGACTTACACCCATTAAGCCACTACACTCGATATCACCAACCCTACTTATGCGGAATAAAAATAAGCATCTAGAAATGCAATCAAAGTTAAAATGAGACTATAGTCGGCATTTAATAACCCTCACACAATTATATCTTTGGAGTAAAAGCTTCACATTCAAGACACTTCTTCAGTATGTCATTCGTTTTTATGGGCACAGAACCAAATAAAACAAAGCAGGTTTTTCGGATCAGTGTTTAAACTTGTTATTTGTGCCAACTATATAACAGAGCAAGAGAGTATTCTTCATAAAGAATATTATCCTGTGATCAACCATGTTGGTATCATTAGCTTCAAACTTAACTTTCCTTGTAAGAACAAGCAACTCAAGCGACAGTTTTAAAAAATCTTGTTTCGATTTCTTCAGTATGACAGCGCACTCGCCTTTTCCCCAAGCAGCCAGAAAACTTTCCAGGGAAAGGAATCTTATTTTAAAATAATAAATTTCATTGTCTTTAGAAGTAATTGATTATTTCAAAATAATCCACGGGAAATACAAACTGCAGTGAAGGAAACGGCTCCTTCTACACTCCTTCGCCACAAGCCCTGCGTCAGGCTCAGGAGAGGCTTGTGCTTCGCCACCTACATGAAGGTCCCTGGAGCTCCTGAGCGCTTCAGCGGGGATGAGGGGTGGCCCTGGGGCAGCTGCCTGGATCACAGGTAAGCAGCGATGCTTTCTCTCATCTTACCCAACGAGGAATTTCGGAACAGCTCCTGACACAGTCCCAGGTAAAAAGAGGCGGCAGGAAACGTGTCAAACTGTTCTTGGGTTTGTGACGTTTTTGTCTTCCTGCAGAAATGTTTCTCTCACTGAAACGCCAACAGTTTGGTAGGGCATGCCAGCTGTGAGCTTTCATTGAGAGAAGACACAAGCCTTGGGGACGGCTGGGCACATCCTCCCCCTGTGCTCAGGACGGCGGCTGAACAGAAGCTGGAGGGTACTTGCTGTTTCTTTTCAGCGTTGTTGATTTCATCCTACCTGAGCACCATCATCTGTCAAAATTATGACATTTCCACCAAAACAAAGGGCAAGTAGAGCATTCAATACTAATTACATAGTATTCAAATGTTTGCTTCAGTTGGAATATTTTTTTTTTAATTTATTAGATTTTCTAGATGCTCCTGCTAAGGTGGCTTTTACCTCCATTGTAATCAGTGGGATTTTCGGTACCTCATAAATTTTTTCACGTGGCAAAGCCTCATGGAAGAGTTTAAGTGCATTTTTCTTGTTGACGACCAGTGAGAAAATCATTTGTTTCTAAATTTCCCTAAGTGCACAGGACAATGCCTTCTTTGTTTTGACTTTCCTAGGTTTTGTAATTTAGCTTTGAACCTTGACTTCATGGCTGACTTCACATTTTATACCTAAATTACTCATGCTGCATTTGTAAATGTTCACTGGTGGCATTTATTTCCGCATTCGGAAGGCAGGGAAAACCAACAAATATCCCTGTAGACCCCCTGCAGGGATAACATATATTGCATTAACCTCCCTTCCTCACTTCCATCTGTAGCCTTCGCGGCAAGACTGTTTGGCAAGGCAATGAGATTAAACTTTAATAAAGGACGAGAGGAGCAACTGTCACCAGGATGAAACTGGGGAGGCTGCGTTTTGCAAGCGGTGTGTGGCAGGACTGGGATTTTCCACCAGCCACATCCCTGTGCCCAGTCCAAGCTGGGACTGCAGCCAGGCCCTTGGAGGCAAAGCCACAGCACCAGCAGAGCAGAAGAGAAATAAAAATGCCCTCCCCTCCTCCATAACACAGAGCGTTAAGCAAGGAGGAAAAAACCCCCCAACATTCAAACCCCTGAAGTGACTCAGAGACGCGTTTCATTTTCAAACACGCCCACGTTTCTTTCGCTCCTGAGTCCTGGAGCATCCGTGGCATTTTGGCATCCAACTTTCTTTGGAGAAGTTGGCATCCAACTTTCTTCGATACCTCGGGAGGTGCAGGTCAAGGAGGGCAGCGGCCCTGGGGGCCCAGCCCTCAGCAGGTGGGAGATACCTCAACACGAGAAACCTGGCAGCACGTTCACTTGCTGCCCGAGCTGCAACTGTCATCGGTGCAGACACATGCGACCTAAAGTGAGTATCCCCTGCCAGACGAGCCCGAGATCCTCAGTGGTGAGGTGCGTGGGCAGCATTACCTGAACCCTATGCCACCATGACCACCCTGCCCTGACAGCCCCCTGCCCTGCACAACCCCCGGAGCTCCGGTCACACTTTTCAGACGCCGAGCAGCTCCAGCTCCAACTGTCCTTCCCCGTGTGAGAGTCTTGTGGCTAGCAGGGAGAGTGACTTGGAGCTTCTGACAGCCTTTCATCTTCCCCAGGCTCCAAAACATGCTTAAACAACAACATTAACATTAAAAGTTAATTCACCCTGTTAATAACCCTGCCCGTCGTTCTGTGTTCTCCCCGGGCAGCAGCCTGAGGGAACGACCATTCTCTTCAGTGCAAGCGCTTTGATGGATGAAGGCAGAGCATTTCGTTTTGACACTTGATTGACAGAAAGTGTCCCTGTTAATTACAACCAAAAAGACAGACAGGGAGGAAAATGTTAATACAGCTCCATAAACTAATTTTGCTGTCATATTCAGGGGGTTCTTAGAAGGTGCAGAGGGTGAGCTAAGACTGCACAGTGCAAAAAGTTTATTTGTTTCTTAGTCAGAGTGACATCAGCATCAAACTTGCTAGGCTTCAAGAATAACATAAAATAGTACATGCTTGGACTTGTGCAAATAAGAAACAACCGCCCCAGCTGCACAGAAGCCACCTCTACTCTCACCAGAGTAACTTTAAGATCTTTGGTGGACTTCATCCTTATCTAAGCTGGTGTAACGCAGAAGGATGTGTCTCTCCTCTGTTGTTTTTCCTCAACATCTCACGACGATTTCAGGCTTTCAGAAGACCAACCCCGCCAGGGTTGAGCCAGCAAGCGCTGGGCGAAGCGCTGGGCTCCACATGTTCAGGGAAATTCTCACATAAAAAGGAACCCTGGTCTTTCGGAATCCCCTCTCCTTCAGCTTTCAGTGTTTCCCTTCCACCCACATACCAGAAGTCATGGACAGAAAGGGAGAGCCAGAGGACCCTGTCTGGTGTCAGACAGCACACCCAGAGCAGAGACTGGAACAAACCCATTCCTTCAAGGGGGCTGGTTAGCTCACTCGGTGAGAGTTTGGTGCTGATAACACCAAGGTCGCGGGTTTGATTCCCGTTGGGTCCCCATGTGTTGCCTGATCTCGTTGAGAGGCGTCCCTGTCCATGACAGGGAGGTTGGATTAAAATGATCTCTAAGGTCCCTTCCACCCTAGGCCACTCTATGATTCTATGATTCAAGTGAAGTCTCACGAAGCCTCCAAGGACTCAGTGTGGGGCTCCTGAGCTCTCCCATACAACCCACAGACCAAGAGATGGTGGTGGCTCAGGGAAGCTGCCACAGCTTTAGTTCCACTCCCATGGATTTCTGCACACCGTGAAAAACAACGCCCAAATCTACTTTCTGCCTCCCCACTGAGGCAGCATTCCTCACCTGAACGGTTCTCGCTGCTCTTCTTTCCAGGTTTGCCATGGCAACAAGAAAACTGCATATTACCCGTGTAAAACAGATGGGTTATGCTTTTAAATTGTCCTCCTGTCTCTAGCCAGGGTACGACATCTCCTAGCTACAAGGCACGCAAGACTGGCCACGCCCTCGCTGGCCCGAAAAGCCACAGCACAGTAAATCCCGGGCCGTAAACACCTAATATCAGCTGCAGGCATGTGCACAGGCTGGGCAGATGCTTTGTGACTGTGGAAACCAAGAGGTAGGGTGGTTAGGAAATAAGGGATGTTGGCTTCCCGCTTCATTTTGTCCAGGACATTGCGGGCTGAGCTGAGCCAAGTCAGCCGTGAGCGAAGCGAACGCTCCCCTGGACAAGCTGGAGAGGCTGAAACAGGATCATCTCCACAGGGGAGGCACCGCCAAAGAGCAAAAGGCCAGTACGGAGGCAAGCCAGGGTTTCTTAGCAACGGCGTCGCCTACGGGTCTGTTAACTCCAAAGTCTTCTGTGAGTAAATTCTAAGCCAGGAAGATCCTCAGACGCTTATGGATAGCGTGAGCTAAAACGTGCATTTTGTTCAGTCCGTTTTTCAAGGGAAAGATCAAAGGTAGCCATTGGGAAGCAAAGAGCAGAGATGACTTGGGTCTGGACATCTCAGAGGTGTTGGACTTGCAGCTGGCTCGTAATTCAGTTACAGTAAGCTGCCACGGCCAGTCCCGACAAAAGCCTCCACTGTAGAAATTGCTCTTGCAGTCCCTCAAGAGGGTTGCCTCAGCCAAGAAGGCAACTAAAAAGCAGTTCCTAAAGCACAGCAACAAAAACAAAGCGAGAGAGTCAGAGGGCAAGACTGGATTCATGCGCTAGAGCTGTTTGATTCTCCCCCTGCAAGGCGTTTCATATTTGTGGGGCTCCGTTGACTCATTTGAGTAGTGCTACTCCTGACTTACTGCTGGTACTGCGAGGCCAGGCCCCGTGGCCAGCAGCACTCTTCCTTTTGAACCACCATTTGCAATACTTCTACTCCGATTGCAGCTGACAGCAACGGCGACTTTATTTGACCCCTTAGCAGCTCTTCCTTTCCCCGGCGCCCATCTCTCGGTAACGTGCAACGATTTGCACAGCTCCGCTCCAGGTTTGGAAAGCTACGTCTTAAATGCAGCCGAGCACAGACTGAAAACGTGGCAGTGAGAATCAAAGTGTGTATTTTAAACACATTTCAAAGACGATTTTAAGAAGTCTCGGAGAGGTGGGAGACGGGTGCTGTTTGAAGCACTACAGCCTCTGAACGCGCGGAGCTGGCGATGCTGCGCTTCCCCGCAGAGCGCCCTTGGGTCATCCCTACGTGGCATTTTACACATCACTTTTTCACCGTCTATTCAGACCACACATATTCCTCACCTTTCTCATTAAAAGGGCCCTTTTGCTGATGATCATTACGCTATCATCAGAAGCTAATGTGAGAGAAAGGCAAGCTAAGTACATTTACCGGCAGTATCGCTGCGTCGGGAAGTTCTCTCGCTTGCAAAGGTCGGCTTGTTGCAGATTGTCTATTTGCATAAATTCTCAGCAGTCAACCCTTGCTCTTTCCCCGACACAAATGGGAAACCTGTATCAGATGTAGTTCTCGGTCTGAATTACACACAGACATTGTTTTTACACAGAGACAAACAAAAACGCCTTATAAATTTACGTCTATTGTGATTTTGACTCATTTTACTGCATTAACACCTTTAGAAGTAAATAGCTTAAAATTACCCTTTAAAGTGCTTTCATTGGTATTCTGACCAGAATAAAGGATAGATTTCAATCTATGAAATAATACAAAGAAGAGAAGTAGCCATGGTCAAGAAGTAATTTGCTTGCACAATCTACAGCACCATCTGTCTCAATCATATTTAGGTGCCAATTACAGTGCACGGGGCCACTGGATTCACCTAGTAAGTTCTTCAGCTGTGGATCAAATCCTTCACCCCTTTGTGGTTTGCATCAGGAGTCAAAATGATAAACTCTTTAATAATACCAGCAGATAGCAGGCACTGAACTAGAGGAGAACAGATACAGGTTTCTTTAATGAACAGAACATGAGGTTTATCGTGTTTTCGCCATTGAACTCAGACGAGATTAGGCTAATGAAAAGGAAAAGCAACCTCCCTCCTCCAGAACTGATCCTCAGCCTTAAAAGTGTTTGCAGTGAGGAGAACACCAGACACCTTCTCGCAGATTTTTCTCCTTGTGCAACATGTCACAGCGCTCCCACCACCACCAAACCCGAGTTGTAGGTGTAAGACCTCCATTTGGGGGCTTTTTCTACAGCCTCCTCTTGTTCTTTCTAACAGCTTTGCTCATGTGTTAAACAAACTAAAGGAGCAGCTACACACATGAGGCTTGCACTTTTTTTTGCCACATCTTAAACCTTCAAATAGCTCCTGTCCTGAAATGAGCCTTCATTAGTCTGCGTTGGACCCCGAGATGCAAGAAGCACGAGGCTAAAGTTTTCCCTGGAAAAGGAGAGGATCTCAAGCTGTTAACGTGGGGTTACGTTTCTGTTCATTAGCATCTCTGGAAGCAGACAAATATGTTTTTAATGACCTTTTTTTTTTTCCTTAATAATCTTTAAAGTATTTTCCCTTACTGCAGTGCTAATAAGGTGTAAAAGCCTTGTCCTGAAACTACACACCACACCTCACTGCTCCAGATTTAACGGGAAAATTTTCTCGCAAATGCAAATTAAACACAGTATTTACTGTCACAGAGAGTCAACTTGTTAATGAATTAACACCTTCCCTAACTTGCTTAGCCAAGATTCAGTTTCCAATATCACTTAAATAAAAAACGTATCGGAGATTTTTAGTAACGGCATAAGAACTTTGCTTGGACCCAGGTAGAATTTTTCACCATCACAACTCAGCTGGCAGAGGTTTACACATCTATACATATACACATACATATATACATATACACAGAATCATAGAACAATAGAACAGTTCAGGTTGGAAAAGACCCTTGGGATCATCGAGTCCAACCATTAACCCTACATTAACCCTACACTACAACCATTAACCCTACACTACAAATTCACCCCTAAACCATCTCACCCAACACCACATCTCAGCGACACTCAAACACATCCAGGGATGGCGACTCAACCCCCTCCCTGGGCAGTCTGTTCCAGGGTCTGACCACTCTTTCCGTGAAGAATTTCCTCCTAATGTCCAGTCTAAACTTGCCCTGTTGCAACTAAATGTGCCCTGTTGCAACTATAAAAAATAAAAATAAACAAAAGCTTGTGTCGAGGGCTGATTCTCAATAGATCGCAGCGAGGGAGCTGCTCTGCTACGTACGAAACCCTGACCCAGAATCAGGTCGTCTACAAGTGATTTAGCGCCGGGTGCCCCACGAACATGCGGTACGTGACGGGGGAGAAGCGGCGCCGCGTCCGTCCGCCCCTCCAGGTCCCGACCACGAGCGGCGCTCCGCACCGGCCGGGCGGCCGGCTATCGCGAGCCCACCGAGGCGCCGGCGGCGCTGCGGTATCGCTCCGTCCAGGCGGGATTCTGACTTAGAGGTGTTCGGTCATAAGCCCGCAGATGGTAGCCTCGCGCCAGTGGCTCCTCAGCCAAGCGCACGCACCAGGGGCTTGAACCTGCGGTTCCTCTCGTACTGAGCAGGATTACTGTTGCAGCAACACATCATCAGTAGGGTAAAACTAACCTGTCTCACGACGGTCTAACCACAGCTCACATTCCCTAGTAGTGGGTGAACATATACATATACATACACATACACACATACAATATAACACCGCTGTACTGGCTGCAGCAGTATTCCCCACGTGAAGCAGGATTCAGAATGAAAACAACTCCCCTTAATATTTCTTCTGCGCTTGGTTGCAGAAGATACAATTAAATAAAAAGTGCTTTGAAGGTACCCACCAAATACCACGGTGGCATCCGTTGTTCTCGAGCAAATCAATGATCTTGGAATTGAAATAAATCTTTTTGTATGGTTTGGACAGTTTTATAATTTGGAGCCAGAAGCCAGCAGGGAAGACTTGCGTCCATGCCACACAGTTTCTGGAAGGCAGATGTCAGCACAATGTCAAACCTAATCCGGAATGACACGCCGCTGTTATTTGACACTGCTCATCAAATTTCTTTATCTCCAATTGTTACTTTTTGCAAAACGCTGTAAGGTGGGAACATTTGTCAGTAACATCAGGGAAAAGCATGCTTACCACACAACCTTCCCCACCCCCAGACGATTCAAGCAAGTGCTTATTTTAATTCTTCAGAAGCATGGCATTTTAAAGCCCGCTGAAGTGTTTTGCTGAAGTGGGTTCTGGATAGTGATAAATGAATCATTATGAGGGCAAATTACCCAAACTGGGTCATAATCGACCGTGCTACGCAAACTCCAGGAGTGAAGTGGGGAAGCAGCGAGTGACTCATCCAGCGAGAGCAGGGAAGAGAACGATTAGTGCAAATGAATACCAAGGGCAAACGTGAAGTTACTCAGCCCGTAATTTGGAGAGTCCACGGCTCTCGCTGACCTCATACGAGGTCTTAAAATGGTTTGAGGAAAGCCAGGAAAAGCGAAGATTAGCGATCCCTTTTTGCAAGGTCTGTGTGTAAGGGACAGTACAATCTGGACACAGCAGTTACGCCAGGGAACGTACCATAAACCACGGCGTGGTTAGAACCACAGAATCATGACGCTTGGAAAAGACCTTCAAAAGCATCAAGTCTGACTCTACCAGGTCCAATTCTAAACCATGTCCCTGAGCATGACATCAAGACAGCTTTTAAATATATTCAAGGATGGCGACTCAACCCTTGATAACCCTTTCAGCATCTATCGACACCTAACACCGGACACAACAAACCACTGGTCTGCTCTTGCACCGAAATCTCCCCAAAGCACAGCAAACCCTGCTTTTGGCCAGCAAAGGAAGGCTACAAAAGCATGTGAGCATCCACTCCTTCCCCATGCAGTTCCCAGGTCAGAGAAACCCTCCCTCACCCTGAAAGGGAAGCGAAGAGGAAAACCATCGTCCCATCCACACAACTTAGTCCAGACCCAGGGGTTTGACATCTGCCTGACAGGTGAGGGGCTTTTTTTCTTTGGCTTTGCATGAAGCATGGATGTGCCAAACCCGACGTCAGACTGTCCCTGATGGCAAGCAAAGTTGGGAAGAGCTTTACAACAGCCCTGAGCTTGCCCGGGAGGAGGATGTTGTCACAATAACCTTATGAAACAAGACAGAGAAGCAGCTTGAGAGATGAATCCTTTCATCCCTGCCCTCCCCTAATCACACACAGAGATGACACAGAGTTTGAGACACAGGAATTAATTATTCGGTTACTAGCTCCATTTCATGTGGCCGTTGCTTTCTGTTGATAGGGAGCAAACAATGAGCTCTCTCCTTTCTTGAGAAAGCCTCCAGCCTGGTTTCCTTTGCTTACTCCTACACATTGCTTTTCCTGTAACAGAAGTGTCTGACATTTTTTTCTTTGATGGGGTAAAACAATAAACACAAGATGAAAACGGAGACAGGCACCCTTTTGGCTGGAAATCTGAGAATGTGGCTTCCTTCTGCTGCCAACCACATCTTCTGAAGTTGCCTCAAATGAGGGGGAAAAATAAAGCAGGAGGAGTCACGAATTCATCAACAACATTGCAATGGGTTTAGCCAACATCAGACTGCTTTTGTACTCAGTAGAATCGATTTCTGGTATTTTTGGTAAATTGGTTTCATTGTACATACATCAGTTCTCGTACGGCTTAACTAATTATACCGCTCCCAAGTGGTACTGGGATGGGAAAACACCACGGGTGAAACTCTCCTGCCAGTTGAACTGGTGTAAACAGAGATGGAGAATTTCTCAATCGGTGGGTTATGACTTCCCAGAATGTGCAACAGGGTTGTAAGGTGTAGAATATCATATTACAATTTCTGGCAAATAAAACCCAGACTAACTCCTACACCTCTCAAGGTCAAACAAGCTCAAGTAGCATAAAATTTCCTTATCATTAATGCGTTTTTATGCATAAGAAATTAAAGAGAATTTGAGGCGTTTTTATTTTAAATAAAGGGCTGCCAACATGAGGGGGGAAAAAAAAGAAGAGAAATCCAGCTCTGAATTAACAGTTGGACAGGCCAAGAGATGACCTTCTTCATCTGCCAAGTCCCAAAGGTGGGGTGCTGCATGTGACACTGAGTGACGCATGCACACACGCATGAATTATTCATGCAAGAATCTTTAAGGGTGGACGTGTCTTTTTATAAATCTATGTTTTGGTCATAAAGCTTCAGCAAAACACAAATAAATGAGCGCAGGTGGAACTGAGCACCCATTCTGAGTGGGAACTGAAAGGCAGGACACAATGCTGCATCCCGAACGAAGCGGAGAGGACCCGCTCGGAGCAGAGATGAGTGGCAGTGAGCCAGACTGCAGCTGGTCACCCAACACAAGGGCACGGCTCCTGCTGGAAGTTTGGCTGGGGAGGAGAGTGCTGGGGAGGGGTTTATCAGGTGAGCTCTGGCTCCAGCTGAATTTGGGACTCTCAACAGCACAGGTGTTGGGACCTGCCTACACACCTGATGCACTTGCGACAGGACATCAAATCATAGAATAGAACAATAGAATCATCAAAGTTGGAAAAGACCTGTAAGATCATCAAGTCCAACCATCAAGCCAACACTTCCATGACCACTAAACTATGCCCTGAAGTGCCAAGTCTACATGTTTTTTGAGCACCTCCAGGGATGGCGACTCCACCACTGCCCTGGGCAGCCTGTGCCAGTGCCTCACTGCTCTTTCAGTGAAGACATTTTTCCTAATGGCCAATCTAAACCTCCTCTGGGGCAACTTGAGCTCATTTCCTCTCGTCCTTCTTATGAGTAGTAACATCATCACCCTGTATATAACATTTAGAGTCATTAATGGCTCCAGAGCAAACATTAAGTTACTGCCTGCAAACCATCCACAGTTCTCCTGAACCACAAACATCATCTTTGGTGTCAGGGGGTCAGTTCTTCACCATCAACCTGGAGCCAAGAGGACGACATCGTCTCACGTCGAAGTACATAAGCTGTCCCCAGCACGAAGGCAAGCAGCTACAAACGTATGCATTTCTCCTTTAAATTATTTGTGCGGTGCTCGGTGTTTGTGGAGATATTTATGTCTGCGCCCACGGCAGACTGAAGCTGTTCCAGAGGTCAGAGCCCTTTCTGCAGAGGATGCTCTCGCCTTCGGCACGGTAGATCAAGATCAGTCTTCTCCATCTCCCTCCCACTTGCAAAGAACTCTTTTACTCAAAGGTAAGAGGCGCCGGCAGTCACAGGTAACATCACTTCTTTCTTTCTACACTGTTGGGCTTGGGGGGGTTGGGTATTTTTTTCCTGTCTTTTTGATTTATCCCCTTGTATGCACTTGACCCCCCAGAAATAAAAGAAACAAAGCTGTCAAGTTCTACAGACAACTTCAGGCACAGAGAAAACAGCAGAGCTCAGAGGGGATGGGGAAACAGCACGAATTCCTGAGCATCTTTGAGAAGCAACCAGCTTCATAATAACTCATGGCTGGAGCCAAAGAAAAAAGCACCTGCTGCTATGGGCAGTGTCTCCCAAATTCAGGAGGGGCTCAGCTGGGGAACGCCCCCACAAGAGGGGTGACACCCAGCTGAGAATTATCTCTAAATGCAAAGAAATCAAAGAAATCCAGACAGCCACTCCCCCCTTTCTTTTGTCCCAAGGGGGCTGCTGGGCAGCGTATGTTAAAGGTGAAGGTAAAGAGCAATCAGAGCAAAATTCAAGGTTCAGGCAATTTTGTGCTGCTACTTTGTAATATTCTGGTGGGGTTTTTTGGGGGGAAATTGTGAATATTGTGTCCAGTTCTGGGCCCCTCAGCTCAAGAGGGACAGAGAACTGCTGGAGAGAGTCCAGCGCAGCCACAGGGATGATGGAGGGAGTGGAGCATCTCCCTGGTGAGGAAAGGCTGAAGGAGCTGGGGCTCTGCAGCTGGAGAAGAGGAGCCTGAGGGGTGACCTCATTCATGGTTATGAATATGTCAAGGGGGAGTGTCAGGAGGATAGAGCCAGGCTCTGCTCAGCGGCATCCATTGACAGCACAAGGGGCAATGGGTGGAAGTTGGAACACAGGAGGTTCCATAAAAATATTAGAAAAAACTGTCTCACTCTGAGAGTGCCAGAGCCCTGGCCCAGGCTGCCCAGGGACGTTGTGGAATCTCCTTCTTTGGAGACATTCAAAACCTGCCTGGACGCGTTCCTGTGCGCTCTGCTGTAGGTGACCCTGCTCTGGCAGGGGGTTGGACTAGATGATCTTTGAGGTCTCTTCCAACCTCTAACATTCTGTGATCCTGTGATTCTGTAATTTAGCCTTGCATGTGGCTCTAACACACATTTCTGTTCAGAGGGGTGTTTTTCTCGACCACGCCACCTGACTACAGAGATCTTCTAGTGCCCAGGCACACTGCTAAGCTAGTACTTCCCTTGCCAACTTCAGTGAGTTTGCTCTGAGCTTTGCCCCAAGTCATGCCTCCTGTCAATTTTTCCCACATACGCTACTGCTAACGGCATTTCTCAAGTCTCCCACCATAAAAACTGTTTATTAAAGACCAGCAAGAAAGAAATCCACTTCAAGCTCCTAAATACCTCCTCTAGAAGTGAGAGTGACCTCCCTCGCTTCCCTCAAAGGGCGACTTCATTTCCAGCCGCGGCAGGGGCCCCGCTGCGCTGCGATGCCCCGTGCGCAAGGGCTGGGCAGGGCATGAAAATGCAATATTGCCCCGGCGGTGATTTATGGTGTGTCACTTGGTGCAGAGCAGCGCCCATCTTCACCGTCTGCTCCGTCCCAGCGACTTGGGTTGTTTGGGAGACTCCAAAGTTTCACGTCGGCCATGAATTTTCATGGCAACACGGATCTTTGAAAGGCACGGGAGTTAGACGCAAAAATAAAACAATTTCTCTCTGTGTAACACATGAAAATGCATTGTGGGAAATAACTGCGCATTTTTCTTTGCCCCATTAAGAGTTTCAGGGATTTTCCCAATAGGATCAGTTCTATGAGTCCACAGAAGCAACCCCGTGCCTTCGCAGTCAGCAGCAGCCCTCCAAAATCTGCTCCACCACAGAGTTATTAGCTAATTATGAGAATCCATAGAGACCCACCGAAAACTAAAACAGCTTCAACTTTTGATTTGGCTCATGGAATGTGTCACTTCCAGGGTATCAGATCCTGTAACTTTTAAACCAGGCAGAAACACTGTGTGCTCTGGCGGGGCCCTGCTTGAAGAAACTTAAATGTTCTTCAGCCGCATAGATTTTCTGCTAAAAACTATAGATTTGACATTACAAACACTGTACAGATCAAAGCAATGCATGTCCAGCATCAGTGGAAAGGAGTTAATTGTACAGATGCTGGTTCCAGGAGTCAATCAGAGAGCTATTATTTCTACCCAAAACCCCATTTCTGGCCCATCCTGTGGGTAAATTATGTATGTTGTGTTTTCCGTGACCTTTTCCACCTGCCTCCTCCTCGAGACATTTTATCATCTTCAGAATTTTCTTACGTTCACGTAATTCCAACCATGTATCACTCATTCACCTGACGTGAGAGCAATCTCATACCACAAACCACACTTGGCTGAGCCACTCCCTTCTCAGGGCGATAACACGTTAACACGTGGGCAAAAGCCCAGCGGAGAGGGTTTGCCAGGGCGGGCTGGAGGGTCGCCCCATCGCCGCCTCAGCCCCTCCACCCGTGCTTGGAAGCCCGGCAGGACCACGGCCGAGGGGAAGGAGGCGTTTCCAACAGCCGCCCTGCTCCAGCCTGCCTTGGGCACATCGATTGCTCCCGAGCTTCTCTGCCTTGTCCAACGAGTCTACACAACCCAAACATTTCTTTTCTATTGATTTAGTCTCTCTGTTAGATTGATTTTTTTTTCCTGTTTGGTTGTTTAATCCTTACAGTATTGGTATTTTTCAGGCTGGCAGCCAAATGAAACCTTTGGAGACATAGGAAACACGTATTAAGAGCCTCATTGCCCAATAAATTAAGGGCACAAATTATACAGCCGAATCCGATGAGCACCTCGTTACAGATGGCACGTTTTGGCATTGCAGTGCTTTGCAAAAGAGACTTATTTTCATGTATTCTTACATGGAATTTAAAATTCCAATCAGCAGAACCACAGAGGGGGATTGCATTGCCTTGGACTTGAATTCAACTGCATTTTTATTTCTATTAAACTCCAAGCCTGCACAAAAAAAATAACTTTATGTATTTGATTAGGATCTTAATTACATGCTTGCATATTACTACATCTGTTTAAAAACTCATACAAGCTTTCTATCGCTTGGAAACTTTTGGGAACTTCTTATCATAGTCGTGCATTTGTATTGAGCAGAAGTTTAAATACAGGAGACACTAAAGTGAATAGCATGTTTCTGGCATGAAAACAACCCTTTCCCAGCATTTTGTCAGAGTTCTACTGTAAAAACAGAATTAACTGATACAAGCTGAAACCACATTTGACCTCTGAGGTGTTGCAGTGGTCAGTTTAGCCAGCCCATTAGAAATTAATTGCTAATATCACCTTGAGTAAGCTCACACTTTGCTGTGTGACAGCACAGAGAGGTGACGCATCTGAAAGCATGCCGGAGTGCCACAGACAACAAATAGCTTTTGACCCAGCAGGCTGATCCATGCTCCTACTTCGAGGCTGTTGTCAGCCTTGGGGCTGCTTAACTGGCAGTCGCTGACCCAGCAGACTCTGCAAAGTCAACGCATGGGCCACTTGGTGTGCAAACCGGGTGGGAAACGAGGGACAGAAAAACTCATTTCTTCCCACACTTTGTGCCCACTTGAATGCTGCACGTTCAAAAGAGGATAAAAAGTTTTAGAGGGCTGCATCCTGAGATATTGGGGAGGGATAATTCCTGTAGGAAATCCAAGTACTGCACTGAGACCTGGGATACCGCAAACCCAGCGTGAGGCATCTCTGAACAAAGCCAAGGAGGTCGGGGGTTTTACTGGCTGAAGACTAAACAAGTGCCTGTAGAAGGTCTGTTCTCTCCTGTGCCTTTTAAACCCTGAAGGTTGGGCAAATCTGAGAGCTTACCAAAGCTTAGGAAGCAATTCCATCACTATTCAGAATCTCTCAGCCCTGAGAGAAAGAGCAATGACGCAGCTGTCGCACAGCTCATGAACACTGTACCTCGTGTGTGCAGAGGATCTCTTACGGCAGCCATTCGTATTCAGAAAATATTTAGCTTATGCATCAGCAATTGAAGATGAATTACTGAGCAGCAATTACCAAAACGCAAGGTGTGGAGCAGTGAGAGAGGCATCCAAAGTGGCAGATTAATGTACAAAGCTCAGTCTCTAATTCTAGCAAATTTCCAGAAAATGTAGCCCTCTAGTTCGTTCTTGCCTGTAGAAACATTATGCTCCCAACAACCCTATCACTTCTGAGCGCTCCTGCTCTTCATTGACCTTCTCAGGCGAGTCCTACACTCTTTTTTTCCTTTCCAGTTTTAGAGACAGAAAAAGAAAATGTAAATAAATGAACTTAAGGTTTTCACCGCTTAGCAAAGGTTCAGGGTCACTCCTTGGTCTGTATAGGTCCATCAGTCATCCAGCTTTAATAACCCAGATCCCACGGCACACAGTGTATAAAGACAGAGATACCCAACGGACATAAATCCTCATCAGGTCAACTGTCCTATTTTATTTCTGCCAGACGCAGTTTTGCCCACAGTGCAGAAGGTTTTGTTTATAGCACAACCTCAGCAAAGAAAACAGCTTCCTCCATCCCACCGTCCCCACTGTATCTCCAGACTCATAGTTTTTAAATCATCCCTTCTCTCAAACAGAAACGTACGGAAACAGGCTCAGGAGCAGGTAATTCACAGAGACAAGATCACAGAATCACAGAATGTTGGGGGTTGGAGGGGACCTCTGGAGATAACCCAGTCCAACCCCCTGCCAGAGCAGGGTCACCTACAGCAGAGCGCACAGGAACGCGTCCAGGCGGTTTGAAAGTCTCCAGAGCAGGAGACTCCACACCCTCTCTGGGCAGCCTGGGCCAGGGCTCTGGCACCATCACAGCCAAGAAGTTTTTTCTAGCATTTTTGTGGAACCTCCTGTGTTCCAGCTTGTACCCATTGCCCGTTGTCCTGTCACTGGACATCCCTGAGCAGAGCCTGGCTCCGTCCTCCTGACACTCCCCCTTGACATAGTTACAAACATTTAAGATCGAGTCTCTAGCACAACTACTCAAAAAATGAACTTAAAACCAAGAACAAAACCCAACCAGATGCCAACACTGTTCTGTTTTATTCTGCTCTGTTCTATTAGACCTGAAAAAAAGGGAAGTTCGTGGCCTGGGAATTAGAATTGGTGTGTACAATGCGACCACGAGTCTTTGCTTTCCCAGTAACCCACGAAGTATCAGAGCTGCTCCGTTCTGCCAAGCCCTGGCCCAGGCTGCCCAGGGCAGGGTTGGGATCCCCAGCCCTGGGGATATTTAAAAGCCGGGTAGATGTGGTGCTCAGGGACACGGCTTAGCGGTGGACCTGGCAGTGCTGGGCTGCCGGTTTAACTCAATTACCTTAAAGGTCTTTTCCAACCTAAACAATTGTAGGATTCAGTAGTTTTCTGGTCCATGATCCAGATCCCGACAAGCATTCTCCAGTGCTGTAACCAAAAGCCCATGGAAAATTTAAACTAGAAAGGATCAGCACCACATGAAAATTAAATCATCCTAACTCAAATTATAGAGTTGTGTCTTGAACAATGGTCCGACTTTGCTCAGCTTTTTAATTCACCTGCAGGGATGTTTGAAAGAGCCGATGCCCAGAAGCTGGACAGGTATTGCCTGCACAAGCCAGCGACTATGGGAATTAGCAGTGGCGGCAGCCGTGAAATGGTATTTACAGTAAGAACAAAGAGAACTAAAAAAAGGTAATGGGGTTTTATCGAAGATTTAATTTTTAAAACCCTACAACAACAACAAAACCCAGCTAAATTTACTGCAGTCAGAAAGGTCAGAAATATTAGGAAAATTACACCATCATCCAGCTATTCCACGTAAATAAATGCTCATTCTTCAGGATATTCTTTAAACGCTTGTACCCTTCAGTAGCGTTCTATTAAATTCGGACAGAACACACCAGAAAAAGGTCTTGTGAAAATAAAATCCACAGCAGAAAGTGAGGCTCGTTAGCTGATACAGCCGATGCAATCCCACGTTAACAAATGAGATCTACAACGTGCAGCAGCCTGCCAAAGAAAAGAGTATTTGCGAGCAAATTCTTCCCAGTCCTTCCCACGCTCCAGAGGAGCGCTGGTGCTTACACGGGGCACCTGGTGATGCCAGAGTCGGTTTATGACCAACACCACGGCGGCTCAGAGCAACGCCATAAACCGGCAGAAAAACGAACCATCTCCCCCATCTGCAGAGCAGCAGGAGAAGACCCGGGGACACACGGGGCTCCAACGACAGAAAAACCTGGAGCACTTGCATCAATTTTAAGAGGATTAAGCAAAGCTCCGGAGGCTTTGACAGAAACATCCCCCGGTTGGAGGGATATAGTATGAAAAGCAATTTAATTTCTTCCCTGGCATTTATAAGTAAGAAAAGCAGCACCAGGCAGATTCCAAAACCAATTGCCAGGTTTTGCAAGGCTGTTTCTGGGATGTATAAGACAGGCACCTCCCTTCTATAATTTATTTGCAAGCGGGGCTCTGCTCCTCTAGCTCCCAGCCTGCGGTTTCCATAAGCGGTCTCAAGTGATGGGGGTTGTGTGATAAAAAAACAAACAGCAAAAAAACCCACAAAACCAAACAACTGCAACAAGTATTTTAAAGCATTATGGCAAAAGCAGTCCATTGCAAGAAAACCTTTAATTCGAGTCCGAACAGGACTCCTCGCGCAGAACACAGCCAGAAACTCTTCCCACCACCTGAACAGCAACAGAGCCATCTCTAATAATTTTTCTAGTGCGTTTTTAATGCAGCTGTCGCTACAAAAATCTGGTCATCATGATTACTGAAAATATGCTCCCAAGACGAGCGCTGTTTCACTAACCCTCCCACTTCTCACAGAGCTAGAGAAAGCAGCAGGACAGACCTGATCTCTGAACACACAGATGTCTGATGGCGTTAACTGGCTGAACACAGTTCCAAGAAGCTCTGCAGTTGGCAGACGTGTTTATCCAGCTATTACTATTAGATTCTAAACAGTTTCATTCCACAGGTGACTGATGTTTGAAAGAATTAAGCATCCAATTAACAGCATCCAATAGCAGGATTCAGTATTCCACTGATTCCGTATTCCACTAAAACTCCTCCTTTAACAAGGATGGCTGCATCTACAACTACAATTTAAATAGTTCAGGACAAAGAAAGTAGGCTGTAAGAAGTTTTCTATTAAGGTGAAACTCTGTCATTTGCTGCCCTAGTTCGTGACTGTACTTCTACAGCTGTTTCTGAGAACACAGCCCTGGTTTGCTGCGTTTCTTCTTCTAGAGTTTCCTTTTCCAGTGGTTGGACTCGATGATCTTGAAGGTCTTTTCCAACCTAAATGATTCTATAATTCTGTATTACAGAATCACAGAATGTTGAGGGTTGGAAGGGACCTCAAAATATCATCTAGTGCCACCCCCTGCCAGAGCAGGGTCACCCAGGGCAGGTCCCACAAGAACGTGTCCAGGAAGGGTTTGAAAGTCTCCAGAGCAGGAGACTCCACACCCTCCCTGGGCAGCCTGGGCCAGGGCTCCGGCACCCGCACAGGGAAGAAGTTTTTTCTAATATTTTTGTGGAACCTCCAGTGCTCCAGCTTGTACCCATTGCCCCTTGTCCTGTCATTGGACATCCCTGAGAAGAGCCTGGCTTTGTCCTCCTGACACTCCCCCTTGACAGATTTATAAACATTAATGAGGTCACCCCTCAGCCTCCTCCAAGCTAAAGAGCCCCAGCTCCTCCAGCCTTTCCTCATAAGGGAGATGCTCCACTCCCTCCATCATCCCTGTGGCTGCGCTGGACTCTCTCCAGCAGTTCTCTGTCCCTCTTGAGCTGAGGGGCCCAGAACTGGACACAATATTCCAGATGCAGCCTCACCAGGGCAGAGCAGAGGGGCAGGAGGATCTCTCTTGACCTACTGGCTACTCCCCTTCTAACACACCCCAGTATGCCATTGGCCTTCTTGCCCATGAGGGCACACTGCTGGCTCATGGCCATCCTGCTGCCCACCAGCACCCCCAGGTCCCTTTCCCCTGCGCCGCTCTCCAGCAGGTCAGTCCCCAGCCTGTGCTGGCACATGGGGTTGTTCTTTCCCAAGTGCAAAACTCTGCGCTTGCCCTTGTTGAACTTCCTAAGATTTCTCCCTGCTCAGCCCTCCAGCCTGTCCAGGTCTCTCTGAATGGCAGCACAGCCTGCTGGGGTGTCAGCCACTCCTCCCAGTTTTGTGTCATCAGCAAACTTGCTGACGGTGCTCTCTAAAGAAGACCACAAACGCAAGGAGTATGGGAGCTGAACTGCAAAAATGAATTAGGATGTGAGAGAGAACAAGCTATTTACTCCACGGCACATCCATGGCAGCATAAGTTACAGGCAGTCAGCAAGAAGAAAACATCTGCCCTTGGTTGGAGTGGTGGGAAGGGTGGGAACTCATCCCTACAGGTAACTGTCCCCATCTCAGCCCAGGTCTTCAACCATGGGACAATTCCTCTTTTTCCAGCCTTCAGACAGAACTTGGACCATGCCTCTTCCTGAACTTCAGACGTGCTTATTCCACCCTGGCTCCTGGTTGAGATCTTCCAAGGCTCTGTGCACCCTGCTCGGCTCTGCTCCTGCTGAAGGGCTCGGCCGGCGTCGCCCGCTTCTGAAACGCGCCCGAGGCGAAGCTGTCCTGCGGCGGGGCTGTCGCCTGACATGCTCCCTGGCAGCCACCGCCAGGCACAGCCCATCCCAGGGGGTTGTTCAACTGGGAGCCGATGGCAATGGGAAGAACTGCTGCACTGTCGTTTCTCCCAGGGTTTCCTGTAACAAGCAGCAAAGGGGATTTCCTCGGCATCGGGAAGTACAGCCCATTCCTGAGGAGTATCTGCAGATTTAGGAAGGATAAGCACCTCGGACAACCTGGGTCCAGCAGGACCAGGTTCTCTCAACTCCTTTGTTCTTCACAGCAAACAACAGAGCAATGTGGAGCAGAACACTGATTTAGCCCGAGTGCCCCTTGTTCCGACCGTCACCTTCAGCAAATGTCCAGCTCTGAGCACCCACCACGCTAAGACACTGAATCACTGTTTTTTCCTCTCTTCCAGATTTTGGCCTCGTGCTGCTGCTGGCCACGAGGCCACCCACAGCCCTGCACCGCCGGCACGTCAGTGCTGCCACGGGATAAATATCTAGAGATCGTGTCAGGGACCTAGCAGATGGGTACCCCCATCACTTAGAAATTATTACACACCAACAAAAGCCTGTTGGTGGGGGAAAAAAATTTGCAAGCATCTGGATGCTTAAAGAAGCACTAGAGAAAGTTCATTAAACCAGAAATTGAAGTTAATTAACTAACTGATGGGCTCCTCTGTTCCCCTCGCTTTAAAGCCATCCCTATCCTTCCCTGGGTCTATGGGCTAGCTTCACTCGGTTCCAGTTAGTATATCAAAGTGATGGATTCTGCTTACGAATTCAAGGCAAAGCACATTTATCTGTTACAGAAGGAGAATGGATTTACATTTAAATGGGTGTTCTTCATGTATCTAATAACTCAGTTGAGTAATCAAAGAAGTACAATCTAAGCAGGAGCGTCTTTGTGTTCGGCATTAATACAGCCCCCGAGATTCACCCCACACGCTTCTCCCGATTTATTTATTTTGTGGGTGGCGAGGAGCAAAATGGGAGTGTTGTTCCCCAGTTACAAGCAGGCAGCAAGAAGGTGAGCTGGGAATTAACAGACTGCTTGCTCGGGCTTACGTTTCAGTGAAAAATTCAGCCTCAACGGGAGAGCAAGAAATCACCAGGGTGCGTGGACTTTCACTCCTTTAAAAAAGTAAATAAACAAACAGTGCTTCAAAGGTGCCAAGGGAAGTCTGGCAGCGAAACTGTTGCCACCAAGAGCAGCAAAATATCTCAGGTTCCTGGCAGTCAGGGAAAAATTGCAAGGATTGCACTAGTCCCGACCAAGCAAAACAGCCTGCAAAGCAGAACACACTTGGAATAGGAAAAGACAGACAGGAAATAAACTTCAAAAATGTTGTAATCAACTTTTTTTTTTTTTATTGCGCTACATTCAATTTAGCTAAACATATGCAAAAAAAAGAAACGTAGTCCTGTGTTAAAAACCAAGTAACTATAGCTCAACCCAGTAACGCTAGCAGCCTTCCGAACGAACGGCTGTGAAGGCGTAGAATTTTGGGTCAGAGTGATTTTGACGGCAACTCAACCCCAAAAGCCTGTCAACAACCAAGCCACGGAGAAAGTCAATGAGAAAGAAAATGCACGTTTCAACCAGACAAGAGCAAAGCGAGTTTCCATGTCCGAATTGCAGCAGGGGATATCCCCGACCACAGCGATGACGCTGCCTCCCTGTGAGGCACAAGGCACAGCGAGGCCATTCTGCAGCACAGCATCTCCCAGCTCCGGCAGGACTTGCCTTGCAGTGAGCAGTAACAACAACAGACCATAAGCACGGCCTGTGCCAGGTTGCACCAGAGCTCTTTGTATTCTGGGGGGCAGATCTCGGGGGACAAGGAGGCTGGGAGTCGTCTCTTAGTGAGAGGAAACAAAAACACCTCCCTACCGTCTTTCTCACAAAATAATTTTGTTTCCCAGGGAAATCCTGGAGGAGACAAAGAAAACGCCGCTTTCCCTCACTTGTTGATTATCATTTTCACTGCAGCAAAAAGTTGCAGCAGCTGAAGGGGTCGAAGAAAGCCCGACAGGCGAGGAGTTGGTGCCGCAGCAGGACCCACTGATGCCTGACTGCGCGGACCGGGCAGTTTCCCACCTCGTAGAAAGCTTATGGGCTCAATAAAGCTAATCAAGACACACTCATGTTTCTGTTGCCTTCTTTGTAAATAAGATTTCCCTGTGGGCTACTAATTTATCAGCCAGCTTCTCTACAGCTTATGACCACAGACTGGAGAGCTGCGTATAAAACACTTAAGTCTGCTACAAACATTCACCATTTTTTCCTCTTTGTCTTTAGCTACCACTGGGCACGGGTACTCGCAGCAAATATTACGCTCCAAGAATTCTGCATTCTAGGAGAAAGCCTCCTGCTGCATGGTGCAAATCTAAGCAGCAGATTCATTTGCTGCTGAAAGCTTCAATCTAAAAACAACGCTCAGATAATCTTATTTATAGACTTTTTAAGTGAGCAGTTCAGATTTAATTATTTTCCCCAGTCCCCACTGCTGGCTGAGCGTACACGAGCAAAGTACAGAGGAATCCTGTGGTGTTTATCTGCCGGAGGACTCTCTCCATCCACTCGGCACGGCTACACACAAATTCTTCGCCACCTTTTCTTGCCTCCACGCACAACAGCAACAGGGGGAGGAACCCAGAGCTCCTCCTGCCGCAGCAGAAATGCGACGAGGAGAGCAGGACGTGCCTCCAAGGCAGGCAGCAGATGAAAACACAACGTGCAAAACAAACACCGTCCCATTATCGGCTTCGCTTTCCACCTGCAATTACAGTGCGTTTCAGCTGCATATTTTTTCCTGCGAACTGCAACGGTTTCATTACAGCTTAAATATCTGACAAGACAGCTGACTAGACAGGCTTGTGAAAAGCAATTACTTTGGACGCTGATTACTTCCCATGCAGGCAGGGAGTACTGTAACTGCAGAGAGCTGGGAAAGAGCGCAGCTTTATGGGATGGGTTACAGTATCCGGAGGAGTTAATTAACATTGTGAGGTGAGTAGGAAGAGAGAAACTCTGCAAGCACCCAGCTTAACATTCCAATTAATTGACATGAAATAACTTCATATGTTTAACTTAAATGCAATTAATTTATTTGGAAAAGAAAAAGCAGTCTAGAGACAGATAGCTGGTGCGTCTGGCTCAAGAGCTAGAGCAACATCAAGTTCCCATAGCAACATGTTTGTTAGAAACAAGGCAAACACACTTAGGATGATGTGGGTTTGGTTTTAATCCGCCAGAACAAGGACGGCTGCCCCAGCAGGGCTTAAAACATTGAGATACAACCGAAGAAAGTAAAGGCAGATGCAAAGGTTTATTTTCTTTGTCTGGGCAGTGAAATCTGAACGAAATCTGGAAACACAGGTGCTAGAGGGGACAACTGCAAAACCACCTCACGCCGCATCAGCACGCGTAGAAACGCCCCAGCCCGCCCGAGGGATCGGGGCAGCTCCGCCACGGCAGAGCTCGGCATCCTGGCGCGATCGCCCACAGGGCCGCTCTGAGGCCAGCCCACGCCTCGTGCCAGGATTCAAAGGCCCTCCTCGAAATGACTTCATCAATGAGAAAGAAGGCGCCGGAAAACAAAAAACTGCCCGACATTGCTATACCTGTTCAGGGGTTTCAGTGAGCTCACATGAGGAATCCGGGTACTTATAAGCTCATATATTATTATTATTTTTCAAAGAAGGTTGCAATGTAGATTTTGTTTCCTAAAGCCTTTGGCATATGCTTTATTCTATTTTTTGTCACTTTATAGGTTGGGCACTGAGCCACGGGACGGCTCAAGGGGGGATGCTAACTCAAATCCAGGACTCCCACAACGTACCCGGGCCACTGCCCACCTCGTGCACCTTGTTCTTCTTCCCAACAGGAGCTTTCAAACACGTTCAAGTCAGAACTGGGACAAAGAGGAAACCTCAAGTACAGCAACATGCAAGGATCAATTAGACCTTTCACTTCTGGTAACGTAAAGATTTAGGCCTTTGGGGTTTTGGAACCAATTGTATGCATTTGGGCTTCCAAAAGAGCATGGAGGAACAAAGGTCAGAAAACAAACCAACTACTTGTAATGATGGTCACGAAAGGAAATGAAATTTTGACAGGAGGGTGATGGGAAGCAGCTCTGAGTTTTTAAAGGCCCAGGCTGCATTCAGCAAGGGCTCTTTTAAAGGTCTCCCCCCTGTTTGTCTCCATCAAAAAAGAGCCGGCTGAGGCCAACGGGCAGGACCTGACCTCTGGATCCAAGGAGTATCTACCTAAACTTAATGCTTAGTTGCAATTCATTCATTTGCCTTTTCCTGGGGAGCAGTTACACTGCAACCCGCAGACATTCCACCTCGAAGCCCTCAGCAGGGCACAACTCTGCGTCCCTCCAGACTGACGTTTTTCTGCCGAGAGGACACCCGGAGCTGCTGGCAGCAAACTTCTGTTTACTGGGTGGTGAACACAAACAGGCAAAGCTCTTATTCTCAATAAGCGGCAAATTGGGATGCTGGTGAGCGATTAAACTCAGTCTCCTCCTCAGATTTTCCTTTGGCATTAATATAAATGGTAAGGCATGAGTCTGAACGTGCCCAACCCGCTCTCCCCAGGGACTTCTGGTTTGCCGTGGTCTGGCTGTGACTGAAATACTCCTGGGTTGTTCTTGATGCGTTAATCTTATGCAGATAGTAACAGGAGCCTTTTGCCTTTCCAGAGAAGATCCTAAGTATAGACAACACTCAGACAAACCAGACAAAGAGTAGATTTTTCTCTCTTTCTCCCACGTCCTTCAGGTCCCTCAGCCCCTGGGATACCAGCCAGGCTGGCCGGTGTTCTCAGCTGTTCCTTCTCTTTGTAGAAATAACTTAACATTTACTGCAGCCAGCATTTGAACTGAGGCGTTTCTCCAGTTAAGATGGGGAAAGGAGTTTCTTCTTCCCTAAATCTTCTTCTCCCTTAAATCTTCCTCTCCCTTAAATCTTCCCTGAAGCAGCACCCTCTAACCACGTCCCCTCTCTGTGGCGGGGAGGGGCAGCGTGCCGTCCCGCTCTCCCCACCACATCCGGGCTTGGAACAGACCCTGTTTGTCCAATGCTCTGGTCACACACAAGGTGCACAATTTTATCACTCCTCCTTCTCCAACCGTTCATCTTCCTGACTCCTACTCCCCCAGCTCAGCCGGGCTTTAACCAGCTGTGTGGGCTTTCAAACCACGAACAGGGAATTCACCGGCTACTGCTCGCTGCAGGCAGGCGTTTTGTCACAGTAGTTCTTCGTGCATCATCATCATCATCATCGCACTTCTGCCCTCGCTGCTCACACACACGGCAGAAGGGACATGGACAATCATTAACCCTCATCCCTTCTTTTCCTCCTTTCTACGCTCGAGCTTGCTTCAGCCATCCCCATCTCTAACAAACAAGCCCCCTTCCCCATCCCAGCCTCCTCCCTTTCTGCCTTCACAGAACCCAGTTTCACCCCCTCCAGAGGTGAAAAAGGCCTTTAGAAGGTCAAGTCTAGGGAGCTGCTTACAAAGTGTTTTCTAAAATTATTAATTTGGGTGATTCTTGCTACCACATCCAAATTTTGAAGTCTGTAGAGCCTTTTCAGACATCGCACGTGCTCTGCCTAGTCTGATTTTTTTGGAAATTATACATGAAGGTTAGGAATCACAATAGCTCAACTAATTCTCTGAGAAAAGCTAGGCCTGGATTAAGCATCTCTAGGAGAAATTTCTCATCATTAGAAGTGGGGGGAAATATAAAAAAGCACTGGAAGGCATGTACTAGTCTCAAGTCCTTCAAATACACTGAAATTACCTTACACCAAAGACTTGAAGTGTGCTCGTAACTTCTTTTTTTTGACTGTCCCTTTATACCAGGTCCCCAGCTACGGGAACTATTTTTCCAGGTAATATACACATTAGCTTCCAGCAGGGAAATGTAATTACCATAATAAGATTTCTTAAAACTTGGCTTTTATGTTGTCAACTGCATTAAATTTTAAATCCTGTGTCAAGTTCAGAAAATGGCTATAAAAACGTAAGAAAAATACACAGTAAAATCAATATTATTAAGAGTGAAACGGACTGAACTGGAGGCAATCAAGCCTTTCATTCCGTATGAAAAAAATACTGTAAAATTACAATAAATGACTTTCACTCTATCCCTTGGTAAATTGCTGCAACACAGGTGTCACCGCAGCGGCATCGTTCTCGTCAAAGGACCACTGCACGGCTGCGAGTATCGCACAAGTCCGACAATATTTGCATTTCTTGCTCTCCTGCCTTCATCTACAATGTTAGCATCCGTTTGCATCATTTGTTATTTAGACACTCACCCAATTCTTGCTAAATCTTCAGGCCACTTCACCTCAGAACCCATAAAATCCTACTGTCTCGGCCATTTCCCAAGCCACTTCAAAAGCACATCCAGAAAAATCTGTTTTCTTTTTCAACACCTTCACTTACGCTCGGTTACAGATCGTCCTGACGCTACCAGGACCCTCAAGTGACCAACTTGCATTGTCCTTCCAGTGCGTTTCAGACAAACAGAGAGAAATTGATGCTCTGACCTTCCTCAGGGCTGCCAGAGCGAGCGATTTGCTTTCCCCTTTGAGCCCCAGTAAGCGTTTGTGACTTTCTGTCAAGATCTTACTGACACGCGACTGCTCCCCCCCAGTCCCAGCTCCCACTCCCTCGCCGCTGCTCAGGGATCAGCGATAACGACAAACCCGAGCGGGCGAAACACTCCACGGGCATTTGTCTGCCGGATGAAACCACTCCTTCGCTCTGTAAATGCCAGTTGTGTCATAAATCTGGTCCTTCCCTTCCCCTCTTTTCAAAGCGCCAGCATTCGTTCACGACGCAGCTTTAAAAGGAAATTTTCGCCCGTGCGCTGCGCTCGCTCATTCATTATTTAACGGCACATTCAAAATCCAGCAGCATTGATCGCAAATTCGTAATTAGGGCTGACTTGCACTTTGCACTTCAAGCAGATGTTCGTATTCCGTGCTCCCCTGCCACCATTTTATAAGACCAATCCTCTGAATATCTGAATTATTTACCAGAATATTCAGCGGTTACTTTTACGTGGGGGTCCTACCACGAGCGGGGCTCTTTCCTGGCTGCATAGATCAGCACAGAGTCCGATATCAACGTTTTACTGAGACAAACGCAGTTGGTTTGAAGTCAGCATTGTTCGCTCTAATGGCTATGATTATCTGCTGTGCCAAGGCTTCTCCACCCCATCGTTGCATTCTCTGGAGATGATACCACAGCAAGATAAAAGGCCAGAGGCTAATTACACAGCTTTTCATTTCCACTGATCTCAAAGCATCGTCAAAAATACATAAATGCCTCCTACACACAAGCATCAGATCAAAAGGATTACCTGGTAAACACAAAAAGAAAAATGTATGGTTATTTTCCAAGGATTAATATTAGAAAAAACTCTTTTATCTTCTTGCTCTTCTGAAATATTTTTCCTTTTGCAGCTAACCTATTAGCTCGGATGTAGAAGGATCTGATAAAAGTGCCTCTAGTAGTACAGACACTTCTACTACAGTAGTAGCCGCACCGGTAAAATTGGACACACAACCAGAACTGCGATGGCCACTTATGTTCTCCCCAACGTTCAGCTAAAACTCACTAAGTTTGCAAGCTGAAATAAGTGATCTCGGAAATACCTTTTTCTGACTTCCAAATCAGAAAGAAAGGTCTCAAAGCTCCTCAGGGAAGGATGTTTTAGGGTTTTTTTCCCTAAAGTGATGGATAAAGCAAAGAGCCCCAGCTCGCTCACCCCCAGCTCTGCCGCCTGCCTTGCGCCAACGGTAAAAAAAAGCAGCTTTTGAGGCCCGCGCCCACCCCTTCAGCACATCGACCCAAATATCTTATTATCTGGTGCACCGTAAGGGACGTAATGGTTTCATCCCCAGTCAGGCAGGTGGTATTCAGACTTCTTACACCGGCTCCTGGGCAATTCCGAATGACTAACCAGACCCTAAAAACACAGCGCTCTTACGGTGAGGGGGGAAACGAAGGTCAATCAGATTTGCAAGGAGGAATCATAAAACTCTTATTTTTTTATACAATGATTCTTTTACTGGGTTATCTGGAGGAGATAATCAATATAAGAAAGTTTCTCTTTCGTGGTTACATTAAGATATGGAGTAATTTTTTCCTGACACAAAAGGGATTTCTCCTCACAGAGCAGAGTAACCAACATTCGCATCTCCTGCAGTAAACTGACTTATTTAAAACGTTACCTTCCCAATTTTTATTAACTGGATTCTTATTTCTTTCTTTCTAAAACCGTGGCATGAGCGCATTTGTAAAGTCACTTCAGGAGGACTAGAAGGTTAGATTGAAAAGTGTTTATTTTGGATTGGAAAGTGAATCACAGATAATTATTCCAGATTGTTCTTATTCCCTTTAATAACTATGCCTGTTACAAGGCTATGGCTGCCAACATGCCTAATACGTTTCTATTGGCAGTGTACAGAACTGGAAAAAAAAACATATATATTTAGAAGTCTACATTTAGGTCAGGTAGAAAAAAAAACAAACAGGGATGAAAATCCAAAATTATCAAAACATTTGCAATTCTTTTTTTCTAGGAACACTGAAAACATCGGGGTGGATTTTCTCACATCCACGCGTCTTTCCCAGAGACCCTGTGGTGTGACCAAATTTAAGATGAGCAGCAGCTTCTAACCCCTGGCTGGGTAAGAGCAGAATGAGAAAGTGAAAAACAGCAACCATGAAACAACTACCTCAAAGACAAAACGAGAGGGCTAGCTGCCTTACGGATTTTTCCTGTAGTTATGTGAAATGATCCAGCAAATTAGGCAAAGACAACCCTGGAAGGCAAAATACGTGGATTGGGGGGAAGGAGGCAACAGCATAAAACCCCTCGCTTGGCGTCATCGCTCTTTGCCCTGGGGGGACAGGGACGGAGCCACTGCCCAGGCCCCGACAAGCCCTCACAACGTTTCCAGCCGCTGCCGTGGGTCAATTCCTGGAGCTTCAGGGACCAGCGAGATCCAGTGCTACAACTGGAGTGTCTCCATCACAGCCCATCATTTCCAGAAGTGTGAGAGAGAGTTCAGGATTTTCAGCACTTCTGAAAATAAAGCACGGTAACTAGATGCAACTCCCTTTTTGCCAGAAGAGCTAAAAAAAAAAAAAAAGAAAAAAAACCACCCCACACCTCCGTTTTTCCTGATTCTATTGTTTAAAACATGAGGTTTAACACTGTTTAGAACCCTCCATGCTGCAAATGATGTATGCAAATTACCGCATAAACGCTAACTCCTAGTAACATCATCCCCACCTTCTTTCTCATGTGTAGTACATTGAAAGACGGATTTAGATTCACACTAGCAAACCCCATTCGAATTTCCAGTCAGACACGGTGCCAACGTTCCTGCGGTTTTACTGTTACGCATTCAAGCGTTTCTAGCGTTCCGTGCGCTTTAGACATTTTGAGGGAAGAAAGACCGAGTGAAAAGTAACGAGATGAGATTCTTCGCCACAGCTCAGAGCTTTGCGCTTGAACGGGCTCCAAAACGTCGGAGGCTTCAAGTAGGAAAAATCATTTTAAATAAGCTCTGGAATTAACCCAGCTTGCATCTCCTCCACCCAAAGCAGCCCCAAAAAAGTTACCAGCCCCAGAGCTGCCGGTCCCTGCCAGGAAGCTTTTACGGCTTTTCGCACAGACGTTTCCTGGGGAGCCTCCGGACCGGGAGCGTGGCCACGGCGAAGGACAAGCAGCATTAGCCGGGCGACATGAGAAGCGCTGTGCTTTATGCAGATCCAGAAAACTGTGTCTCTCCACCCATGGGCGAGCACTTTTACCCACCCATCTCTGAATATTTACGGCTGCAGCGCGCAACTGCGCTGGAGCCGGCTTGTCTGCGCCCTCCCGCCCCGAAACCTCCCTCAAGACTTCGAAGAGGGGATAAAATGAAAAAAAAAACGAGAAGAGGACAAGCTGCTTTGCGTGAAACACTCGTACAGCAGTGCCGGAGAGATGCAGCTGAGCGCTACAGCCCCGATTTGGAACCTCGGGATGCGAGACACGAAAAACTGCAGAGGAGCCCTGGGGAGAGCTCTGGAGGGGGATTTCCCCCACGTCTTGAGCGGCTGCGGCACCGTGAGAGCGCAGGGAAGGATGGGGATGCACGCCCACAGAGAAAGCGCGGATGAAAAGCGCTCTGAAAACGAGCTGCTTGGATTACATCTCCAAAACCCAAAAACTCCAAAAACAAATGGGTTTTGGAGATGTAATCCAAGCAGCTCGTTTTCAAATTTGTCTTAAGAAGGAAAGAGTCATTCCTTCCAGAGCTCGGATTTTATGTGTCATTCAACAAACACAGTCTCTGCTGCCTTCCCTGGCACCCCAGCGGGTGTTACGGCTCCGGCGGGTGTTACGGCTCCGGCGACCCCGCTCCGTTCCAGCTCCGAGGGGAGCCACGTCTGCTAAAATACTTTGAGGATCTTCAAGGACCAGATCCTCTCCCAATAACTCAAGTCTCGCAGGGAGCGAAAAACGTCCAGCACTAACTCTAACCTCATCCAATATGCATTTAAGGTGCTGGGTGAATCAAAATACAAGCTTATAAAAGCCAAATAATGATAATAATAAAAAAAAAGAGTAGGTGCAAAGCTGGAGGAAAATAGAAAAACAGTCTGGGGGAAAAAACTCAACCTCAACTGTTGCAGTCCGTAATTTCCCCTGAATCGTAGTGAGCTTTACATACTTAATTGCATCAAGAAGTTTTGCAACTCTTTGCATTTCCGCTGTGGAATAATACAGTACAGAATAACACAGTGAAGCTCAAAGCATTGTACAGAAAGACAAAAATCGCGTCACGCACGACAAGTTGTAGGGGAGAGACATAAGCAGCAAAACAGTAAAGATATTTGTAAATCAAATTCAAACAAACCCCAAACATAGTAAAGTCGATTGGAAATTCAGTGAGGAAACCAGCTTGCTCAGAGAATCTTGCTCTTCCATAAAGATCTGATATTTCTCCCATGCGCCGATGAACGCACCTTGACAAAAGATATGTCCAATCTGGTCATACACCCACGGACTGCAGAGCTAAATATGTACAAATTTACTTAATTATTCATCCATTTTCTAACCACACCAGCCCTAGAAAAAATGGCAAGCATTCTTCTTCAGACACGTAACCCCCTAACAACTTTTCTCATCTTGCTCTCACTTCTGTTTCTCAAAGGAAATAATGGCACCACAGCAGATATTTGAAAGACCTCTCATGACACATGCAAAAATATACTCTGAAGTATCTTAGAGCAGACGCACTTCTTTCCATGCAGTAAAATTAGTGAAAGGAGCCACTCATCATCCTCACAACCCGCTCCAGCGCCCGAGCAAGTCCAGGAGACGACAGGGTTTGAGTTGCAAGGAGAGGGACTCCCAATAAATCCTCATTGTTTCTCCTTTCTGCCACAGTCTCTGCCCAGCGCAGGCTTCGACGGGGGAACGCAGACCGTGTGCTCGGTGCTCTCGTGGGTTTTCTTTGCACAAGAGCTGTAAAAACTCTGTCACGTCTCAGCAACGAGACTCGAGAGGTCCGAGCAGACGATCAAGCCAGGAAAAATCATCATCTATGTGATGCATTAGAGCGCTAATGGTTTAGACTTGTAAAGGGAAAAAAAACCCAAACAAACAAAAAACCAAACAACAGTAATGTAAGCAGAAAGTGGTACCTGGAGTTTATTTCCTAACAAAACGTGTCACAACTAATTCTCAGGCTGCTTATGGAGAAAGGTTAGCCCATCCTCAGGTGTCAACAAAAAATAATTTAATCATCAGCATGTCAATGATGCACCAGCTTCACTCTCATCCTCATCTCCTCACAACCCAAGCTCGGAGCTCCCGCAGTGCCGAGGGTGCCACATGAGCACCCGCAGCCCTGCTCCCGCTGCGCTGGCGAGGACGAACACGGCAGGGAGGTGCACGAGTCCGTTCTTTGGAGGTGTTCAACACCACTCCTCTGTCCAGAGCCAGAAGACACAAAGCCTCCTCACACACAAATTCACATTTTTCCCTAATAATTAAAAAACCAATAATAATCCAGGTGCCACCACACTTAGCTAAACGCCTGAGGATCTCCCCGGCAAGGCACCACGCTGGATGACAACGTGGGGCAGAAGCCCTGCTCTGCGCTGGCAGAGGAGGGATGACAGAAGAGATTTTCAGAGCTACAAAATCACAGAATGGTCGGATAGTTAGCTATATGAAAAAATAATTTTTGACCCAGTTTGATTGTCATTTTCAGAGCCACGGGCATGAAGAACTCTCCAGTTGAGAGCAGGTGGCCATGCCCAAGAGGTGACCTCTGTGCCTACCCAAAAATGAGGAAAAACCTTCATTCCTCAGGTAAGCCAAACGTAAAATTGGGCTAAACCAAATAACATTTCATCAAGAGTGTGGCAGTATTTATTAATCCCTCACATTAGTTGAGCTAATTAATAATATAAGAGTTACTGAGAGCAATTCCCCAACAGGATTTACCACTGAATTATGAGAGTAAATGTTCACCAGAACTTTATTTAGCTTAAACCTCTTCTCTGGCAAGAAATTCCTTGTGCAGCATGCCCTAAGCTTCAACCACATAATTATTTCAGGGTGAGTTATTTCTGGCCTGGGTAACTCCGTGCTTCCTTGGGGTACTGCAAGCCACACCAAGCAGTAATTTCATTTTCCTTGCACTTACCCGTGACACAAAGGCTTTTGTCATTTCCTTGGTCACACTGTCCTAGCATCGATCCTAAACACGCACTGGGCAAAATCCTGTAATAAGCACAGTGCATGTGCTTCAGGCTGACCGGAGAACGTCTGCTCTAATAGGAAGCAGAGTTAAATCAAATCGATGCAGTCCAGAAGAATATTCAAGGTTGCCTAGGAGCTCAAACAAAACTTTTACACAGAGCACAATTATATAAAAACTCACTGGTGACTTTGGATTGAGCCCCAGCAGCATGAGAGGCCCTTGATGTGACTCTTGTAAGAGCTACAGTTTCCCAAAATATTTTTCAGTTCCTTGAAACACCTTTTTTACTGCAAAACAGCAGGTAACAGACCTATTGCTAAGAGAAGAGTAATTTTTCTTTTTGGATTTCGTTATTCAGTTTGGGAGGATTTAATACATGAAACTAAGTAAATTCTGACAACAGGAAAAGCCATAGACATAAAAACTCTCATTTTCAAATGTTTACTTCCTTTTTTGTGGTTTGTTTTCTTTTTCCTGCAGGTGAGGTCACCACGGCATGATTCGTACACCTGAACGTTTCTTGGGCGCGGACTCTCAGGACCCATTTGATTTGCACCACACGCGGCCTCTTCAATAAACCAAATCTTAATGCTCGTAATCATCAAATTACATTAATTACCTAAACCTGTCTGGATTAGCTGACCTGAAACAGCTCTCAGCTCATGGAACTAGATTTCAGCCTCGGAGCTGCCGGCCTCGTTCCACCCCAGAACCCGCTGGCAGCGTACTCTGCCTCCCTCTCCTGGCCTGCTCCCGGGCATCGCATAAATCAAAAATTCTGGTGCCGGTCGGAAGCAGCGTTCGCGACATTAGGATATTTGACCGTTTAAGACGCACAAAAACTGAAAACAGCGGAGCCCCGAGGAGCTCCTTGCCCTCCCTGACCCGCAGCCCCCGTGCCCAGACTCGCCCACCGGGCTGTGCCCCGGGCTGACAGCTGGGACGAGCGCCCGGCAAAAGGAAAGAGAATGGACACGCCAAACCACCAACAACCCTAGAACGGCCGAGGTTGGAAGGGACCTCAGACATCATCTGATCCAACCTCTGCCATGGGCAGGGACACCCTTAACCAGCCCAGGTTGCTCCAGGTTCATCCAACCCGGCCTTGAACATCTCCAGGGAGGGGGCAGCCACAACTTCCCTGCACGATCTACTCCAGAGTCTTGCCACCCCTGGACTGAAGAATTTCTTCCTAAGGTCCAATCTAAACCTGTTCTCCTTCAACTTAAATCCATTTCGCTTTCCGTGTTTAAGGTCCCAACGTATATCAAAGCCAAACAATTTCTGCTCAGCCTTTCTTAAAAGAAACGTTTACACTCACATTCTCCCACTAATCGTTTTAGATTTATTACAAAACGCACTCCCCGAGGGAAAGAATCAGGGGGGGAAGCATCAATCTTCAGCCACGATTCCCTAATTCAATCAACAGGAATGAAAGCAGCAAATCTCACGCGAAACATTATCAAGCTCAATGAAAGCTGGAGCATAACAAAATCCCTCTCTCCACAGGGAAACCACAGCTTTCCTGGAGCACAGTCAGAAGGAACCGGGGCATCCCCAGGTAACCAGGGTCAGCTGGGTTATAAAAGCTAAAGGGGGAAAAAAAAATAAAAACAACTAAAAAAATCTGTTCTACTTACAAGGCAAAGCAGCAGCTCCAGCCTGCATTTGTGTTTTCACGTGGATGAATGTGAATCTACGCTCACTTGTCGGTGACATTTGAAGTATCAGATTTCTAGATGTATCCAGAATATGGCAAAATGCTCCAGATCAACAGGATAATTAGCATTACATGTAGAGAGATTCATGAAGTTAGATTCTTGAGAATCTCAACTGTGTTTTAGGCTTCCCTGTGTGTACTTTGCCACCAAAGCTGCAGATTATGTTGCTTTTTTTTCCACATGGTGAACACTTGATATTAAATGGCAGACAGACCCTCATGGAAGGGTGAGGCAGTTGTGGTTTGACCCTGGCCGGCAGCCAGGTACCCATACAGCCGCTCTCTCACTCCCCCTTCACGGCTAGACAGGGGGAGAAAAATATTTCCAAGGGTTCGGGGTTTGAGATAAGGACAGGGAGATCACTCTCATTTACCGTCCCGGGCAAAACAGACTCAATTTTGGGGAAATTAATTACATTTATTAAAAGAACTAATCAGAGAGGAGTAGTGAGAAGTGAGAAAGAGCAAACAGATCTTAACAAACAGAACACCTTCCCCCATCCCTCCCTTCTTCCCGGGCTTAACATCAATCCCGGTTTCTCCACCTCCTCCCCCCGAGCGGCGCAGGCGGACAGGGAGTGGGGGTTACGGTCAGTTCATCCGACGTTGGTTCCCCCACTGCTTCTTCACTCCGGGGGAGGATTCTTCACTCTTCCCCAGGGCCATTGTGGGGTCCCTCTCACGGGAGACAAGCTTCACGCTCTCTTCTCCGCGTGAGTCGTCCCACGAAGGGCAATTCATCACAAACTGCCCGACGTGAGACACCTCACAAGGGGCAGCCCACCCCTCGTGAGTCTGAGGCGCAGTCTTTCAGGGGAAACTGCTCCAGCATGAGTCCCCCGCGGCGTCACAAAAGTCCCACCAGCCAACCTGCTCCAGCGTGGGCATTCCCTCTTCCACGGGCTACAGGTTCCGGCAGCGACTTGCTCTGATGCGGGCTTCCCACGGGCTACAGCCCCCTTCAGGCATCCACCCACACGGCGTGGGGTCCTCTACGCGGTGGACATCTGCACCCCGCCCATGGGCTGCAGGGGGACAACTCGCTTCACCATGGTCTTCACCACAGACCCAGGGGACTCTCTGCTCCAGCGCCTGGAGTTCATCCTCCCCCTCTCCTTCTTCACTGACCTTGGTGTCTGCACAGATTCTCACTCCTCCATCTCTGTGCCAGCTGTTATGGCGCAGTTCTTTTTCCCATTCTTAAATATGTTTTTCACAGAGGGTTCCTCTGCTATCACCTTACTGATGCACCCGCTGCTAGCCAAGGCTGAGCCTCTCTTTGGAGCTGGCTGGCATTGGCTCTATCAAACTTGGGGAGCTTCCAGCAGCTTCTTGCAGAAGCCATCCTGCAGCTCTCCCCCCATCGCCAAAATCAGGCCAGGCCAAACCAATACATCTGATTCCAAGGAACATCAAATTCTAAATAAAATCCAGAACTTTGTGGAAAAAAATCTCACTTCTGAAACGCCAGTCCTGGGGTTCCCATCCATGTATAAAGCTTTACAAGAGTTAATCCGATTTAACCAATTGTGAATGGCAAATCACCTTTGTAGCTCATTTACAGGTTGCCTTCAAGATAAAAGCTTTTTCATATCTGCAAAAGCAGCACTTTGCTGTTTACAGAAAACAAATCCTAGCTTATCAGCTCAGGTAGCTGAATTATAACTCTTGATTTATTTGCTGTACTTACCACATTATGTACTAGAACCCTGGCCTTCAGGGGACGGTGCAAGAAAATCTCAGCTTTCAGCTGCAATTTCAGAAATTGCATCTGTTTATAGAAGACATTGAGAAACAGAAATCCAAGCCAAAAAGTCTTTTTCTCCACTCTTTTTTATTTTATTTTTAAGCAACCAACTCAGCTGGGGCTGCCTGTACCAGCAGCCTGCCTCAAACCCAGAGGAATTTGTGAAGATGCCTCGTTAGTTTTCAAGTCAGCCCGTTATCAGCGTATGAACAGGCACAGAGAAAACTGGAAGATAAGCTCGAGAGAAAGCAAACTGCGCTCTGTTCTGCAATAGATTCTCCAAGCTGAATATAAAAACAAAATAATTAAAAAAAGCAAGCTTTGTTTTTTTATTTGTGCTTTCCATCAGAATATATTCCAAGATTTTTATTTTTCTTTTGGCCTAGAATTTCTTTTACTTCTAAACAGGCACCTGGTGGGGACTCAGGCTGCAGAAGCTGCTGAAGCAGTTTCTCTCTCCCAGCACTGCAGCCGACACCAGCGCAGTGGCCACCGGGGGTCAGCACCGCAGCAGAACGGACATTTAATTTTTAAATACCAGCTTTTCTAGAAAAAAAAGAATTATTTAAGTTGTGGGTACCGACCGCAGCCACGCAGAGATTGATGGAGAGGCGTGTCTGAGAGGGGCTGGATTGTCTAGCAAGATTTTTTAAGAAGTCGTGCCTAGAGCTCTTTTTTTTTTAAAAAAAAAAAAAAAAAGAAAAGAAAAAAGGTCCTTTGCCATTATTAGCTGCCCGCAGGTGAAAGCAAGAGGAGAAAGCCCAGCTCCTGTGCAATCATACCAATGACATCCTGAGTTAACCTGTTGTTGGACACGTAAGTGGAATCTTCCCAGACCAAACCGAGCCACTCCAGCACTTTGCACTGGGAATCTTTAAGACAGCTGGGAAAATAAGGCAACTCTCCTGGCAACCTGCTAATGTGGTATCCAGCGAAGCTCAAAAATTTTTAAAAGTTACTGGAAGGAATATCCCCAGGAAACACCCAGAAAGACTTTGCTACCTGCAACTCAGGAGGTAATTTTGCAGACAAACTGCAATGCAATCAGAGGGCAAATTCGCGTGGCCGGGCAAGTACCTGCGCGAGCATGAGAGCTCGGAGCTCTGCCTGCAGCGGCTGGGAAATGAGGATAAAAAGGGTAAATTAACCTGCCCAGAGCTCTGTGCTGCCACAGCCAGGTCACTCTTAATATTTCCAATTAATGTAAGGGAACCGAAGTACCTTTGCACCCTGCTGCACCTGCCCGCAAGGCTTACAGGCCATTCCAGAAAGCACCAAACCCTTATTTAAAGCCTTTAGAAATTAGACGTACGCTGCCAGCGAAGCACGCAAGTGCTGGTTATCACTTGGTTTCTACCAATAAAGGCGAGGGGTCCCCCACGTACACGGAAGACTGAGGCAGGCACAGAGGGTTTGTCCTGCCTTCCTCTGCTCAGGCTGACTGCTGCTGCGAGAGCCAGCGGCACTTTCCTGCAGTCCCCAGCCCCTCCAGACAGTGCAGATCAGGCATTACAGGAAACGGCACATAATGGGGTTCTGGAGCAGCCGCACGCAAAAATTAATTCCATCCACTGGAGGTGCAGAACAGATGGGGAGCGGTAAGTGAGCCGAGAGTAATTCCCAGGAACCCCGCAGGCTGGCTCGCCTTGCCACGCACGGCTCCTGCTCAGAGGGAGGAAGGGCAGAGCTGCCCCTTTTTCCTCCCCGGCTGCACAGCGCGGAGCAGCCCACGGCTCTAAGATGCCCTGATGCTTTGCAAGCTTTCTCCTTGCCCACTCTCGCTGCGCCACCCCTCCCGGGGATGTCATGGAGTCACCGGGTCGCGCCACTCCGCTGTGTCTCCGTGATGTCACGGATCCTCAGGGCTATTTCGGGCAAACCTGAGGCTGAGCTGTTCAATTTTGCAGCCACTGAAGCAGCCTGTACCTTTGTTCTGGCATCTGCAAAACCAAGCTAATAATAAGCACCTCTGTAAGACAACCTGAGCAGCTCGAATGAGGAGCTGAAGCTATTTTTATCCACACGGAAAGGCGCTGCGGGGAGAACCAAGTGCCATTTTGCTGCAGGCTCTGTGTATGCTCAGATCATCAAACACCTTTCGTTTTGACCAAGCCTTTACAGGCAAACTCTGAGTTTCCTGAAATTTATTTGCAGCCTCCTCGGCAGTGCTGCGCACCCAGAAAGTACCACCCTGTGCTGCAGGGACAAGGGCGCTCGGTCCCCATCCCTGCATCTGGCTGCAGCTCCCAGCACAGAGAGCCGCCGGTGCCTGTTCAGCACGTGTGCCAGAGATCGTGCAGCATTGCTCGAGCAATTGGGTGATCAGGAAAAAACGAACAGTAGAATTACAAATAAATTTAATTACCTGGAACTTACTTCTCAGCACACCAGGCAGTGAAGCCCAACTAGCAGAGCGGCACAAACACGGAGCTTGAGCCGAGATGAACGAATCGTATAATTAACCAGGCTGCCGGCAATTTGCTCCAAGGTCACCAGCTCTCGCTGCTTTACTGGGAGCTCTTAAAAAGTGCTTTTTGGATCAAGTCTTACAGAATGATACTGCAAAAAAATGTCCGGATGTATCAGCTGACAACACAGTCCTCGTCTGCAACCCTCGACCCTTGGGACCCAGCAGTATTTTCTTTTTCTCCTGCAGAAAAAACCACCAGCTTCTCTACCCTAACCTGTTTTCTCTTTATGCAGAGGTTTGATTACACAACACTTTCATTCCCCAAACTAGCAGAATCCAAATATAGTTTCTTGGACAATTTCATATATTTTGTTTCATTCAAAGCCAGGATAACGTGTAGATATTTCAAGACTCTTGTATTTTGGCTTGGTAGGAATGTCGTCTTTTGGAAAGATCTACACATTTTTCATTTCATCGTGGCAGCCATTGCATTAGTCACGATGATAAAGTACAGACACAATCCCTCAGCCTTGTTCAGCTGATCCCCAAATAAAATGGCCTGAATATGTTCTAGTAAAATACCTTCATTATCTCACATCAGAATTTAGGCAACTTAAAAATATCCACTTACACAAATCCCATCTAGCTAGATCAAAAATCCCCACCTTCCGTAAAATAGGATAAAGCTGTAATAAAGGCAAATACCTTGCTTAATGCCTTTCACTCCACTCTGCTTTTAACAATGCACGGCCATTAGAGTTGGCCTCAGAGACCTCCAGACAAAGAAAGGATAACTAATTCCTATTTGTAGCTGCAAATCTAATCATACGCATGTTTTCAGTTCATTATTTTGGTGTCATAAAAATACGATGGTTGCTTTCAATTTGAAGGAATTACTATATCCTTATACTTCCATATCCATGAACATTAATTGACAAAACCAAATTTGTCCGTCAGAAGAGCACATGAACACTGCCCATAATTTCATCAGGAGTAAATCGGCTGCCAAGTGGTTACCACACAGATGCTGTAATAATTGAGTCTGTCTGTTGAGCTGACAGGGAACAAATCTATCTAATTTATGCAAAGAGAAATATTTTCAGTATTTGCTTTCTGTTTTCTGTTGTTGGGGTGGGGTTTTTTAGTCAGGTACTCAACGGCGTATTGGCAGTCCTAACATTTCGGAAGAGCTTCTCCTCTCAGTTCGAAGGAGAAATCCCCCCGCTGTGTGCTAAACCCACAGAGGCAGGTACACACACATGACCTCGTATCGCTTATTATGCCCACAGCCACTTCCCCCTTCTCCCTCCCACGGCTGCTCTGGTTTTCTGCAGATTACCCACATCTGTGTGGGTTCACCTCACAGGAGGGACTGTCCCATGACGCAGAGGGGACAGGAGCTGCTGCCCACGGTGGGGCTGGGGGGCAGACCCACACCCCAGGCATCCCCTCGGCTCCGGGCTGCTGCCGCCTGGCCCAGCAGCCCCAAGCACCAGCCCCACCACTGGGAATGTGGACTGGGCTCCAGCCCAAGACCAGCTTTCCCTGCTGCATTAATACCCAGACACCCTGCATTCCTTTTTTTTGGAAAACACTGGTTTTTCTCCACTCTCCCCAGGAGGCACAGTCCATCGCCCTGGTCACTAGAAACAGCTCAGCTCTGCTGGAAGAGACCCTGATCCATCACCTCGGCCGTGCGGTGCAATACCCATGAGCTTTTCAAATCAGAAAAAATCCAAACCAGGAAACCCACCTGCAGATGACAAACCCTCCAACCTTACGCCCCAATTTGCTCACTGAAGTGCAGTCTCCACTGATCTCTAACACGCTTCCAATTAATATTTCTTGCGCATTAGCTAGTCGTCGCCTTTTGTGCCCCTGCCCTTCGGAACCTTGTGCAGCACCCTGGGGTCGCCTGCAGCTTCCTGAGCACGTAGCAACAGCACAATATTCGTGTGATTAAAAGGAGAACATTGCAAAGAGATAAAAGCCACAAACAGCAAGAGAACTCCAGGCACGAGGCACCAATCGCCGTTGTTCTCCTGGGGAGCGCAATGCTACCTTACAGAGTGAACAGAGAAATAAATGTCATTTTTTTTTATCCCTAGTAACAGCTCATCCCACTGGCTGGAAACGAAAAATCTTAGTGATCTTGCCATTTCATTTCTGTGGCTCCTTAATCTATTCAGCTCAGGCAGGAGCACGTCATCTGTCAAAGAAGATTTTTTACTTATTGCTTTTCTGGGGAGAGGTGAAGGACTTTTCCTCCAAGTGCTGGAGAGAATCATATCATCCTGATTTTCCCCAAAACACAAAACTCAAAGGGCTTCCGGAGTAGTTTGCTTCTGATACATTTCTTGTCATCTCAGAAAAAGAAGGAGTTTCGCTTCAATGGAAGCGACCCCTCTTTCTACACCAACATGCACAAGGTCATTTAGCACGACACAGCCTGCCGGGAGGTTGGCAGGGATCTCATCCCCACATTCCGAGCACGGAGATTTACGCCGGTCGCTCTCAGGTTGCTGAACCTGCCCTAACACCAGGACCTGCACACACCCCGGTGACAGCTCTAGCCCGAGGGAGCAGAAATCTTCATGGGCAGGCAGAGGTAGTTAAACGAAAAAAGCAACCTTCCTGCCCTTGCCATTGAATTTCTAGGAAATAACAGCCAGGCTGTTCTGTGACGCTGCAGTAAATGATTTTCTGTTCCTGGTTTCTGCCGGGCTGGTGCGACAGCTTCCGGGACCCACGCTGAGCATCACCAGCCTATCGCCCGGCAGGACCAGGCTCTCGGGGACACTGAATTCATCTCACCTCACTCGCCAGATACCTGCTCCTGCTCCTTATTTCCCCAAAACCAGGAGATGTGCTCACGCACAGGCCTAACCTGCAGCACGCTAATTAAACAAGACCGTTGCAATCATCTTTGGAAACAAAATCTCTCTGCTACACGCTGTCTTCTCTTGGGAGAGCAAACGAAACAACTTGTTACCATGAAAAATTTATCACTGTCTAATGCACGGAGGAAACCTAATGCGCAAAATACTAAGGAACACATCTCCAGCCCTGATTCCGTGTGGTCTCAAACCACCCGATCCAAGCAAATTTTGTGCTGACTGTTTTCTCGTGTGGTTCGTGGGAGGAAAGAAGAGCTGTCACAAAAGGTTTGCTCAAACGCTGTCGTAGCTGGAGCCCGAGCTCACCGAAGGGTTGCGCTTAAGCAAAGTCAGGACGAGAAATGATTGCAGCTTTGATGTGAACCCATTAAATCATCTTTCTCTGTGCATGTGTGGCAGAAAATAAGGGACATGGCTCCCAGAGTGTCTGGGAGGCACCACTAACCTCAGCTTTTGGGAAGATGGTGAAACCGTATCACCTCCGCTCCGTTTCAGCCCCAGGTAAAAGGTCTGAAAGCAGATCCTGTTTGGCTGGGGTTTAATTAAATCGTGGGAGAACATGCAAGGGGCTGAAGGACAGAAAACACAAGAGCACAGATGGTAAATGTTCGGCTCCTCGGACTCATTTTGAGAGGTCAGAGATTTCCTTCAACATCTTGCAGGGGGCTGGGATTTTCCCATCAAGAACTCTTCCCCACTGGCAGGAGCATTGATAGGAACAGCAACACCTTCCCCACTCTCCAAGGGGCTTCCCCGGCGATCGACCCCCGCTCGCAGCTTCCCTGCTCGCTGCTGACGCTGCTGAGAACTCCTTTTGCTGCCGGCACTTCCCTGGCGCAGAGCGGCAAGGGGGGACAGTGGTTTCCCCAGGGAGGTGAAATCTGCCTCTGCAGGGAAAGGAAAACTTGGGAAGAGGAGCGAGGTTCGGGCTCCCAGGAGGCTGTTTGCTCCTCGTGCCCATCGCAGCTCGAGGTGGGAGCCGCGTTGCCCCTCGTGCTCTGCCTCCGGAGGGCCACTGCCTCGTGTCACAGCCCTCTGCTCCCTCCGGGGGCGGCTCAATGGCTTCATCCCCCTCACACTCACCTGCTCAGAGAAGCCCCTTGGTGTTGCATGGAAGGAAACATCACTGGATGCCTTAAGACAGAGTTTTGCTTCACAGACTGAAAAGAAAACCGCAGAGCGACAGGGTATCTCCGTGCAAATGGGCACGCAGATACAACCCACATTTTGTGAGAGCTCTAGGTTTGGTTTACGGTTCAAAGCACAGCTTCCTTCAGATTCCACACACATCAGATTCGCCCTCTTTGCTTCAAGGAGTCCAGCTCCTGAGGAAAACTTCACCCGGGTCAGAGAGCACGTAGCAGATTTCTTTTTAAAATGTTATTTTGTTCATCTAAAAACCACATTCAGGCACCAGAGGAAGGAATCCTATGTACAATTTTCCACACAGTTTTTTGCAGTAAGATGCCAGACCAGGTGAGATTTCAGGAGGTTCATGCTGCAGGACAAATACATCGCGCAGGTAATGCCGCATCTCTCATACCTCACGTTCCTCTTGAGAGGAACTGGATCAAGAGCTAGAACCCAAATCCAGAGGAAAAAGACAAAAGCTTTGAGCCCCATGACATTTATTTCCATAGAAGAACACCTACGAACTTCGCATCACATCCTTAATTTTCCACTCGGTAGCTAAACTAAACTCACATCCATTTGTGGAGCAACCATTAGAGCAGGCTACAAAACACATATACTGAATAACATTTATGCATCCAACATATGATATTAGTGCAAAATCTCGAAGTCTAGGTGATTTTTGAACTACTTGAGCTTTCTTGTTCATTCTGCTCACATCTTGAACCGAGTTCCTCATTTCATAACAAACGGAAAATTAACTGGCAAGATACAAAAAAAAAAAATCAGGAACACAGATCAGCAACATCTGTGAGCCAAAGAATTAACAGAAAAGAGCAATTAATCTAATGGAGCAGTGAGTCAGTGAATGTCACATGGCGGTGAGGCCAGAAAACTGCATTATGCACAAGTTGCTTGGAATTTCCCTGCATATAAAGTAAGTGGTTTCTCTGCCAAGGCTAATTCTTCAAGAGAGCCCTCGACTCTCCTTGAGATCAGGTCTCACTCCATACACTCAATACTTCACAGGAGGGCAGAGGGGAAATACCCCTCAAAAACGAGACAAAAGAATTTAAGTTTGGTGGTACCAATCATAATTCCTTTAGATAATTTTTTTTCTTTAATTCAGAAACTCTCAAGTGGAAAAAAATACAAAAAACCTAAAGCCTTTCATTTTGGTATTAGCAAAATTTATAGTGTGATTCTGTGCCAGATTCAAATTCGTGCTTCGAACAAGAAAAATTCTCCAGCACTGTCTGGTAGAGAGGACCTAGAGCTAAGCTGGGGAGTATTTAGGACTGGGTTATGAAGACAGCCTCTTCCCAATTACTCCTTTTGGAGATCACCAGCCTTGTAGGTGAGCTGGACCAGGTGAAAACCCAACCAACCTGAAACGAAAGCCTTATTCCCTGAGCAATCCTAGGTAGGAATTACAGCTCCTCCCTTGAAATTACACTCTCTCGAAAGGTGACCGTATCCCCGGGCATCACTGACAAGATCTTTCGGGCATGAGGCAAATTTAATGCCTGCAACAGCAAGGACCTATCGCTTTGGGAGACCAGAGCTTTGTCTTCCAGTCTGTACTGCTCCCTGTGCTCAAAGGCAATAAATAACCCAGGTGACTGCAAGGAACACATCCCAGCAAACAAATTGATTGAGGCATAATAAACTCAGTAAGGTAAGCGGCAGCAGTACAGAAGGACAGAACAGGAAGACAGAAAAATATTCAGAAGAGCATCCTGTGTAATGTACCAGTAAACAGTGCTGCAGAGGTTAAATAAAGATCGAGTGCTTGTGTGAAGGCCAAACCAGCTTCGGAGCAGGGCTCCCATATGACAACGTACTCTTCAGACCAATACAGTGATTACCACAGAACATCCGAGGGTATTATGCAAATCTACAAAACCTGTGCATGAATAATCAGCCAATTATGCAGAATCAGCTGCACACAAAAAAAACTTGTCACGCCTTCCCTGAAATGGGAAGACATGCAGGAGAGAAGTCAACTTTCAAGGCATTCAGTATTTGTTTTTCAGAGCAAGCTGGTGAAGAGCAGCGTTAGGCAAGAGGGACACACACCTGCCGTGCGTCTTCCGCTCCCTCCCCAGAGGACACCGCTACACAAAACCTACGGAGTATCATGCGAGCAGACCCCAGCTCTTCTTGCTTTGAAGGAAAAGAGTCCTCGTAACAAAGGCAGAAGCTATAGGAAGCATCAGATCTTTCCAGGCGGTACACGAAAAGTTGTGCTGTCGAGCCTGTGATTTATTTAGAGCTCAGCATTTCTCCAGGCGCACAGCCTGACATTTAATGGAGGCCAGGACCTTTATCATTCAAGCACACCGGAGTGTTATTAAAGAAAAAGAAAAAAAAAGCCCAAACGTCACTAACAGCAGTAATATGGTACTGGGTGTCTACGGGTCTCACTCATGAAATTCGGACCGTACGGGTCAGAACCTGGCTCCACACAGCTCCTCAAAAATCACTGCTGCAGAAGAATCACAGGGGGCACGATCTGCGATTCTTTTTTTGCAAAGACTCTCAAATCTGGTTTTATGGTTTGCAAAGGCGCTCGCACAGCCCCGGCTGTGCAAGCGCCTTTGCAAACCATAAAACCAGCTTCTACCCCAAATCCTATCAAAAGGATCCATCAGAAGGACAAAAATCTCATGGCTGAGTTACTGAGGTGGGATTCCAAAGCCCTGGATTCACAGGTGTCCTCTCTGGCATTTCTCTATGAGAAAGGGAAAGGAAGAGCAAAGCAAACAAAAATGACCAACGGTGTTTTCCCACATGGTTGGTCCTACTCAGTGGGAAAACAAATTGCTCGCTCAGGACCAGGGCTTTCTCACACCTCTCTTTTGTGTAACCTTCAACATAACGGATCCACAACCTTTGGACTGATCTCAGGCCACAGAATACAAAAAATTAATTCCAAACCCTCTTGAAAAAAACTACCTGACATTTTGTTGGAGGCAGCAGCATGATCACAGGCTTGATTAACTCTGTAATTGTCAGCTAATGAGTCATTTTTCTAGCTCAGCTTATGAAAGTACTACAAGAGGCACAACAGAATTCACAGAGACACACAGCAAAACCCTAATATAGAATACTTTGGCTCTCACCGTGTAAATAGAAACACTACACTCTAAGCATCATTAGTAACAGAATTGGTTGGGGAGAAGAGAGGGCAAAATGAGGAGGGAGAGGGAGGGATGGGATGCTTTGGAGAACATATTTTCGAAGATATATGCACCATCACAAAGAGTAATAAAGTACCAGCAGGTCCAAGTAAATCAAGGCCTGGAAATTCAGAGCAAGTGTTGTTTTGGCATCATCGCAAAAAAAAATACAGGCTTTCTCCACAGCCATAAGTAAATACATAAACACATGCATCCGTTCTCTGAGCTACCTGCAAGGTAGGGGTAAGAAAAAAGAGCGCAAGTCCTGCAAGTCCATCAAGCCAATCTACCAGCCTCAGGAGCTCGGATACGAAGGAGGAGGCTGGTGCAAAGCTGCGGGGTGCCCGATGGAGCGGTGCTTCAGAGCACCTGTGCAGAACAAGTAAGAAGAGCAAGGGGCGAAAATGGAAAAGTTGAGATTAGTCACGTTAGACACTCCCTTCTGAATACCCAGGAGGCAGAGACAACAGCTAATCACACCGCTCTGCAGAGAGTTAGCAATAAATGAAAACAGCTGGGAACAGGAACCGAGCGTCCAGGTGCTACAGTAACACAAACAGCCAGAAAAAGCAAAGTAAAAAAACCAAACGCTCGGTCCTCCCTAGAACCTAACACCAAAGCAGAGATCCCCGCGCCTGGAGACGCTCGATGCTGCGACAGCCACCCTCCCAACCGGCCTCCAGCTCCGGTGTCACTGCTCTGAGACTGGAACCGTGTGCGCACACCCAGCCCCAGCGGTCACCGCCACTGCCGGGCGAAGGGCGGCGTGTTCCAGTCCGCCTTACCCCAAACACGCCACCGTGCCGCCCCTCGCCGCAAAGGGACACACAACGCCTTTAAGGGGCTTGGGGGGAAGGTGAGGCAGGCGGGGGTCACTGCAGCCTCCCCTTGGGAAAACACCAGGTTTGGGGAAGAACTTGGGAAACGGGAGGGGAGCGAGGACACGAAAGACACTGCAGAGCAGGAGGCGAGATGCAGGGTGCCCGCGCGTCCCCCTCTTACCCGCTGCCATCAGCTGGCACTGCTGCCCGAACACTTGCGAGAAGGTAACGGGGCCCGCCGCGGCGCTGGGGGTCACCGGCGAGGAGTCCATCGCTCTCCTGGGGTCCTTGGCGTTAGTCATGGGCAGAGCCGGCAGCTCCGAGAGGCCTCCGGGCGCCGCAGCTCCTCAGGGCAGCAGGAGCCCCCCCGAGCAGCCGGGCCTCGCCCGAGCCCAAGGGCTGCTCCTCTCGCCTCTCGTCCAGAGAAAGCACCAGCGGGCGGGTTCTCAGGGGAGCGCCACCGGTATTACCACCGACACCCGTCTCCGCCGCTCCCAGGAGTTCCGCCGCGGGTCCGGCGGCCTCAGCCCCGGTGAGCTGCGACTCCCGCGGGGGCGCCTGCCGGAGCCGCTGCAAAGCCGCCAGGCTCTCTTCTCCTCCCCGCAGCGCTGAGATGTCTAAACCCGGCGGCTGCCTCGTCCATCAGCCCGGGCACATCCCCCGCGCAGGACCCGCCCGTCCGTCCCGCCCGCCGGCGGCGCCGAGGCCGCTAGGAGGTGCTGGGCTACCAGAAGGATCCCTGCCTCGCTCCGCGGTCCGGGAGGGGGGTCGGAGCCCAACCTTCCCGTCAGGAGGCTCGAGGAGGCTGCCGGCTGATGACGCCGGTGGCAGAGGAGTCCCGGGGGCTGCGCCGGGCCCGGCCCCCCCAGCAGCGGCGGCAGCAGCAGCAGCAGCCTCCGCTCCCGGGGGCACAAGCCCCGCCGCGCCCTGGGTTGCTCCTTCCTTCCAGCCTCCCCGCAGCCGAGGGGGAGGAGGCTGGAGCCGCCGTTCAGCAGCCGCTCCGCTGCCCGGCTGCGGCGGCCGCCCCCTCCCTCCTGCCCCGGCCCCCCCACGCAGGCGCAGGGAAGCGCTAAAACCCGGCCTGGCGGCCCCCGGCTCCCTCCCGGAGCCCCCTCCCGCCTGCTGGCGGCGGAGGCTGCCCCCGAACCCGCCGGGGTGCCCTGGCTCTGCCCTCCGCGGAGGTGCGGCCGCTGCGGGACCCTCTCGGTGCCGGCCCCGGGCGGCGGTGGGGTAGAGGGACCGAAAGCGAACCCCCGGCAAAACCTGGCACAGCTGATTTGTCTTCGAACGAAGTTTTTTAAAGTACTTCCCCCGCCAACGCGAGGGGAGCCCTAAAAGATGTTGTCCTCCATGAGTCATCGGGGCTTTCTTTGGGGAGCCAGCTGGGAAGAAAGGCTGGGAGTGCACCCACCGTGACCCGGGGGCAAATAAAAAGCTGACAGATATTTGGGTCGGAAAGCCCAGGGTAGAGCATGCCAGGCCCTTACAGGCAGCTGTAAACCTGGGCGAGGCAGGGAGATATTCCCAGCTCCTTTCTGCCAGCTGGGGCATAGAGAGGCGAGATAGACACTTGGGGATTCAGCAGCACAGAATTGAAGTCGGGTCCCCAGGTCTGTGCTGCAGCAGCACCACTCCTCCGGCAGCACCGCTGCACAGGGAGGATGCTCAGCCGGAACCAGCGTTGCCCAGAAAATACCAACTTCAGCGTTTTATTGTGTCTGTTTCTTCTCACTGCTAGTCTGAAGAAACCAGCAGGTTTGGCCCTTTACCAGCTGTTAAACTGGTTTTGTGCTGTGCAGGCTCTCATCTCCCGTGGGACTGCTCCTTCCTATGGTTCCCATAATTAGTATCTTCACCAATGACATGGACAGTGGGATCAAGCACATCTCAACAGCAAGTTTGTGGGTGACACCAAGCTGAGTGGTGTGGTCACCGCACCAGGGGGGACAGGATGTCCTCCAGAGGCACCTGGACGAGCTGGCTGGAGAAGAGGGTCCCTGTGAACCTCTTGGGGTTCAACAAGACTCGGGACAAGGTCCTGCCCCTGGCTCAGGCCCATCCTCGTTATCGGTACAGGCTGGGGGATGATGTGCTGGAGAGCAGCCCCGAGGAAAAGGACTCAGAGGTGTTGGTGGACGAAAAGCCACCAAGTGGTGAGCCACCAAGGCACGCTGGCAGCCCCAAAGGCCAGTTGCACCCTGGGCTGTGGCCAGCCGGGCGAGAGAGAGGGCGTCCTGCCCCTCTGCTCTGCGCCGGGCAGAGCCCAGCCGAAGTGCTGTGTACTGAGGATGCCTTGCCAGCCCTCGCCTCCCCCAAACCCCCCTGGCCCCAGGGAGAAGCTCCAAGGACACCCACACCACCGGGTCCAGGGCCGGGCCTCCCCCAGACCCCCCTGGGGCGGGGGGAAAACCCTGCCCAGGCCCTGCGGTGCCTGGGGGGCAGCAACGGGAGAGCACGGCCGGATCAGCACAGACAAACAACAGTCGCAAATTCCCACAAGTGTTTCCTTCCAGTTTAATCATCGCTGTCATCAGCACCTCAGTCAGCCCATGCTGCCCTGGGAGTAGGTATCCCGGGCTCCCTTTCTGTTTGGCGGAAGGGCAGGACAAGATCAGCGGATCCAGTTGGACGATTGCCAGCACCTAGGAGGGAAGAAGCAAGATCCAACGTTAGCTGCAGAGCAGACCCAGCCTGGGAAGCCCACAGACGACTCTCAGCTGTGACAGGATCCTGTCCCGATCTGGTGAGATCCAGCCCCCCAGAGGAAAGAGAGAAGGAAAGGGGCACACCCAAAGGAGCAGAGAAGCTTTTCCCTGTTTGACCCTCGGGCAAAAAACGCCCCTGAGAGAAAGTCCAGAGGCTGCGCATGACCAAGAAACCCCCAAATGGCATCTACTTACACTGCAGGCCCCCAGGCCGCTTGGCCTTCAAGTGCCCCATCGTCCTGGGAAGTTGAACAGGGGGCTTCTACGGAGCACGAGCTTTCCGCCAGCTTCTGCCTTCCTCCCGACCAAAACACAGGGTCAACTGTCTCGGAACAGGAGAAGCCCCCCTGCCGAAGCCAGGCCAAGGAAACATCCCAGCAGAGCACAGATCCACCCCTCCTGCATGCAGACAGACACAACCTGTCCTGCCAAACACCTTCTCTCTACGCCCACCATGTTCAGACGGAGCCTGCAAAGCCAACCAGCACCTCGGGGCTCCAGAGGGACAATTGCCATGAAATAGGTTCCAGTCTCCTCTGGAGAAATGGTTATGGGCTCTGGGCTACGGCCCCCAACGGCACCTGTCTCATGCTCTGCAGGATGAGCAAGTCACTTCTTTCCGCTACTTCCACCTGGCCAGGAATTGCACAGAAAAGCCTTTCCCCGCTTCTGAATCCCAAGCAAAACCCAAGCATAATCCTGACCCTGCATGACGATTGAAGAACCCCATCTGGAGCTGCTCACCTGAGCCCAAGAGCTTGTGGTCCAACCTCTCCACTGCTGCTTCCAGAGCGCTAAGTCTCTTGTCCATCTCCTTTCTCCAAGGGGCAACGGCCTCTTCTGTTGCAGCCTGACCTGCTGCCAATGCCTAAAGCAGAAGAGGCAACTTCAAGCAGCAGAAAGAAAAAGGCAATGCCCACCCCGCTCAACACACACACACCTGCTCCTTCTGCTCACTGTACATGCAAACTCGCATTAGGCAGCCCACAACACTGTGCGACGGCCACGAGGAGAAGGCTGCCCATTTTTCACGGGTCCCATGACACACACCAAAGCACTGGGATGCAGCCATTTGCAGCTCCTCAGCTTCCCGACGGGAAAGCCGAATGCCCCACACCAACCAGGAGCGCCAGATGCCCGAGACGAAAGACCTACAAGCCCTGGGCACAACCACCCACAAACGCCACGCGGACTGCAGATCCCGACGGAACATCAGCTGACCTGCTCCACTCTCCCGCCCTCTTGCGCTCGCTGCTCACCCTGTTCTCCATAGAGCGCTGCTGGGGAATGACTCACCTCTGAAGTGCCACCCTGCAGGTGATGGGGAAGAAGACCCACACGCACTCGAATTTCACGGCTTTTAGCTTTGAGCTGATCAAGTGTTTCGGTCGCCGACAAAAGCCGTGCATGGAATTTGCAGTCCTGTAGATGGGGAAAATACAATCTGCCTTAGGCAGGGGGCTCTAACACTGAACATCGGGTTCGTCTCCCGTCCTCTTGCACTCGCTGCTCACCCTGCTTTCCACAGAGCGCTGCTGGGGAATGACTCACCTCTGAAGTACCATCCTCCAGTGACGGGGCGGAAGTCCTACAAGCTCCCGAATTTTAGCGTCAAGCTTCTCAAGTGTTTCGATCGCCAACTCACGCTCTACAGAGAACGCACACGCCTGTAGATGGGGAAGAAACAATCTGCCTCAGGCAGCGGGCTCTAACACCGCACATCGGGTTGGGTGGCTCTAACAAGGAGCTGCCTCAAGAGCCGACTGAGCTTTTCTGGGTGAAAGGGGAGCAGGCAAGGAGGAGAAAGGAGCTACAAGCCCCCTCTAGCTTGGAGGCTGAATGATGTTGAAGCTCACAATATCCTCACACAAACCTCTCCTGTATTTGTTCCAAGCATGTTGTCTCCTCCTGCTCTCTGAAGGCAAAGAGCAGCTTCATACATACTGACATGTTCACACAGGAGCATACCTCGACCATGGCGTTGGCCTCCTCCTCTCGCAAGCGGGAATTCTCTCGCTCCAGGAAATTGATCTCCTGTTGAGAAGCTTGGAGGGAAGTCTTTGCTTCATAGAGCAATCTGGTCCTAGCATTCCACTCTTTTATCAGCGGTCCCACTGGACTCTGGAGAAACAAGAAAGGTCATCTTGATCTGTGTCCCAGTACATATCGAACTCTCTCAGCCTCTCCTCCATCATCTTTACCAAGTCTAGGGAGACGGGAGAGGTGCCTGAGGACTGGAGGGAAGCAAATGTCACTCCAGTCTTCAAAAAGGACAAGAAGGAGGACCCGGGTAACTATAGACCGGTCAGCCTCACCTCCATCCCTGGGAAAGTGATGGAACGACTTATCCTTGGTGCCATCACAAGGCATATCAGGGATAAGAGGGTCATTAGAGACAGTCAACACGGCTTCACCAAGGGGAAGTCGTGCTTGACTAACCTCATAGCCTTTTACGAGGATATAACAAGGTGGAGAGATGATGGCAGAGCGGTGGATGTGGCCTACCTTGACTTCAGTAAAGCATTTGACACAGTCTCCCACAGCATCCTTGCTGCTAAACTGAGGAAGTGTGGGCTGGACTGTAGGGGAATTTCTTGTGGAGCAGAGGCGCGGTATCCCTTTAAAGGTTTGGACAACCCGGCTTAGGCCTAAACAAAGGCTCTGTCCTTGAAGCTGCCTTGGGGCATGGAGAGGAGGAGGTTTATCTGTTTTGTGAAGAGCCTTGCTGGGGGGGAGAAGGGGGGGGCGAGAGCCGCCTGCACAGTGGAATGGCACTACCCAATAAAATGCTGGCATGTGTAAACCTGTGACTGACCAACTCTGTGAAGGGGCAGGCACGGGGACACTGCTCAACTGTATCTATTGAGCTGTGCGGGGCAATAAAGGGAGAACGGCTTGTAGCCGTATCGGTGGGATGGTCGTTACTTGGCTGGCTCTCTGAAGGGACCCTTCTTCACTAGACTCTCAGGTAGTGAGGTGGACTGCAAACTGGCTGAGGGAAAGAAGCCAAAGAGTTGTGGTCAATGGGGCGGAGTCTGGTTGGAGGCCTGTATCCAGTGGAGTCCCTCAAGGGTCGGTACTGGGACCAGTATTATTCAATATATTCATCAATGACTTGGATGAGGGACTAGAGAGTACTGTCAGCAAGTTTGCTGATGACACCAAGCTGGGAGGAGTGGCTGACACACCAGCAGGCTGTGCTGCCTGTCAGAGAGACCTGGACAGGCTGGAGAGTTGGGTGGGGAAAAATTTAATGAAATATAACAAGGGTAAATGTAGAGTCTTGCATCTGGGTAGGAACAGCCCCAGGTTCCAGTATAAGTTGGGGAATGACTTATTAGAGAGCAGTGTAGGGGAAAGGGACCTGGGAGTCTTGGTGGGCAGCAGGATGACCATGAGCCAGCACTGTGCCCTTGTGGCCAGGAAGGCCAATGGCATCCTGGGGTGTGTTAGAAGGGGGGTGGTTAGTAGGTTGAGAGAGGTTCTCCTTCCCCTCTACTCTGCCCTGGTGAGACCCCATCTGGAATATTGTGTCCAGTTCTGGGCCCCTCAGTGCAAGAAAGACAGGGAAGTGCTGGAGAGAGTCCAGCACAGGGCAACTGGGATGATTAAGGGAGTGGAGCATCTCCCTTATGAGAAAAGACTGAGGGAGCTGGGGCTCTTTAGTTTGGAGAAGAGGAGACTGAGGGGTGACCTGATTAATGTTTACAAATACATAAAGGGGGAGTGTAGAGGAATTTCTTGTGGAGCAGAGGCGCGGTATTACTTTAAGGACGTGGACAACCCAGCTTAGGCCTAAACAGAGGCTCTGTCCTTGAAGCTGCCTTGGAACACAGGGAGGAGGAGGTTTTATCTGTTTTGTGAGAGCTTTGCGAGATGCCTGGGGGGAGGTGCTGGCCCCGGTGGCAGAAGGGGGGGTGATAGCCGCTGGCATAGTGGAATGGCACTACCCAATAAAACGCTGGCGCGTGTAAACCTGTAACAGACCAACTCTGTGAAGGGGCAGGCGCAGGGACACTGCTGAACTGTATATATTGAGCTGTCCGGAGCAATAAAGGAAGGACGATCTGTAGCCATATTGGTGTGATGGTCGTTAGCTTGGCCGGCTCTCCGAAGGGACCCTCTTCATCTGGCGCCTGAACAAGGGACCCTCTATGGACGCTTAAATGCGGATTGCTTAAATGCGGGAAGACTCCGAAGCATCGGACGTGAGCCGATTTGGGAGCCGGAGAGCTGGAGGCAGGAGAGTTCCAGGTGTGACCAAAAGGGCACCGGAGACCAGAGGTTGAGCAGCCGATCAAGCCCCTGCCAAGGTAAGACCGTGATGGAAATGGACGCGGCAACTCGCCTCCTTAGTATACTCTCTGAGAGAGGAGGAAAAGTAAAGGAGCGAGACGTATTAGCCCCATGGGCTTGGAAACGGGAGAAAATGAACGACCCGTCATTAATCTTTAGTTCCACGGAATGGCGTGAAGTAGGAGACTTTTTGTGGGACTGTACTCTAGAGGGAGGAAAAGAAGGAAAGGAAGCGAAAGAACTAGGAACAGTTTGGAAAACCGTAATACGCACTCTAGAAATCATGCAAGCAGAAAAGAAAGTTGCTGCGGCAGCAATCGAAGCGTTGGGGGGAGGGCAGGAAAGGAAAAAGGCAAAGCAAGAAACTCCCTGCTCGTCCCGACTGGGTGGAAGGAAAAAAAAAAGAAAAAGGAGAAACTGCACTGCGTTGCAGAATTAAGACTTTCGTCCTTGAGCTGAGCTCTTTTCTAAACAAGTGCATAACTCTTGCTTGCTAATTATGAAAAGAGACCCTGACCAGCCAGGTACAGCTCATGTTGAGAGCTTGTCCATGAGAATGAAGATAAGACGCTGCTTGTACACCAGATGTGCATGGGAGTGAACGGGAGAGTGTGATCAAAACAGACCTGGGAAATTCTGCTCTCCCTGTGTGATAACAACGTGACTGAAGTAATACTTGAGGTAATAAGAAAAAAAAAAAAAAAAAAAAAAAGGAGGGGGGGGAAGAAGGAAGATCAGGATGAACCCCTGAAAGAGATGCTGAACAAACTCGCTGAATTATCAACTAGACAGCAAGAAATAGAAGAAACCCTTAAACCAGTTCAGCTCCCCCATTACCATCAGCTCCCTCACTCAAGCCTGATTTTCAAGCTTGAACCATAAAGGATCCTTTGCAATAGGGATGGAGCGGTGTCATCAGAGACGCTATAACAGAGGGAGATTGGGAAGCAGCCAGTTCGATTGCGTGTCCTGTTATTATTAATAACGGACAAGGGACCTGGGAACCGCATGATCCCGCATGATGTGGCTGTGCAGCATCCTGTCACTTCAGCAGCGCAGCAGCAACACGACCGTGCACTGGGCCTGCCTGTTGAACCCCTTGTTTCGCCCAGTGACGTGATGGGACCCTGAGGTACTGATTACCAACGACGACATGGATTGGACTGGCAGAAGATGCTTACGGCTGATGGCAGAGCAATTATGGGAAAATGTGACTGTTCTCAATGTTACCTGTTGTATTAATATGTATCCTCTTTGTGTGACTAACAATGAAGCTTATATTGGTTGTGTAATCAAAGCCACATAGTAGGTGTTAAGGTTTATGTACTAACCAGCAGAGTGATCTTTCTTTAGCTAAAAGCAAGGCAGGGAAACCAGCTGCCTTTTGCTTTGTTAGAAGTGTGTGATTAAGGATCAAAGTATGATTTAGGGTGATGGGTGTGAGAACTTTGACAGGATGAATTAAGAGTTTAGTTAAGGCATTTTTGGTTATTGCAGTTTTAATTGTTATAGGCTTAGTTATGTTTAGTTGTTTGATAAGTATAATCAAGAAGCAGGCTAGCAGACGAAGCCTGGGTTGTCCAAAAAGAAAGAGGGGGATATGTAGAGGAATTTCTTGTGGAGCAGAGGCGCGGTATTACTTTAAGGACGTGGACAACCCAGCTTAGACCTAAACAGAGGCTCTGTCCTTGAAGCTGCCTTGGAACACAGGGAGGAGGAGGTTTTATCTGTTTTGTGAGAGCTTTGCGAGATGCTGGCCCCGGGGGCAGAAGGGGGGGTGATAGCCGCTGGCATAGTGGAATGGCACTACCCAATAAAACGCTGGCGCGTGTAAACCTATAACAGACCAACTCTGTGAAGGGGCAGGCGCGGGGACACTGCTGAACTGTATATATTGAGCTGTCCGGAGCAATAAAGGGAGGACAATCTGTAGCCATATTGGTGTGATGGTCGTTAGCTTGGCCGGCTCTCCGAAGGGACCCTCTTCAGGGGAGTGTCAGGAGGATGGAGCCAGGCTCTTCTCGGTGACAACCAATGATAGGACAAGTGGTAATGGGCTGAAACTGGAACATAAGAGGTTCCGCTTAAACTCGAGAAGAAACTTCTTCTCAGTGAGGGTGACGGAGCCCTGGCACAGGCTGCCCAGGGAGGTTGTGGAGTCTCCTTCTCTGGAGACATTCAAGACCTGCCTGGACACATTCCTACGTAGCATTATCGAGGCGTTCCTGCTCTGGCAGGCGGATTGGACTTGATGATCTTTCGAGGTCCCTTAACAGTGAAGATGTCAAACTCTATACAGATACATCCAAGTATGCAAATACGCTCAAAGACCCAAAAGAACACGTTAATACGGGACCCACACCTTCCGGATGGCAGCAAGGTCCCGAGCAGGGAAAAAAGGTCCCAGGTTGGACTCAGCCCAGAGTCCAGTGACAGCCCAAAAACAAAACCAGAAAAGGAGCTGCATCGCTCCCACGCGGGGCGGGGGACAGGGGACAAGCTGTCCTGATGAGCAGAGCTCCTCTGCACCGTGGAAACAGGAGCCGGGAACACCAGCAGCACGGGGAGAGGTAAGGAGCAGCCGGTGGCCGCCCTCCCAGCCCAGCAGCACCAAGGGCTCAGGGCTCTGCTCAGGGGCCCTTTTACAGTGAGCACCACGGGAAGGAACACCACGATGGGTCACCTGGCCCAGCCTCTCCTCCCCCCTTGTGACTGCCCCCTGGGCCAGGAGCCCCGGAGAACTTTGATCCTGGTGGTCCCCAACCAGGTCACCCCCCACCCCAGCTGAGGTGCCCATGGGACTCCCCAGTCCCACTGCTCCCACGGCGGGAGAACGGGGCTGGGGGCACAAAACAAAAAACAAGGGAGCAGAGTGCAGGGTCCCCTTTCCCGTGGGAGAAGGGGTCCCTGGGAGACAGGGTCAGCCCCGGGATCAGCTGTACCCCGGGTGCTCTGTGCACAAGGGGTCAGGCCAGGGAGCACCAGCACCCCGCAGCCTGGGGCCACGGCGCTGGGACCGCTGTGGCACTGAGCTCTCGCACCCCCCGAGCAAGGGCAGCGCCACCACAGCCTCATCCTGCGTGGTCGCCCTGCCCAGGCCCCCAAAACCTCCCACATCCATCCCACAGCAGAATCCAGGGGTTCTGACTCAAAACGGTCACTGCAGCTCTGCCCAACAGCTCAGCAGGGCGAGTGTTTTACCTCAGCTCTGACACCCAAAGGAATCCTCATCGTCTTCCTACTCTACCTTGCTCTGTTTCGCAGCCAATCGACTCCTCGGAAGGACCGAGCTCTGTATGCTGGCACAGCGGGGAAATGCCACCAGGAGCAGTGGGAGGCTAAAAAAATTATTCAGATAAGATTTGTCTTGCTCTTCCCCTTTCAGAGGGGCCTTCGGGAGCCGCTGAAGTGGCATTCACAAGACGGAACAGACGAGGGAACACAACTCAAAAGATTTTTAGTCCTTTTTCACTGCTTTTTACTGAAAACAAGAAACAGCGACTGCAAAACTCATTCCATTCAACTTAAGGCAGACCAGGGTTCCGTTAACCCGTTATCTGGGCAGCAAAGGACACAGACATTGCGATCAGTGAAAAAAAATACCTGGACGCCAAGTGCGGCCACGTCGCAGAGAGCTAGAGGTGCTCTCCTCCGCCAGCGCGGAGCCTCCGGGCCGACACGTGTCCCGGCAAAGGGGCTTTCTTCCCCCAGCCCTGCTCCGTCCCTGACCCGTCCCTCCAGCTCAGCGCCAGCCTCCGTCTTCTATTGCACAGCGAGGGCAGCGTTCACAGCTGAGGTTTCTCAGGACAAACATCTCCACAGACAAAGGCCACCGGGAGCACCGACGCCAAGTCATTGCGGGCGCAGACTTCATCCGGCCGCGGCGAAGTAACTCTCGCACTTGGTGGGGACCTCGGAGCCCACACGTCACGTGCACGCGAAGAAGAATTTCTTCCGGAGGAAGTTGAAGCAGCCCGGGATCTGCTTGTACGTCCCCTTGGCAGAGACAGCGTTTGCCACCTGAGAACAGAAGCAGAGCGGGTGAGGAGCTTTTCCAACTCGTGCGGCACGACCTCTCTCGGGCAGCAGGGTGACAAGGACGGGGAGCAGGATGGTGGGACAGCAGAGCAGGCAGGTCTCCTAAAATGGGACGTTTTTGCTGGCAAAAACAAAGGGGACTCAAGGAAACGTAATGTTTGAAGAAACCCTGGTGGTACCAGCCACCGCTGCCTCCGGTAGGTGCTTCTCAGCATGAACCACAACTCCCTCCTGCCCTCTGCGGTTCACTTAGAAGCACACTCCCCTCCGGCTCGTTGTCCTCCAGACATGCCTGTCACTCCCCCAAGGTCCCTTCCCTCCCACCGAACACCAACCCGTGGAGAGAGGCTCTCACGCCAAAGAAGCGCCGTGACACCAGGAAGGCAACAAAAAAGCAGGTCCTCTCTCCCCTGCTGCCTCCATGCAAAGCTTTTCTGCTACCCCCGGAGCACAGCACAAGCGTGTGAGGACACTTGTCCCCAGCTCTGGCAATCTTCTCTGGCCAGCCCAGCACGCAGGGGCAGCCGTTCGTTAGCCACGCTGCTTCCGCGCTCCCTGCGCATCGCGCTCCTCGCTGAGCGGGTCGTGTGAACACAAACATCTGGCCTCACCTTCCCGAGGGTGAGATGCTCCTCAGGACTTACCCTGGTGGCACAGCAGCACCAGAGAGACAACAAGCACCTGGGGAGATCCGCAGGGACGGGAGACCGGGCAGGTCTTCCCCGAGGGCGGGAGGTCTTCCCCGAGATCTGCCCGCACGCGGGGCAGCGCGCTTACCGTGGTGCCCCAAGCCCCATCAGCTTGGGCTTCTGAGGATGGCACAAGCTGTGCGATTTTTTGGCGTGTTTCCTTAGGAAAGATTAAAGCCTCTACTTTCATGATTGCTTCTCCCTAGAGAAACCTCGAGGTGATTTTTGGCAGGTTGAGGCCAGACACTTTCTTCCTAACCAGACCTCTTCACACTACCTCCAGTCAGCCATCGCACAAGCTGAACGCTCAACATCCTCACTCCTTTTTAAAATACAGGCCTCCTTGTCCTGACTGACTGCAGCTCTGTTTCCTTCATCAGGACTACAAAGAGCAGGGGGAAAAAAAGCCATTTACCCGCAGTAACATGTTGAGCAGGTCTTCTGAACGGGCGTACTGCTCCAGCACGCTGTCCAGCGCCTCCACATACCACAAGCCGCTCAACGCCTCCCTCCAGGAGACAAAACCTTCAGAGGAAGGATGAGAACATTACTGCTAAAGCCAGTCTTCTCGTCTCGCCGAGTTACTGCTGCTCCCTGGGTGCCATCTCCACAGGAGGCAGTTGCCCTGAACTGCCCCTGACTTTGGCTGTGAAGCTCTGACTTTTCTGCCAATTCCCCTGTACCCAGCGGAGGATTTGCGCGAGCTGTCTCACCTGGAAAAGCTGAGTAGGACACCAAGATGTCGCTGGGTGTGGGCAAACTGGCTACGGCGTCCGGCTCGTCCACACGACCCAACGGAGTCTGAAAAGGAGTCGCGTCCGATTCCAAAGAGCCTCCAGGAGTTTCGTCTCCAGGGGAATCGCAATCCACCACAAAGCCTCGATCTCTTTGCTCTGCAAAAAGCAGCAAGAAACCAATCCCTGAAATTCATCTTACCCAAGCGCTCAACGGTCAGACATCCTCCGTTAAGAAAAGATGCAAAAAGAAACAAAACAGAATAAAGGCCCTCCAAGGAAACAGCTTTTGGGCCCTTTGGCTGCTCTGCTTGAGTCGGAGCCATCGGTGATTCACACGAGAGTCCGTGCTTCCCCACCAACAGCAGGGCTCAAGACCTGGAGCAGCCCCTCAGCCTGCGCTGCCTGGCTCTGCACTGCAGTTCCTCCTCTCCTTCCATCCCGTGTCTTCCCACCCCACAGGAAAAGTGATCCAGCGTTCCTACCCCGCAGGAAAAGCGATCCAGCGCACGCAAGTTGGGACTGCTCTCCTACAAGAGGCTCACGCCGCAGCCCTTTGACTCAGGCCACACCCACAGCGAGAACGCGGGGCTGAGAGTCAGAGAAAAGAAAGAGATGAAGAAACAGGCGACGAACGAAAGAGGAACAAGAAGCCAAAGCCCAACCACATCTCCGGAGCCTGCTCACACCCACCAGCCGATTTGCTACTGGAGCCAAAACAAAGATTCACCTCCAATACAGGCCTGGATGAAGAAGAGCTTGGGTTTTCCTCTCAGACTCGGGCAATTGGAGCCATTGAAATAGTTCACAATCTTCTCTATTGGAATGGGTTTTCCATCCATCCCATAAATGCCTCCGGGAAACTGAATATGGCTCGTCTGCAAGGGGAGAATCCAGGAGCGAGTAATGCGGAAGGGGAGGCCGGATTCAAGGGAACGGGCTTCCATTGGGTGCCGCGAACAAATCTCCCTCCTTCACGTCTGTGCAAAGGCACCACCAGGTCAGGGCCAGGGGACACCCGGGGGGCGTGTGGAACACACCGGAGCCCAGCAATCCAACTCCTCCCGCTACCCAACTCCTGTCCTGCCTCCCCCAGCGATGGGGTTCTCCATCCCCCGGGACAACGGGCACGTAACACACACTGTTTCCTAACGACTGCTCTCCTCATCCTTCGAGGCCTCCCACTTGCGATAAAAAGGCTTTATTACTAACAGCAAGGCCTCCGACTTCCATGAATATTACTGACAGCATCTCCTCATCAGAGCGGGAGAAGCAGGAAGGACTCAATGACCACAACACAAGGGTTAACGCTCCTTCCCTTCGCTCTCTGCCCCTTGCTCGGTTCTGAGTTATGCAGCCCGACTTCCAAAACAGAGAACGCTCGTCCACAGGCAACACTGGACCAGACTACACTGGAGAAGCTCCCGTGTTGTTTAACCCAGACACGACAGCAAGAACTCTTTGCAAGGGCAGAACGGCCACGACAGACATTTCCCTCCCCCGTGGGCAGCCGGCCTGACGAGCCAAGGGAGAGACGTGACGAACCCACCTGACACCCGTGAGAAAGGACAACCACGACGCAGCAGTCCAAGGCGCTGTGGTCCCGCTGCGCCAGCGTCTGCAGCTCTGCAACCATTTCCTACGAGGAAAACATCATGTAAGAGTTTTCTGAACTGTACCTCAGGCACAGATTACTGCTGGGCCCTGCTCCTGTCGATCTCTCACGGCTGTGCTGCTCAGGAGGATCCAGTCGGTCTCTCTGCACCCCACATACAGGCGGCAAAAGCTGTCAGCAGAGAGCGAGTATTTTGCAGTTTTGCTGTTATTTAACACGGTTGCTTTAATCACACAGATTTCTCTCCTCGCTGCCTTCTTTACAACTCAGCAACGTAAACCAAACTGCACTTCCACACCACTCCGAGGAGCAGCGAGGACCGGGCAGCTCACAGCCGCAGCTGCACACAGCAAGGGCTGTCAGAGCTACCCCGGGAACACAACCGCACCCATCTGCCCACAAACCACATGCCAGCAATCAAAATTCAGGGGGATGAGCATGTGCAAGGTCCTTCTCCTTCTGCAACTGCACCATGACAACAGGATAAGAGGACAGCAGCAGCTGATTATTTCTTTGTGCTGTGCAGGGTGGGGCTTTCGGCGTGCTGCCAACACGGGGTACATCCCACAGAACGCTCCCGTCGCTGCCGGGGGCTCGCCTCTCGTCCCGCGTGTCAGCTGGGTGCAGTCGGCCTCACCTGGGCTTTCAGATCCCGCCGGGTCAGGACGTTGAAGCGCAAGGCCCTGAAGCGCTTCTCCAGCTTCTCACAGTCCACCTCGGAGCCGGCTCGAGTCGACAGATCCGAGTCTCTGCTGAAGTTCACGTTGTTGAGGATCAGGCAGTGTCCGCACGGGTCCGCTTTCAGCTCGTAAACCTGGCAGGCACACGGCACAATTAAACACCCCCTGAGCGGGAGTGCTTGCTGGCTGCTCCAAGAGGACACAACCTCCGAGGGCAATGGGAGCCCTTAAAGCAGCTCCCTTCACGGCTTTTTCACTTGTCCAGGCCTAGGGATGGATGAGAACACCCGTCCTCTGCAGGCACGGTGTTACCAGCAGCCAAGGGAACACAAACCAACCTGCCAAATCACCGACAGCCTTGCAGGAAAACTGCCTGCTCCTTCACCTGCAGCGTCTCTGATGGCCAGCTGAAATCTCTGGGAGGTTTTTTAGGCACCATCATTCAACGTCACCAAGAGAGCCCACATGAGGAGCCAACAGAACGGGCAGACAGATCTCCCAGAGACTCGGCTTTACCATCGACAACAGCACCACGGGAATTTTACGAGGGCTTCCCAAACACCCGCGCCAATACGGCCACAAGCCCTGCCCACACCCGGCCAAATGCCTCACCCCAGGCACCCGCAGGCTGTCAGGAGGCAGCTCCCGACGTGGTCACAACACTCGCTTCCCTGAGCGTTTCCCAACGCCCCGACACAGGCTGCACGTGTCTGTCTCTCAACACCAGGATTACAAACACGCAACTTGGTGCCTTTGGAAGGAAAGGAAGCGCGAGCTGTAGCTCTGTGTCAGGGTGTGTGGGCTGGAGCTGCGGGAATCTCAAGGAGGAGCTGACTAACGACTGACCCGCTCGGAGCCGATCAGCCCCGTCACAGCAGCCTCGGCCTTGGAAAAACCACTCGGGGAACACAAAGCAAGAACCAGCTGCCCGGGGCTGCTTTTCAGCTTCCACCCACAGGGCACGGAGCTTTCGCTTAACAGGGAACACGTCTGGGCTAAGCAAACACTAACCAGATCGCGGTTCCTCCTGTCAACAGCCAAACCTGCAACACACGACAAGGGCAGGGCATTTAGTGTTCTGCACTCCATGAGCCATTATACACCTTCCCCCCAGAATTCACACCAATCCTTCCCTGTCACCCGCGACACGTCAGTAACACGTGGGAATCTCCCCTTCCCACCCCACCACACGCTGGAAACGAGCACTGATGCGCTGTCTCTCCCGAAGAGCCTGGGACGCGGCTTACCCCGGGCTGCTGTGGGAGGCTGTTCTTCGCTCTCAGCTTGGACCGGGATGGACAAACGTTCAGGGAGGTTCCCATCTGTAACAACACAGGACAGTCGGGTCTCACCTTCTCCCCCTTCCAATTTCATGCTACAAGTACCCAGCCCAGGGTCCCCAGAAGCAGCCACCTGTCGCAGTGACCCTGCTGCAAGGCTGAGATACAACATCGCGTCCGTCTCCCCCTTTTCAGGGCTCGACAGAACAAAGACTCTTCTTGCAACCGCATGAGCCGGACGTACAGGCAGATTCGGCAGCACGCAAGTGGGCCATGAGGTGGCAAAATCTATTTTCACCAAGGTACCATGGAAACCGTGCAAAAACACAGAGGAGGAAGCTCCTGACACCGTGAGCACATGGGCCGAGCTTCAAAGCTTCCACCACGGGAAAGCACGATGTCCTCCCAATAGTTCTGCACAGAGACCTCTACAAACTGCGCCCTAGGATAGAAAAATCGGGTCTATGTCCCAGTCCATGTCCCCCAGCGAGAGGGATCTCAGTTGCCATCCGCCATGCTGCTGTTTGCCCAGAAAACAACCACACTCTTAAATACTTACTTTTATGATGCTTCGCTCCCGGCAAGTCCAGCTCGACGGGCCTCAGGTCCCCGAGCTGCGGTGGCACCGGCGGGCACTCACACTCCTCTAGCAGCACGTCCGCGAGGTCTCCCTGCCCAGTTTCCCGCAGAATCGAGATGAAGATGGGAAAAGCCCCTTTCCCTCGAGTCTCCAGGTCAATGAGCAGCTCTCGGGCTTGGTCTGCTCGGCTGCCGGCGCTCTGCGGAGGAGGAAAGCCCAGGACAAGGTGTGTTCACCCCAGGCCAAGGCACGCTGCCCGGCCAGCCCTTCCGACAGGCACCCAGAGAAGAGAAACGTGGGGATCCACATCGACCGCACCTACACGGAGCAAATGAGACCAAGACTGAGCAGACACAGCCACAGAGACCCCCCGACCACCACCAGAACCCCAGCCCCAACCCTCCCTCCGACCGCGAAGCCCTGCCACCTCCCCGGGCCCAGGGAGCTGCAGCCCAGCGTGGGGCTTGGAGGCAGAGGGAGGAGGGAGCACCCCCAGGCTGCCCCCGGGGGACAAACAGGCCCCCCCCGAACCTGGCCCCAGTGTGCGGGACAAGGTGAGACCCCCCAGGCCTGTCACTGGTCATGGAGAGGGGAAACTGGGGCCCGTTAAGCCCCTTAATTATGATGGGGGGTGTCTGACACCTCTTATCGGCAGGGCCTGGAGGGGGGAGGGACAAGGGCCACCCCCAGGCCTGTCAAGGCAGTGAGGGGACACAGGGCCCTCCCTTGGGCCCATCACCAGGGCTGAGGGGACATGGGGGCCACCCCCAGGCCGGTCACCAGGGCCACGGGGACAACGGAGTCCTGTCTTGGGCCCCTCACCACGGCTGAGGGGACACGGGGACCACACCCTGGCCTGTCACTGGGGTGAAGAGACACGGGGCCCTCCCGCGGGCCTGTCACCGGCCTTGAGGGGACCTGTGGGCCAGCCGCGAGGCCCCTCACCAGGATGCGGGGACACGGGGGCCACTCCTCAGGCGTGTCACCAGGGCTCAGGGGACACAGGACCCTCCCTCGGTCCTGTCACCAGGGCTCAGGGGACACAGGACCCTCCCTCGGTCCTGTCACCAGGGCTCAGGGGACACAGGACCCTGCCCTGGGCCTCTCACCGAGACGAAGGCACACGGGGACCACCCCCCCGCCAGTCGCTGGGGCTGAGGGGACCCGAGGCCCCCCCCGGGGCCCCTCCCCGGGGCTCAGGGACACGGGCCCGCTCCCGCCGCCGGCCCACCTGCAGCTCCTCGAGCATGGGCCGGGTGAAGAGCCCGCGCTCCTCCAGCCGAGCCCAGAGCGGCTCCACCCGCAGGGCCGCCACCAGCCGCGCCCGCCCCCGCCGCAGGGCCCGCCGCCGCGCCTCCTCCATGGCGGCGCCTCCCCGGCTCCGGCGGCGGCGCCGCTCTGGCCGCTCGCCTCCGTGGCCGGAAGCGGCGCGTCTCCATGGCGACGCGGGGCGGGCGCGCCGGAAGCGGCGGCGCAGGGCGGGGGCGGGCCGCGGCCCTCGCCGGTCCCCGCAGCGCCGGTGCCTGCGCCGAGCGGCCGCCGCGCCTCTGCCCGCCGGGGCCATGGAGCTGGGGCGGGCGGCGCTGGCCTGGGCCGCCGCCCTGCTGCTGGCGGCGCTGGGAGCGCAGGCCGCGGCGGCGGCGGCGGCGGAGTTCGACCCGTACCGCGTCCTGGGGCTGGGCCGGAGCTGCAGCCAGGCCGACATCAAGAAGGCCTACAAGCGGCTCGCCCGGGAATGGTACGTGCCTGCCCTCCGCCCCGGCTCGGACGGCCCCGCCGCGCTCCGGCCCGCGCCGGGACACGGGGACACGGGGACACACCCGGACACGCGGGGACACACACAGGCCCGGTGGCGTTCGGCTGACAGGGCCGCGCCGCTGGGCTCTGGGGGGCGGTGGCGCCGCTGGGGGGGTGGCAGTACCCACCCGCTCTGGCCGCCCGTGCCGGGTGAGGCCTGGCAGGCGGTCAGAGACAGCGCCGTGTCCCCCCCCGCAGTCCCCCTGACACCCGGCAGACACCTGCACGCCAGCTCTGAAACCTTTTGCTGGCAGGGGAGAAGTTCTCCCTGACCCAGCCGGGAACGCTTAATCCTTAATGCCTCAGTCTCGGTTTGTACATCGGTGGCCAGGGGCAGCTCAGCCCCCAGCCGGAGGGAAACAGTTGTCCACAGCCTGCAGCCACTAGATTGAGTCAGTGCATGTCCCTAGACACCAGACAGCAAGAAAAGGAGCCCTCTGGTTGGCGCTGCTCAAGGAGCTGCCTACCTGCTCGGCATCCGTCCCCTTCTCGCCCAGCAGGACGCTGGGAGTGGGTCAGCAGCGTGGGAGCTGAACAGCAGGCCCAGGGATGCTCCAGTTTAGCTCAGGACATTTGGCTCCTAAGAAAGGACAGGCATTTCATTGCAGTGATATTTAACATCTCTAGAAATACCCTGTGCTAGAAATGGGGGTTATTCACACCAGCGTTCTTAGTAAAAAGCATTCCAGAAGGGAGGACAACTCAGGAAAGAACATAGAAGAATTCAGATATTATTCGTGATGAGATGTCATCGGCAATAAATTGTAACAAGTGAGAACTCGTTTCTTGTGTGTCAGAAGTCAGTGTTTCGTGTTAAAAGACGGACACTCTGAAAAAAAATAAAGCACAGATAAGGATTTTTGCATTTGCTCCCAGCACAGCACTGTCACAAGAAGGGCTGGCGAAATCAATGTCTGGATGCATGGGGAAGCAATTATTTCTCCATAGACAACACCACTGAGATCAGTTCTGGAACGCTTATGCAATTCTGATGCCTGTGTCATGCCAGCAAAATTGAGTATTTTGTAGAACTCGCAATGCATTTGAAGCAATGCACTTAAGGTTTGGCATCAGAGACAGCAATTAAACATATTTGTTTTGTTTAGCTTACACCTCCATCAATCCTTGGCTGAAAAGAATGTTGTTTGGTTGTGTTTTATTCTTTCCAAAAAATAAAAGTTGGAATGCCACAGAAGAAAAATTGTGTCAGTGGTGGAGAGAGAAAAAGTCCTACTCTAAAAGACTTAGAGAATTCTCTGGGTAGGTTATCAAAAGTATGACTGGAGTATGGCTTAATTAATATATAGATATCCTTGTAGAAATGAAATACTGACTACGAAAGGACTGTAGGCACAAAGGACTGAAGGGCAAAGGACTGCTACGCACGAAGAGAAGCTGAACTCGGACACAGACGTTATATACTGGGACAGAGTACGAAATAAAATAGTCTGGGTATTTCCCTTCTCAAGGTTACCAAGAGGCATCCCTAAACCCCAGGTGAGCCAGAATCACTGCACTTCGTAGAGAAGCCACAGAAGGAAGCTCAGAGCGTCTGTCACTTACGCACTCCGGCTGTACGAAGGTTCAACATACAAGAGAGTAAATATATTGTGCAGGTGACAGGGTGGGAGTACAATCAGGAGCAACGTGCCTTACAGAACATATTTGCTGCTGTGCTGCTGGCCCCAAGCAGCCTGTGCCACGGAGCTCCAGCTGGAGGGGTGTGGGGGAGACGAGCCTGGAGATAACCCCCTCTCGGCGAGTTCTTAGCGCAGCCATTGACACTGGCAAAGCAAGGGCAAAGAAACCAGTTAATAGAAAGCCAACGAACCCTGCGAAGCCCTGCTGAAGTCAAGGTGACCCAAAACTTAGCAGAGCAGTAGCAGGGGAGGAGCATTTGCCTTAGCATCTCGCCTGGAAGATAATATTTCCAAAGCAGGGTAACCTTTAACAACTGCCTCTTCTTCTTCCAAGGCAGCTGCGAAGCGAGGCATAAAACAAATGCAGCGGCAGCTTGGAATTCTCTCCTTCCCCCAAGCACCTGTCTGTCCCCCTCCTCTTCTTCAGTGGAGAACAAGTGACGATTGTCCATGATCAGTAAGCCAGAACGTGCTGCTCTGTCAGCCTCCCAGCCTAGCTCAGCCCTAAACCGAGAGAAGCACCTCCCGCACCCGAGGGCACGGCCGCTATTTCTGGGCGCCCTCTGCCGCCCTTGCGGGACCGGCCTGAGGGCATCCCCCGCCCGCTCACCCGTCACCTCTGAGCAGCCACTGTGGCTCGGGGCAAAGCCACCCAGCCCGCGCAGCAAGGCTCTGCTGCTCCCCGCCCGGGGAAATGCTGCTGAGCAGCGCTCGATGTACGCTGCCATTTCTCCTGCTCTCCCGCAGCTGCCCCGTCTCACACAGGAGATGACAAGCTGCCGGGGATCTCAGGTGTGAGGTACTTGTGTCCTCCGTGCCCACTAAGGGTGGGATTTTGGTTTTTTGCCTTGAGCACACACAATACTCGGGATGTCCTATAGCCTCGAAGGACGATTTGCAGTTGGCACCGGCATCACAGACTGAAACAGCCCGAGATGTGCTGTGAGGGGACTCTGCTGTCCCCATCCTCCTGCCCCCGGCAGCTGGAAGGCAGCATGATACGTACAGTGGCACGATAAACAGGATCATATATTATTACTGTTAATATAATTATTGTTATAATAAACAGTAGCTTTGTTATGAGAAAGTCTGTCTCCTTACCTCTTTTTGAAGGTTGTCTTCTCCCCAAAAAGCCACATCTCTCACAAAAAGGAGTAATTAGTGCTGCTTTGTGTGACAGCTCACACAGACGGAGGGAAGTATGGAGCTACTAAGTCAGAGAATACTTCAGAAGGTTCTCATGTCAGTTCAGCAAAACCTGATCACTCAAAACTTAACTGAAACTGAACTTAATAAAATCCACGGAGCTGTGACACTGCAAAAGGACATTGATTGAGGCTGCCGCAGGCAGGACAGTGACGTGCTATGGTGACAACAGTGGTTTTTTTTTACTGACAGATTTATAATTGCATAAGGAATGCTTGGATTTTCTGGGGCGAAAGAGCCATTTTTAGCCTATCTGAAATTGATATTAATACCCCTACTTCAGCCCTTGCCAAACCCGTTTGTTGTATCTGCTGGTGGTTTTAAATAATGTGGCTGAATTAAGGCACCAGTGACGGATGGCTGCAATTCCCTCGCTCAAGTGCTGAGTGCCTTCGCCCTGGGCGTGGTATAAAATTCCCCCTCAAGGCGCTGTGCTGGAGCACATCCTCTAACAGAGAGGTATGAAACAGGCACCGTCTCTCGGGTGTAAAAGTCCCTCCCACTTCATGCCCTGCTCCCACTTCACCTCCCGACAGCAGCCCTTGAAGTTCACGGCATTGTGTCGCCTCCACGCCGCCGCATCACTTCAGCGAGAGGTTTGGCTTTGAATGGGGAGTCCAAACTCCCAAGGGCTTGCGTGCCACTCACCTGAGCGTGCAGACCCAGAGTCTGAAGCTGTCAGGAGAGCTCGGTCTGCAGTAGTTACTGTTCGCGTGCACGGAGCTTGGTAGACCAAGGTGACATCTCTGTCTCCTTCCTCCTCTCCTGCCACCCACCAGAAAAGCCCCAAACTGCTCAGAGCTAGAACACGCCGGATCTTCACTTGAAAGATTCCCTTTGCTGAAATAATAATAAGTATTTCCTTAATGCAGTTTGTCACGTTAATTTATTGTTGTTCTTTTGCTTTACATAGCGGACAGACAACAGAGCTTTCAGTCTTCCAGAGCAATGCTCAGAACCCAAGCGCCAGCCGGGTAGTACCACATCTCCACGTGGTTTATTCCAGATAAACTTCCGGGTACCAGCGCTGTCACGAGAGCACTGCAGAACTGCCAGTGTTAGCCTCGCACATTCCTACATGCAAAACCTGAGCTTTTTCCCCACCTTCTCCTTCAATTTTCACAAGAACTTGTGACATTAGTCAAGGGCAAAATTTCACGTTTCATCAGCAGGCACGGGGGAGGTTAAAAATTTGCTGCAAAACTGTGAAATCTGCCTTGGAAAAAAAAAATTTTTAATGGCATACTCTCCTGAATTGACACTGAATGAAATATCCTTGTCATTCTAGAGAAGTGACACCATTTTGAAACAATTCTTTTTTTCTGCAAGAAGAATCAACTCTGTCACCCTCCCCAAAAACTGCATTTGTTATCTGAGGGAAAATGATGAAAAGTCCGGTGCAACCATGGGCTGTCTCTTCTCAGTGACGCGGAGATTCTTCTGCCACCGCTTAGACCGTAATGGATCCTTCAAACAGACCAGTACAATATAAAGCTGTTTGCTGCGGTCTCTTGGTTGAATAACACGTTATAAAACTTTAAAAATGGAGCATTTACACCCAGGGACATAAAGACGTGCTTTTCAAATTGTAAATACATATTTACAGGCTTGTGTGATAAACCACAACTTCTCTGGGAAAAGTGTTCATATGTCCCAGCAATTTGCACACTTCTCTCCTTGAGTTTGTCAGTTATTACAGTTCATACCACCCTAAAAAAAAGCAGCAAAAAATAAATTGCACAAAAGTGACCTCTAATAACCTCATTGGTATGCCTTAAAGGCACTAAACTCAGCAGCATCCATGCCCCAAACTCTGTACTTAATTTAACTTACTGTTGCTGGAAGTTGAGTGGGTCTCAGAAGAACTGATTGTTTAAAGCAGGATTTGGGCTGCATGGCAAGAAAGCTCCTCAGCAATAATCCTCAAGGGACCGGGGAGAATTTACACAGTAAGTGTCATCTTCACCACAACGCCTGACAGAGCTGCACTGGGAAAGTCAAGGGCACGTCGTGCGGGTGCCGTAAGGCAGAGCATGCTGGAGCTGGGCTTTATCTGTACGGTCATTTTCCAAATGATCTACATGCTGCCCAGGCACACAGGAAGATCATTCCTGTTTGAAAGAACAGGGTTTACCATACTAATACTACACGAAGAGAGGAAGGAAGAAATGTGGAGAGAAAATAAAGAGAAAGATAACATGCACAACTGAAGCGAGCCAAACCGATCAGAGAGCTGCATGTGCACGCCAGCTTCTTGGAGATACACTTAAGGCCAGGAAACTTCACTTCTGTGCTATTTGACCAGGATTTACCAAGCTGCCTAGCAGATCTGGATACTCACTTCTGACTCGCTTTAAGCAGTGATGAGCATCTCAGTCTTCCAAGGCTGCTGTGAAAAGTTTCAGCCTTCGTTTGGAATTAGTACGCCGCGTGTTTCAAGAGGAAATTATTGCTAGCAAAAAGCTCCAGAGGGGACAAATCCTAGAGACTCTCCACTCGAGGAAAGAGAGCAGCCAGCAGCGGCACAAGCTCCCCGCAAAGCCTGCGTCTCAACGGTCTCACAGCCTTGAACCCGAAGCATCGCTTCCAGCACGGGAGGGGATCTAGCTTTTTATGGCTCATGTAATTCTCAGCATCTCAGCCTTCCCCCAAACCACAATTGCACTTAGAAAGCCTCCAGGAGGGCATTATCCACACAAATCTGCAGCTAGATAACACAAGATCCTGAAGACCTTTTACTTCCAATTCAAACAACACGCAGCTAAAACATTTTTATGGTGAACAAAACCAATGTTGCTCATTTAAAGCTTTTGTGTTCATTTTGAACAATTTGATTTTCACCAAAACTATAAAAAATTAACAGTTTTCAGCGATTTCATACATATATATTAATATATATGTCATATATATGTGAAGATATACATAAAATTGATCCTTCTTTTGACATTTTCAGGGTGGCGGGAAGGAGTTTCAACTGGGCACTTGTTTTTTCTTAACTAACATGTGCATACACAGATGTGTGCTTATCTGCGTGGAGTGCAAAGAAGAATAAATCGACTGAAATACGGGGAAATTGGGCAGTGAACCACCTTGGCCTCCTTGAAATATCCCAAGCCCGGACACTACATCAGCAGGGATCCTGCAAAAACTTGTGTGGTCAGACGGAACCCATCGTCTCGGAGGTGAAATCTGCAGGGTCCCCTGGCAGCCCCCGTGGGTGACTGTCACCGTTTCGGAGCAGGAGGCGAGAGACCTTTCCGCGCGGCATTTTACCAACTGACCTGCGCTCTGCCTGCGCTGGCCGCCAGCTGCCTTCATGGATGCCCTCTCTACAGGACCACGGAAACTACGTAAGCTGCGCTTGAGGGTCACAGCCACACACTTTGTGTTTAAGGAAAAGCGTTGCTCCATACCGCACAGCAACGCGAGCGTTGGGTCCTTGCAATGAGTGAATAAATCCCACCCACAAGAGTCGCCTGACTGGCAACAAACACAACGGCAGCTTTTGAGCAATGGAGGCTTGTCCCTTTACGACACTGGGCTGTCAGTGCATTTCACAGAGATCATGTGGCTTTCAAAAAAAAAAAAAAAAGTGAGTCCTCACGCATTTTGACAGCAATGGCATCGTCCCCGTTAAAGCTAATGGTACGAAGTCAAGAGACTGGGGTACCCACAGACTTCAGATGTGGAAACTTCAGCAAAATCTGCCCCTCCCTTCAGTGGAATTTCGTGGGACGCCCAGTTCCTTACCCGTTAGGATGTAGAGCAGAAACTAAAATGATGTAACAGTCTTTTCAGAATTTAATTGCATAGTATGTTAAACCCCTCTGTGCTCTACCAGAAAGAAAAGTCTCATCCAGACCCATCAGCCCTCCAAGCACGGTTCATCTGCCTGCATGTGACCGAACGTTTCTCCACGCTATTCCCCTGGCTGTGGACACACGGGCTCCACACAGCAGGGCACCCCGAGATCACCCTCTCGCCAGCATCCACAGCTCGTCACTCTCTGCAGAAGGCAGAAGCCCTGCTCTGCGCTCTCCCTCTCCCTCTGGAAGGAAGGACAACAGGACAGAAGCGTGCCATGGCTTCCAGCAGAAGAAACCGCTGTCCCTGTTACCTACGGAGGAACCGGTCTCACCTCATCTGAGACAAGCAGGAGAGGATAATGCTTGAGGATTACTTCACCTCACTTTTTTCAGTTAAAAACAGTACCTGAAAACACACAGAGAGTTGCTTTTGATCAGAGTCAGCTTTAACATTAACTTGTCAGACTAACCACCCCGTCACGCTGAGCTGGAAGCAGGATGAGTCAGTGAGCGAGTGCTGCGCAGGGAAGAGATGATTTGACTTTTGCTTGGGCTTCCCACAACTACACGGCCCGTGCCACAGCTAGGGAGGTTGACATTGCAGTAGCAACCACTCCTGTTCTTCAGGAGGTAGCAAACCTCAGAACTTTACTAACTTTTCTCCCAAATGTTATCTTTTTGAATATAGTTAACAAAGAACACGTTTTGGGCCGCAGCATCTTGATTTTGGTGGCACTCCTCAGCTTCAGCTTTACACAGTAAAGGAGTATAAAGGAGGTGATTATCTGCATGTTACAGTGGGGGAAACGAAGGCACAGCAGACAGTCTTGTTTAAAGCCAACCAACAGGAATTCAGTTCAGCTTCACCAGTAACACCGGACCAGGTCATTAACCGGTCCAAGCCCACGTAGCTCCATTACATCAGTTTATGTTGCCACAACCCCAGCAGATGTTTCTGTACATGATGACAGCACTGCAATTCGCATCCTAATACCAGTCTTCGGGCTTCTGGCATTAAACCAGAGCTGCCAGCCTCAATACACATTCCCAGATGCACTTTTTTTGGTCAGTTAGTATTTGTTCAGCGTTTACTCGTTCAGCCTAAAAGATCTCAAAGGGTTTTGCCCACTATCGCGAGGAGATACAAACACCGCTCCTTCCAAGATGGGTCAAACCCCATCCTTGCAAAAAGTGACCACCCCTTCAGGCTCCCCACAGGATCCGGAGCAGCAACCTCAAGTCCTAAAAGCTCATAAACACAAGAAAATTCTCCTTACATCTTCCAAGGGGCGAAAGAGCCGACTCTGCCCTAACAGATCCTTCTGATGCAGAGGGCAGAAGCACGCGGCACCAGAGCAGACCTCGTCCCTGAGAGAGGCCCTGTTCCTGACACAGCTCTCCCCCTTCACGCCTGCTTCCTTATCAGCGCCCAGTCACAACAAGAGCAAGGACACCGTGGAGTTTCTGAGGCCCGGAGAGTGTCTGCAAAGGGCCTTGCAGTGTGCGGAACCGCAAGCACGGCGAGCTCTGCGCGTCCTCCCCGGCAGGTTGCCGTACCTGGTTCGGTGGGACCCGCAGAAGAGCCTATTCCTTGAGGACCTGGGGTGCGGAGCAGCTGGGTTTCCTGCAGTGCCGGGTGCTGGTGCTCTGCGCAGCGGAGGAAGGACATCTAGGGGCCGTGCGGAGCCTGTAACTGCACAGAGAGGCAGAAAAAACTCATCGAGGGGCGTTGGCATACCGGGAAAATCAGAGACATGCCTTAAGGACCTACAAGGGCTGTCGTAAGCCACGAGGAAAAAAGCTATGAGATAAAACCCACACACCCTGGAAGTACTGCGAGACACTTCTGAAGCCTAGAGAGGGTTTTGTGGTTTCTTTGGTCTTGTTCCCAGCTTACTGTGTTAGTTTATTTAAGTAGGGAACAGACAACGTCCAGCCTCCCACCCAACGTCCCAGTTGGAGACCCTCCCCAAGCTGGGACAGACACAAATCTGCAGTTACGCACAGAACAACTAAAAGAATCACGGTCTATTTTATCAGGACAATCCATACCAGGTTTTAAAATACATCTTTATGGAAAAGGAATTTCACTCTCTCCATGAGCATACCCCCACAGCTGGTCACTCCTGCCAGGGCCAGCGCCTGCAGCAGGCTCCTGCCACCACGGCCCTGGCAGGCTCGACAGGGACACGCACAGGTCACTGGGGTGAGCGCTGCTGCTGTGCCTTTATCGCAGGTGACACGTTATTTCACTTCAAATTTTAAACTGACTCCAAGAATCCCGACGTGAAAGTGAAAATCAGAGATTTTAACTGGGAGCGCTACATCTCTGCCGACTGCGGCGTGGAGAAGAAACCCGGCCAACGCGAGTCAGAGCAAAGGCAGCAGAGAGGCTTGTGCCCCGCTCTAAACACGCATCTCCGCTCCCATGTGCACCCGAGCTGCACTCCCTCACCCAAAGGGATGTAAAGAAATCCCCGCGCTGTTTTTAAATTCGGCACCTTTCGCTGCGTCCGTGGCACAGGCAGGCACGGGCGCGCTCCCCCTCGCCCCCTCCCCACGGGCACTGCACACCGGCCTCGTCTTTGCCAAGTTGTCACAATTCTAACCCAAACCAACTACTTATGTTCCTCCTCTCTTGAAACATCATTTTATCACATAACAACATGCCTAAGGAAAGCTAGAAGTTTTCCTCCAAGTTATTTCTAGCGCTCAGCGTGCACCCTTTAAAGGAGATTTCAGTTATTGTTTGTCCTTAGACACAGACTGTGCGTTGCACTGTAGCGGCGAGCAACACACAACGTGCAGAATTTTCCATTACAACAGAAAAACCAAACCACAGAAATTTTGAAAAATAAGCGATTCAGTTATTTCCAAATTAAGATTTGTGGTTAAAAATCATCTGCCAAAGTTTTGTTATTGTTATATGTAAATCATACTCTCCAGCCTTTGTGAATTTAACACTGAAGCATTCATCTAACGCATAAGAACCAGAAGTGGTAATGAGGAAGTCAACAAAAGCCAGATTTTGTTGTCCCTTTTAAGGACTGTTACCAAGGGCAACCGCGGAATATCCAAAATGAGTACCAGAAGAGAGCAATTTTAGTTTGTTTTTATTTAGAACATTTCCATTTAAGTAATGCTTAATGTCAAAAAGTTAATTATGACTTGTAAAACTGCAATCAATAACATCTGTGTGTTACTGCATGCAATGAGCCAATGCCTAGATCCCGTGAGAAACCTAAAACAAAAATCAAAACACAACAAAAGCCACAAATCCAAAGAAACAAAGTACCCGAGACATCTGACCCGCGTTTTCAGTTGCACCCCCCTCGCCCTCCCCCAGAGAGAGGACGCTAAAGGCATCTTCAGCCCCTAACTCCATCCAGCTTCAAAGCTCGTTACTTGGAAATTGAGGCTCAGAGGAACACGATGAAAAGGGATTGTTTTTCTAAACGGACCCTGAGGTGGGGTTCGGAATGAAGCTCTTGCTGTTGCCTTTCCCCCCTGCTCTCGAGCCTCGAAACCTCGCAGTGACGCGCGGGCACGGCAGCAGCATCTGCTCCGCGAAAGCAGTCGGGGAACGGGTGCCCTTCTCTGCACCGCTGCCACCCCGGACGGGATTGATAACTCTATTTTTAAGGGGTCTGTTTCCAGAAGCACAGAAATATAACAAGGGTAAGTGTAGAGTCTTGAATCTGGGTAGGAACAGCCCCAGGTTCCAGTATAAGTTGGGGAATGACTTATTAGAGAGCAGTGTAGGGGAAAGGGACCTGGGAGTCTTGGTGGGCAGCAGGATGACCATGAGCCAGCACTGTGCCCTTGTGGCCAAGAAGGCCAATGGCATCCTGGGGTGTGTTAGAAGGGGGGTGGTTAGTAGGTCGAGAGAGGTTCTCCTTCCCCTCTACTCTGCCCTGGTGAGACCCCATCTGGAATATTGTGTCCAGTGCTGGGCCCCTCAGTTCAAGAAAGACAGGGAACTGCTGGAGAGAGTCCAGCACAGGGCAACTGGGATGATGGAGGGAGTGGAGCATCTCCCTTATGAGGAAAGGCTGAGGGAGCTGGGGCTCTTTAGTTTGGAGAAGAGGAGACTGAGGGGTGACCTCATTAATGTTTACAAATATATAAAGGGGGAGTGTCACAAGGATGGAGCCAGGCTCTTCTCGGTGACAACCAATGATAGGACAAGGGGTAATGGGCTGAAACTGGAACATAAGAGGTTCCGCTTAAACTCGAGAAGAAACTTCTTCTCAGTGAGGGTGACGGAGCCCTGGCACAGGCTGCCCAGGGAGGTCGTGGAGTCTCCTTCTCTGGAGACATTCAAGACCCGCCTGGACACGTTCCTGTGTAGCATTATCGAGGCGTTCCTGCTCTGGCAGGGGGATTGGACTTGATGATCTTTCGAGGTCCCTTCCAATCCCTGACATTCTGTGATTCGGTGATGTCCCCCTGCCTCAGGAGAACCTCCCGGGGTGCGCGAGGCAGGCCAGCCTTGGAGGGGGAGGGGAGCAGCAACACCCCCAGCCCACAGGAGCAGGGACTGAGGTGGCTTTTTATAGCCCTGTCACTCCGCACCTGCTCCCACCGTCACCCGGGCTGGGCTGAGCGAAGCCCGGCGAAAGGAAAGGGGATCCCTGGGGGCCCAGCAACACCGGCTCTGCGGGGACCCCACCTGCAACCCGCACCCACCCGTGCCCCGGCCAGCCCTCTCCAAAGCGGCGTTTTGGAGCAGTCCTAGCCAGAAGGAAAAAAGCGGAGGGGGTTAAGAAGAAAAAGGAATAGCATCAGAAAACATCCTTTGCTTGTGTGAAAAAGGGCACGGAAAGCCACTGTCAGGTAGCAGGAAGGATTCATCTACACCAAGTCTTCTGGGTCAGCTACAACTTTTATGTCAGAATAAATAGTTTTGCTAAACGTACTAGCTGTGCCATAAATTAAAGCTAAAACAAAAGTTAAATGATGTTATTTTTTTTACGTATAGGCAGGGCCTAAAACCTCTCTGTCAACTGAAAACACACCCTAACTAGAGACACAGATCACTGGATTTGGTGAGACTCCCAGAACAAGTGAAACTACAACAAAACAATCCAGTAACTCCCAGGTCTTCCATCCTGGGATCTGAAAGTGTTCTGTGGTACCAGTCGGTGCCGTAATCCCCACATTTCACACGTAGAACTGAGTCAGAAGGAAAATGATTTGCTAAAGTCACCCAGAAAATCTGCAGCCTTAAAGCAGTGGCAGGAAAAAAGGCAAAAGGTTGCCCTGTCACCCCGCACTGCTACTCCCGAAGTTAAACGTCTCCTGAACACCTCAGAAACTGCACCTTATTTGTCTAAAACCAAATTCCTATTTCCAGACACCTTCCTGGGCCCCTGAGCCTCGAAAGGAGCCGGGTGGCGAGAGAAAATCCCGGCTCACCCCCTTCCCTCGGACACTCTCACAACGCGTTTGCCATTTTCAACGCAGATTACCCTGTCCCCTACCACACGTGTGCAATTCCTCCAGTTCAGTTCACTAGAAACACCCCAGAAAAATCAGGCACGTCACTCGTGGGAACGGAGGCCGGAGCGATGGGACACGGTTCCTGGTCACACCAGTGACATCCAGTGACCAGAGCAACGCGACCAGCGTTCAGGCGATCGGCTCTGCGCTATGACCTCAGCGAAAGCGCCTTTTTCTTGGAGGGCTTATCCTACACGCATTTGGTCCAAAATTTCAGAGACGCGCAGCCCAACATCTAACGAGAGGCGTGTCAGGGACATCCTCTGCCAAAAGTGTTTCCGACTCTCAAACAAAACAGGATCTGTGCTGACACGGACGGTCTGCGAAGAGAATGGACTGTCTGGGGAGAAAAAAAAAAAAGAAAAAAAAGGGGTGTGAATGTTCAGGCCTAAGATTCTGGCTCTGCAGAATTAGGCCGGGCAGTTGTACAGGCAAGCCAAGGTTCAGGGCGTAAATAAAATGAGATTTCTGGGCTTTCTGCTCTCGGTGAGAACTAACCCAGCTGGCAGGTCCTCTCCTGCATGAGCACCCTGCTTAACAGGAGAGCAAATACACAAAATACGGACTTGGAAAAACATCAACCACCGATTACGTGGATAATTTGTGCACTTTCTTGAGTGCAACAAAACACTGAGCAGGACAGAGGTTTGCCAAGAGCATTTTGCTGAGGAGGAGGCCCCTCTGTTCCACAGTCCCGCACCTCTCTGTACAACAGGCCAGGGAGGAGCAGAGAGGATCTTCACGTGCTGCACCGCAGCTCTTCTGAGACTTGTCTGCGTTCTTTTACGAAAGCGGTGAAAAAGCTGCAACGTGTCAGGATTTTATCTTGCAGTCACGTGACACTAAAGGACATAACATGAACATTACGATTTTATGGTCAGGCCTTTCATGAATCTAAACTGGAAAAACCTGTTCCTGAGATCCTGTGCATTCTCAACTCTCGAGAAGACACCGAGCAGCACTCTCTAACCACAGCTGTTCAAAGAATTTGATACCTTTAGAGCAGCACTGCTCCCCCACAGTGCCTCTAACATCGTTCTGTTTGTGTGCTCTAGAGTCCAAGCTCCCTCCTGCACTTAGAACTGCTGGAAAAAAATCTCACACCATGCCTGCAACTCATCTGGGGAACTACCTAAAATTAACGTATCCATATCGTTTTGCTTAAAGGTAACTAGATTTTCAGAAGCAACTAGTGATCTAAGTAGCCACGTCAAACGGATCCGGCACTGAGGACGGCTACCGAGCTCCTTCAGAACATCAGTCTCCTTCGCGGTACTTCAAACGGAGCTCAAAGAAATTGTTAGTCATGCTAAGAAATCTTGTTCTAGGTCTATAAATTTAGATGAAGAGTATCGCGTCAGCAATTTATCTTTCTGCCCTTTTACAGAAGCACCGTGTGAAGGTGGAGAACATTGGATTGAAACCAGCAGTACTCACACACACCTTCCACACTGTCGAGGAATCTAATCTCGTAATTCGATAAAAAGTTTGGATCTACTGAATCAGCCGTGACAGAGGCAAAGAACGAGAAAACCTTCTCACACACGAGGCAGACTGCAGCTGATTCTTGTTGAGCTTTACCCAGAAATGGTTACTTTGAGCGAGTTCAAAACCATTACCACAGGCTCGCAGAACCAGTGTGACCCCTCAGTCCTGCACATCCATTACATAAAAAAGAAACCACAGAACAAAATGTGCTTTTGGTTTAAAAAGACAGATGAGTGAAAGCATTTGCCATCATGAACGGGGAATGTAACTTCAGCCAAACTCCTGTGACGGCGGAGTTTTAACGTGCGACTCTTCAAAGCAGCTCAATGATGGAAGAATTCATTATTTCTCATCTTCCTGCCTCCTTCCACACGGCAACGTTTAGCAGAAATCACAGTACCTCAGCGAAACGCTGAATAAATTCTACCATCAAGCCACAGCTGGAACAGGACTGCCCGCGACTCGCCCCCCAGCCGCACAGAGTGGGTTTGCTCCGTCTGCCCCAGCTCTCCCACAGCAAACTCCCTCCAAGAGCGGCGCCGCAGCCGCGCCAGCGCTCGCAGGTCAACACCCGAGCGAGCGCAGCTCGGGCAGCAGCCCAGCTCCTCCCGCTGCCCCTCGCAGGTGGCACGTCCTTTTGCTCTCAACAAAACCCCTCCCCGAAAAACAAGCCTTAGTGTTTACTTTACCGTCGGCATTTAACTTTGCTGAGCAGCATCGCGTAACCGCAGAAGGGATCGAGGCAGGCTTTGCTGAAACAGGCCCAGGTAGGAGATGATCTTTCTCTTTCTGACCGACCCAGGGCGCTGGGAGCGGTGCGAGGCTCACTTTTGCTGTCCCGTGGAGAGGCAGCACAGGCCCAGCGCGGAGCAGCACCTCGCACGCACGGGCTGGGTGCCGAGCCCGCGCGTTTCCGAAGAAAGGAGCATCACCCACCGAATAACCAAAGCTCGCTTCTCACAGCCCTCGGGCAGTTTCTGGGAGTGCTGTTGTCCAACACATGACTCAGAGACCACGTCTGGCTTGTGAAACATAAAAGCCTCACAAAAAATAAACAGAGAGATAAATACACACAAACAAAGCGCATGTTGCTGATGACTGCACTGTGTTCCACAAACCACTCTGAATAAATTAGGAAAACGAAGCAGCGACCTCTCTCTTAAGAAAAAGCCTCCCCTCCAACTTGATGCCTGCTCAAGCTTCCCTTTGAGTTTCAGCGCTCAGCTGCCTTGCATCTGAAAGAAAACGCACGGCAGTGCTTTAATGCTCTTTTTCAGATGCATGCTTTCCAAAGTAGCTCCACCAACCGCATTTTGCAGGATCAGCGCAGTCAGAATGCGCAGCCCTGCAGCGTGCCCGGGAAGCAGCGCTCAGGGGTGACTCCATGGCAGGAAGGCTTCCTCCTCGCCAAGGAAGAGGTTTCCAAGTGGTCAGTGGCTGCAGTCCGTGGCCCGGACACAGAAAAGGAGTCAAATCCCTCCTGTGCCTTTCCGAGATCCGCCAGCGACCCTGTGGTAGAGCCCGAATGCTCGACACCACCACCTGCCTTGCCCCGTCTGTCCGACAACCCGCCTGCACTTCACACGCTGCCGGGCTCCCTGCCTGACCGCAAGCTCAGAGCAGCACGGAGCAGCTCCGCGTTCGGCTCCAGTCTGCCCGTTCCCTGGGGATCAGCTTCTCCCGAGAAGGCCCCTGCAAGCCATCACCTCAACTGCGAAATGAAGATCACAAAGAAAGTTTAGGAAATGACATCAAGTCATTCATACATGTGGAATAAATACCCACCTTTAATAACATTGGGCATTGTCTCACTTAGCGTGTCGAGTGGGCCCTTAACAATACACTTCATACATCATGCTCTTCTTGGAGAGGTTTTTTTGCATCGTGCTCTGGAATAGAATTATATTCGTTACCTTTCCCCTCTTCCAAAACACACTGGAAGGTCCCACAAATGCCCTCTCCCATCAGAAAGCTGCTATTCAAGCTCCATCCTATGAGCTGTGACACGGTTTCTACCAAAACCAATACAACATCCAACTATATAATTCAAATGGCACGCGTAACAGGGAACTATGGATTTCTACTGCCATCTGAACATACGCTTTAAGGCACCTCTTTCGAGTAGCTTTTAGCTTTCGATTCCCTAGACACCGGGTCACTGTCTGCGGAGCGCTCCCCCTCAGTGGGCAGCCCAGGTTACCGGGGCCGGGTGGGTAAGGCTTTAAGGGGTTCCCAGTAAACTTCTGTAAGACTTGTGCATCCGAGTGCTGAGTGCTCTTCAGAACCCCAGCTACAGCTTAAAAACCCCAAACGTGACACGGTAAGAATTCTACAAGTACTAACACTCTACTTTTCAATTTCATATAGAGGTGACCCAAACTCAGCTTTGCCTTATATCGGTATCAGAGTACCTTCAGTCACTACTCGGAACGTCAGGCTAGTCCTAAGAGTCTCTTTCTAATTTGTTGCCAGTTGAATTAAATACGAAATACAGAAGTTTACCTCTTTTCATAACTCACTTACCACAAAAGCTCAGATCCAAACCAGTACACACTTGTTGCTGCGACTCTATCCTTGAGCTCACTTCCACCATGAATAAAGTAGAACATTATGTGATGTGTGTAACTCACACATGCAGTAAATCAAAGCTAGAACTAGTATGCCAGGTCTTCTGAGCTCTCTTTCTAAGGTCACTCACAAGATATTTGTCTGCCACAGGTTATCACCAGCTCAACTTGACTCCAGTAAAAGCCAGAACCAGCCCTGTAAGCTTGGAAATGAAAGTCTCAAATCTCAGCAAGCGAAGGGAGTGTTCATCTCTGCATTTGAAACAGAAAACCTGCACCTGAAATCACCTGGATCTAGTCTGCTATGACAGCTCCCTGAGGAAAACCATGAGGAACTGAACTAGAACCTTAAATAAAAGGCTCCCGGTGCAAACTGCTGCCAGAACACAGCCCCAGCAACAGCCCAGCCCAGCGCAGCGCCAGGCTGCTCACAGCCAGGGCGAGTAGCTCGCAGGGCTGCACCCCCGGCACATCCACACGTCCTCTGGTACGAGCTGGTTTTGCACTCCTCCTCGAGAACCGCATGATGGGAAAGAAGGAAAAAAAAAAAGGTAAACCCGGTGTGTTAAAGCTCCTGTCTCCACACACAGTCCAGCAGCACCGCTTTTACTGCACTGACACCACATGTCACCCTGACCAGCGTCAGCTGGCTCTGGAAACAGGACAAGCTGAATTGTTCTCATTGCCTCTTTGGATGCATTTCAAGAAACGTCAGCACTTCGCGGGCATCGTTACAGCTTTATTGTTATATTCAGATCATAAAGAGGCAGTCAGAAAACGCACAGAAATTCAATGATGCGGACAAGGTGCAATACTAACAGTAACTACAAAAGCTGTGCGTTTCCTGTCTGTGAGGAATTGCCTGTTTCGGAATGAACCGCCCTCCCTGGGGATTGGTTCTCATTTGGAAGACAGATGTCCATCAAACGGCACCGCACCCCTGAACCCATGTGTGAACATCTCACCGTGGTGACACCTCCGGACCACAGCAGGACTTGCTGTCACAGGCAAGAGGGGATTTCTGCCACCCCATTAAGGAAGGAGGGCAGGCAGCCGGGTTATGTAGGACAAGGTCACTGCTGGGCACCTAATAAATCCTTACACCGTGATCAAAACACCGAGACTGTAGTAAGACCAAACAGCAGCTGGTATTTCATTTGTCAGTCTCAGAAAAAAAGATGCGAAACTATTTAAATTCATGTCCCGCCTTCATTAACTTCAAAGCCAGGGAAGAGTTTTTACCCTTTCTCCAGGTTTCCCAATTCCTATAAAATATCCAAACACACCTACAGATATGCAAACCAACATGTTTTCACTTGGGTCAACACAGCAAAGCCTAATCAATACCAAAACCTCCCCTGTGGCTCTCTTACCGTAACCCCGAGGGATGTAACTGCTGCCAAGACCAAGAATTCCCCTCGCTCGCGGCCGTGCACCCCCCAAGGGGCAGCGCGTGTACTCGCACCCCAGGCGTGCCCACAAAAATGCTCCACGAACCACGGCACGACTTCTGCATCGCTGCACCAGATGCTCCCTGTCGGTTGAAACTCAGCCAAAACTTGGTTACGGAGAAGATAACATTCAAAGGGAGTTCTTGCCAAAAATCTTACTCCCAAGTATTAATTTGAACAGACAACTACACGAAATATTAACTGAGCCGATGCTCAGAACCTGGCTACTGCAATGCCGTTAGTTTTAACGGCGTCACACGGGCTAGACGGTCTGGGAGGTCTTTTCCAAACTTAATGATTCTATGACTCCACCCAAGCGCCACCCTAACGGCGACACGGGCGACTGCCAGCCCCACGGCGGGAGGCAGAGCGCACGGCTCGGTGCTGGAACACGACCTTCCAAACTTCTCAAGAGCCAAAACTCTATGCGAGCGTTTTTTAAACTATTTCACAAGTTTAAAGCACAAAAAGACAGAACATTATGTCAGAAAAAGTTGAAATGGTGTGTGTGGCTTATTAAAACAGCTTAAATTTATTAACCGTGCCCACAACTAAACCCCCCGCGAAGCTCCAAGCCTCACCCAGCAGTGCCAAACTGGCAGAAATGTGTTTCACTGAGCTGGGCACAGACTACAGCGTGCAAGCACCCGTAATTCCTTCTAGACGTACGCTATTTTCGTCTTCCCTAGCGGGTCTGGTTTCCACACAAAAGGCAAGCTTCCCGGGAGTTTTTAAAAAGTTTCCTTTATTGGTTACAGTTATATAAAACGTGTCACGGCAGTTCCATCTAGTCCGTCACCAAGCGCTTGCACCACTGCAGAGACACCCGAACACCCGGCTGAGGGACACGGGGGGACACGCTGGGGCAGGAAATCCCTCTCGGGTGCTTACCTGCAGTTACAGCATCTTCAGCAAGGCCACAGCGTTCAAAAGCAATGACAACCCCATTTTCTGTCAAGTTGCAACTTTTAATGTTTTCATTAGAATAGTCTTTATAGCACGCTCCAAGAAAAAGAAACAGTATCACTAACAGCAAACTTTAATAGAGGAACATGCGCCGAGATTAACAACCCCCAAAATGAAAACGAAACAAAATTAATGTAAAATGTAAATCACATATAGTACAATTGAAGTGTCCAAAACAATTTAAATAATTTTAAATATTTTATTTTTTTTTTTTTAAACTCGCTACAAATGCTTTATACAATATTTCAACATAAAGTCCCCATAACAGAAACGTAACAAAATGGGAATGATAGTGAAAGTGAAAGTGGCACAAATTCACCAAACAAGTATCAAACTACAAATTTTAAGAGGTAGATTACTTTTTTAAGTTGAGAACAAAAAAAAAATGAAAGGGGTGGCTGTATAAAGAAACTAGTCGCTTGCCATCAATTCTGTCATTACCGGTGAAAGCCATGTGAACACGTGACAAACGGAATTTCCATAAAAAGCCGTTATGAACAACAGACCAATTCCTTGTCTTAAGTTATTAGATAGAGGTGTACAACCTTTTAGAGCAATTATATATTTAACTTTCAAAATATACAGGTATGTAGTCCTGGTCTAGCCTTCTTATCGATAAAAAGATACACTGCATTCATTATATATATAGTATTTAGAAACCGGTATCAGTATTTCATCGCTATATAAAGTTTCATCCGCATGTATAAATAGGAATTTGGAAAATCCATAAAACATCCAAACTGGGCTTTCTCCCATCGTGTGCTGGACATCTAAAAGACTCAGAAAGGGAGGAGAAGGCGAGAAGAAAAGGAACTCCTGCCGCGCTAGGCTGGCCTCTACTGACTCACGGCGACAAAAGGCTTTACGAGGGGTAACACACGGCGCAAATACTTTGCGTGCAGCAACCGTCCTTGTCCCTGAATCTACACTGAGCCACCGGCGACACGCAGGAAGGGCCCGTGCCGAGGACACCGCTGCCCCGCGGCACGGCACGGCACAGCACGGCACAGCGCGCACCGGGCCGGGCGACGCGAGAGCAAAGGAGGTGGTTTAGCGAATCCCACTACTTCTCTTGACGGTTTTTGGGGGGGCGGGTTTAGCGGTACCCTTCTCTTTGATCTGAATCATCCTGTAGCCCGGCGTTATCAGGCCCGAAATCGGAAAATCTACGCCTGGCGCCGAGCACGAGCGAGAAGCCCGCCGGCAATTTTATGACTGGGAGTCAGCTGCAGCTGGTTTCGCAAGCTTGCTGGATTTCACATCCACGGGCGCAGCGCTTATCCTAAGTTGAGCATGCAACAGCTCTACCATGTCATTAAGGGGTTTTGGTTTGGTTTGGTTTGTTTTTACAGGAGGTTCCTAGAAAATAAGAAACAAAAACTGAAGATAAATGACAAAACAAACTAGTTGTGAACGGAGTATGTTTACACAGAAAAACAGAAAGGTGAAAAACAAACCTGGAGACAAGTATTACACGCAGCAACTCTCGAAAAATATTAAGATTTCCCGGGAAAACCCCCAACCCAACAATGCCTACAGAGAGGACAATCAAAGGTAGCCTGTGCTGACATTAGTGTACGAAGGCAAAAAAATTCTTCATACTACATACTTGATATAAAAAAAGCCCCGCTGACTAGACAATCTAAGTTTATGAACATTACGTCAAAAAAAAAAAAAAAAAAAGGTAAGAATTCTAGCACAGCTATGCATTAAACCAGTGAGGACTGCAAGGTGCCAAAGAAAACTACCAGTATTTGAGACAGGCGAGGAAATCTTAGCCCCAGGTAAGCTGCTCTTCACCTCAAATGCTATTAAACAATTTCCATATGCACAGATCTCCAAGTACTTGGTTATTTTGCTTAAGGTCAAACGACTAATTTAGACAGGAAGACGTGTCATCCTGGCTTTGAATTCTACTGATCTGTTCTGGCATCTTATAAAATGCAGTTTCACCCATCACACCAAGAGTGCGGCTGATGAGAACGAAGTAACACGATGTTTGTGTCCTAAGAGAACAGGCCTGGCAGATAGTTCTTGTTCCTTAAAGGCATTTTTCACACCAGTAGCCTCCCAACTCCAGGAACATTTTTCTCCTTCAACACATCCTTATTTTGGCATTGACTGCTCTAAGTCAAAGTCCCCTCCAGCACTTTGAAATAATTCTGTAATAGCAAACCTTTATAAAGCAATTCCTCCAAACGCTGCCCTAGGAGGTCCTCGCTGCGAGACCCTCGAGCTGCGACCGGTGTGGATTTTGCCGCTTCTTGACCCATTCTGCTGGGGACACCCACTGCCTGTTCCTCCCCCTCCTGCACTATCAATTCGTTTGATACCAAAACAACCCCCCAGCCGTAACTCCGGTGTTACTCACAGCCATGCCCTGCAATCGCCGACACAACCCCGAGCTCCCCGGGGGCCTGGAGAAAGTTACTCCAAGACCAACAGGGCAGGGGGACGCTCAGAAAAGTTATAGACACTTTGCAGGAATATCCTCTTGGTTGGAGAAACTACATGAAGACGTAAGTCCGGACTCAGGCAGAGAGGTTAAGATTTTATTTATTTATTTAAATATTACCCTTTCTTGGGATTAAAATGCTTCTCAAAAAGAAAGAGAACTTCAATTATAAAATTTGTTTATCCTGAAACATGAGCGTGACACTTGTAACAAATTCACGTGTTCATGTAACTTTTCTTACACATCCATTTCCCTTATATTACGTATTTAATGATCTGACTCCATTAGTGTGCACATACATTTTTGAACTATTTGGTCATGGTTTGGGTTCTTTTGCTATACGATGTGCAGAGAATGCTTTTTATTAAAAGCCAACACCACAATTTATTTTAGTGAGTGAAAGACGCAGCCATCACTTTCAGCTTAGCGAATGAACCGCCAGGGAGGAAACCTGGAGGGATTTCCGGCCACCAGACGTGTCCGAGACCAAACACAAGCTCAACAGCTCCAATATCAGGATTAACGACGTTCAGTTTATTCGCACTCAGGTACTGACATTTTTTTTTCCAAAGCTTTCAATTCAGTTAAAGCCACTCTCTGTACAAACTACGTGTAGTTTCGTAACGACGTGACAAAACGTATCAAGTACGTACATCAGGCCTCGGCACCACTGAGCTACTTCACCGTGGTTCGGGAAACGCGACCTTTTTTTATTTATTTAAGTACGAGAAACTCAGGAAAAGACCAAGAAAATTGACAAAACCGCAAGCATCGTGTTCCTGTGGTGTTTCAACTTCAAATTAAATGCTTACCTGAAATCTTTTAGCTCTTGCTTTGTACTGCTTTCATCTCGCTTGTTTTCGGTCGCCTCCGCGTTTGCCGCTTGCTGGAGGCTCCGTGTGACGGGTCCCCCAATCCTCTCTCTGGACTTGGCCGCAAACCTGTCGGCCTTCTTCTTGCTCGCCACAGCAGCCTTGCTCGGCAGAACGGTTTTATTGTTCCTTTGTATCCTGACGTGCAATTTCCGGGACGCTTTGCTCGAGATGCCAGAGGAGCTGTTCTTAGAGACCACCTTTGTCTTTTTCCCGTCGACGTGGGACATTTTGGACACTCTGACAGGACTAGAGTTCCTCAGCGACGAGGACGAATTTGGCTTTTTAGATCGCATGGAAGGTGCAAACTTGACGCTCTGTTTCGCTCTGAAGGACGCCGAGGGGAGCTGGATTTGCGCGGGTCCCGAGGATCGGGCTCTCGTCTTGCCCAGGTGGGGCTGCGTGCTCTGCATCTTGATCTCTGCGTCGGCCGTCCGCCTGCGCTGGCTGCTGCCCTTGTCACTGCTTGCCGGGGAAGAACTGGCACTTTTTTTTGACGAATTCTTTTTAGAGGAGGGAGAGATGGGTTTTTTGGGACAGCTATATGACGCGTGTTTGTTCAAACTTCCAACGTAAGTGAACTCTCTGTTACAGTAGGGGCAGATGTGGGAGTCTGACTCGGCTGGGTTGTTTTTCAGCTCTGCCTTCTGCTGGGCAGATTTCTTTTTTTGCAAGATAGCTTTCTGGACGAGCTGGTTTTTCTTTTTCAGTGCACTTATTTTTAACTTATTTGAGGACATTCTGCTAATCTCGACGTTGAAATTAAGTCTTTTAGGCTGACCCATCCGCCTGAAGGCATTCTTGCCGGGGCCGGCTATGACCACCACGCCGTTCTTGGGCTGCACCGTCTGTTTCAGCGGCACCGGATTTTTTTTAGGGGTGTATCTCTTTTTGTCACTGGCAGACGCACAGGCCAGTATGTGCTTGTGTAGCTCGGGCATGTTATCGACGCTCTTCCCACACTTTGTGCACCGAATGGCAGTGGTAAAAGTCTGTGGAATATTGTGGGTAGTGAAGTTCGTCGCGGTAACTCCGATCCCCATAGGGTTACGATGGTGATACTGAAAGGGAGGTGGCTTAAAGCTTGGGTAGTGTTGATTGAGGCCCATACGAACATCTGGATCTTTAGATTTTACTCCGGAAGCCATGATTTTTATAGTAGTATAAAGCTCTTCGGAGGAATCATTTAGATCATCATCATCTTCCTCCTCTTTAGAAGGTTCCAAGGAATCTTCCGGCAGGCTCTGCATGTGCTCCATGTTCGCCTTACTGGGGTCAGTGAAGTTCTGGGGTCTCAGAGTCCCACTTTCAAACTCGTGATGCGTGCACTCTTTGTCTGGATGGAGATCCCGCTGGTGCTGCTGCAGATTGCACAAGAAAGCAAACTCCTTTTTACAGACCGAGCAAACGAAGATATTTCCTACTCCGTGAAGCAGAAAGCGATGTTCTGACAAGTCTGTTTTATCCCTAAAAAGCTGTACACAGAATTCACATTTGAAGGGCCATTCTTCAGCATGAACGGATAAATGCTTCGTTAGGTCTTTAATGGAAAGAAAAGGTGATTCACAGACATTGCACACAAAGTTCTTACTGAATGTTTCCTGCACTACTCCCGAGTCACTCGAAGCACGAGGATCTTCTCTCGCTTTCTGTTGTTCATTTTCAGCTTCTTCCTGTTTTATTATCGGGAGAGTATTTTCAAGGTTATCAGCAGAGGAAACAACAGAAGAAACTACAGAAAGGGGAGGCGGAGATGGAGATGACGAAGATGACGAGGAGGAGAAGGAGGAAGAAGAGGAGGAGGAGGATGAGGAAGAGAGCGTAGGAGGGCCAGGTGAAGCAGCAGAAATAAGCGGCTCGACAGAAGGGACAGGAGATGGAGAAGGAGAAACCGTAGGCGAAAGAACCGGCAGTGGCGACTGGGCGGTAGTGTTAGACAGCGGCGACGGGCAACAAGAAGTGTTTGTGGCACTGGCAGAGACATCTGGAATTGACAGTGGCACGGTTGGAAGAAGCGGAGGAGGTGACGTAGCAACCGTTAACACGGGCGGGGGGGAAGGAGGGTTGGTCGGGGTTAACAAGGGAGGCAGCTGGCACGCGGAAGGGGGCGCAGGTGCCTGTGGCACGGGGGAGACGGAGGAACTAAGGGGCTGAGTGTCCACAGAAGACGACGCTGACAGGCTGGGGTCCACGTCAGGCTCTGCCTGAGGCTCTGGGGCTTTGCTGGGGCTCGTGCTCCTGTTGGCGCCGAGCGCGCTGTCTGGGGCCGCATCCGTTCCGTTGTACTCGTTCAGCAGAACCTTCTGTAACATGCAAGTGGTCGGCTTCTTCTTTTTAACACCACTGCAGGTTGGCTGCATGGAATTCTCTTTACACTCTCTAATTTCAGCATCACTGCAAGGCTTCTTATGCACGCTTAAATCTAAAACAGATTCCCAGGGAACCTGATTCTTACTTTTGACATCAGCCCTCTGTTTCACACCACTCGACAAATCCAGGGGCTGCTGGTTGCACACGTTGCCAAAGGTCGGAGCTGCCGTCCAGTCTTTTCCTATTTTGTAGTCTTCAAAGCAAAGAGGGCTCAGAGTCTCTTTTTCCTCCCTTCCGGTCAAGCTCCAAGCAGGTGAGTTGCTGTGGCTTTCTAGCTTTGGCATTTTTGAACCCCGAATATTCTCATTCCACACAGCTTTTCCCTCAGTTGATTTGACAAAGTCTCGAAGTACTGGACTGTGCTGTGGAGAACTAGGAGGAGAGCTGGTCCTTCTTTTAAACCTACTGGATACCGGAGGCAAAATAGGTGACGACGTAACAGAAGGTCCGAGTTTAGGTATTTCACTCGACGGAGTTATCTTCTTACTGTCCTGTGTCTGAAGAAGCTGTTTTAATTTCGATGACAAATAAACACCTTTTTCTTTATGGAAAGGTAAGCTTTCTGTTGAAATGCTAAGAGGAAGGCTTAAGGAACCAGTCGGAGTAATAGGTTCAGGGTCTATCTCAGTTTTTACTTTCGGTATGAGAGGAGGGCTGGCAGTTCTCCTCTTTTTGGATTCGTTGCTCCCACTGCTAGAGGGCTCCTTCGGAGGTTCATTCACGTGTGTCTGCGTAACCTTTACATTTGAGGAGATTTCCACTGTGACTGGACTGATTATGCAGTTCAGTCCGTACAAATCGGCAGAGTTGGACTCCATCTGAATGACATCACAATTGCTAGTGCTGCTGTTGGACTGAATTTTACCGTCGATGTAATAATTTAAGTTTTCAGAGATATTGCTGGAAATATCCATAATATAGACATCATCTACTTCACCTTCCTCTTCGATTTCTGTACTTGCTATATATACATTCTGCACTGGTGGGGGCTGCTCCATCTGAAGCGGTGGCTCTTCAGTAAAGAATCCTTTTCTTCTGACGCCTTTGGGAATAAGATGACGCTCGTGAACCCTACGCTGATGCCTCCGCATGTTGGTGTGGGTGCCAAAAACCTTTTTGCAGTATTTGCACGGATGCAACTCTTTGGGCTCCTTATTTTCCTCGGCAAAAGCAGAGTTTGACATTTCTTGGGAAACCTTCTCCGAATCCAAGACAACAGAGTCTTGCACGAGACCGGAAACATTCAGGTCATCTTTAAGACCATCCTCCACAATTACTTGGTTCTCAGCAACATTGTCCAAGTGATGCGATGACGTTAGTGTCAAGAACGGTTTCCTTTTCGGCCCCGCCTCATGGCGCCGCTCGTGCCTTCGCCTGTTGATTTGAGTGCCAAAGGCTTTCCCACAATAGCGACACTTGAAAGCGTGGTTAATGGTAGATATATGGATGTGCATGTGGCGTTCAAGTCCTTGCTTTGTTGTAAACTTCCTCTCACAATGCTGACAGGGAAACATGAACGATTCCTGCACGTCACCATTGGACTCGCCTCTCGCTTTTGGAATTTTCACAACCAGTTTTTTCTTTGGAGAGCTCTCTGGAGATTCTTCGGACGTACTCTTTTGCTCTTCCATCGAGTCGAGCTTTTCTTCACACATCAAAGGCATTTCAGCATTTTCTTTAGGCATGCTGGTGTCTTCTATCTCTTCTTCGTCTTCCTCTTCATCCTCCTCCTCCTCTTCATCATCATCTAAATCATCTGACACACAGTTTATTGCTTCTCCTTGTTTGTCTTCAGATACCATTTGTGGTTCACTGGCAGGACTGGGGATCATCAGCTTTGGAAGCACATCTTGATTTACCATCTCCTGAATCACAGCTGTTTGCTCCAGGGACAGTACAGCAGAAACAGAGGGCATTTCACCTTCCTCTTTGTGACCTGATACACAGAGCAGGAAAAGAATAGCATGAGACCTTTGTACCCAACCAAAGAACATTACACCCTTCTTCTGCCTTCTCCTCTAACACAACATATCCAACATTTAGGACAACAGCAGCACAACCTCTCACTGCCGTGATTCAGTGCCGAGAGTATTCAGAAACTTCCTTTTTCAAACATTTCACGAAACCTCCTCGACTTCCTCTCTGTCCCCTAGGTGGGGCATGAGATGCCTGGAACAGCGGTGCACACCTTGTGCAAGCAGAGGGGTGAAGGAATAGAAGAGTTATAGGTCAAAAGCAGCTCAGAAAAAGAAGCCTAAAAGAAACCAATACCCATACAGAGCTTTAAGCGTTATTGGTTTGGGCAAACAATACAAATCTGTTCGCTTTGCTACGCTAACAGAACACTCTAACACACTAGCCATGGCAAAAAGTGTCCTTTGATTCCAAAAGATAGTTAGAAGGAAAACAAAGATACTTGAGAACTCACCCTCTTTAGAATCCCTCATATCTGCAGAAGTAGAATCCAAATCAGCCTTTTTCTGTTTTGTATCCACAGCCTTCTTCCCCTTGTTTTTATTTTCCTGAGTCTTCTTCTTTCCTAGGGAGGGGGAAAAAAAAAAAAGGCATTTATTATTCCTTTTCATCTATTTTTATTTTCCGTATTTGAGTGGCAGAATTAAAGCATTCAGCTTTGAAATGTAACAGGCTTACGTAAAGCGTTCTCCTGAGGAACACAAATGACAGATCAGTAAAAGAGATGGCATTCAGGTGAGGCAGCAAGTCTCTAGAGCCCAGAAGAAATTAAAAGTAAAGATAACAGTGAGTTTCTACAAACCTAACGTTCCAAAAGACTCGACTCGCTTTTAGAGCAAGAATGAACTCTAACAGAAACGCATCGCCCAGAGCTAAGCAGCTCACACCCTGCAGCTACCCAACACCTTCGCGTGGCGACTGAGTTACTGCATCTCATACAAGTATCTGGAAAACATGAAACTTCTTCATATACTGTTAATCCCTGATGTTAATTGGAAGAACTTCGGAAGTAGAAACCTCTCACAGAGACTTCTCTACTCGTATAACTCTCTCCAAGTCATTATTCAGAATGTTCATAAGAAAAGCAACAAAGTAATAACATCCCGAGAAGACTAAGAGCAGCGTGATCCTGACCAACAAGGCAAAGAGAGTAAAACCAAATTAGATGGAGCTGGGTAACAGTAACATACAGAGGTATTTCATAACGCCTGCTGACACAAACAAGTTTGGTAATGCTTTCCCTTAGCAAAATTAAGAGGAATTGATTAGTTGCACAGGATGATGAACACAATGAAGATCGGGGCAAAGTGGCATCATGTGAAGACCTCATCAGTGACACGAGATGAAAAGACACTGAAAACTTCATTTACCAACGCACTACAAAGTTACACGGCTAATTTTTCCATCAGCCTTAAAAGATTCAGTCCTGTAATACACGGCAATTATTATGAAGTCTATGTAACAACAAATGAAACCTCAAGGTCTTCCAACTCAACTCACTGCAAAGACCACCCTCTCCACACAGACCGGCTGTCACCGCAGCACCGGGGTGGGGGCAGACACCACTCCCACGCTCTGCCTCTGAGGAACAAGACCTGTCCAGGAGCAGCAATCCAAATTCCTCCTTCGCTCCCTCCAACACACAAAATGCTGCTTTTCAACGTGCTGACCCTTCCCTCTAATCCGAAGCGTGCATCGCGGCCCTAAACCCATTTCTTATTTAGAAGCACATTCTTCCAACTCACAATCTTGTCATCGAGTTCCTCCTTTTTTCCTTGAAAAATATTTTTCACATCTTGAGCCAAGAAACTGAAGTGCCTGTTAGAAAACATCCATGTACTCAAACTGAAAATTGCCAAATGTGCATCCCCTCCAACACAACAGAGCAGAGACAGGTCAGCTTTCAAAGCAAATGCTTGGGTTTATTTGAACATTCTATTCTACCTAAATAATTCCCTGCATCTCTTCCTGAGCTCAGATTTCACAGGCTCTCCCCAATTCCTGGCGTGTTTCAGTCTCAGGCGTGTAACTATCCTGTCTTATTCCAATTCAACAGTTTTTCGTCTGAGAAACCAACAACAGTCACTCAGAACGGATTTTTGTTCCCTCTGGAGGATACACAAGCACTCTTCTGAACGTGAACCAGCAATCATCTCCTAATAGCCTCCAACAGTGCAACAAACCCCACGTCTAATCCTGCCAGCTCTTTCACAATACATTTCTTCACTTGTCTTTTATACCAAACACCTGCAATTTGTCAGATTAAGCACATATTTTGGTGTTAACACAGGCACAAAGAGTTCAAGTGCATCTTTACCTGACAGGCACTGAATGCCCAATTTCAACGTCGTTTTCTAGGATCCGCATCGCTCACGTTTCTATTTACAACCAGTAGTACCAAGACTCGAGTCTTCTCACAGGTCATTAGGGACAGAACCAGGGGGAATGGGTTCAAGTTGTAACAGGGCAAGTTTAGACTGGACATCAGGAAGAACTTCTTCACGGAAAGAGTGGTCAGACACCGGCACAGACTGCCCAGGGAGGGGGTTGAGTCGCCATCCCTGGGTGTGTTTGTGTCGCTGAGATGTGGTGTTGGGGGAGATGGTTTAGGGGTGAACTTGTAGTGTAGGGTTAATGGTTGTAGTGTAGGGTTAATGGTTGTAGTGTAGGGTTAATGGTTGTAGTGTAGGGTTAATGGTTGGACTCGATGATCCCAAGGGTCTTCTCCAACCTGAATTGTTCTATGATTCTATGATTCTATGAAGGACTTCAAACGAGCTCCCCGAAATACCTGCCAAGTCACCTGAAATTGCTCCGACGTGCCCAGCAACACAACCAACAAACGTCCCACTCCTTGGGAAGAGGGCTGAACGCAGAATTTCGGCACGTCCCTGGGGAACCAAGCACACCCCGCAACGCGCCCCAACACACCACAGGAGCGACATAACGAAACGTAATTCCATTGCCACAACCCTTTAAGTGCTAACGACTTTTCTGCAGATCGCGTATCTGAACACCAATATGGGTATCGTGACTTAAATGACAAAATTCTCAATTCATCTCTCATCTCTACAGGCGAGACGGGAAACAAGAAGGGAAAGATGAGTCCGCAGGCCCCTCTCCCCTGGGCCCAGCTCGGCCATGGCTAGAGCCAGGATTTTACTAGATGGTGCAGCACAGGACGGTATCGCAACTGAAGGCACCGGGTAATTCTACTGCAGCACTGAACTTCAGCATAATGGCAGGTTGCTGTAAAAGCCTTCAAACCACGACCTAATTAATTCTTCCATATAACAAGATCAGAAACCTATTGCCCTAGTAGGTAAAAGCAACAACAAAAATCACTCAAGTGCTAAAGCGCACATGGGTTTTCCAAAGTGTCATCCATTTGTAGGTTATAAAATTTACAGTACCTCAAATCCCACTATAACCTGGGAAATCCCAAGAGTAGCAGGATTTGTACGCAAAATTGAATTACTGAAGCCAAATACCTCCTTATGCTATTGATGGAAAGATCATTTGCAAGTTCTCCTGCCACACTCGTAAAAAAAATAAAAATGCAACCTGCTCACTGATACAGCTGGAAACGGTTCAAGTTCTCGGCCTTTAAGCATAAACACATCTGAAGAGAAGATTCATCTAGCACCTACTTACCCTTACTCAGAATAGCGAGCAGAATCGCTTGTGCACACGCATAATTTTAGATGCGTCAGATCAGTTTCTGACACACATCAGCTAAAGACATCGACTGTTTCTGATGTTTTCCTTTTACCAGCTTTAGCTTGTTCATTTTCCAGCTGCAGCTTTCTCTGTAAAGATTAGAGGGATCCACTCCGGCGTGGCAGCGACTGTCCCAGACACATCCACGTCATGGTCCTGGATGTTCAATAGCAGATGCTCAGGAAAAGAATTTAAGAACACAGGAAGAGTAAAGTGATGCTTCACTGATATGTTTTCCCAGCTTTCAAGTGTGTAGAGTTCAGGACCTTTTGAAGATACTCAACAGCTTTTGATAGACCTTCCTCCAGGAGTTCTCAAAGTGCTTTTAAAATCCACATAAACCTGAAAGATTTGCGTCGTTTCAGTGCTGCAAATTTTCAATGAAAAATGCAACCTACTATTCTGATATAAAAGCTATTCCTGAGTAGTCCAAGGCCTGTACCTTAATTTTCTCACAGCTTAAGATGTCAAGAACTAACAGAAGCCTGCAGGAGGGAGGAAAAACGCCTCAGAATACAGAACCTGGTGGAAGCCTGAGCATAAGTACACACGTGCACTTACCATCAGGTTCCTGAAGGGTCCTACATGGCTGCTACTGCCAGCTGGATCCTCCACTTGGTCTAAACAAGAAAGATACAGGAATGAAACACAGGGAAAGTGAAATGGAAACAATGACAAAAGAATAAATGAAGGGCAGAACTTAATATGTGTGTATGTGCACTGAAAGAATCGCAAAAAGAAAGATGCAAAGGAAAAAGAGTCAAAGAAACAGATGGAAAGCAGCTCCTTGTCTACAGTGACAAAGGTCAGGGAGGAAGGCAACAATTTGTTTCGCAACTTAATTTTGAAAGGGTTCCGTTTTCTCCCCTTTCCTTCACTGGTGGGGTAGCGAGGTCAGCACGAGCATTTCTGCCTTCACAGCTCTCCAATACCTGCACAGCATTTAGCACAAACTGCTCCAACACGGGAGGATCTCGCGCTACTGCCGACGGCCAGACCATCGCCTGATATTTACGCTGCAGTCCCACCTGTCAGGGAGTTCAGACGACAAGAGCAAGAATTTGAAAAGGAGAAATAATCTTTACTTGGCCGTACTTCATTTTATTGATCAAGAATCTGAAAACAACCTACAGTTACACTGTGCTCCTATTCTTGCTGTTAACCAACCTACTAATGGAACTGTAAAACCACGGAGTTATTTCTGGAAGGATGGGCCAAGTATACTCAGATGCCAGGAGGGAAGAAGTTAAAGACGTTCTTTCCATCCACTTGGAGCTGAATTCTATAATTAAATATTGCTAAATTGTATGAGATGCTATTATGCTTAATAACCTCTAAGTGTAGCACCAAACACGCTCACAGTTACCACCCTGAGGTAAGAAGGACACTTTTATCCGGTATCAAACCCTGCTTTCATGATTTACAAGAAATAGGAAAGGTAAGACGTTTACCTCCCCAAAATCTTGGGTGAACAAGACCGCCCGGGCAGGGCACGGCCAAAGGGCAAAGGACAAACCGAGGGGTCAGACCCCGACAAACAGCCACCACCAAAATCAGCATTTCGGCACTGGAAAGGACGAAATGAAGACTGAGCGTATATACAAGCTAAAAAACCCTTGAGGAAAAACTCAGCAGAAGACAACTGCATGGCCATTTCCACATTATTTTGATTAATGAATTCTGAAATACTGATGCAACTTTATTTCTAATTTGAGGAGTAACTTCCTGTGCACCAGAATTCCTCCGTTTCTGTATTCAGAACGCTGGTAGATGTTGTGCTTTTCAAAGTAAATCCCTTAAATCTTCAGGCATCTGTAAAAATCTGACTTGTTTGTTCTAGAAGACAGGCTAGGAAAAAACCAAACAATGCCTTTTACACACAAAAAAGCCATATCCAAAATAACAGCGTAAATCGCTCCACAAAACGAAATCCAAGTTGCGTTAGCAGGAGAAGCACGAAAAAATGCAGGAACGTGTTGCAGCGACTTCTCAGAATCTTGTTCAGCCGTGACTGTCGCAGCACACAGATGTTGAAGCCCTTGACGTAGTTAATCCAGGGAACTGGCTACACAGTGGAGTAACTAAGCACCAGAAGAAGGTATTGAATTCAAAACGTCCATTACAAAGAGGCGAACACTAAAGCAGCTGTTGTAACACCTTTTCCTCGGTTGGCATTTTAAGCGTCTTCATTTTGCTTTTCCTTTCTTTCTTTTTTTTTTTTTTTTACCATTAGCCATAGTTCATTAAACAGTGAAATCTTGTTTACAAAACGTTTTCATCATTATCTACCAGCACCTGGTCAGCCAGCAAAGCCAAATCAGACACCCTCTGGCTGAGTAAACGGCTCATCCCTGCGCACTCAGAGCTGCCGCCAGTCCCTGCGCCCAGCTCAGCCCTCCCAGCGCCTCGGCAGCGCCGGCGGCTCTGATGTGCCTCACACACAGAGCTATCTACCCCAGGATTATTTGTACCATCACGGGGATTACAGAAATTTGCTGAAAACATGACCGCAAACCCACAAGGTTCACAGAATGACAGAATGTCAGGGATTGGAAGGGACCTCGAAAGATCATCCAGTCCAATCCCCCTGCCAGAGCAGGAACGCCTCGATAATGCTACACAGGAACGTGTCCAGGCGGGTCTTGAATGTCTCCAGAGAAGGAGACTCCACAACCTCCCTGGGCAGCCTGTTCCAGGGCTCCGTCACCCTCACTGAGAAGAAGTTTCTTCTCGAGTTTAAGCGGAACCTCTTATGTTCCAGTTTCAGCCCATTACCCCTTGTCCTGTCATTGGTTGTCACCGAGAAGAGCCTGGCTCCATCCTCCTGACACTCACCCTTTATATATTTGTATATTTATATATTTCTGCAAACATTTTACTTAAAGATCTCAGCCGACAGCCACGCCGCAAAGCGCATCCCCCAGAGCACCAGCCCAGGCGGCCGCTCGCTTCGGCAGCGGGGTTGCACGCCCAGCGCCGCAGACTTCGCCCTCCAGCCTGTTTCTGCGCCGGAGCGCAGCCGGCTCACGGCACCCCTCACCTCGCGGCCCACGGGAAGCAGATCGGGTTTAAATTGCCGTCCAATGTTTTCAGCGATCTAGGAGAGGTGAGGTTTTTCCACTACACCGTTCAACACGTCCCGCTGCAGAGTTACTGGAGAAAGAGGACGCGAGAGTAAAAACAGCGGGGCTGAGGCACAAAGCTGGTCAGCACTGGGCTAGGAAGAGAAGGAGAAAACCCTCGCCAATTCTGCTTTATTAAAACAAAATTACTTAAATATTATGACATCAACTTCCAATATTTCTTACGTGATATTACTGTTAATACAACAACAGATCAAAGCTCCTTTCAACTACCTGCATTCAACCAGTGCTTTGAAACCCGCTTAGAGTAAGACTCACCGAAAAACCCCAAAGGCTGCGTCTGCACACACACCGACAGCGTTACCTGGGGGGGGGAACACCTGAACTCAACAATTTCCAACTTAAAGTGAAACAAAACACAAAACCACTGCCTTCCAAATGCTCTGGGGCAAAACCGCTCTCGTGCCAGCAAGGAAAACGAGTCCCGACCCAGCCGGACGCCTGCCCAGACCTAGGGCTGGGATACTCGGGTATTACACAGAACGGCTTCGGTGATCGATTATTTCCCTCCCCTCTCACAGACTGAATCGGTACGAGTCAAGGCAGAAAAAGCTTTCTTCATTTTATTTTGCAGTTGGTGTAAGATACGCTACAGCAGGAGCATTCTGCAGCTGGGCTGCAGGGACGGATCCCGCTCGGCGGCGTGTGCGCACCCACAGAACGCTGCCCAACAGCCTCCGACCGAACTCCTCCCCGAGGAGCCGCCACTCGCAACCGCAGACTGAGCACGACGGCGTCAACCGACTTCTTCATTTTCAAACCTAAACCTTTCTAAAACTGAGGATTAAAAAAAAAAAAAAAAATTGTAAAAAGGATGGAAAAGCAGCACGTTTTTATTTTATTCCGGCAATTCCGAGGGTGAAATTCAAGCCACCCAAGGCACAGCTCAATTTCTGAAACAAACACTTAATTAGAGGGGATGTCCATGAAATCCGAATGGCTGCCTCCACAGCGTCAGGAAGAGGCTCATTTCAACAACGCTGCCCTGACTCCGTGCAGAAAAAGACTACATTCGAGTGCCTTTACTGCCCTCTTTTCCCCAATCCATCATTATTACAAATAACTGGTGGGGCATTTTTTTGCAACGCCATGATAAAGTTACCAGATACAACTGGCTTACGTAGGCACCGTTTTAGGCACTGGTAAGCAAATGAAACACTAAAATTCACACGAGCTGTTTCACACTTCACAAAAATCACCACGATGTAATTTTAACTTCTGACTCCTCAGAATCACGAGACCAATTTAGAGTTACACAAGTTCTTACTTCTCTATTGTCAGTCTGCCCAAGCCTGATCGATTAAAGAGCTTTAAAAGTGGAGAGGGATGATACGTGCGCTCTACAACCTGGAAAACAATCTGGGAAATTCTCTAAAGCCTTGCCATCCCTTCGGGACCGAGACGCCGGGGGCCGAGCGCTCGCCTCAGCTCAGGTCTGTGCATCCTCCCGCGAGCGGCCGGAGGGGAGGGAAGGGCAGCGCCTGCACTGGGGCCATCACCGTCAGGAACACGGGATGTCTCGGATCTTTCCAAGGCACAAGTTAGAGAAGCGAGGTCTCTGCAGAGGAGCTGCCAGCTCTGTTGGCACAGGCACGTTCTCCCTCGCTGGAATTCCAAGCGCAAGGGCCGTACAACTGCGGTGGGAAGACCACTAAGAGCAGAAGCAGAGATAAACGTTGGCTTGACATCAACAATAAAAGCAAACGCAGTGGGAAGAGGTTCTTCCGTGATTTTTTCCAGAACTTGCATCTCCTCTTCCTTAAAAAGACCCTTTCAAGCTTACACAATCGAAATAGCAGGCAGAGGAACAGAACGAGCACGGAAGAAAAAGCTCACAGTAATTCTCCTGGTATCAAACCGCCTGCTGTACAACCACACTGCTCCACATCAACTGTCGCTTCACCTACAAACAGCAGCGTTTTACTCACCGCATTTGCCAGGCGGGTTATAAATGCGGCCACAAAGTCTCGCCTTGGGAAGATATTTCAATACACCTGAAGACAGATGCATGAACACCCAACTTTTTATGTGCATTAAGTCGTTGCACCAAGCACTAAATATCCATTTTTGCAGAAAAGGAACAGAGCAATACATTTAGAGAGACTGTTAGCGTGACATTTGCATAACAGATGAACTTGTTGCCATGGAAAGCGTAAGAAAATTCTGAGCTGGGCTATTTAAAACACGATTTCTGCAAATGTTTGGCAAAGCCTCCGCTTTAATGACAGCACTGAAGATCATGTTACTGCATCTCACCATAAACTTCTTAAATTATATAATAACCAGTACAAGAAGTGTTTGCATGGTACCAGAAGGTACGCCACACCGACATAAAGACACAATGCAACAGTTTACAAGATGCAAAAGGGAATATTTCGTCACTATATGGACTTATTCATGAGCCCAGAGAAGCTATCAAAAAAAAAATTCAGAGAAAAGGATTAAAAAACCCAAAAAAAACCCAAACCTCACAAAACATTTAGGCTGAGAAAGCCTATGATGAGGAAGCCTATCTTAAACGTGTGGCCTTACACCACAGGAGTTGTCTGCAGTCCTCTTCACACACCTCACGTTCTGTGAATTAAATGACGTTCCATCAACCTCCTCAACGGAGAGGAGCAAAAAGGAGTTTGTGCTGTCCGTTCGCCGCGGGGCGCCAGCCTCATCTGCAGCATCTCACTCCAACTCTCACGACGTTGTGTCTTCTGACCAACCCGAGTATAAATCACCGGGAGTCTCAAGTTTAAAGCCGGGACTTGCTCACCCACAAGGACATTAGCAGCACAGGCTGCCACCCAACAATTCCAGAGCACGGCAAACCAACACCCACGGGGTTTGTACCTACGCAATTCTAACCTGCACAACACCTGTGATGAAACAAAATAACTCAGCGTAGAGCTTCTATCTTGGCAAGACTTAAAAACGTTATTTCTGCCCCGTGCCGGTATTTCTGAAGTTAAAACAGAAGGTGCAGAGCACACAAACCTGCAACCGGACTTGGTCCAGCGCTTCTCAATCCTGCGCCGCCGCCGTGTATTTCCACCTCCCACCCTCCCTAACCCCACGGCCGCCCACCGCAAATTCCCAGCAAGTGACTGGACAGCGAACCACAGCTACTGCCGACACGCACCTCCCGGCACTGCCAACACAGCAATCGTTCTTCTCTGCAGTTACATGCCATGAGCTTCTATTTTGCTTAGGATTAAAACAAAAGAAGCAGCAAAAGAAATGAGAGCAGGCACACGGGTTTTCCAGAAATAGCTGGTGTTCCCTAAATTTGGCCATTTTTTATGTACAGCTCAGTCAAAAATAGAGCATCCAAAATTTGTATTTAGATACGGAGAATCAGTTAAAATTTAAATCTCTGCTTTAACAGATATGAGCTTTTACTTAAATCCAGAAAACATTGCTCCTGCACTGACTACAGCTCTCCCTGGAATGAAGCTACAGTGAGATGAGGAAGAACTAGCACACCTTCCGACAGCATCGTCTGCAAGGTAATGCAAAGGAAAGGCCTCACCTGACTACTTGTACCACAAAATTCAAAATGATCTCTACTAGATCAGTCTGCTTTTATCTGTAATACATAACCCAAACATTTGTCATGGCCCTATGGGGACCACGAAACATTTGGGAAGGTCAGGACCAAAAATATTTGGGTTTTTTTAGCTAAGTTATCTTCAAAGGTAACTACTTAGGACTTTTCCTGCCATGTTTGACAAACTGGCTGTGCTCAGATTCAGCAGTGGTCACACCACTAAGTGACAGTTGAAAAAAGAAAAGGAAGAAAAGGGACTGCCGAGTGCTGAAGTCCACAGGCAGCCCCAGACGCCCGTGCCCTGCGGACCCTGCCGATCGAGGCAGTGGTTGCCACCAGGAGCAGTTTTGCTCCACGAGGCCAAACAGAACCCTCAAAAGGTTCGCAAAAAGCTGCAACTAAAGACCAGCAATGCAGAGTTTATCCAAAACGTTTGCCCAGACTCAGGCTACGGTTTTACTTGGGGAATGGCGGTGCACATGGGCTACGCTTCCCAGGACACAGGACGGCCTGTGTGCCTGCGCCCAGCGCCGGGGTAACGGGAGTCGGAACACGGAGCTAACGAGGGCAAAGCCCCTCACACACGTAGGATCCCAACAGGGCTGCTACCACCACATCACACCTCCCGTCTATAAAATTAAACCCCTCAGAACTGCAACAAGGTCACACTCGATGTTTCTTTACTGACGGTCCCTCAGATTTGTCCCGTTACTCACCGTTACCTAACTCGGTCCCTTTCGCTCACCACACACGTGACACATCATTTGTCAGAAGGTTTTCCCCAACAAAACCGTGAAGCGTTCTCGGTAAAATCACCCCTTCTCTCTCTCCCGCAATGTGTTTCATTCCCCTCCTTGGCACACATTTCCAGTTTTCTTTCCTTTAACCTTCTCGTTCTCTTATTTTAGTTCAGTCCAACGTGCAAAGGTAACCACTACTTTGGGGGAGCCAGTAGGCAAAAGCACACAGGGCACACATTTCTGTGGATGAAAAGGGTTCTTTCACGTTATCAGCAGCAAGCCAATGGACCTGCCAGAGAGTCTTATTTCGAAAGGGGAAAATTACTCTGGAAAACATCCTCAGTGGTACTTCCCACATCGAACGCCTCCTTGTCACTCTCCTTTTACCAGTGCGCTCCCAAGCACCGAGTTATCGGCGCTGGCACGCCACGCAAGCTTGCCCCAATACTTCTTTTTTCTGTAGTTTTAAAGGCTATTATTTAGTGCAAGCACAGCACTACTTATTTCTCAGAGCTTTTTACTCAGACGCTGAGAACACAGATGTAAAAACAATGAACGTCAAGTGACACGCACTCGTATTTGTACAAGGCAAGGAAAACACCGTGATTCACAACGCAGGCAGAGATGACCAAAAGGGATCACCGACTCCCTACCAGAGCAAACACGCGCTGTGATTCCATCGGCGCCCAATAACAACAGCACAGCATTGGGTCAGCCAGCACACAACGCCATCGCACCAACCTCGCGCACAACACCCTCGACTCTGAATAAGCAGCTTCTGTCACGACACATTCGCAGGCAGGAAAGCGTTGCTCCTCCGCATCTGTTAGGAAGGACTCCTCCCAACTTCAGAGCGGCAATCCACGGTCGTACAGAAAAACATCACTGCAGGTCCTTTCTTACATATAGAAGTAGATAAAGGAGGAGGGCAAAATTATGGAAACTCATTATTTTAATGTACAGTATAGCTCCTGAAGAGTTTTGACTTGCTGAGAAATTGTGAAAGATTTGCTCAGCTTTCTCTGTGAAACGAAATGCTTCTTTCGCTTCAGCTGCAGCCAGTTGGTTTTTTAAGATAAATGCTCTTCAGTCTTCTCTGATAACAGAAAACATCCTGAATTACATTTCCAAAAGAATTTTAGCTGTAATGCTCCAGCTGCCCATTCAGTGCATTTCTCAAGGTGCAGAAGAGCTACTGGACAGCAGCAGCAGTCGGCACTCACATCAATGCAACTGACAACGTAAGCTACTACATTTGTAAGCTTCCCCCCCGACCAGACAACAGCAAACTGGTATCTGCTTCATTTACGAAATCAAGAAAGGTCAACAGACTTACAAAGTCACTAGAAGGAATGGCAACTACCTCCATTTTCCAAATCGAGTGAAAACAAACTGCAGTCAGAGCACAAATGTATTTGTCTTCTGCTCAGTTAACTGCTCTGTTCAAGATTAACCTCATTACGTCAAACTAGACTCGAAAGTTGTAGAAGTTTTTTGCACACATCTTTTCATAGCAGAAAACATCAACTAAAACAAAATAGAAAAACAGAAGTCACTTCGACATTTTCATCTTCAGGCAAGGAACCCCAAAGACCACAGCTCGGGTACACGAGCGGAGCGATCTGAGGCTGACACGCAGCAGTGAAGGATTCGGAAGCTACGGGCAAAGTTCCAGCACCAAGTCCACTTCGCTCCCGCCATCCCTGACGAGGGCCTGCAGGATCTGAAACACCAGGCTCTTTGCTCTTTACCTGCAACCTGAAACAGAACACTCTGCAGGAAAGCCAGGGGTTTTACTCAACTCACTGAAATTTAGTATGACCAGTTCCTCGGTGAAAGCCCAAGGCAACTCTAACATCTGGCGGCTGTATCACGCACGTTTTCTTCTAAGAGCACGAGAGTACTTCTAAGAGGGCCAAGGCGTGTGCTTTAACCCTGGCACACAGACTCTGCTGGCGAGAGGGCAGCTGTCACTGCGGCTGCGCTGCTTTACGCCCGAGCTGACCGTCCCGACCGTTCCCAGTTTTACTGGCAGCAACGTCAGGAAGCTTGCATTGGCTTCGGGCTCTGAAAAATGGCAATACGTGAGAAAAACTACCAAAATTTTTATGTATTAAATCACTTTCGGAAACACTAGGTCCTTCCCATTCAACAATCAAACTGTTTCTTATGGACTGCCAAATAAAACAAGATTCATATCTGACCAGACTCCAGTGGCTCTCGATGCAAGTCGGAGTCGACGCACAGCCCACACCCGCTGCCAGGGCACTCTGAGGTCATCGTCATCAAGATGATCGATTTTCAGCCATCGTAACACTCTCATCACAGTAACTTTACGTCAGTCTTTGCATTAATAATCCTGCCTCTTTGAAGTTCTAAAGCATTAATCACAGTCTATCAAATGCTCTTGCTGCACTCGGACAGAAAGCACGACAACAGAACTAACTCTCCACAGCACGGCTGGTAAGCTCGCAAGTGCCTCTCAGAGTTTCACCCTAAATAACTTTCATGCACTGGTGATTAAAATATCGTTGTGCTTCCTTAGTCCAGAGGGAAAAGCGTACAGAAGGTAAGTAAATATTTGCTGCTGAATGGTCAGATATTATCTAATTTCTTAGCTACAAGCTTTGAAATAGGAGTGAGTCTTATTTCTGTAATTGTTAAACCCAAGTCAAAACTTCAGACTGCTCTAACATTTCCTTCAGGAACTTGACCCAGCCAGAGAGAATTCTTCAGAACAAAGTCATTCCTGTCAACCTGCGTAAGGCTCTTGGCAGGAATAAGAAAATGAATTTGAAGGTTTGGCAGATTAAAAAAATAAATACGCTCTGGTCTGACAGCTGCTTTTCCTTTTTTTTTTTTTTCATTTGGAAAAGGCACTAAACAGTTAATAAGTGGGATATAAAGTTACTTTGCTATTTTGCAGTTCCATAACCCAGTGACAGGAGAATCTCCAGACTTCACAAACGCCACGGAGGTCTCAGAGCAGCAGCTCCCAGCCCCGCGCACACAGAGGGGGCACACGGTTCCCCCGCCAAGCAGCCCCCGGCCCCGCGGGGTGGGCGCACCCGGAGCTCAGTCCCACCTGCCTGGTGATCGCTGCGCAGCCACTTCCACGGGCACCTGCAGGGAGGCCCTCGCTGTGAGACCTTCCCTGTGGACAATCTAAATAAATGGTCGATGCAAACTCATGCTACATTGTAATAAAACAAGCGCTAAACCAGTTTGCTGTCATTAATGATACAGAAACAACAGGAATAAAGTTGTTCAAATTGGGTATTTTATGCTTCATCTTCACAAAAGATCTCGGGAATGGCAGTAAAAAGGATTGAGAGGTACAGAAGATTCTCACTAGAAGAACTTTGAGCCTTCACTGAAAGACTTGACTCAAGCTAGAGGTAAATAAACTAAAAGTCAATCGCTGACTTTACCTTGTATCCACCATGAAAGACAAAATCTCCAATCATACAACAAAAAAAGCAGCAGACTGCACAGCAGGGTAAGGAGCCGCAGAAGGCGCAAGTGTCTGTAAACCCTCTGTTTAGCCCGAGGAAGGACTTCAAAAAAGGATTATTCCTGTGACTAGAAGTCACCCAGATTTCAGTGAGGCAACAAATCCCAACGCTCTAACGCAGGACAGGCAGGCAGTTGCTCCCCACGCTGTGAGCGACGGGGCAGCTCCAAGGCACAGAACAGGTCACTCCAGGGAAGGGCAAAGCGCTTGTTTCGCTCTGGAAAGCGGCGTCTGTCCCTCTGTTCCGCAGGAATTCGCTCCCTTCCCATTTTGGGACACAACCTCCACATCTATTTCTCTCTTCTCTAAACCAGCAATCCCCAAATTTTCCCCTCCTCTTCTACAGAGCAGCTTTTAAATAGTTCTGCGATTCAGAAGAGAACATTCTAAGAAAGTTTTGGAAGATCTTAATATAATGAGATATTTCTGCAAGGAAAGTAGTATTTCAGTAGAAACGTAGAAACTTCTACCTTATTTTCAGGAAAATTAAAAAAGTATTCTCCAAAGAAATCAGGTGAATAACTTCAAACCACACTGGCATAATTAAGAAAAAATAAATTATCAGGACAACACCAAACTTTTCTTCCAGGTCACTCACTGTGTCAAAGCTACCCTTGATGAACAGAAAAAAATCGATTAATACTGGAAAGCTGTCTGGTGCTTGATTCCACTGCTCACTGTAGGTTACGTAACCAAAGACAGCATTAGCAGATCTGCTAGGAAATGCTGCAGCTGTGGTCTAGATACATTTTAGGTTCTTTATCTTCGAAAAAAGTACTACAAGGAAGTGCAGCTCAAAACGCAAAAGTATAAAGAAAAATACCAAACGCTTTAGAATTTGAATAACCAAATAACCCAAGGAAAATACTTTTATTATGTTAAATAAATATAGACATTTGCTCTAACCAGAAGTAAGTTTGTAGCAGGTTTCTGTGTTTCTAGCTACAGTCCCAAAGGCCACACCATTTATTTAACCGAAGGACAAAAAAGCAGAGATAAAGCAAGAGTGACAACAGGAGGTGCTCGCAGGTCATTTCAGCCACGATGTGATACTCGGCCCCACGTCCCTCATCACCTTCAAGCCCTTTGCTGAATTCTTTTACACCAAGTCCCGCTCTCGCCGTGGCAGCCCCGGGCCGGGGCTGGGGCAGACAGAGCCCCCGGAGGCGTCTGACCCCGCTCCCGACGCCCCCAGCTCGCCCACCGCCCCGCGGGGCTCCCACCGCCGGAGCCTCTACGGGGGCACGGAGGCTTCTGCAGAAGAACCAGAGCTGACAACCTCCCCGCGCCAGGGAACCGCAGCACGTAAGGAAGCAAGTTTCCCCCTGTTCACCGCAGAGATGATACAAGCTCACTACAGCAAACACACTGATCTTGTTCAATAACTTAGGAAATACTGGAATGTGCTACGGCCTCCTATTTCCAGAAGGTTATACTGAGAAATACGGAGTTTGAGGGGTCAATACACGCAATTTAGCGCTGAATTTCTTCTTTTAAAATACAAGTAGTTTATTTTGTTACCTCTGAAACGAAGGCTTATCTTCTCCTATTCTCAAACCCGTAGGCAGGAGCAAGGCTGGAATGAATCGCACCAACTCCACTCTGCTGTTCAGGAGAGCTCAGAGCTGCAGCAATCAGAGGAACCGGGGGTGTTGCTGTACAAGTGAGGATGGGAATTTAAAGTAATACGAGTCTCTTATTCAAAGGGCTCCATTTATGAGGGATAAAAGAGAATTTCTGCTGGTCAGAAGACCTCCAATGTATCAGATATTCACCAGCCAGAACTGCCACAGAGATACAGGTCCCTTGACATCCCACAGGCAGCTTTTTAACTGGAGTTACATAATTCTTCTTACAAATCAGTGTGATTTGGGGAAACCAAAGTAAATTCCGTTGGAGGGTTTTGTTCTAGATGGGGTAGGCCCCTCCCTGGGGGTGTCCAAGGCCAGACTGGACGGAGTTGGCGGGAGGTGCCGCTGCCCACGGCGGGGGGTTGGAGCTGGATGGTCTCCAAGGTCCCTTCCAAGCCAAAGCTTTCTGGGATTCCATCCTGCTGACCTTCTCCTTCCTCCCTTGTCTCTTCCCAGGAAATGTTGAAGCCTTAAGTTCCCAAGTTTTTCACTAAATCTACTGGAAATAGAGCTTGCGTAAGAGGATCATTTATGTTACCCTTGCTGGAAATCTATAACTTCGAGAACTTTAACATCCTCCTATAATCTACATTTCAATTAATACACAATAATTTCTCTCGCAAGCTCTTTTCTGTTTGGAAATAAAACTTTTAAACTTACCCAAGTACAAGTCTAACTCATAAATTCATGTAACTTAAAAAAAAAAAAGAGACCATCAGGGCATCATTTGGCCACGATTTCCATTTGTGATGACATCCAGATGGCAACCCAAGGCCTACCTTTTGTAAACGGGATGAATATTTATGTGACTCAAGTACAGCTAATTATTGGGAAATAAGTGAGAATGCCTCTGGAAGTATCAACAGAAAAACTGCAAGGTTTTCTACTATCACACAATTTAATCTGCCTATTTTATCTTTAACCTTCCCTTCTCTGCGGCAGCAACTGACACTGCTGCAGCAACAGTCGTGCTTATACACAAAAGAAATTCAAAAAATCCAGCGTAACTTTTATTACGACAGCATTTACTCAGAACCTGTGAAGCAGAAGCCTGAAGTTGCACTTTGCATTCCAACCAATATAAAACAGGGCATAATAATTATTTATAACAGACGGCAATTGATTCGTAATTCACCCGCCTCCATCTCACACTCTCTGGGCCAGGATTATTCACTAAGAGCTACCCCAGAGTTCCTGCTCCTCGAGAAACCTGACAAGAACTACGGGAAACAGCAGCAGAGCCATTTAAGGCAGCAAAGCTTTAAAAAAATATTCGCAATGGTTCGAGACTTCAAAACTGCACGACCATAATGAACACGCAGGGCCTGCCCAAGGTACAGGTGAACACGACTCAGGTGTTTGGCTGCCCGACAACAGAGACTCTATTTTAAGAGGTGACACCGCCGCGGTTTTTAAGAGGTCATTTGGCTTCAGGACAGACTCCCACTCAAGTTACCTGACGCCGCTGCACGTGCTTTTGGGAAAATGGAATTACAGACTTTTTTCTCTTACCAGCCCGACTCTGTGCCGAGAGAAGGTGTGACAGAGGCTCGCGCAGCGCTCGCTCCACACAGCGGCACCAGCGCTGCCCCCGAGGTTTGCTGCCCGCGCAAAGCTCCGAGCAGAACACAGCCACGGCGCCGCTGCCGCGGAGACAGAAATAAGCGCGGGAGTAAAACATCGCCCTCTTCTCCGCCTCTCCCCGAAGTTTTTTTTTTGGAGGTACTAGTCACAAACACGCCGCAGAACAAAGTTTTATCCTCTGTAACATCAGCATCTCTCTTCCTCCAAGAACAGCCTTTTGATCTGCCGCAGAATCCCTCACCAGCTGCCAAGATTAGTTTATTATTTTTTTGCCTAGATTATTTATTTTATTGTTTGATTACACTTTGAAGCCTACTTAGCACCTTAAAGCGTATCATGGCCCGATAAAACCACTGGCTGTTTTTTACTGTCCTTTTTGAAAAAAATACTTCTCTTTAGTTAGTGCAAAGGTACTTCTGAAGGGAAGACTGTGTCTGAAGCCAGAGCCTTCCAAAGCGTTCTTAAAGCAAGCACGCACCTGTGACACTACTGCTGTCATACACAACGGAAGAAATGCCCTGATGAGAAAAAAAACACAACAAATTGTCCACACCAGTCCTCTAATGGACACACGACTTCAACTGCAAAGTGAAAGCCATTCTCTTCCCCTGAGAAAGAGAATTAATGAAAAATGTTGTGCTAATGAACAACAACTTGGAAGAAGCAGGTGATAAATACTTAAGGAATAAATGGAATTTCAGGAAGTGCAAAAACAACAAAAAATTGGTTAAATCATTTTTCTCCTCGTTGTTGAGCAGGCACCAGCAGCTGCTGGCTGGTGAGCAGATCCTAATCGTGTCGGAGACAACAGGGGTTGGCTTTGGTAAAAATCTTTTATGCCACCCAAGTTCACCGAATTGTCGGTTTAATTCCCTCACCCAACACCCCTTCATCCTACTGAGCGTTCTTCTGAGTCTCAAACGCGCTCATCACCTTAGCAACAACGTGCAATGTTCCAACGCACAAAAATACACGGGTAAGGACCACCTCTCCTCCTCGAGCAGCCCCAAACCAGTGTGCACGGTACAAGAAAGATGCGAAGCATTTACTCCGGCTAGGAAAACTGCGACCCAGCCAGGCAGGAACCACCCCCAGGAACACCTGGGAGCCGTGAAGCGTCTGGAACGCAGACTGCGAGAACAGAAATACTGCTGGAGGAGCTGCGGAAGCTTTGAGCAACGCGACCTTCGGCAGGCGAGGAGAACGCCAGGTGCCATCCTAAATATGCTCTAAAGGAGATTAGGAACCTGGTGTCAGTAATCACTCGCAAACGGGGGGCAGATCAAGGTCAAGGAGAAGAGTCCAGGCTCTGCTTTGTGCCCGGCCTGCAGGCGGGCCAGCTGCTGGCGCTTAAATGCCACCGCAACTTTTAGAATTTAGCAAGGCCCACCTCCGACGGTACGACGGCCTCAGCTGGCAGTCTGTGAGGATTTAACTGGAAATAAGGAATAAGAGAAGCTTTATAATAACGAAATCCTTGATTAACTGGTCAAAACACACCAGATTTTTAATACCTCTGAAATAGTCATTGTTTCCAACATAATCAAAGTTCATTAAACAATCCCTTTTTAATCCTGCTCATCACAATTTCCTTTATTTTCCCATAAAACCTCAACCTCAGGGCTAAGAAACTTCCATATCCAAGAGACACAGCTCAATCTGCAAAAGAAAGTGTATCAGCAGAAACCATCTTGGAATCCAAACTGCAGCTACCGCTATCAAATCTGGAGAAAAATACTGTTTTTCTTCTAAGAAAATTGCTGTGAGCTTCAAATATTAGCAGATCTTACTACAAATACCAAAATAACTGAAAGCAAACGTAGAAGAGTAAAAATAATTCCAATGGAACCTACTAAAACCAGAACTACACAATTTAAGAACATGTCTGTATTAGAAAAGAATAAAGCACACCCTACGAAGTGCCTTATCTTCTACAGCACGGATGTTGAAACTTGAACCATAACAATTCGAAGCACCTGAAAACTAAGAATCTGGTCTCTCTGCTTCATGATTCAAGAGTATAATTTCGGAGACTAATTAGTGTTGGTTATTCTCAAATGCTTCATCTACATTGGGGTTGCGTTTGGTTTTCTTGGTGGATGTTGGTTTCACTGAATATTTGTGATCCTTGGTAAGGAGCTTATGTTTAGGAAACTGGGAAGAGACCTACTGCTCCTAATTATGAGTCTGAAATCTGTAAAAGCCTTAAACAGTTAAATTTTCAAACCTACAAAATAGCACAAGACTAAAATCCCAGGATGGCCAAATTAGTTTACCAGTATTTTCATCTGTAGCTTCACAAATGCAAACAGAACTTCTATGCCATGAAATATTACCTTAGAAATTATTCTGTCTGGCTTTTCTGATTTATAATCAAATACTTTCAGGTTGTTTTTCTAGCCTTTCAGGTAAATCACAGGCAAATCACAGCAAAGTCTATTTGCTAAGATAATGCAGGTTTAGGAAAAAGCATAATACAGCCTCTAATTTCGCAAGCGCTCCTGAGGTACGTGCTAAATATACTGTTCATTACAGGCAGCAAAATAAAATCAGTGCTTGAACTTCAGTTTGCGTTAGCTTAACCTACGAACTACTATTCACAAGAACAACCAACTGTGTAGCACTTCTTTCCGCCATCACTCCAACCTCTAAAATAAAATAACTTGATATATCAAACTGTTTTCCTAGCTATTTCAGCTTGTTTCCAATGTGAGTTCCACAGTCGGCTGCGCTACAAGATCAGGGCCTAAACTTTTAAGTTGAAAAAGCTTCGCAATGATGCCACTGAAAATATTGTCTCTTTTCCCCTTTGGTTCGTTGGTAACCTTCAGAGAACTCCAAAACACACACACTCGTCTGCAAGAGGAGTCGATACCCTTGTGCTCCAGCTGTAAACAGTTCCTTTTGGTACCTCCTCCCCGTAAGCAACAGCTTCTCCTGTGATTTCGGCCAAAACCGGTACCAAAATGTCAGTTATGTAAGGCCACGCGCGGAGGCACATGCACTCTAAAAAATACTGTTACTGAGCTCATCGTGGCAAAAATAAGGGCTGGTTGGTTCGACACGCGTGTCCACCGAGAGCCCGAGGGCTCCGCCGGCCCGGGATCCCTCTCCCACCCCTCCCCTCCGCCAAGGGCCGCCCAGGGCGGCCGTTCCCGCTGCCGGCGGGAGCCCGTCCCCGCCCGGTCCCGGCGCCCAGCGCGGGGCTCAGCGCCACGGCGAGGAGCGCAGCTTCGCTTCTCCCTCCGCACCAGCGCCCGACGCGGCGAGAACCACGGCGCGATCCCTCTCGGCGGCGGGAGCCATCGGCACCGCGGAGCCTTCCAGCGGCGGCCCCACCCACGGCACGAGCCCCGCTCTCGCCGGCCGCCCCCCGCCCGGCCCGGCCCGGCCCGCGGCCGCCGTCCCTCCCCGCCGAGCCCCGCGCCGCTCCCGCCGCCCCGGCCAACTTTTCCAGCCGGGCCCGGCGCGGCCGCAACTTCCATCTCCCGCCCGGCGGCGCCCCCTGCCCGCGGCCCGGCGGCGGGGGAAGGTCACGGCGGCCGCCGCCGCCCCCCCGGCAAAAGTTTGCGGCTCGCCCCCCCCCCGCCCCTCCTCCTCCTCCTCCTCCTCCCCTCCGCCGCCATGGCGGCCGCCGCGGGGCGCGGGGGGGGGGGGGGCAGCGGCGGGGCGGGCGGCGGGCCGGGGCGCGCCGGGGCGGGAGGGCCCTACCTTTCCTGGCTTTCGGGGAGTGCCGCCGGCTCCGGGCGCTGGCTCGCTCTTCCTCAATCGCGGCGGCTATCTCCGGGTCGTCCTCCCCATTGTACCACACCAACAGCTCCTCGCCGGGCGCGATTGGCTGGCGAGAGAGAAGAGAGAGGCGCGGAGCCAATCAGGAGGCGGCTTGTTGGCGGAGGGCCGCGGGGCCGGGGGAGGGGGTGGAGAGCGGCCGCGGCGGCGCCGACGGCGCTGCCCCGCGCGCCCAGGGCGCGGCCGCACGCGCCCCCTGGCGGCCGGAGGGCGCGCGGCCGCCCGCTCCCCCCCCCCGCCCCCGCAACCCCCTCCCCGGGCCGGGCCCGGGCCTCGGGCGGGCGGCCCCGGGACACGGCCCCGGGACACGGGCTCTGCCGCCGGCCGGTGCCGAACGGGCTCGGCCCTGCCGGCTGCAACGTCCGCACCGGGACCGGCCTCGACCGGGACTCGTCTCCAGCCGTGACAGGGATCTCGGGCCAGGCGGGCGGGGGAAGCCCCGGCGCCCGGAGCTGCCGCCCACCTGCAGCTCGGCCTTTGCCGGGGACGGCGCGGCTCTGCTCCGGCTGCACACACCCCTCCCGCACGGCGCTCAGGAGCCAGGAGAGCTCCCCCGCCAGCCGCTACGGGAGCGCTCGGGAGCGCAGCGGGGCTGCAGGAGGCTGCCGCAGCGAGCGGGGGACACGGCCGAGCGGGACTACCGCAGCCTTAACGGAACCGCTGCACCCCGGCGAGGGAAGATTTGTTTGCCACTCCCAAGTTTTTATTTCTAATTTTTGTGATTCAGTCAAAAAATTCGCAGGGAAGAGCAAGGCCAGCGGGCATCCCTGCAGGCACCGCTCAGCCCCCACCCTGGCACCAAACCTGCCGCTGTCGGTGTCTCTGGGTGCTCCTTCCACGCGCTCCCTAAACCATTATCAAACTCAAACTAGAAGTCCCCAAGTTTGCAGATTAAAGGCCTTTTCGTACCTATTTTTTAAGTCTTCGTGTTAGAACCATAGAACAGTTTCTGTTGGAAGAGACCTTCAAGATCGAGTCCAACCTCTGTCCCCACCAACCCAGGTCCCCCAGCACCACACCCACTCGTCTCTTAAACTCCTCAAGGGGTGGCGGCTCAACCCCCTCCCCGGGCAGGGGAGGTCCATTTTCTGAAGCATTCTATCCAAAACCAAGAAAGAAAAACAAAAATCGACTTAAACGCCCTCCTTCACCTCAACTACAATCCCCCTCTTCCCAGGGCTCACCCAACATCGGGCTCACGGAGACAAGCCACTATTTTTAGAGTCGTTACATCAGCGCAAAGGGTATCCTCATATCCTCACACTGGGACTGCAAGTCTGAAGCCAAAGGGAATTTTTGTACCAAGTACAATAGGAGTATTTGTTTCTTCTGAAGCACTTTTTAGAAGGTCTCGCAGAACTTGATGAAGGTAATAGTTATCTTTGTACCCCTAGACACTGGAACAACAAGAGATGCAAGATCCCCACAACTAGGTGAAGTGTTTAAGTTATGATACAAGCAAAGCCTACAGTTTGGCCTCCTTAACAGTTCTGGAGGCCTGATAGGATAAACAGTGGTAAAACCTATTTGCATGGTCCCATTTTGCAGCTGTTCAGCAGCAAGGAATGAAACAAACAAAAAAAAAAGCGTTGTCTGATGCAAACAATTTATCATCTAAACAACACATAAACTCGGGGGAAAAGAGCTGGCAAAAACTGCAGGCAATGCAAACGCAGGGTAACGAGCACGTAATTTGTTAGCTGCATGGCTGGACCAAACCTGATGGATTTAGCTTGGGTGTAACTGCTCTAGAATCCAAATGAAGGCCTCGAACCTTGTACTTCTAAATGGGACGCAGCAGCTTCAAAACCAGACGATTAACAGGGCTCCCTCGCCAGCAACATGAGCGAGAGAAGGACCACGCTGACCGGGCGCCACTTCCACCGCGACTCCGACGCTAGGGAGCACACGGCCACCTCTCACTGATGACACCATCTAATAACTCCAAAAAACAACCTCCTCCAAACCACCACCTCCGCACTGCTTGCGCAGTAGCGTCAGGCCGGGATAGCTCGGTGGAAAAAAGGCACGAACTTCGGAAGGGCTCACTAGGTTGGAGATTCTCACATGCTTCTTGGTGCTTTTTGTTTTAACTGCAATATTTAACATTCCTTCATCCAGACTTTTTCTGTTCAAAAGAGTCCAAGTCATTTCAAAATTTGTTCTTTTCAAGAGTAATATGCTAACAAGTTATATCGTAGTAAGTTCTAGCGCAGATTGTCTCAAAGTCAATTCATTGTACCCACACAGGCACTGCAATGCGTCTGGTACAGACTGGGACGGGCATTTGCCTGTCCCATCTTACTAAGAGCACCTATTTTTCACCACAGACGTTGCATTTGGTTGCGATACTGTTATTCTCCACCTGTACGTGGCCTTCTCCAGTGGCCAGCTGGTGGCATTAGTACTTGGGTGCCTATTTCACGTTGTATGGAACAGCGAGGCTGGGTAATTACAAACCTGTTGGGCAAAACATGCTTCCATGATACTAAATTTCACCCAAATCAAGGACAGTCTCACAGCCAAACTCATTCGGAAGACTTTCTGAAACGGAGTTTTCCCGGTAATTTTAGTTCCTGAGGAATTACAAGGTCCTGTACCATGTGCAGAACACCACTACCTGAGCAGCTCAGTTCGCTAGGAGAGGCAGGAAGAACTTCTGAAACCCCATAACGAGTTTCAGCCGTTTCATCGAAATATTACAACGCTCATATACGCATCCTGGGGAAAGCATATGCAAAGCAGCCTACAAATATCCGCAGTCCTTTAGGAAAGATGAGGAGAAGATGGAAGAGAAACATATTTGCTTGTGCTCACTTCAAACTTCTCCCACTATTCATTTACAGCAAAGAACAGGGAAGTTAAAGCTCTGCGCAGTTTTGAGGTTCTTTTACACCAAGCAAATTCAGGCTTTGCTTATCCCAGCAATGGAGTTTGGAAATCAGCCTGTTTAACTTACAAATCAGAAACCCACAAAAAGCTGAAGAAAACCTTGGAAAAAAAAAGAAATAGCCATGACAGTATTTTAAATGCTTCAGTGTAATGCAGAACAAACCCACATAGAAGCCACTTTAACCCTCCTCTGAGGATAAAAACCGTGCCGCTTATTTATCACAAATGGAATTCCCCATAATTTATGAATTATGATATAGATCAGTAAGGATCCATGTGTACATACTTCAGCTGGTAAATCTACAACAGCTTTGAAATTGGAGTGTATACACCATAACGTATCACTTGGGGGAAGGGAAGGACATTTAAGATGTGATTTATCACATGCTTTCTTTTGTTTCGGTTATCAGTAATGGAAAAAAAAACAAACCCCAAACTGGTTACTATAAATTTGTCTCTTTAAATAATAAGAAAGTAAGTTTACAAAACACTAGACAAAACAAGCTTTCTTAATCCTTTCCTCTGGTTCTTGCATTCTTGGACTAGACAAGAAATTAAACAGAATACTGGATTTAAAATATTCCTATCAGACTACAAGAAGAGTGCACTCGTGCAATTCAAAAGCACAAAAGCTGATTTTCTAATTCTTGACCTGATTTGCCAGGAGGCTGAAGGTTTAACAGTAGTGAAAACTGTCCCATTTCATGTCAATCTTTTACTTCAAAAATCATTCTGATCTTGCTAATTTGTGGTTTTCTTATGTATCACTTCTCTAAAAGCTGGGACAAGAAAACATTGAAACCTCTAAAAGGTTCACAAACAACTGGCATATCAGTATGAGCTTTTAACAAACATCCATTACAGATTTGTGAGGTTTTTTTTTTCCCCAGTGTGGAGCGAAGTTAAATTTTAGACCACAACCTAGTTGTGCCGAGCCAAGCAGCTCAGACACGTCTACAGCCACCTCTGGAAGCACCTGCCCAGCTCCCTGGGTCACCCCGGCAGCAAGAATCACGGAGCAGCAGGAGCCCCCGTGGTGCTGCTGGCACCGACCCGGTCCTGGGGACACTGGGTACTCCCGAGCAGCACGAAGCTGGCATTAGGAACACACCCCTCCCAACCCAGCTCGGGCAGAACTAGTTGGAGCACGTCCACGCTGCTCCTGCGACCAGGTCTGCAGGGCAGAAACGACTTGGTGGTTCTACACCGGCTCCGTGTGACAGCCAAGCCCAAACCCACCCCGAGCTTCTGGTTCTGCCCGCGCCCCGCGAAGGGTCAGCAGCCCGCGGGGAACCCCGCTCCTGCCGGGATGCTCCCTGCAGCCAGCACGCTGCACACACACCGACCTGAACTTCCAGAAACTTGCCTGGGCCCGGTGTTGCCAACACCCAGCAGCCCCGCAGCAGCCAGGGCAAGGCACGGCACGTGCACGGATCTCGGCGGCTGCTGAGGGGGCAAACAAAGCCTGCCCAGGACAGCTCTTTGAAGAAGCCCTTCGCATCCCGAACACAGAATCTCACGCTACAACAAGTCCCAGATTGACTCTGAAACCAATGATCCTTATAGGCTGCTCTACCAGTCTTCAGAATAAGCTGCTTGGCAGCATGTTCATGTTGGCAAGACCTAAGAGGATAAAATCCATCAGGTCGCAAGAGAAGACAGTAAAAGGAACAAAAGGATATTTCAGACGCTGCAGCAAGGTATTTGTTCTTCTGTCAGCAGTGCGCGGCCTCTTTTACTGGTACAACTGTTTTCCAAAGTGCAACATTATCCATCAGAAAAAGAAATCTGAAATACGTGAATGCTTGTCTTTATCCGAACTAAAGCCTTTGCAGAAAAGATTCAATGAGAGAGAAACTCAAAATGTCAGAGCAACTCCACAAGCACGCTTATCTTAATGAGCCCGTCTGACTACGGGCAAAGGCAGGTGCAACTCCAGACAAAGTGCGTGGGCAGAACCACGCTGGCTGCGGATTCACACGGGGAGCCTGCCCTCGGGGAGGAAACACTGAAGAGAAGCCCACAGTCTGGGCAGCGACAGCGAACCTCTCCTCGAATGCCATCTCAAAGCTATTAGAAAGTTCACAAAGCATTGAAGAGTGTGTTGTGGTTTTTTCAGTCTAGTTTGAGCGACCTAAAATCCAACACTGCCCCACACTGCAACACTGCCCTAGGAACTTCAGAACTGCACGGCATCACCTCGCTCTCTTACCAAGTGAGGAGCTGTGACTGCCCATGTTGTCGGCCTTACAGGGGAACATAAAAAACAGAAACAGCAGAACAGCAAGGCTGCAGATACCCCAAAACCACAAAAGCATTTTAAAAAAAAACAAAGTCAAGCTGTACATCCTCACTGCTAGTAGGTTCTTGACCAGAGATTCAAATAATACTTTATACCCACAGTATTTTACTCATACGCTACCATTACCTGCAGTTAAACCATTTTTCTCCCTTCGGTTTGGGAGACAGAATGCCCCAGGAACTAGACTTGTTCCTGTCTCCCACTCCCTTAATAAAAACGCAATAGTAAAAAATGAGGAAAATTTGTTTCATGAGGCTACCTAGAAAAGTGTCTTGACAACCCATGTTTGCCGTACAATGCAAAGATCATAAAAATAAGTGACTTCTGAAAAAAAAAACACCTCAGTAGAAAGCGTCTCAGTGCCTACAGAAATAGAAAACCACTTGTTTTATATAATCTGCTATAGTTTTTCATTGTAGTTAGTACCAAATTTGGTGCTTCAGCAAATCATTAGCTAGTCTTGGGGTTCAGAAGTATCTTATATTTTAACAGCAGATCTTAATGTCACCTATACTGGTCTAAATTCTTCTGTGCCAATGAAATATAGCATTTACAATACTTGAACTAGATTTCACGAAATCTCTCAAAATCTGTCTAATACAAATAGTATTTTAATAAAAGGGAATAAAAAGTACTATTAATAAAAGGTAACAGAGCAGTAACTGATTCTTCAGACAGTACCTTTAAACTTTTGTAGTATATGGTCCTGTTGATCTCCAGAGGAAACAGATTTTGCTCCTTTCCTGACCGTGCCCAGTTTATGTACCGCAGCCAGTTCCCCTTCTCTGGGTCCGTGGCATCCACACACATCCAGCCCAGGTTCGGGTAATACACCTGTGAGACAGAAACGGCCTTCAGCAAACAGCGAAGCGTACGGCCGCTGAGCCCCTGCGCGTTTTGAAGCCCCGTGAAATACAGAACGGCAGACACCAAGAGTGTGGGAAGCGGCCCTGAGCTCAGGAGTCGCTTCACGGAAAAGGTACCTTGTAGCTGAAAGGGGGAACAGCTGCTTCAAGGCAGACCCTTAACGCCAGCAGCGAACTACAGCCAGAGCTCGCTGCACAACCTGCCGAGCAATGCAGCAGCTCACCGAAAGGAGAGAAGAGGAAGAGGAGCGATGAAGTAATCGACCACCAGAGGCATCCAACAACCACCAGGACCAGCCAGAATAAGAAGAACTGACAGCAGACGGCGATAAAGGCGGTAGAATGGGAAGTGAAATGAGCATGGAAATAGTTCTTAGAATAGGAGGAGATACAATCATTATTTTGTGGAAACGTAATAAATGTGTCCGGGGTGACTGCACAGAACCAGAACACAGACAACGCCCGGGGAGCACACGCTGTGGAAACACCCCCGTGTGTCTCCGGGTGCCACAACAATCCCTGGTGAGGAGTCTCACTGGCTACTGAGTTTGAACTCTCGATCCTTTGAATCACCTACACAGCAGTGCTCATCCCCCACGGACAGAGGGAACCCAAAGGACCGGAGCAGAGGCAGGGGCTGTCCTGGAGGGAGCACGCCTGGGCTTCGGGAGGCTTTTAGTGGAGCTGGGACAACCAGAAAAAAATGACTTTTTGCCTGCAAGCCCTTCCTGAAGATTTAGGCTCAAAAGGCAAAATACTTAAAATGGCACATGCTCTCTTTCCAGTGTGACAAGCTTCAGCTGGAAATGAGCCTCTAGGTTTTGCATCTAGTAAAATGACTGATTTTAAGACACAAAGGCTTTCTTTTTGCAAAGAGCTTGATTTTTGCCATCTTGTGAATTGGGGAAGTAGAAGCATTTGATTTGGAAAGATAAGGGAAAGCGTAACTTATCTTTTCACTATTTTCAGAGTATTAAGGACAATGTTAACATTTCAGAAGTCTGGTGGTCTCCTTAAAAAACTGACCATGTCAACATACTTCTCCCACACGTTCCAAGACGCTGTGTGAATTCTTTGGTTTCTGTTCTCAAAGAAAAAAATTTAACACCTACTCTGTGCTACATTTCAAGACAGCTTGCAACCGAGCAAGGTTACCGACATCTCGAGTATTTTCTGATGACAGGCACCTCTAATTCTCTTTCAAGACATGTTGCGCACCTCCCACTCTCCTTATTATAACCCAGGGCAGATGCCTCCCAGAGGAGCCATCGGGGGATGCTCCAGGTTTTTTTCCAAACCAAAGACCACAGCACTGTCAGGCAGCTGGAGCTCCCGTTCTTCCGCTCCTTCACCCCAGGACACAGAACAGCTCACAAGTATTGGGCACCTCACAGGCTTTTAGAAAAACAAAAAAGGAAAAATACGTGCAATTACAGGATATCTTTTTATTTGCTTTGTTCCTTGTGGACAAGTCTATAAATATCAGCCTCCGCCTGTACAAGCTCCTTCCAAAACTCAGTCTCCCTGGCTCTTTACCTCCTGCAACATCCACTTAGCACCACTGCAGGTAAGGAATAAACTAAAATTCAGATTTCACCATAGCTTTCCCACTCTTCACACGATGTTGTAGCTTTTATTGTTTCTGACACTCACTTTACAAGTAATTCGAAGTGTTTTCAAACTTTATATATTTTCAAATACACTTCTACAACAGCTTAAAATAAGAACCATTTAATAAAATTTATTTCTTTTGTGTTGATATACTAAGTGATTTAATAAATTAGAATTTTATCAATAAAGGTCAAGATTCAACAAATATGCCAAAATCATAGTTTCTTCCCAAGCAAGGGGAAAACAGATCCCTTCCCTTACTTAAACTATTCCAGCATGGATTTCATCAGCTGACTTTGGAAAGAATATTCATCAGCACACGCAGCCCTTACAACGCAGAAGCGTGAAGAGCTCCCAGCCAAGGCTGTGGCAGCAATCCCTTTGGGTAAAAGGGAAGAAGAGCTGAACAGTGCTGTGGAAGAGCTAGTAGATATGGAACATACAGGAAAAGAGACTGCTTTATTGGTTTGTTTAATAGATCACTTTATTACGTTTTTATGGGGTTTGCACAAAACGCTTCCTTACGTGTCAGTTAAAGCTTGTGGCTCACAGAACGCTGTCTGAAGGCCTTGTGCACTGCGAGAAAGGAGGGAGCTCCAGCTGCTCGAGATCACGCTGCGGCTTTGAGCAGCTCCTCTGAATCACGACAAAGATCACAGTCGTGCCAGTCCTTCAGAACTGTCAGACAGCGCTGGCAGTTTTCAGTCACTTGTCATTTTCAAACCTGTGGCTTTTTTCCAACAGAAAACGAACACAGGTTCAGGTCCCTCTTTCTCTCCCCAGACGGGCAAGCGCACACTGACGCACAAAACCCATCTCGGTCAGAACGACCCCCCAGCGTGACAGTTCAGAGTTACGAAAAATGACTGGAGATGGCAGCTTTTGGAAGCCTCGCTTTTTCTTTAGATTAACTTCACTGAAAAATCAAACAGGATTCTTGCGGAAAAGGTTCTTCTCCCGGCTGAAGGTCCACACACCTGACTACTCCCACACACCACCATCCTTCGACAAACCACATCTTCTAACAGTTAACGTTCTGGAGCAGTTTCAGATATCAGCATCTGGGGCCAACTGTTGCAGTCTCACTTTAGTTGCTTTTGTAATTCCAAAATCAGCATTAAAGCAACACACCATTACCTGGAAATCCAGCAAGGGTTCTCATTATCACCTGCACTGAAAACTACCGATGGCTTGTTTGCGACTGTAATTTCTCACCAAAAATTTAAAAAAATCTTAAGACATCCACTGAGAATGTTCAAAACTCAGCACTGAGAGTAACAACTGCAAGGTCAGTAATTTACTCGACTGGCTCAATGTCCCCAAGTGGTCCCACACCAGATCCAAACTGGAGACACCTGATGCAGCAGAGTCTGTGATCACATTAGCTCAATGCAACAAACATTACACTTACACACTTCAATACTTTTCTTAACGTGAATTGGCATTTATGGGAAATCGTTCTAGATCAGCTCCTCTGACAGGGGTTAACATTCCATTTTGTATACGTCTCCAGTACTTTATGCTGTTCAATTTTTGCAGGCCGGAGGCCACAAGAATGAGTCCTACCAATACCCTTAAGCCTAAAAACCTGCAGACTAGTACGTTCTGTTCCAGAACATTCACTTTGCTACAGCCATTTGCTTTGTGTGTCTTCAGAAAGGATGAAGAAGGCTTTGGAAGTCTTTACGAGCTGCCTTAAAGACACTGTAGGTGGGATTAAACTCCAGATTAGACACTCTCATTTTGAAACCTACATAATATTCAAGGTTTTATGACTATCGGTGGAGCCGAAAGAGCTGTTCCGCTGCCCAGACAGTACTGGCTTCAAGGCAAGCCCAAACACAGGCCGCACAGGAAATACTGCGACAGTCGACAACTTTCATAGAACTCCAAAAGCAAAACCAATTCCCGTAACGACGCTGGTTTCCAAAGAGCTAAATGAGGAGGCGTGCCGTGGCTTCCTTACCAGATTCCATAACCTCCTAATTTCCCAAGCAGTTGACAGCACTCAGCCGCAGAAGGGAGATCGCTCAGGGTTCAAGCTAACGAAGCAAACCTGTATCAGGAATACGCTCTCAAGGGGAGGCGGGATCCAGACACAGTACGTGAGGAAATTAATACAGCAATTTTAAACAAGGCTGAGAACTTAAAGCTTTGTAATCCAAGTGTCACCCAAAAAAAAAACCAACTTCTGTAATGACAGACACAGAGACATGGCATTTATTTCACGTCACGTCTACTTCTAAAAACCTTTGGAAAATTTAAAGGCTGGCTACAAAATATCAAGCCAGGGATAGATACCATTTCCCATGTACAAGCTGTTTCTTACCTCCCACATGTATACGTTGCTCTTAACTTGAGATCTTTTTTTCTTGTCACCAACAAATGGTCCAAACTTCTTGCCTTTTAAAATGGATTTTGTTGCCCAGACACCTGAAGAGACACGTATCAGTAGTTAAAACTAATCTAAGTTATCTTAAGCAAATCTTAAACACACAGTTCATACAGGGGAACATTCAACAATATTTAAGATCACAGTAAGGAAACTGAAGTTTACTAAAATGCATTCAAACAATCCTCTCCCCTAAATTCACTTTGATCACGAAAGGTTTAAGCACTGGTAAACGCTTAAAACTGGTTTCATTCTTTGTTCACAGGCTGCTGTAGCTCTGAAGAAAAAAAGCCTACCTCGATTTTTCCTGTCCTTCAGGTGATACTCAAAAAGCCATAAAAGCATTAAAATTTTGATATTGTGAGGTCCCAGATTTCAGCTGTTCTGCTGAACAAACATGTTATTAAAACAAAAATCCCCTTTGCTTTCTCTCAAACAACGCCAGGCAAACAAAGCTCTCGCAAAAGTTGTGAAGTTGACAGCGTATTTTGAGGAAAAAAGATGTTTAAGATTGATTAAAATAGGTGCATTTGCCCACAGATTTATTGACCAAACTGAAAATGGAATAGCATGAAAGCTAAGAACAGACTGATGAATAATTGAAAACTAAACATAACATTCTCATCCAGACCACGCTAGATCAGGCTCACATTAGAAGAGATTAACCCTGACTCAAGGAGCTTATAACCTGCTACTAACAGCAACACATCTCGTCAGGCTCATCCCTTCAACACTAAATACCCAGTCTGTAACTCTGACTTCCATCAAACTTCTCCCACGTTAAGCCTGGTAAGAAGCAGCCGAGCATTTTGCACATATCACAGAACTAACACTTTGCTCCCAACAGCAGCTTTCAATCCCGCGCTGAATCTGTTCCTGTAAATTAAACTTTGTCTGCTGACTGGGCAGGGAGACGCAACATCCTAAAGAGGTAACAGTGCAACGGCTGCAAAACACAAAACCAGTGAAGTCCTGTAAATGAAAAGAAACCAGTGAAGCATCGCATCGGTACTTTTGTAACCTAATCTATTTGCACTTTGGTCCAGCTTTAACCCCAATTCTGATGTTCTAGGAACATTGCCTTGAGATGCTGGAGAAACTCGGAAGCTGCCCACTCTTTCCAACAGAAGTTACTTCAGATAAATGCCCCAGACACCACCTCTCCCCAGCACAGGAGGACACCAAACTTCCACAGCAACTCTAACTTACGTGAGCTGGTGTGAAAGGCCTTCACTGCCTTCGCACAGCTGTAGCACTCACCAAGCCGTGTCTTGTCGACAGCGGACGGGAAGAGCCTCACGTCCTCAGGAAGCCCCCGGAGCACGTGCTCAGGTACATCATCCAAGCTCTCCACTGCAACTGGAGATTCAGCCGCGTTCTACAAGTCAAAAGGCAGAAGGGCCACGGCCATTAACAGGCAAAACCCACGGCACAAGAACTGACCAACTCGTATCAGCTACAAAAAACGCTTCACTTGAAATTCAAGCGACACTCCCGAAGAGCCATTTCGGCAGGGCCCCTCCGTGGGCAGGCTAACGCGGAAGAACCTTTTTATCAGAACACTCAGGGGTTCACTATGAGCTTCAAGCACTCTTCTGCTTTGGTTAATGGATGCATTTTGATTACAAGCAGTATATAGTGAATAAATTTAACAGAAAAGGTTTTCCTGTATCTCTTAAGCCATTTGCCATTGAATTTATTTTCCTTGGCCTCTCCTTAAGAATAAAATCAAGATTTCCCTTGAGTTACTTGGAGAATAGACCTGAAGGTATTTTATTTTTCCTGTCTGAATATGACTTACCTGACAACACTACTACATTACACCTAAAGATGAAGGACTGAAAAAGTGCTGTGGTTCCATACCTTGGAAAATACCTGTATTTTTTCAGAATATAGGTTCATATGAGCTCAGGCTTAGCATTAAGTCTTTGAAAGCACTCATTAATACGGTAATCTCAGACTCACACATGGAATAATTTTCAGTTGCGTTATTTTTACCGCTCAGTTATGTCACCAGAAACTACATTTAACAAGTAATTAGGTCACTAGTAGTAGTGCTGCATGCTACATTACGTGGGGACAACATTCCTCTGTGCCATTTCTGATTAAAGTTCTTCAAATTTCAGGTAAAATACATGGCAAAGGTGATCTTCCACCCTAGTCTATCTTGCTGAGACTTCTTCAAAAAGTTCACAGAACCAGTCTTAGAATTTTAGTACAAGTTACAAACATCTCCAGTTCCTTAAACACCCCGTTGAAGCACTAGAACTACTCTGATTACACAACGCATTTGTCAGCAATAGGTTTAATTCCATTTGTAAATTACCAAGTCAAATTTTTCAAAACAGTAGGTAGCAGTAAAATATACGAGTTCTTACATAACCTGTCTGGAAAGTCTAACTCAATTTAAAGGGTAAAGGAGGTAGATTAATTTGCCCTTAAAATCACAGTCAATCTAACACTCGGGCCTTTTCTGAAAATGAGCCACCAAAAGTCTTCACTATTTCAAGTTTCACTGTACTCCAGATCTTAGCTACGATCTCTTCCGCTGGAAAATGTTTCTGACAGCTTCTGAAAGCCCAGTGTATTTAGGAGCAATGCCTGATGATTTTAGTAGAAACCTCTGTTGGTGTTCCAACTACTGAAGATGAGAAAGTTGTCACAAGTGTTTCAGGACATGGTTTGTCCAAACACCTCACTGACATGGAAAGCGATGAGAGGCAGGTAAATGACTTTTCAAAATACACTTCTTGGATTGAAACGGTATGCAGCACAACAGACAGAACACACGAAGAATAGGTGGTTTTCTCATTTTATTTCACAAAAAAGCTTGTCAAGTGGTTAAGTCTCAGGCTTCCTACAAAAAATAAAACGGGAAGAGTCCCTAAACCAGTATAATGCAAGCTGACCCTGCACTAAAGCGTCAGCGACTGCATTCCATTCCCTTTCCTTGACACCTAGACACTCATCTTCTAAAAATTCTGTTCCAAAATGTAGAGCAACTATGAATTAAAGAAATCTGCTTGAGCCAGCAAAGCAATTTCTCTATTACCACCCTCCGCAAGCAATTTCAGTAAAGGTTACTAAAATCACGTAGGCTTGATTGGATCCATGGGAGAGGTGTGGCAGGTACCTTACCTTGATTATAACTGACAGCATTAATGTAAAGGATGACTGAGAAAACATTCATGTTTTATCAACCACCCATTTCATTTGCTGTTTGACTGAACATAAATAACTGTCCATAAAAAGTAACGGTGAACAACAGCGAGAAAAAGAATATTTAACTCTTAGACACGTCTATTAATACAGAAATCGGAAATTATCACAGAATGCGTTGGGCGGGAAGGGACCTTTAAAGGTCACCTAGTCCAGCCCCTGCAGAGACCAGGGACAGCTTCCACTGGATCAGGTTGCCCAGAGCCCCGTCCAGCCTGACCTTGGATGTCTCCAGGGATGGGGCCTCCAGCACCTCTGGGCACCCTGGGCCAGGGTCTCACCACCCTCAGAGTAAAGCACTGACACCTAATCTAAATTTCCCCTGCTCTTGGTTAAAACCACTGCCCCTCGTCCTGTCACTACACACCCACCTCAACAGCCCCTCCCCAGCCCTCCTGCAGCCCCTCCAGGCACCGGGAGGCCGCTCCAAGGTCTCCCCTTTAGGAGCCTTCTCCTCTCCAGGCTGAACAGCCCCAGCTCTCCCAGCCTGTCCTCGCAGGAGAGCTGCTCCAGCCCTTTCACCACGTTTGTGGCCTCCTCTGGACCTGCTCCAAGAAGTCCACGTTCTGCTTGTGTTGGGGGCTCCAGAGCTGGATGCCACACTCCGGCGGGGCTCTGCCCGGCGCAGAGCAGAGGGGCAGGACGCCCTCTCTCTCGTCCCGCTGGCCGCGCTGCTCTGGCCACAGCCCAGGGTGCGACCGGCCTTCGGGGCTGCCAGCGCGCCTTGGTGGCTCACGTCCCGCTTTTCGTCCACCAAGCCAAAGTCCTAACAATATGTATTTGTACTCAACACACAATTCTAAGCATTTTCCACCTTCTGCGTACATTTTTAAGAACAATTCCTTTAAGTGAAAACTGAAATACGTGGCAATTTTCCTGAGTATACCCTAGTGATGCACTGCTGGTGTTCATAACAAAAGCTAACTGGTATTTCAGGAGGGAGCACAAGGACAACTCAGTTGCAAACCAAAGGGCAAGAGCAGTTACGCTCTGAGCGTCCAGAGCAGCCTTCGCTTTTAATTTTGTCAATCATTTTTGAAACGCGCATAAAAGTTCCAATCGAAACAAGTGAGTACACCTCTACAAATAAAGGGAAGTACAGCGTAAAGCTTGTGCAACAAGGACGGTGTACCAGTGCATGTCCTAAGCCAACTTTTGCATTTAACTCAAAGTCCTAATATGGTATTTTGGACTCACTCCAAGACTGCAGTTTTGAATACAAAAGCACCTGAAGCTCATTGCACTTTTAAGCTGCTTACTCTGAAGTTCATCAGCGATACTACATTGCTAGCATGCAAATTAGCAGGGGTGAATTAATTTAAGAATAATGCAAAAAAAAAAAAAATCATTCCAGGGCTGAGGGGCTGCCTTAACCCAAAATATCTTGCCCTGTTTGCTTTGAGTTCAGAGTCCCATCACTGACAGGACCTTTCAACACATTAAGGAGTTTTTCACGGCCCTTTCAACACAAATGTACCTAGGACCGACCACACGTTAGACTATTCTGTTACAAGCACTATTTAAGCAGAGCAGAAACAGTATCTGCACGGAGATGTTTACACATGATGAGGGATTAGGGTGAACGGGAAAAAAAATCACCCAGAACAACGTGATGAATGACAAACAGTCAGTCAGTGACATGTTCAGGTGGAAGTAGGATTAAGACAAACGAAAAGACAAAGGACGGGATGCCACTGAAGAGAGAGGGACACGGCAGAGGAGTTAGAAGAGGCAGCTGTGGGAAGTTGCTGAAGGGACTAGGGAAGGCTGCTGAGCAGACCAGCCAGCACGGGGAAGGAGAGTCGGAAGCAGAAAGGATGCTGCTGACCCAAGAACCTTGTCTGGCTGCCCCTCTTGGCAACAATTTCACTCTGTGTTTGAAAACTAAGACGTATCAGAAACACCTGAAAATGTCAGAGGGAATGGGGGAGAGGTTTCAGTGCAGGTGTAGCTGGAACATGTCAGCGTACGCCTTCATCACCTGGGTAACTGCCCCGGCAGCAGCCTCTGTCCTGCTCTGCCTCAGTGCGGTCTGAGATGCACCAAATGTAACCAATTGGAACCCCGGGCTTGCTTGGGCTGTTACAAACAAATTATTCAGCATGTTCTGAGGAAGTATTTTACATATTAAAGAAAGATCTCTTATGGAGATCCTGAGTCAGCAATTGTCCAAGAAACCCAAAAACATCAAATCCAGCAACAGCTGTCCTGGTTTCTTTAATCCTTCTCCTTACTACAAGGAGGCCATATCGAGGTACTTATGAGAAGGTTTTCCTTCACTATCTCAAGATTCTAATGGGATAAACAAAATAATTAGCAGTCCTTCCATACAAACTGAGTTACCGCTAGCCCAGTTAGTGTCAGGGTCACTGAAGCCACACCAAAAGCAAGGCAAGTACAACGAAAGAAACGCGAGAAGAGAGCACTGCAAGACGTTTGGCATCAGGCAAAATCACTTCTTATACAGACCTGGCACTACGGCTCGGCAACCGCGAATGAAAGGACAAGGGCACTGCAAGAAAAAACACCACAGGGTTGATGCTGAATACACGCTTCAGAGGAACGGTGACCGACCGAGAGAGAGCCATCCACTGCTGGAAACACCACGTTTAGTTTCTGGAAGTGCACGGAGACGTCAGGAACACGATGGAGGACTCTAAGGCACCGTCAGTAATCCCTGAGGCAAGGTCATCGACTCGTGAGCACGGCACAAACAGTGTGAGCAGCCCCACCAGGAAAGACGACGACTTTGCTCTCACACAGCACAGAAATCTTAATCCTAGAACCAGACTGCAGGCGGGGGAATACAACGACGGACAAGACAGGGAGGACACGGACACACAAATGGGAAGGAAACAGCCAGCAGTAACAATTAAAGATCAGGATTCTACAGCTTTCAGAATTTTAGCAGAATCCAAAGCTTTCCAGAACAACTAAAGCAGAATTATTACTCAAGAAGACCGAGCAATACACTGACTGCGTTCAAAAACTTCACAGGTGAAAAAATTTCAAGTCTCAACAGAAACAAAGCGGGAAGCAATAATTAACCTAACTAACCCAAATTATGAATGCCTAAAAGTATGCTAATGCACGTGTTACTTAATCTATATATGATAGGTGCTTCAAGGCTCTGACACTGATCATATTTTGCTGTTTCTTTTCAAATATGCACACACACGCTGCAGACTTTTTTACTTTAAGTCAGAGGGAAAAAAAGAAACAGGACACATCTCACCAAGCCATTTCACACTGGTTACGTGTATTACATATACACTCGGAGAACTTCAGGGAGAACGTACTTCAGCACAGTGACAACTGTCATCAGTGCTGCTGCTGAGCACGTAAGGGCATGAAGAGAAATAAAGGCACACATTACGTACAGGCATCAATCACAAAAGTACACAAAGCATTTTACGTGACTGTGTACCATGGCTGTTTCTGGCTAAGAAAGCTTCTGTTCATTTTTTAGCATATAAACCCAGCGTTCCTTCAGCGTACTACCCTACGGTCACACCCCCATCCCAAAGGGCCTTGGTAAGATCACCCAAAAAGAAAAGTACTTATGAAAAAAATTTAAGGCAACACGTACTTTTTCTGCGCGTATCTGTGAATAATACAATCGTGTGTGACAGACCAAGAGATGTACAATTCCTGCTCGGATAGACAAAGGCAGAATAAAAATCACATACACACGGCACTGGTTAAAACAACACCCTCCCGTCAGGATATTCTTGCCTCCACGCGGCAGAGCGCTGCCTCGCCTGCCCGTTTTTTCAGGTGGTTCTGGGGGAAACACGGTTCCAGGAAAGCGTGAAACTTCCCCTTCGATCCATTTCTGTAACAGATTGTTCACTGCGCATTTGAAATGGAAAAATCATTAGAAAAGGTTTTAAAAATAAAATGGAAGCCTTGAATTTTCAAGCTGAATTATTACCAAAAGCCCCAGAATGAAACAAGATTTTTCTGGAGAGGTGTTCTTGTAAGAGGTGCCAGCAGTAAGAACTTGCACACTGCTAAAGGGAATTCACACGCCAAAAACTTACATCTACGAAATAAAATAAATCTCGCAAGCACACGTTGTGGAAAGGAGCATTATGAAAGTTAATAACACTGAAGGTTTTAAAGAACATTTCTTTTTAGTGGATGATTTACTTGTCTTATTAATAATTAACTGTTGTAACATCTAAGTATTTTGATAAAGTCTTACATTCATACTCACCTGATTCATTTTGAATTCCTGTTGTGTTCTGAAAAGATACACACAACAAAGAAACTCCTTTGATTACATGAGCCCTAAAAAGAAAAACAGACAATTGTAACACGTACCTACCTACAAATGCCCCCTGAACCGAAAGCACAGAGACCTGCAGTTCCTCTTCCTAAAGCACCTGTCGGCAAGCGGCGTATCGCTTGATTAAACCAAACAGCCCAAAACACACAGCAACCTGCTCCAAGCTGCACTTTTGTTATTACAGCCCAAAGGCACACGAATAATCTCAAGATGGGCATCTAGCATTCATCCTTCTCCCAGTTTGAACCGATGATGCAACAGAAACGGGCTCAAGGGCGGTTCCATCTGTTTTTAAAAGCGAGTCAGCTCCTCACTACTTTCAAGAGCTTTAGGACTCGGTTCTCTTCAGAATTCAGGATCAGAGCATTATGACAGACCTTAAGTTCATTTCAAAATAACAAAATGCCTGCATTGGAGTCTCCACTCTCCCGTGTCAGAAACAGGAAATTCTTCCTTAAGACTGGGGCTTCGTTTAAGGTATTTTATCCCGCTAAATGCATCTGGCATTCTTCTTTAACAGAAGCCTGAGATTTCAAAAGATTTCCCGGTTCAAGTAGGCACCAGCAGTTGGAAACTCAGGACTCGGGACAAAACTAACAATGCAATATCTAGAAGTCTAGTACAACCACTGTCCTCCTTTTTTCTTTTTTAAAAAATACATATAAAAAAGCATTATTGCTGAAAACACAATCCTTCCTGGTATTATACAGAATTTTCATTAAATGAGCAATACCCTTTTTGGGGGGTTAACTGGTACCTCATCACTTAAAGTGCTTTATTCAAGTACTGCTATTTCTTTCTTTGGTTTTCTTACCATAACAATGATTAACTGATTTTTACTGCGTACTTGGTACAAATATTGGCATTTAATTTAAAATACATGCAAGCAAAATATCCTCCAAACACATTTCATCTTCTCCTTCACATCTCTTCCCTGTCAGCACTTGCAGTGCTGCGGGACAGAAGTGAAAATACGGCCAAGCTCCATCGGAATGTTGCACTGATTAAGGAATTCATCAGAAAAGGAACAAGTTCCCAGACAAAGCTACTTCTGCTGTACACAAGCTCTTCCCGGACTAACTCCTTCTGACCCCACACTTCCGCACTACATCAGCATTTAGACAAACAGCTGAAACGTCGGTACCCGAGTTCCCGCTTTACAACCGTTCCCGCGGGATTTGGTTTGCCAGGGAAGCCCAGGCCCAGGACAAGGAGCTCCACCTGAGCAGCTTCTGACCCTCTGCAGAGCAGCTTTCCTCCCAGACGGTACCGCTGCGACCTTCCAATTTTCCCCCCTTACGTTTGTCAAACACAAAGCAATTCCTAGGAACGACACAACCCGAGCATTCCATTTCCTATGGTTTTCTCTGACACAGAACACGGCCAGCACCAAGAAACCACCGAGAAGCGGGGAATGCTCTCCAGGTTTCCCTGCCGGTGACAGTCGCTCCCGAGATTGTCAAACCTTGCCGTGACAATAACGTTGCTTCAGCTCCAAGTCTCCCACACGTCAGCACTCAGTTGTTTCTCACAACTTCCACGTGTCCTTCACCTCTCTCGGCCTTGGGATTTTAACTCGTTTCCCCCTCTGACAAACGCAATTTCTACTTCAGACATTTTTATGCAAATGCTTCAGGCAACGGCTTTCTGCAGTGTGACCCCCAGGCTGCCCACCACCAGCTGGAAGTCGCCCGAGCGCACGGAAATGCCGATTAAAAAAGTGCAAAAGTTGGGACTCCGTATAAACTTCTGCACTTGAAATGAGGCCTGAATAACAGAGAAAAATCCAGTGCTCTTTTTAGTCATTGTTCGTTGCCACAATACCGACGCAACGTCAACTTAGAAATGAAACGTTCTGGATAGCAAGAGAGGCACCAAAACACTTCCCAGTGTGAAAAACAACTTAATTTTCAGTAACAACTGTCTTGGGTTTCTATACTAGGCCACAAAACAAACAAACAAACTAAATGATTACTCATGTACAGACAACAAAAGCAAGAACCTCTCCTTGATGCAATTTTACAGCACAGCCTGATGAGCTCCCCTGGCTTCCAGCACCCGAGTTGACGTGGTTCTTGTCTCCAGCTGCCTCTTTCCACCTTTTCTCCTCCCTCTCACTGAAGATTATCAGTGCCTCGGTGACAGGGGCTTAACTCTGCACGGATCCATCTCCCGTCCTGGTTCTGAAAGGCTGCACGGAAACCCGCTGCACGGAGTTACACGGGGTCAATGACAGTCAGCTCAAGGACCAAGGTCATTTTCAGCCCCCACGACAGGAGGGAGGCATTGAACCCACACCTCCAGCCACGCACAGGCAGTAAGGACAAGGATTTAAAGCTCTGTCTCTCAGAGACAAACACTCAGCACCAGCACAGCTCAGCTGTGAAGGAAACGTGAAGAATCTGAGAGACAACAAGTAAATATCAATCAAGCAAAGGGTTCCAAGACATGAAAGTATCTAAGAAAAACACAAGAGACAGGAAGATCTATCGCTTCATGTGATCTTGGGAGTTTCAAACAAGTTGGTTGGAAAGGCTCATCGTTAGGTAACAAGTTATATTTATTTAGCTAAGAATAAACGAAGCATATTTAAGGAAGCACTGTGGTCACTCTAAAACAAAACCCTTGTAACGAAAATATTCTGCCCTTATTTCTGAATTCTACACTTCAGCATTTTAAATATTCCCTTGCTGGGAATAAAGTTTGCAAATGAGGGCAGGGAATTTTATACAAAACCAACGTTACAGATGGGTCTTCTAACAAACAGTCCAAGGTTTTATCCACTAGCCTACCTTCCCAGTTTATAAGCCATGTTTATCATTTCTGTAGGTGTTTTGGTGTTGTTTTTTTTTTAAAATAATCCCACAATCGAAAAGCACTTTGAAGGAGAACGTTGCTTCCAATTCAGAGAAGGGAAAAATAAGGCCTGAGAGTATCCATTCTATTTTGGAAGTTGAAAATGGGACATGCATTACGTCACCGCTCCGGTAAAAACACGTTCATTACAGACCCAGGAACAAAACTGGAAAGTCTCAACAGCCTGCTTGCCTAATGACCAGCGGTTCACGCTGGGATACCGCAGGGCTCTTCTCTTCCCTTCAGTTTTCAGTCGCAGCACGCGATTTTTGATTATATTTTAACATTTTTCTTTTTTTTCAAGTCTCTACTGAAATACTCTAATCCAGGGATTTTCAATGCATTATGTGAAACAAAGCTTGCAAAAAAAAAAATTAGTTCATGTTAACTCTGAAAGATGAAAATATTTAATAGGTAGAAACAAGAAGCCCCGTCTACGGACACTGAATTGCCAAGACATTTTCGGTTACTCAACACTGCCAGAGGAAGAACAGAGACAAAATGGGCAAACGATGGTTTTCTGAACACTTAAATCTATTATTACCTACTGTCCATGAAGGAAAAAGGTTTTGCTCACTGCCATGTAACCAACTACGCTGTTACACCTTAGGAAGGTTTATTCAGTCAGCAAGAAAATAAGCCAAAGAATCACCGACTCCAAAGTAAAACTCAAGTTTGTTGAATAGCAACTAGTCAGAGAAGTCAACAGAAAATAAGCCTAACAATTGCTGTTACACAGAAATACGACTCCCATCTTCAGACCTAAGTACACTGTTAATTCTACTGGCAAAGGCGGTAAATTCAAATGAAAACTTTCTCAGACAAGCACTTGCTCATGTACTATGATGTGAAGATCACCACTTCAGGCATTTATTTCTACAACACAGCACTCAGCCTCCCACTTCTGACGACAGGCACATCTCACACAGAGGCAGAGAATAAATATTCCTCAGCCAGGAATACAATCAGAAAAACACTCACATTGCTAAGAGAAATTATTTCCTTGGGGGACGTCATTAAATACCAGGATCCTACCTGCCCCTTCACATGCTAACAAGTTGAACAGCAAATGCACTGCAGTACTCCAAAAAGGTACCCAACACCCGAGTTTATGAACTCCAGCTGTTTATAAATCCCTCATAAAAACCCCACACCTGTCCAGGTCTCCTACCTGCACCAGTGAGCAAGCGACTCGTGATGCCCGAGGTACTGTGCTACTGCCACACGCCCTCCTGGTCGAGATCCTCACCTCCAGGTCTTGCAAGCACACTGCAAATACACTACCAGCGGCACAGAAACGCATCCCCACACAGGTCACCCGCGTCGGACGGTCTGTGCCACGGGCAGGCAGGCTGCTCAGACACTTCTGCCCCAGCCAAGCCCTGGGAGTTGGGTGCTTGAAACCCAACAGGTGCTGCCACCGGGCTCCTGCTGCTGTCGCCGCAAGTGCGATAGTTCTTTTGTTTCTTACAAGTCACTCCCCTCTTCTGCCAGAAACGCAGTTCTCTACCTGCAGAGAGCCAACGCCATCGCGGACGCGCCACCACAGGCGTCAACAGTTGGAAGCGCTGGAGGCCTCTCTCCGCACCAAGGAACGCGCACCTGAATTCTCAACGCACGCATCAGTTTTACAAAATGTGGCAAGTGTCAAAAGAGAACAACGCAACACGGTACACCTCCAGTTCTCCTGATCTGCTCAGGATGTGGGAACAAACTGAAAAAACAATTTACGTCCAAACAACATCCCCAAAGTCAGAAGCACAGACTGGGAACAGCAAACTGGAGCGGCCTCAGAAGCACAAGTGTTCCTGTTGTTTTCGAGAGCTGTGCAGTGTCAATTACTCAAATGTAAAATAAGAGAACTATTTCTCTTGCCAGTGAATGATCAAACAGCAGGTGCAACCACAGCACCTTCCCTTCCTTCTTCCAACAGCCGAAAGCATATTAAAGTGTTATTTACTAGCTCACAATGAAAAATTTCCTTCTTTGTATGAATTTGAAACCACTCAGGACTTGACTGTTCAGCTGCCTGCTCACGAGACAGTTACCAGCAGCCCCCCACACGCTGCTCTGGCTTCAAACATGTTCTTAAAGGTGCTACTCTTGATCCGGCCCAAACATCTTAGATGCAAAATTACCTCCCTCACCCCAAACATCCCTGCCCACTGCCCCACCAGGCAGAAATCTCTGATTTACGTGACACGTCCCAGGAAGGACATTTCCAGCGAAGAAACCAATTCTGCAATGACTTGCTCCAACCGCTGCTCACCCAGCTTGGTGGATCCCTGATCTGCAGCGAGTTGCCAAAACTTTTGAAGATGGTGTATTAAGGCCTATCTGGAAGACAATGGTTGGCTTGCACGGTCAGGCTGGCAGCGGTTACAGAGCTCTGCTTTGCCGGCTGACACCTGCGAGGCAACATTTCCCAAAAAAAAACCAGCCAACCTGATAAAAGCAGTCCAAGGGAGGGAGCAGCTCCCTCCATGCGGGCTCTGCCGCGGGTCTGAAAGTCTCCAGCGCAGGAGACTCCGCACTCTCTCTGGGCAGCCCGGGCCGGTGCTCCGGCTCCCGCACAGGGCAGCGTTTCCTTATGTTTAGGCTGAACCTCCTGTTCCCAGGCTGTGACCGCCGCCTCCGGTCCCGGGGCACCGCTGAGCAGACCCGGCCCCATCCTCCCGCCGGCCGCCCCTTCGGTGCCCACAAGCATCGCCCCGAGCCGCCCTCGGCCTCCTCTCCCCGGGCCGGCCGGGGCCGCTCTCCCGCTCGGGGGACGCCCGGTCCCCTCCTCACCGCCCCTCCCGCGGGGCGCCCGTCCCCCCCCCCACCCCTCCCCGCACCTGCTGCCGCCTCCCCCGGCCCCCCCGCCCCGGGGCGGCTCCACCTCCCTCCGCGGGCGGCTCCTCCGCGGGCCGGACCGCCACTGCCGCCGGCCCCTCCGGCGCCGCTCCCGGCCGCGCCCCCGGCTCTGCCCCCCGCCCCCGCGGGCGGCTCGGCGGGCCCCGCCGCCTCCCCCTCACCTGCTGCCGCCGCCTGCGGCCCGGCTGGGAGCGGCGCGGAGCGGCCTCAGCTCCGGCACCGTCCGGGCGCCATTTTGTCTCCGGCCTCGGAAGTGACGTTGGGGGAGGCCAGAGGCAGGGCCCCCGCCGCGGGACCCTCCGCCCGCGCCCCCCCGGGCCTCCCCCGGCCCCACCGCCCGGCCCCATCCCGGCCGGGAGCTGTGCAGGGCAGCGGCGCCTCTGTCCCTGTTTCTCTTTTTTTGGCCGGTTTTGCTTCTTTTCATAGCAAAGCAGCTCCGCAGGGAGGCGGTTCTCTCGCCTCTGACTGCGAATGAAAACCGAATAAGTAATAAACTGCGAGTGGCCGCGGAGGGCGAGGTGCGACTCCCCTGGAGGCGCTGGAGGGAAGGTCCCGGCCCCTGCGGCGGCCTCGGGCACCTGCGGCCGCGTTTTTCGCTGCAATTCCTGAGCAAGTGCCCGAGAGGGAAAACACCCCCCAGGCCCCTTCCCGGGCCACGCTCGTCTCTGGTCCTCGGCATCTCTCTCTCTTTATTTTGTAGAGAGCAAAATGATTTTCTCTCTCACTTCCATTTTGTGTTGCTAATGAAGAGATGGAATCCTCCCGGGCTAGAGCTGGTTTTTACATGGAAATACTGAGAAGGTGACACTTTTAGTGAGGAAAACCCCCTGAATTAAACCCACTGGAGACGGGAACCATTAGTACAGACTGATCAGAGGCCTAAAGCTCAGAAGCGTTTTACATTTCTGTGGTTGTTTTGTTGTTCACATTCACCAGGGAGCGGCACTGAAGCTGTGGACGAGCTGGGAGAGAACACGCCGAGCAGGCGGCCGGAGGAGCCCGGCTCCCCGGGGCCAGAGGTCTCTGCAGCAAAACGCCCCCTCGCACCAAGCAGCAGCTTTGGAAAACCACCCACCCCCGGCCCCACCGAGAACCTGCCAGCGCGTCCTCTGCAGCCGGGGGGTTCGACTGTGGCACCGCTGGGCTGGGAGATCCCAGGACACGCTCATCTTCCCACCAGCGACACGGGGGGTGCGTTGGGATTTTTAGGTGTTGCTTAGGTTTAGCAGCGTCAGTTTGGAAACCTCTGATTTTAGTAGTAACAAACCCTCCGGTAAGTGTTTCGAACTCCTCGTTAGGCTACGTTAATTCTAACCTAGTTTAGTTTTATCAGTAAGCCAGACTAACTATACCTGTGTAAGTTTAGGGGTTATTTTAAGAAAAAACGAGGCTCTTGCCAAGTAGAGACTTACACCTGTAACAGAGAAAACAAAAACATAGAACACAATCCGTAGCCCAGCAGCCGGGGTACCAGCCTTTCTGCCTTCAACACTAAGTACGAGGTCTCCCAAAAGCATCACAAATAATCAAAATTAGAATTTTCCTCTACTTAGATGTTTCTAGCGCTAGAAAACGTTTCCAGAATCCCTCAAAAGACACCTCTTTTGAAAAAGTAAATTAGCCGGTTGCCTTCTTACTTTTCTTGTATTCCAAAGGTATTGTTACGGAGATTGCAAACAAGGCAGGGTGGTTATCACCAGGCTAATCCCAAAGCAGCACGAACTACAAAACACTGATATTTGTAACCCTTCCTGTGAGTGGTTAAGACTGACCTGCTCTGTTGGTGCTCACTCAAGGCCCAAGGGAGCGAAGGCTTTTGCCCAAGCGCTGCTGCAGCTTCTCTGTTCTTTCCCAGCCCAGGCTGTGCCGGCTCCTCAGGGGTTTCGTTGGAGGACTCACCTGCTGCTGGTCGGAGGATGGCTCTCATTTAATCGTGGTGTAAGCCAACAGTAATTTTCAGCTGAAGCTTGGGGTGTGAAGGTGAGTTTGGTTTTAGTGAGGCTGCCTGTCTGTCTTTTCCCGAGTTTCCGTTTTCAGACAGTTTTTGGTTTTTTTGTTGTTTTTTTTGCAGGGATGGAATAGGAATGCTGTACAGCTGAGATCACTTTCTTGACTTAAAGATTTTAGTGGGGTTTTTTAAATGTGTTTTAGTATTAATAATTGCTCTTAAACAGCTCTGTAGTGCACGTGTTTTAAACCTTAAATTGTTTCTAAGTGCTTAGAAATATAATTTAATTTATTGTGTAGAAATACGTTGCTAAACTAATATGAAATTCTCTACAGCTGTATAATCACTTATGAGGTCTACCTGATTTAGTGTTGCTTTAAATACTTACTACCTATTGTTTTAACTATTTGAGCTGTAGTCTATTGTATTTTAAGTTACGAAGGAGCTCTTGAAAAGTAGGAGCTCTAAAACTAAGAAAGCTTTATTTGCATTTATGCAATTGCTACTAATCCAAGGTTATTGCATTATGATAAAGGCTGAACCTTTTGAACAAGTTCTTGTTGAAGTTCTTGGAGGGTTTATGTTATAAAGGTTAGAAGAGTTTTGAATGTTAAGACAAACAGTATTACTCAAACTTTTTTAGGTGGTTAGTTTATGAGGCTATAACCGTTACAAGAGTGAGTAAACCCAAAGAATCTAAATGTTGAAGAGTTTGCAAAAGGTGAAATAGATGTAGAGGAGCAAACTGCTGCTTTGTCTCTGGCCCGTTTGGAATCCTTTAGTAGAAACAGATGTTAAACATTTTGGTGTGTCACTCTTGAAGTAGAAGTCTTGCATGTATGACTCCTAGGGCTCTCGTGATGCTCGTTGAAATGGTAAATGTCTCTGCAAATCTTACTGCAACCTGCTCCCTCCTCAGAGCTGAAGCGCTGCAGCAGGCCAGCACGCCCGTGGTTCCAGCAGTACCCAAAACCAGCGAGGCCAGCGGACTGGCAGCTCTAAAAAGGCAGTTGACAGACTTTGGCTAATTGCGAGGGCAGGAACACCCCTTGTTACAATAAAAATACAGCTTCCACCAGCAGCCTTGTCTCAAACACTCCTGTTTTATAACTGTGTCACTTCCTCGTAGGGTTCTGTACCGGTGTGGGGGCACACCTGGGGCTGTTCATCCTGGTTTTTACAGATTTCATCAGTCAGTCCCAATTATCAGGAACAAGCTGTCTAGTTGTGGCACAGCGTGTGCTGGTCTCTTGCCCCTGTTCATTGCCAGAGAGACTTCTCGATTTTCTTTGCCTTGCAGTTTTGGCTTTTTTTGATTGTGTTGCGCAGTCACTTCTTGGTGTTTGAAATTGAAGTAGCTGTGGCTACGTGTGCGCAAGTCTTGGTTTTGCCTACGTTTATGCTGAGAGCAGATACCACCTGGTGGTGTTCCAATGGACTTGCACTTCAGTTTACATCTGGTGGCCAGAGAAGCCTACAGATCTTTAGCTGATTGGAGTTCTGAACACTTCAAATTTGTATTCTGAAAATATCAATGTTGCTGCTCTTGTGCTCTCTAAAATGACGACTTAGGCTTTAGGATTACGCAGGTGTGTGTGAGCACACAGGCGTGTAATCCCAGCACACAGCAGAGAGGGCTACTAGCAAAATTATTATTTTCTGTAAATCTGGATGTTTGAGTATATTCAGGGTGACTGAGAAGGTGACTTATGTGGTTAAAGACGGGGACTTCTTGTGTGTAGAAGTCTTTCCGTGGCAGGGAAAAATCTCTAGAAAAGAATTTTCTCATCAGAGGGTCTAAAGTAGCCTCCAAGTTAGACCCAAGTGATACCAATAGAGCCAGTTCTTCTCTCATTAATTGGGACAAGGTCTCCATTATCAAAACTTTGTGATATTCTAGTTTGTCCTTTCAAACGTAGGAGACCACGTGCTGTGGGTTACTGCTTGAGCTAGTAATTTCGCTAGGAAAGGCTGATACAGTTGAACTGTTAGGGTTACTTAGTAGCTCTGAATTTAAGTACTAGTACCATTTTTTTCTATTTTTTTTTTTTCCTAAGAGAGCATTTTCAACAGATAAAGAGTTGGCTGAATTAAGATATGTCGGTAACTTGGGCTTGCAGTGTCCTGGGGAATGAGACTCCTAAACACTTACATATTCCTGCTTCTTCCTGCTGGTTTAGGCAGTCCTTTCTAACTTAGCCCCAAGGTCCTTCACAGTCCTTAATTTTATTTCTGCTTTCTGCAGCCTGAGTCAGCTTTGTACCAGCAGCAGGTTTTGTTATTAAAAACAAAATCTTATTTTTTCCCAACTGATGGCAGTTCCCAAGCTTATCGATGGAGTTTTACACTACTCACAAATGTCCCGATTTGCTTGTTGTTCTTATCTGAGCTTTTCTTGCCTGTTATACTTGTTCATCATCTGCTGGCCAACAACTACCTCTCTTCCTATAGCTTTGGAGAGGTTCCTTTCAAAAGGCCACTCTACAGAACTGCTGAGATGGCCATGCCTAGTTCGTCTGAGATATTTGGCTTCTGTAGGCACACTCCAAGAGGCCTTCCCACAATTCCTGTACCACTGACGTTAGCAAGAAGGGGACGTGGGTAACCCATGGGGCAGAGGAATCGTGTCAAGTCCGGGAAGTCAGTTTACTACCTCTTGGTCACGGGCTGTGGAATTTAAGACTTTTTCTCCCTTTTGTAGAGCAGGTGACTTGTACTCAAGAGTGAGTAGGAGTGAACAGACGTGCTTCGCCTGATCCTTGCCCTCTCCAGATGTTGACAGCTGCTGAGGTCTTCAGTCTGTCAGGTAAGTTCTGTAGGACTATCTAGCCATTGCCTAAGCACTCCTGCTGCTGACTAGCTAAAATTCATCTGTGTCAACTACACCAATAGTGACGTGACATTAAATTTAGCTAAATTTATCAGCTGACATTGGATAGGATCCCTTGCAAACTAAACCAGATGCTTTGGAACGGCCTCGGTAAACTGATTGAGACACTACGGGACTGGGTCCAGGAGATGGATGACCATGAGTTTTAGCTGAATTAATCACTTAAATATTTATTGTGCTTATGTTGAGAGAAGATGTTGACAATATTCTGTGGACGGCAAAGCACGGTAAGACGTGTTTAGCTGTTGTTCTGGCTGTGCACTAGTTCTGTGGTGACAAGCTGGCTCTGAGGATGAAATCACGCTGAGTCTGAGGATGAAATAGCACAGAGTAAGGAGAAAGCATCTGGTTGTTGTCTGTACTACTGGTTCTTCCAACTCTGAGCAAATGGATCAATCAAAAGCACTGGAGGTGCTGTATAGATGGTGTAGGCATACTCTGTGAAACAGATACGTCAACTTCAGGTTTTTTGGAAGCATTTTAAAAATGAAACCCAGCTTGCTGGCTAGGGTGCAATATATAATCGTCTGAATGAGCATGTTCGTTGTAAAAATGCCTTCAGTAGTCCTTGCCACTAGCTGGTGCTAGGCTACAGCTTACTGAGCGTGTGGTTGTGGTGCATCTGCATTACTAGCCTGCAACAAGGAGTTTTAATTTCTGCCTGTGTGTTTCTTTATGTTGCTTCTTGTCAGGTATATCCAATCCTAAGTCGGTCTTGCTCAGTTCTCTGCATGAAATGCAAGCATTCTTTACTTTCTCAGGTACTTCTGTGAATTTCCACTCAGTCCATCAAGCATGCTTATTGTGCAAACAAGCTGATTATAATCATGACAATGAGCTAGAAAAATCCATCAGGAAAACTGAGCAGCTTCAGAGTTATGAATTAACCAAGTTCAGCACTTCTAGGTCTAAATGAACAGATGGCGGCGTTGACCTCCTTGTGAGCTGTGGGTGATAGTGATACATGTTTTCATGATCTCGTTAATATTTTGTGTCTTACAAGGCGACAGATCTTAGTACTGTGGGTAGTTTCCTCAGGCCAAGTCTGGCTCTGGATCACAGAGTTAACTTTATGCAGTGACTTAGAGTATGTAAATTCTTCTACGATTTTACTCATAAAGGCTGCCTGTTGAAGTAAGCGGTGTTGTATTGCACAACTTGCCTTTCAGGGCTGGGTTTTAGGTGAAAATTCCTTGTAGCGCTCGTTTCCGAAGGTGTGTCGAAGTTGTGAGAAGTGGAGTTTTCTTCATTCTCGTTGAATGAACAGGCTGTACGGGTGTAGGCAGGAGAACACTGACAGTTCTGCAATGGCTGTCCCTTATTTCTGAGCAAATTGTATCAGTGCTGAGGGCAGAGGACACTACTCCAAGAAGAAAGCTGGTGTGTGTGTTCTATGTTCAGTTATTACTGCTCATTCAACTCCTGTGGGTTTTTTTTCAAAATGGGGGATAGGAAATGAGGAAGAGCTGACATTCCTGTCTCTTCCCTTGAGTACACCTGCTGAACCTGCTAATTCCTTCCCTGTTTCCTGCACAGGATGAATCAAAAATGTCATGAGACAAAATATCACCAGGACTCTAAAGGAATGTGTTATTCGAGGAGAACGTGGTTGACAAAGCAGGAAATAGAGTTGCTTCCCACCTTAAATGAGACACACAGGACTAATTTCCTGAGACAAACATCTGCACATTTTAAATTTAGACTCATCCACTTCTAGTCGGTGGTGTAACTCAGTTGCTGGTCAGTGTTGCCTTGAAGTTGTTATCAGGTGACAGTCCTATTGTAGGAAAAAATAGTTAAATGGCTTATGAAGTACAGAGAAATTAATTTTATTAAAACAATAGCTTTGTTCAATGGAGAAAGAAAGAGATGGGTTTTTTTTTCTGAAGAATAGAACAGATTCTTTCTCCTGTTTTCCCTCTCGAAAAATAGGGGGAGCTTCTGTTTTTACCCAGGTTTTGTTGGAGTTGTTGCTGCACTGCACCAGTATGTCTGTTCCTGTGCTCCCTCTCCTCCTGGAAGATAAGGTGGCAGTTACCTTCTGCTACTGCAACATCTTCCTTAGGGTACCTTCTGTAAGGAAAACTGAACCTGGCTTATGCCAGTGTTGCTGTACCTTTCAGAAGAAAAATGGTCCAGTTATAAATTAGATGCAGAGCACATAAGAAGATCCAAGTTTGATAGAACTGCCTTATAACTAATTCTTTCACAGCTCATCTCTCTGAAAACAAATCCTTCTTTCCCTTTTAATTTTGCTCAGGTAGGTTTACCAATGGGGAGGGGAGAGATGCAAAAATATTTGCTATGAACTCAACCTTTATTGACTAAAAGGTAGATTTTCATTTGTGGAAAAGTGCATTATGGGGATTTATGCAACTATAACCACAAAGAGAAGCTGTTACTGGTGTGCATCAGGAGGTGTGTTACAGGAAGAATACGTTTGACTGTGGTCTGTAGTTCATGTCAAAATCCAGAAAATATTCAGCAGAAATCGTTTGTTTTTCTATTGGACTGTAGTTCTTCTCTTGAGGGCAGCTTGCTAACGAGTACAGCTCCAGTCTAACGGAACCAGCACGTGCTCAGTAACTCCCGTCTGGAGAACCTGGCCCTTCCTGGCAGCGCGGTTAAGCGTTGGTATAGCTTCCTGGAAGATGTGGGTTCGCTAGAAATCTTTCAAAAGCCCGTTTTCTTGAATGCTTGCATTTGCATTAACCAAATCGGGGAGCTTGGCCTGAGGTGTGTCTTTTGAATCTCTACACTGCTAAGGAAAAGTTAAGCTTAAAACCCAATTATTTTGTGGAGAATCTTTGTGTACGCTTACTGACACAACAGACTTTCTGTCGAGGAGGAACTGACTTTGAGTGGTTTGACCAGTGACACTTTCCTACTCTTCTGTCCCAGTCAGCATTCCTTTGTCATTAAAACTTGTTTCTTTATTGCATCTCTGATAAAACTCGCAATAGTCTAACATAAGGCAGCGCTGCCTTTATCCTTTGAAGAACCTGTTTCAGAAGGTTTTAAGGGCAGTTGTGGAAAAGAGCAGCTCATCTATAACCAAGTGCATTTAAGCGAACTTGATATTTGGAATTCCTGGGGTCCTGATGGCACATTGAAGTAAGGCTGCTGTGTTTCTAGGCAGTGGAAGACTAATACTGCAGGAGTAGCTCAGGGTGAGTTGAGTGGTTCTTCATCCTTGTATTTGTGCCTTCAGACCGCAGAGAACACTTGAGAAGTGTGGTTCTGTGACAACCTGAAGTATGGACCAGGAAAAAAAAAGATTGACCTTGACCTAGAGCCCCTGTATGACTGACCCTGGGCAAACAGGGGTTTGAGACAAACTTCTAATCTGTCAGAAGGTTTTTAATAAGTTTTTCCCACTGGTGCAGGTTTAGCTGGGTACTGATGTGGCTTAGGATCTGAAATAGCCCCCGCAGGTGAGCAAGTCCATCGTTTCATTTTAGCTCAGTTTGAAAAAGTGAATGAAAATTAAAATTTAGTGAAGCCAGTGCCTTACAGTTCTCTGCTTCCCCTACTCCTGTTTCCCACTTTTCTGGGGATGGCACTGTTTGGTTTTGAACTCTCAGTCATCCTTGCCAGTTGCTTTATGAAAACAGAATGCAACCTTGCAAATGGATGGAATGCGCAGCACTCCTTGCCTGCAAGACCCTTGCCAGTTTAGCATTTACCAGAGTCTGAAAATCTGACTTCTCCAGCTTGGGAGAGCCTCGCAAGCCGCATGACTGAATGAGGGCCTTTGTGTTGCAGTCCAGCTGTTTGTTGCAGAGCAGGGGGAGCCGTGGGTTTGGTCCGATGCCTAAATCCACAAGGCCTGGACAAAGACACATGGCTGAGGTGATGCTGAGTTTATTTATATGTAAATACCTCTGTGCTGCAGCTGTGAAAAATGTACAAAGCGCTAATTCAAGCTTTCCATTATGGCACCTAGTGTCAAGTTTACGTTTCCACTCTTACCTTCTGTACCCATCAGTAGTTGTCGAACAAAACGAGGTGCTGAGAACCTCACTGTGATTAAGACTTCAAGTTAAAAATCTTGCCAGGAAAAGGGTGGGTATGGTTAAACTGATATTTGATCTCCGTAAGTATAAATAGCCATAATAATGTCTTCAGGCCTGGTGTAGGCCAGTTTGACTTAAGCTTTAAAATGCAGTGGTTCAGTAGCATCTACTCTGCAAAATATCAGATCATAGAGGAGAAATTACGTGGTTTTTCATCAAAAACAGTGAGGGCATACTGACCTGAGGGTTCTTGGTAGATTCAGTAAGTTGCTTTTTCCCCTGCCCCGTGTCCCTCGTTGCCCTCTCGTATGAAAGAGCACGAGGGGTCGTGGTACCACAAACCAGGATGGAGCGTAACTTCATCTGAGCTAGCGTGAAGCTGTGATGGGACTGATGTTTAGAGATCCCTGCGTTGGTGGCTTTTCCCTCACCTGTGGTTCTAACCCTTGGCAAGTCACTTAATCCACCTGGGGGTGGTACCTGCCACCCTCCTGTTAGTGGATATGTCCGAGCTTTGGAGTTTGAGAACTTTCCAAAAAGTGTTTGTGTACGGGTTGTACGTCATTTTGTGTGAAATAATATCTGGGAAAGATACTTGGCATAGCATATTGCAGGTGCTCTTGAAATAGTGTGTAATTACACTTAAAAGCAATTGCTTCGTGTTTTAATTGGTATTTAGCTATAAATGAACACTTTTTAAATTTATAGGAGGAATTCGAGGTCTCCCTAATTCTTCTGGTTCATACTTTATTGTTGCTATTTTTTTTTGAATTTACTCTTGTGACATTTTCTGTTCTTGCAGTAAAAGCATGCCCTAGGTGAGCTCTTGGATGAATCGCTGTGCTGATGCTTAAAAGTATTATAAATACTGATGTATCAAGCCATCGCTTTCATGGTGTATTACTGCTGTATGCCTTCCCCACAGACACAAATACAAGGGGACAGCTATGCTCATGATATTTTTTAGTGACATCTGGCATTCTCACAGGAAGCCTGGTGCCTGCCTGTCTGTTAGGAAGAGCCACATTCATGACTCAAAGCCAAGCTGCAAACTGTTACCAGCTATAAAGGAATGAATGTGATCAGGAGCGAAGACTTCAAGTTCAAAGCAGGTGTTGATACGTTGAATGTTGTTCCCTGTGAACAAAAATCAAACCTGGCCAGCTGCTGCACGCACGGGGCTGTTGTTTCCTGATGTGCTCTCGGGCTTAGGAAGCCTCCTGACCTCGGGCCTTCATTCTGCAGGCACAGACACGGATCATTCATTTCAGCCTGCAGAAGCATTTGCCCTAGGACAATGTGCTGTTTGACTTCTTGCAAAGCAGAAAAGATCCCACATTCCATATAAATTCTACCAAAAACCACGTAGGTTGTGTTCAACCCACCTTTGAAATCCTGAGCTAGCGATGGGAAGCGAGATAATACAAGGCAGTGAAAGCTCCGTCACAGGATGCTGCAGTAGTTTGTGCGTGGCATATAGACCTCTGTCTGGATTGTTTTAGTCAGTATTTTTGAAATGTCTGTAACTTGAAATTACAAAAGGGAACTAAGAACTCTTCTGTGGCATATAAATACATAACTAGGACAACTTTTTGTGAAGCAGCCCATTGTTTCTTGAGTTTTGCTTGAAGCTGTATGGCATGTTCTGCACTTGAGATTTCTAGGCAGAAAAGTGGGATGGATCACAGGATCACAGAATCACAGAATGTTGGGGGTTGAAAGGGACCTGGAAAGATCCTCCAGTGCAACCCCCTGCCAGAGCAGGGTCACCCAGAGCAGCCACACAGGAACGCGTCCAGGCGGGTTGGAAAGTCTCCAGAGCAGGAGACTCCACACCCTCTCTGGGCAGCCTGGGCCAGGGCTCCGGCACCCGCACAGGGAAGAAGTTTCTCCTCATGTTGAGGTGGAACTTCCTATGTTCTAACTCAAGCCCATTACTCCTTGTCCTATTACTGGGCACGACTGAGCAGAGATTGTCCCTTCCCCTTGACCCCCACCCCTCAGATATTTCTGCACTTTAATAAGGTCCCCTCTCAGCCGTCTCCTCTCAAGGCTGAACAGCCCCGGCTCTCTCAGTCTCTCTTCACAGCAGAGATGCTCAGTCCCTCGATCACCCTCATAGCTCTCCCTTGGACTCTCTCCAGTAGGTCCCAGTCTCTCTGGAACTGGGGAGCCCCAAACTGGACCCAGGATTCCAGGGGTGGTCTCGCCAGGGCAGAGCAGAGGGGCAGGAGAACCTCCCCAGCCCTGCTGGACACACTTTTCTTGATGCCCCCCAGGATCCCACTGGCCCTCTTGGCCCCCAGGGCCTGTTGCTGTCGCAGGGACAACTCACTGCCCACTGGGACTCCAAGGGCTTTCTCCATGGGGCTGCTTTCCAGCAGGACGTCCCCTGATCTGTGCTGGTGCCTGGTGTTATTCCTCCCCAGAGGCAGGACTCTACCCTTGTCCTTACTGAACTTCGTGAGGTTCCCTGTTGCCCAGCTCTCCAGCCTGTCCAGATCTTGTTGGGTGGCAGCACAGCCTGCCTGGGTGTCAGCCACCCCTCCCAGTTCATTGGAATATTAAATTTACCATTGTAGCAGCAGTTGTTCTTTCTTCATGGCGATGGAATCATGGAGGTCTTGTTCTTGAGAGTCCTTGCTTTCTTTAGCCAATTACTGAGTATTCTCTACTCCAGCTGATATCAGGAGAAAATAACCTTTTTTTTTGCAGGTTCAGACCGAGTACGGCACAGTGTTTAGTACTGAGCCTCCAGTGCTAGAAGCCCCCAAGATAATGCTTCAGTGGAACGTGGGCCGTTTGTTTTGGGGTTGATTTCACCAAAGATTAATAAAACTCCTTAAACCAAGGGTGAGAATATAAAGGCACAGTTAAGACCAGGAAAGTTGGTTGCTGCACGAAGTTAAAATGGCTCTTAGTGAGAGATGCTGGAGTCGGAGCAAAGCTCAGGCTGCAGGCTGTTCAGCTGTGTTCTGCACGTGATCCAGGAAAGGCCCTGAAGGCTGTCTGCTCTAACGCTACGGCCTTTTTGAACAGGGTCTTGTAACTTCTGGCTTAACCAGTATTCGGAACAGCCCTAAGAATGGTTTCCTCATTTTGTGGTATTTGCAAGTTGTTAGCAGCAACTGAGCTGGTACGGAAGAAACTAGTGACATCTGTGCTATTCCCTGCAGTGGCTGAATAATTCATAATTCCATATGGCATGCGTTTGGTTGGACATCAAGTGCATCTTACGGGGTAGTTTTTGGTACAAACTGTCAAATCTAGAGTAACAGAAATTATTATTTGATGTTGCCACAATAAGAAAAAAACTCTTCTCCTGCTTTTGTATGAGTTTACATGCATGTGACACAAGTCACAAGCAAATAGAGCAGTCACGCGTGAAACTTGGCCGTATTTCTCTTTCAGAAACCACTGGGATATATCGGCACTTGGAAACAAAGTACGTGGCCACCTTTGAGTACTGTAACGTAAAAGTACAGGGGCAAAAGATGCTAGTGGGAAAAGTGAAACTCTTTCTAGCCAAGTATCTTCAATTGAACTGCGTCACAGGAACTGGAATGGGTGTTCAGGTGTGTGTGTGTGTCCAAATTGTGTCTCGGGGATGGGGCCTCGTGCTCATCTGCAAGTGACTGCAGGCTTGCTTTCCCGAAGGATGTCCGATTTAGTGTACTAGAACTTTCAGAAATGAAAATTTATCCTAACTGCATGACTTTGTTATATGAGTAATGCTACAGAACGGGATGAGTCCTAAGGAAAATAATTTACCAACACTTAAGTTAAAGATGCTTTTAAATAAGAAGTTTGAGGTCCCATGGCTTTAATGAAGGTAGAGAAAACTTTGCAGCCTACTTGAAGCCCTCTTTTGGGCCTTGGATTTTGTGCTTGAAAAATGCCAAATACCAACTTCGCGTCAGTAAAGAGCTGACTTAAGATATACACGAGGCTTAAACTAGTTGTAGGGTTTTATACCGTGCATACGTGACTTTGTGTAGTGATATCCTGAATTTTCCCCTTACTTTTATGCATCTTTTGAGTGTACGCAGAAATAAACCAGATGGGATTGTGCTCGAGCCTCTCATTTCCTGGTGCTGTACTACGTGGGCACATTCTGGGGTGGGTATGCTCTGGTGCTTGGGTTGCACCGCAGGGGATTAGTACCCACACCCAAACACAGGGCAAATTCCTGAATGTCAGTCACATCCCCGGGCGGGGGCGCACATCTCCGATCACCTCACTCCACGTTGTAACAGCCTCGACGGTGTTTTATCAGAGCGGGTTTCAAAGCAAGGTATGTGAGTGAAGGGGTGTTTCAGCTGCGTGATAAATTGCCTACCTGTGGATACTGCTTGTGATGGGAGTAGTTATTCAAGGGCAAAGTTCTTCCTGTGGGGAAAACTCTGGTTTAGAATCTTCCTTTGGTAAGGAAGGGAAAGACTTCTGGGCAAAGTATTCCCGGGAGTACAAGCTCAGCACTTTGGAGACAGCTATGTTTACCGACAGCGAGCTACAAACCAAAGCCTTGTATCCAAACATGTTTTAATTGAGAGTGACAGCAAGTCTGAGTTCAGACTTCAGAAAAGTAGTTTCTTTTTTTATAGATTGGACAAAAAAAAAAAAAAAGGCACTGTGTATCTAGAAATCCCAGCCCTTGGATCTGCTCTGCACACACCAGGCTGAAGATCAAGCTCACTGCTCAGTCACCACAGCCTGAGGGCCCCTTACATGAACTTAAGAACTGCACTAAAAAGACTTCTAAATTATTTTTTCTCACATGTTTAGTTTTAATAGTTTTGTTTATCAGTGTCAGGTGAGTTGGTTGCAGACACTGCACTGACAAGTAGCAAAATAATACAGGAAAATTGAAGGAAGTTTAAAACTTTATGTAAACATTTTCAAGAAAATAAAGAACAATTACTATAAGACAATTTACATTATAACTTTTATTTCCAAAGCTTGGGTTGATATGATAGTTCATGGCAGAGGAAAGAAATGGCAAAGTAAATCTGGGTAAGTTGACATGTTTAGCAGTTATTGATCATATGGTTTATCATGATTTTTACACCAAACAGAAAACCTGGTGCACTGCAACCACTTGACGTACAGAGCCTTGGTTCTGAGCTCCGCCTTCAGGGGCTGCTGCACTACATGTGGCACGGAAAAACTGTGTTCTCCAAAGATGCGTTGTACCCCATTAACTTACTCCGATCTAGTGTTGCACCATGAAACCAGCCAACTATACCATTAGAAAATGGGGCAGTTACAAAGAAAAAATGGTGTGCACTAGTTACAAAAGCTTCTGCGTGTCAGCTCAAAAGCGTGCCGAGTAACTGGCTAAAGCGACCCATCAAAATCGGGTATTTTCCAAGCATCCTGTAACTCAGGATGTGTGTTTCAGTCCCTGTGTGTCTCTGCAAGAAGAGAAGACAGGAAATTCCTGGTCTAAGAGTCGGATGAGCAAGCTTTCAGTTGGCAGGTCAGTTCCAGCTGGGCCTGCCGTATTTTGCCGTGTAATAACATAAGTGTCAAGAGAAGAAAATCTGTATCAATAGTGGAAAGACTTTTAGCTTCCAATAGCTAGTATTTTCTAAATTTGTAAATAATTGGTTCTCTCTGAAGCTAATTCTTCCTTTTGATATGTCATTTGGCAGAAAAACATGCCACAAGCACTTAACCAGCCAAAACCACTTAGGATTCTGGATCTGTTTTCTAAGTACATGAAATGTAACGTGAAATAATCTTCAGTAGCACTTAAAAATCAAGCTAGCACGTATTACCTGCAAATCACATTTCAGATGGAGATCTCATTGCTGCAGCTTTTTCTCTTATTGCATAATCTTTTTAATGCTGCTAGTAAACTTGTGGTTAGCAAAAACCCTGTGGAATGTTCCATACGCTGTAGCTGGGTGGCGGCTGGCGGAGTCCTTAGAGCTGTGTGGGATCCCCATAGATCTGGAATTCTTCCACCATATTTTCCATGGATCATCTTCTCACACCGATACAGAAATAGTCTTTTAGTTCTTGTAAGAGGCACTTGTATTTTCTCACGTACAGTGGCACGGCTGCTTGTTTCAACTGTTTTCAGGGCCTGTAAACCAAGAAACACATTTTATTGTTCCTAGTTACGAAAGCATTTTTCTCCTCTTTCTCCTTGCCTTTATTGTCACTGCTCTATTTCTCTTCCCAGTTCCTATTTTGCTTTTTCTTAATGCTGAGTGAATAGTATTTGTTACATGTAGAGTGGTTTTCTTGCTACTTGGAATTCATAAAGCGCTTCAGCTTGGCGTGACACCAGTGAATCTCGGTACAAAACCAGCTTCCCCAAACATCCGGAGCCGTAAGCTAAGGATTCTTTTTTCAGATGTTGTCCAGCACTTCCAGAGATCGGCCCAGTAATACTTCATAATGACTTTTACCTCTGTGCAGCAGAGTAATCCCAAACCCATGCATGTGGTGAATATTCTAACACCACGCCTGCAGTATCGGGCAGATTTTTTCTGAAGCCTGGAAGGGGGTTAGATCCCCCGGCAGCTCCTCCTGAGTCAGCAGGCACTGGGTCACATGACAATAGCCTGTTCTGTCAAAACAGACGCGTTAGAAATTCCCAAAGCTATTCCTTGCTCCAAGAGTGATGCTTGTCTGAAAAGTCTGATTAGCAATTTACTTACGAGTACCTGCCTGACATCTTCCTTACGACAGCAATTATTACTCCTGCCAGGATTCCAACTGCAACGATGATTCCGATAATTATTCCAACCAGGGCAATTGTCTCCAGGCCACCTGAAAGAGGAAATGGGGACTGTCAGCGCGTTTCTCCCCGAGACCGCTGCTGAGGGGCTGCTGCTGGAACTGACGCTCTCCTGCTGCACCCCGCTCCCTGGGGGAGATTCCGTGTCCTGTGAACTCTGCCGGAGGTTCAGCGGGCTGGTGCAGCCTGCAGGCCCCCACATGTGCCCGTGTGACTCAGGGAACCGGAGGGGCTGACCAGGGAGCAGGCGGTGGCTGTGCCAAATCCCTTTATTTAAGAATAGCAGCTGGCGGCTTCTAGAAGGGCACGGCCTGGCACTTCAGTCCTCTATTGTCTTTATGAGCGACTCTGTTTAATACCTTTTTCAGTTTTCTCTGCATCTCTGCTCAGTCCACCTGGAAAGCCAGAAAGAGAAAGGTCGCATAGTTACTCAATTGCTTCATAGAGAGTTTCATGTCCCAGTTTATAATATCCAGGAAAACTTGACTATATCATGCTGGTTTGATGGCAAAGGAAAAGCTTGAGAGGAGTGCAAAGAGCTCTAAAATAACAGAAATCAAATCCAAGGGACTGATTGTAATCTAATGTATACTTGTGAAACTTAAGCGTGATCACCTAATTAAGATCAATAAGGATATACCTGGTATGAAATAATTATAATTCAGACAGCAGTCAGATTTTAATTGTTCGAGACTGATGTATGCTGATAAAATTTTGCCTTGCTCTTGGTGTATTTGCTGAACTACTGTCTATTTGTAAAGGTGTTTTCTGTATTTAAAAGTTCCTCAAGTTCCTTAAGTAGTTTTTTGTGTATGGAAGTTTTTGCACAACATCTGTTCCGTACGCTTCTCTAATTCTGGACTCAAATTTGTAAATAATACACGTTGTGCAGAACTTTGCAGAAATAGAACGTCCACCAGCTGTGACCTGACAGCCTGTTTCGCAGCCAAGCCTGTACGCTGAGAACCCACTGGCAGTGGCGCTGCCAGGCTGCCACTCGCGTGAGGGAAGCTGATCACCGAGATGCTCTGATGGGGGGGTCTGACCTACCTGGGAGCCTCCCAGAGCCCCAATACTTGTGGTCTGATTCTGATTTCTGGGGAAACGTGCACTCTGAGCATCTCTTGGCAACAGCTGCTGCTGTTCACAGGGACAACAGAAACGTCCTTCACGTATTCAGGCCCCTTGCTAAGTTCACATTTAGTTATCAAAAAGCTGGTCGGGAAGCAAAGACCTCTTTTCTCCTCAGGGCTCATCTGCCCATTTTAAAGTGAGGCTTGCTAGACTTGTGACCACTTATTGATATTGTTACAGGACGGCAGTGCCAGAGCAGGAAGCGTGGTGCTTGTGTTCTCTTAGATTTTACTGGAATGCACAAGAGTGACCCCCCAGGAACAGTTATGGTCCAAAAGCCACATGGAGCAGGTGCCCATGTATTTGTGCCCACACGTGCTTCTGTGCACAAAAACATACGCGCACCTGAACTTTGGTATTTGAGTTTTTCAGACATGAGCAGATGGCATTAGAACTCTGACAAAAGAGAAATGAGAAGATATTGTTACCATCCCCACTTGGTGTGTTAGCTTCGTAACTGGTGGCGTTGTCGCTGACTTCAGCTGGGGCAAACGCGCTTTCCGTGGTCATCAGCTGTCCGAACTGCAAGAGATTGGTTACAGGGGGTGGTCTTGTGGGCAACTACAAGAATTGGGGGGGGGAGAAAGAGGGGAAAGAAAACCACAGTGCGTTCAGTCTACGTGTGTGAAATAAGCGCTTAAATTGCACGGCCCGTCAGGTGCCCTGAGGATGTTTTTTTACCTATTGCCTCTCATCTTTGATTTCTGTGCAGTGGCCAAAAAACCCCCAACCTACAACCTCAAAGTAAGTGGATTTGTCTTCCCAGCTAGAGGCTTCTGAGACTGAATGACCTCTCAGTCGGGCTACAAAAGGTGTAGGAGAGGACTGCAGCACAGGGCAACTGGGATGATGGAGGGAGTGGAGCATCTCCCTTATGAGGAAAGGCTGAGGGAGCTGGGGCTCTTTAGCTTGGAGAAGAGGAGACTGAGGGGTGTCCTCATTAATGTTTACAAATATCTAAAGGGGGAGTGTCACGAGGATGGAGCCAGGCTCTTCTCGGTGACAACCACTGATAGGACAAGGGGTAATGGGCTGAAACTGGAACAGAAGAGGTTCCGCTTAAACTCGAGAAGAAACTTCTTCTCCATGAGGGTGACGGAGCCCTGGCCCAGGCTGCCCAGGGAGGGTGTGGAGTCTCCTTCTCTGGAGACATTCAAGACCCGCCTGGACACGTTCCTGTGTAGCATTATCGAGGTGTTCCTGCTCTGGCAGGGGGATTGGACTTGATGATCTTTCGAGGTCCCTTCCAATCCCTGACATTCTGTGATTCTGTGAATATTGCAGACCTGCCTTCTTTTGTGGGTTTGTTTGCTTGGTTTTGTGTTTTTTGAATTTTTTTTTTGCACTAGATTGTTAGTGTAGTTTCCCTGAAGCTAATGGAGAGGTAGTGAATAAGCAGGCTGTTAATGCCTTTTGCGGCACAGAACAGTCATGAAGAATGTTTTCAATTTTGTCACCTTCAACGCGACTGCTTGCAAAGCAGAAGCATTGGAGTTAAGTAATTTTTAATGTTAGAACTCAAGGCTGTAATGGCCAGTCAAAGTCTAAGCCACAAGATGATACCAGGAATAGGAAGTGAAGTGAACCAAAAGGAACCTTTATTTGGCTGATACTCACCAGGGTTGGTAATTCCTCGAATTCTGTGTAATTTCTCTCTCTCAAATCGGTTGTTGCAGTTTCTTCTCCTTCTAGAACTGAGCTTGCTGAATAAAATTTTAGAAAATGCATTAGAACTTTAATTGGCAGTCACATGTACTGGTTGCTTTTACGTGTCAGTTTTGTTAAACCTGAGGTGTAGGTGGTGTTCCTGGCCCTGTGCGCTGAAGGTTGTGGAATTCCTTGGATTGACCTTGAATTCTGCTACATTCTTGTACAAAGCTCTGGGGCAAAAAACTTAAGTACACATCTCTTAATTCTGGCAAAACTCTGAAACATATTGGTTACTAAACACTTTGTCCAAGAAAAGAATTCTTTTTTTTTTTTTTTTAAGAAAAGATTGCCTATTCCCCCCAGCTGGATGTGACTACTCAGATTTCAAGTTAATGCTTAACTTATGTATTTGGATAAAGCATCTTGTGTTTTCTAAAACAGTAAGAGCTTTCTTCCATCTTTCATCTCAGTCCTAGCCGAGACCTTTATTTTTAGAACTGTCATTAGTGGTAATGGGTGTAGCTATAGGTTAGAAAATATTCCTGCACAAATCTATTCAGAGATTTTTCTAGGGTTGCAAGCTTTACTTGCCATAATTTGAATCTTTTAAGTAACAGTGTAGGTTCTCCCTTTTCATTCTAGACCTACATACATCATCTGTGCCCTGGGGAGAACAGGCATTTGCATTTTAGCCCACACAATACTTTTTTTTTTTCCACCCAAAATTCAGCCAGACTTCATAAACAGGAGTAATGAGATGGCACCAGGTGCAATGTGAAAGATATGGATATGTGAAGACAACTGGCAGTATCAAGAAAATGTTGAAAACATAAATATCGTTTGATTACGTTTCTTGCTGATTAGTAAAACTATCGCCGGACCCAGCCCCACGTGTGGTATCTCTTGGGAGTCTCTAATTGACTGTGATCACAAAGCTTGGGGAGGCTGCTTGTTGTGCTCTTCCCTGGAGCGTAAGGGTTGTGCTAATTGCAGATACCTGTGCTTAAATTTAAGCAAAGAGCTAATAATAGAGCAAAAACTTCATGAAAGAAGCCCTAAAACTTCTGAAAAACTCTTTCCTCGATTCAGATTTTGCATCTAACTCTCCTGTCGATTTCAGCAGTCAGACCAAAAGCTTGCCCAAACATTTTCAAACCCGGGCTGCGCTTTTTTAGCCCAATACTGAGGTATTGCTAGGAAGCACTGCAGTGTCAGCTGAAGGTTGTGTGAGTGAAAGACGTGTTCGTGCTCTTGGAAAAGCAGAGTATCAGTATCAAAGTTGAAAAAAGGACAGAAGCACTTTGGATTAGCTGTGCGTGCATCCCTTGGAAATTATTTTTATTTGTGAATTCTATTTAACTTTTCTTTTTAACTACCCCTTTTAAAATAAAAATGTTATTTCAAATTAAACCAAGATGTAATTTTGCAATGATTAAAAAAAAAAACCCACACTGGCACTTTAAAGGAAATTTTTCATACAGCGGATGAATGATTTGTCACTGGAAAAAAAACAAACCTGTTTTTGCTTGAAACTCTCATCTGAATTGTACTGGAAACTTGCAAATACTTTTACTTGCTCCCAAAACTTATTTTCGAACAGACCAAAAAAAATTTTCACCCGTCTCTAGCAATGTAAGACTGAGAGCTTTGTGCCAGCGCCAAGAGACTAAACACTGCTCTAAACTTAGATTTCTAATTCCATGTTTACTCAGGTAAACAGAATTTTGTATTTTTATGCTCTGAGAAGCCTGAAGACAGATAGGCTTTCTCCTCAGGAGCCAAGGCGGTGTGCAGGTAGGACTTTGGGCCCTAACAGATGAAGAAAGTGTATTTTGTTGTGTCAACATGAGGCCTAATATAGTGGCTAATTAAGCCAGCCAGTCTCCCAAAAATCACCGTATAACGCACGGCAATACCGGCACAGGCCAGGGTGAGTCACATTTCTCAGCTGGGTGGTACAAATAATGCTCTGGTCATTTTTGATTGAAATACCCCAGGTGAGCAGCCTTGGAAATTGTCTTCTGAGGTAGCATAAAGGGGGCTTGACTTTTAGGTGTGTTGGTTTAGTTGCTTTCTAAATATCAGGGCATTTTAAGATATGGCACTACTCGATAAGACTTATTTTTTTTGCTTATAAAGTAATATCCTTGAAGTACAATATTGGGATTATGCTACGTAAATGTTAAGTGTAAAGAAAGAAATAGCAATAGGGCTCAACATGAGCTGAGTGTGGATCAGTTTGCTTTGTAATTCCAGTTGGAACTGAAAAAATGTCCTTTGTTCACTAGTTACGAAATAAGCACAGATGGAGAAAACCAATGACCAGAGGAAAAACCCCAAGCAGAAAGTGAACCAAGTGTTGTGTGTTACCGAGCAGGTTGGTTGGAGGAGCTGCTGATACTCTTGGCGTGGCAGGAGCTTTCGGCCCCAGAGAATTACCTGATAGTGAAGGCAGGAAACACGATCGCAGAACGAAGGTGTGGAGACGTATGGAATATCACAGAGAAACATAAAATAATCCTTCTTTGTGTGATAGAGTCACTGCAGATCCTTGGCAGCGAGTGGCCTCTAGAAAATCTATTCCAGTGTGTTTCTCCTCTGGGCAGGGTGACTGACAAAAAGAGGTGGCCCAGATTGATCGTGCCTAATTTTAGGTTCTTAATAAGGTGCCTAAATCAAGTGTCTGCTTGCCCTTATCTTCCTTCATAGTCTGCAGGGAAAGATAAATAATTCTAGCTCGCTTGAGATTTGGGTCAGCCTCGGTAGAGCTGCCTCTCCTTAACCGTAAGGGGAAACTAGAAGAATGTGTCTCCCCTCTTCGCTTCCTAGAGCTCCCTGGTCAGGCTGATCTCTGTCCCGTCCGCAGAACGCTGCGCTCACGCTGCAGCCCCGTGTTTGCTGGAGAAGAGTCCCTGCACTATTTCCAGTTTGGTTTTTCTGGACAGACCCTGGAGGGGCACTGGCTGGGAGCTATTGCCAAAAGAGAGACTGGGAGGTAATTGTTATCAGTGTCCTGAGTTTGCAGGACGGAATACTTGATACTAGACAACTCTTTGTCGGAGAAAGTCATAATAAAGTAAGAAATATTCAAATTAGAGAGAAGCTATTAGGCTTGAAACTTCTCAGCCTGTACCCAGTACAAGGCGTGTATAGCGCTGACATCGGAGAGAAGGCAGGTGGATGTGAGGGGGGTGCTTTAGTCCTTTGGCTTCATCTCACGTGGTCCAAGTGTGGCAAGAGCCGTAGGGTTAAGTTGTGCTTCTGCGTAAGTTTTTAATGTTATCTCAGAGGAGACTGTGAGTGAACAGATCCCCTCGCGGTGCGAGTTGTCTCCAAGGAGCTCTGTGGCCTCTGCAGCTCCCAGCTACACGTCGCTGCAGCTGTGAATTCATCGCGGCATCTCTCCCTGCCAAATTCCAGCCGGGGGCATTCCAGTTCAACGTCCCCAGCTGCTGTCAGGCTGCAGCTCCTCACACCGGGAGGAAAACTCGATGTCTCTAAAAGTTTAATACCGCTTTGAAAACATCCCATGGTTAAGCATCCCGTGACCCACTTCGGGGAAGATGAGCTCACGGGTCGTTGCTACGCGTGGAGCGACAGGTTACTAGAAAAACCTCTTGAGGCTGCTTTCAAAGCACCGTGGTTGTGTTGGAAAGGAGGGCAAGCTGTAAAACTGTTGTTAATTTAGCATTTCTTTCAGGTGTTTCCAAAACCAACAAAGATACTTTTGAAGATGAGAAATGTTGTAGGATCTTGTTTCTTTCCCTGCGATCTGAATAAACCCACGCACCAGTGGGTAAAGGCAGTTGTAAGCCTGTGTTTTAGCTTAGTCCTTGAAATAGGAAGCCCTCAAAATAGGATGAGTTTCCATCTCTGCGATAAGAGACCAGGAGGAAAAAAACGGTTAGCCTTAAAGGAGTCCCTCTGGCAGGAGCTGAAATAATCTTTATTGCCATCCTGCTCCTATTATTTAAAAAAAAAAAAAGGCAGCTTTAGTTATTTGTAAGAGCTTAAGAATTAACCAGCAGGTTAACTTCAAACAAGCTTTGATCTTAAAATTGAAGTTTATTTCTATTGGTATCTTCTATCATACCTCACCCTGCGCGGCTGTGCTAGAGGGGCGCTTTGCGCAGCGCTTCTCCAGGAACGCGGGGGGAAGAGTTTCAGTGGGGCAGGTCCCTTGGGAGATTCATGCGTCTGTCTGAGACACCCCTGAGCCGACTGTCCGGGCTCGAGTGATATTTTTCAGCGTCAGCTTCAAGAACTGTTCCAGACGAAGGGGTGGTGGCAGGGCCGTGCCTGTGCCGCCGTCCCGCTCGGGCTGGGCTACTCAGCGTCCGGGCCTTGATGCGGGAGTTCCCTGTCTGAGGAGCGTTCTGCGCTCCCCGGCCCTACGGCGGCTCTGAGCACAACGTCAGGATCTCACTGGGATCCGTTCAGTTGTAGTTCAGTGGAAGCCTTTATTTGTGGTGGTGGAATTTAAAAAATGTGGGATTCGAGAAGGTGTCTGCCTTTTGAATACCTGATGTCTCAGCAGCAGCTCTGTAGTTTTTCAAACACAATTTTGGGCTGTTATTTGGCTTCATCTTCAATTTAAATGTATTCCACAGTTGGGTCCAAACCTACCTCATCAGCTTACTGTTCTTTGGAAGTGTTTTTCCGTTAGTTTCCTATAATTGCTTTAAAAATTTTTAGGTATTTTTAAAAAAATATGTAGGTGTCTTTTTTTGGTGAAATGGCTCAACAATACTAAATGCAGGCTACAGAATTCTTTTTTTACTTGGAAAATTTGATGTTTTGAAGAGCATAATATATTGGATTCTGGGGTTTGCCTTCTGGATTTTGAGCCTTTGGGCATTTTCAGATGCTAGAAAGGCAAGGAAGTTTCTTACTGACGACTGGTACTCTCATTTCTGCCTGTGCCTCCTGCAAAATTCGTAACATCTGCAGTATTCCAAGACCTTTGTATCCTTAGTTTGGGGCCACAGCGTTGGCGTCTTCTCTTTTTCTGTTAATTCTTTCTGGAAGTTGGAGTAATTTCTCATGCCATAATAAAGAGATGCTCTGGTACATGGTAGTGCAGAGACTTGTTCAGGAGCACGTACTGTCTGTACAAATCCTCGAGTGCTCACTGCCGCCTCCTGACAGACCGGCTGGCAGCTTCGCTCTATAGAACGAAAGAAGCTGGATGGCAAAGGAACGTGAGCGTCGGCCACGGTCTGCCAGCTCAAAACCCGTCGCTGATGCACGAGGAAGGATTTAGCTCATCCTCATGCAGAGTATGACTGACTCTGTTCAGGTATTCCACGTAGCTCATGATGACACTGTTTTGCTGAATTGTCAGAGACATTTCCTTTGGTCACCACACCCTGCCACAGATGGCTTTTATTGCTGCGGCCGGCTTAGCCAAAGGAGCAAAGCCAGAGTTTAAATCCGCAGTGCCAAGTAGCAAAGAACCACTCTGCCGCTTCTGAAGTAAATCACGTGTCTTCGGTTGCAATATTCCCCGTTGCTCATATATAGGGATACCCACAGAAAGGCAAGCAAAATATATTTTAACTGGGCAGAGGTAGAGAAAAAATAACTGGCTTTTTAAGTGCTTGTGTGTGTGTATGACCCACAACCAAAGTTCTGAAGCAAAGCCACGAGAGGCAGAGATGTTAACTTACTGAGCTGTCTCTTACGGGTGATAAAATTGGCCGCAGAGCTGTGGGCACTAAGAAGGAAAAGTCTAATTAACTCCATTATGGGATGTTCCTTTAAAATATTCCCTGCCGAACTAGAAATGAGTATTCTAAGGTTTATGGTTCTGCTAATGTTGCTGTGTCAGTTTGATTTCTTGTCTGGTCTGACCTCAGAGCCGCTGGCCCATGGATGTGGGATGGAACCACTTGCCAAATGATCTTTGCTGCCTCGTGACCGATCCTGTGGCAACTGTTTGCCGTGTTACTGCAACCTATTACTGCAGAATTACTTGCAGTTCTTTTTCTCTGAGGAGCAAGGGCTTGATTAGGGCAATGAGCCTGGGGTTGTGACCGAGGTGGAATCTCTGCATCATTCTGTGGCCCCTAAAGCTGTGACATTACAGTGCTGCTATCGCTACACGGCTTTCAAGGTGTGAGTGCTGGAGCTGTGAGAAGGAGAAAAATACAAGATTTCATGCAGTGAATCGGCCAGTTTTATGGGGTGGGCAGCAGGAAGCAGACAGTTTGGGTACAAATATCGGGATATGTAGATGAAAGGAATGAAGAAATGTCCTCCAACGCAGTAATAAACTAATCTTCTCCCTGAGTCACTTCCTTCCCCAAACTGAGGCTGTAGCCATACGCCTTTTCACAGCTGCCTTCACCCAGGTTACTAACCCCTTCTGTCTGCCAGAACTGTGTGCATGATCACTCACTTCTTAACTATTTTTTTTTTCAAATGTGCATGCTAAACGAACTGGAAACTGGTTAGGTGTTAATTTTGTTCACGCAACAATTTTTGGCTAACTGCTCCGTGCTCTGCCACCCCGCAACCAAGATCCATTAGATTATGTTTAGTCTGACTTTCATAGTAAACTAGTAACTCACTAACTAATGTTTGGATGGGTTTCATAGTCATGAGAACACTTTGGTGTGTCCCCCTTACAGATTTAGCAGCATCTCGTACTACTTGTGTCCCCCTCAGAGACTACGTGTTTGCCTGCAGCGGTGTGCGCAGCGGAGCTGTGCCCTCACAAAGGGTTATCCTGAGGTGGTTTCTGCTGGCTGTTGTGGTGTTTGTAATCAACAGATACAAAGATGGAAAAACATGAGGAAGTCCTAAAACGATGTGAGAATGAGTTCAGCATCAGTTTCCCGTGAAGCCTTTGGCCAAGCGTCGGAGACAGTGCGTTGGAAATCCCTACTAAATGTGTCTCTTCTCTCGTTTGTTTCTCTTCAAAGCATCCCAGCACACTTACACTCCTGATCCTACATCTTCTTCTGAAATGCAGGTTGAAATGGAGCGCGTCGTGCACCACCAAGCCCCGGGAGCTTGGCTGCGGCCACGTCTCACACGGAGGTTTGGTGCTTGCGCACGTGGGCCAGAGGCGGCCCTTTGGGCAGCTGCTGCACGCGTCTGGGCTGCACTGACCAGGAGGACCCGGCGGCGTTTGGCTTCTGTCTTGTAGTCCCTGACCGCATCCAGACAAAAAGCAAACAAGCCAACAATACAAGTGTGCAACTGAGCCAGACCGTGTGTTAGAGCTGGGCGCACAGTCCTGCTTTCCGTGGCACACATCGAGGTACGGCTTGCCCCGCATGGCACGGGCAGGAAACGCCGCGTGCTCCTGTCAGAGCCCGACAGCGGGCGTGCTGCGGGCTGTCACAGAATCGCAGCGTGTCCGGGGTTGGAAGGGACCTCTGGAGATCATCTAGTCCAACCCTCTGCCGGAGCAGGGTCACCCAGGGCAGCCACACAGGAACACATTCCTTTACTTTTTTTGTTTGATTATCATCTATTAAAAAACTCTCTAAGTTCTCAGCTGCTTATTTTTGCAGATGATTTGCAAGTACTAGATCTGGGGAAAATGCACAGGCTCAGTGGAAATGAATTACAAGAGAATGTGGGCTCTCCATCTCCAGTTTTCACTGTGAAGCCGGAGTTGAATTAAACGTCCTCTCATGAGCTTTTAAGTACGACTATTTCTTTTGCTTGTGAAGCTACTCGGATTCAAAAACAAACTTTTGAGATACTGGCAAGCCTCTCTGCTTTCCCAACGAAGACGAGGAAGCAAATTTTATCTGTTTTCTGCAGGTCTTCTACTAAGACACTGCAAAATACAGACTCTCTAATTTGCAAATGCGGTATGATGTCCTTTTTTATGGTAATTAGGTTTTGGATATTGGACATGTAGAGCTAAATTCCCATCATGCTAACGTAAATTAGAAGAGGCACATATGGAGAGACATGCACAAGTGCACTCGTCATTCATGGGGCCACCGGATGCAGGGCAAAAGGTTTTGTCAGGCTTATTTAGCAGAAAACTGCCTCCAGTTTGCGTCACTGGGCCTGCTCATTTTGGTTGTCACTGTATTTGCTACCAGCTCTTCCAGAATTTGACTTTTCAGAAGAGTTTAGAGTGATCTGACTGTTTTACTTTGCCACTGAACTGGCAACAGAGTTTGGGTAGATCAAAATACTTGTGAAAAGTTTCCTTTCCTACCATACAAACACTTCTGTATTGAATTATCCTGTCCATGTGCTTGCTCTTAGTCCAGAACAAATGTGAAGTAACACGACCTAGTACAAACCTGCTTAAGTGACTTGTGTAAGGAGGTTTAGTCGATTTGCCTCTAGGTGAGATCAGGCCTGTGGCCCCTTGATAGAGCTCAAGTGACGTGTGGTAACTTGTTAAACAGCCTTGCACCACTTTTGTTTGTTTGGCGACAGCCGATAGAGGAATCTCTTTCTCTGCAACAATACTTGCACCGTGGGGAAGGCTTCGGATGAGGAAGTGTGCTGCCTCTGTCAAGCATTCCTGGGAACGCTTGTGCCTGGAACTGCTGGATTAATGCTGGCCCCAGAAGAAGTTAGGCCAGCTTCCACTTGTTTGGTCTGATCCAAGGTGTGAAGATTTGCCCAACTTCTTATACGCTCAACAGGATCACAGAAGGACAAAAATGTATCTGCTAATCATTCAGTGGGAAATGCTTTAGGCTAAAAACTCGTCAGCTTATATAAAGGGCTCAGGGCTGTCATGGGTTGTAAGGAAGACGAAATACTTGGCTGTTTCCATCAGGATTTAAACCATGCATGGATAACACGAATGGAGCGTGTTTGAATGTGTTTTAAGTAGACAGTGATGTAAGATTTGTTACTAGGTTTTATTTCTGTGTTTTTGCTAGTTTATGCCATTCATTTTATTTGGAAGCCCATATATGAAGAACGAAATGAATTAATAAGTTAATTCTCTCCTCTTTCACATCAGGATGGTATTTTATGCTCTCACAGCTTACTGTCTTGCTTTATGTGACCCAATAAAAGGAGCCTTTATCCTTTCTTTTGGAAACCACACTGCTGACTTTGGGACTCAATATTTCTGTAGAGTAGCACAAATCCAGGAAATGTTAACAGGAATCTTTGTTAATTTTTAGGTAACTGATGTTAGGTGTCATTTGCATGCTCTCTGTGAACAAAGAATCATTAAGCATGTTTGACTTTTCCCTTAATGTTCACAGGCTTCTCTGAAATGTTGTTTATAGGTTGGCTGGCAGTCCTGTGTTTGGGTCAGTGGTAACTGATATTTTTCAGTCACATTTCTGCTTTACAGTTGTCCTGAAATGGTTTCTGCACCTCCAGCTTTTTTATAAAGGTGCAGCAACTCCAAGATAGCAGATACTCAGATTGTGGATCACTACCTGGGAGGGGAAAGCTGCTGTGCTTAAAACTAGGATCAACAGCTGAAGTGGTTTGGCAATTCTGGAAGAATTTGGAAATACCCTTCTTGATCAGAACAAACCTGCTTTTCTTAATTCAATCTCAGGCCATACAATGGAGTGCCCAAACAGGACAAAAAGGTAGCTGCAGATTTATTTATAGCCTGATAAGGGCTAAGAGGTATCGGAATGTAACAAGGAGACTTTTTCCTCCAAATCCTGCAGGCCAGCTTGTCTCCCCAGGAGGGTCCGGTACCTGAATCGACCCGCTCCACCTGGTGCTGCAGAAGCCAACCCAATTCTCCCGTTGTCCCTGTCGGTGCAGGCACAGGCTGCCAAAGGCCGTTGTCTTTTTTAGTCCATTCTAACTTAAAATTGCGGCTGGCTATCAGCACACAGCAGTGATACACTGCTAAACACGTATTTAGACTTGCTTATTTTATACCTGGAGTCATGTCCTTTGGAAGTTATCCTAAACACCTCTCTCCATGTGACGGAAAAGTCTAAAACCCAAAGAGACACAGAAAATGTAAAGTACCATGAACCACGTTTGAGGTCCAGCTGTGCAGTTCAGTGCAAATTATACTGGGAATAAACCAGAGGTGGAATCTTGCAAACAGGAAATATTTAAACATTTTTCTGACTAATACAGTTTCAACCTGATTTTTGCTGGATTCCTCCAAGTTGAGAGAAAATAGGCTTAAACTTCCCAAAAGCCTGAAGATGAAAGACCTTTTTTCTGATAACTCTGGTATCCTAGAAACTGCTTGTGGTAATTCTTTAAAATGATGGTGGTGTTGCCCTATTTCTAATAGCTTTAAGCTTTGGTATATTTAATATTGATGATTTTTGAGGATAAGTTAGTTGAGTGAGCCCAGAAAGAAGCATTTGTGATTTGCCTCATCTGTTGATTTTGGATTTTCTGTGGAATCCTGGAGCACAACACTAAACTTTCCATCTCGTGTTCTGACACACAGAACACCAGGAATTCCCGTTACAAGTTTCGAGCCAACAGTGACACATCCTCTATATCGACACAGCTCCGTTTTTTCCAGCAGAGTGATATTGATGGTCACCAGGCCAAAATTGGGTTATGTGTTTCAGTTAAGGTCCCCAAATCCAAGTCAAGACAAGTAGATTTATGCTTTGGAAGACCGAAGAGTTGTTTTGGGTTCTTGTTTTCAGAGCACTGGTACTCGGAACATGTTCCGCAGCACCGGTCGCTGCGTTGTTTGCGCGTGCCTCCGCCATCGGGCACGTCGCCTGACGGCCAGTTCATTTGTACCGAGTCAAATACTCTGCAGAGAGACGGAATTTGAATGTGATCTTCCTGGAATCAAGCACCGCTGCAAGTAATTCTGATTCACTGTTCATGAGACTCTTCTCCTCTAGCTGTAAAAAGACTTAAGCATCTGTTTTACCCAGAAGTTTATATTTTCCTTAGAAAAATCCAGAAGAAATAGTTTGCCAAAAAAACTTTTTCAGAGTAGTTACGCAACACTTTTCAAATCTGTCTTAAGTAATAATTCTTCCTGGTTTAGTTTCCCGCACTCGTCTGTGTTGCTTATGGCTAAGTTAGCATTAGCACAGCCCCGCGCAGGACTCGAGCTCTAAGCTGCTCTAAAGCCTCTGAGTGCAGGAGCTGAACGCTTGAATGGGGAGATTTATACGGTGCTTCCATAAAGAGCTTCACCACCAAAACGTCAGTTACAGTGAAGTTACTGGCTGCAGTCTCCCCTGCATATTTTACAGTGAAACTGGAGCCGCTTCCCAGGGTGGGTGGTGGTGTGCCTTCCCTGGCTGCTCCTTCCCTTACAGACACAGGCAGAAAATTCTTCTCTAATGGAGCGTAACTCAGCCTGTCTGAAAACTTGTGATGTTTCTTTCCCGATTACGGACACAGTAGATGCTTAGAGAATTCAAAAGAAAGTTCTATAAACAGGACAGAGCAATTACATTGCCTATGAGTAAGCACACAAACTGTTAAATTACAGGAAATGACTGGAAATAATTTTAACCAAAGTTTCTTCTTACCTTCTTCAGCAAGTGCTATGAAAGGCACGGTCCCGAGAACGAAGATGAAGAATTGAGCTTTAGTAAACATCTTTGATCTGCTTGGAGAACCGGTTTCTAATCCTGAGACCCGATTCGAAGTCTGATCAATTTTTATTATTACTTTTTTTTTTTAGAGGCAGGGGAGTCTTGAGATCATGAGAAGAAATCGCTGCAAAAAAAAACCCCTTTGGTATTCCAAATATTCCTTGAACTGCTGTCGTCTAACGAGGGGGAAGGTTTTCCGCGAGGATCACCGTGCTGCCAGTGAAAACGGAGCGGAGTCGGCGTTATGGGCTTTGGCCGAGGGGTGGGAGCTGCCCACGGTGGTCCTCAAAGAAGAGCCAGGCCCGCCCTCTGCGCTCTGTTTGGTCAGTCCTAAAATTATGATCTCAGCCCAGGTTTAAAGTTACAGGAGCTGTTGTGGCTTTCAGAAGACTCTTATTTAGCCAAGGGAGAGAGGGTTTTTAGGCAGTGAGGTGTTCAGGGAGTTCTCTGCCTTCTGCAAACTGCCCCCAGAAATATTTAAGGCACAACACTAAGGACGTTTTTCCTGTTATTTCCAGCAGTGAACTAATGCGGTTTGCATTTCGGCGCAAGCCCCCGTGTTTATCCAAGCAAGGGTGGTAGCAGTGAATGTGCACTTAGGGATGCTGAAATAGGATTAGGACAGGCTATTTAATTCTGCAGTAAATACTGTCTGAAACTTTCTGCAGGTCTGAGTCTCTCTCAGCCGATGTCCTCAAGTGACGTGGAGCTGTGCTCCAGCGTTTCCCTCTGCCCGCGGGCTTGCCGGCCCCGCGGGGCTAATGCCACCCTACCGAGGGGGAGGATGTTTCCTGTTCGGACGCGGCCCTTGGCAGCAGGGCTGTGCCATGCTCTGTGCCAGACTAGTCCCTTCACAGATGTTTCTGCACATTGGCCTCGCGCAGCCCGTGTGCGGGACTAGACTAACCCTGCACCAACGTCTGTAACGGACAGTATTGCTCACATAACTGTTGCTAGGCAGGACTTTGTGAGCAACGATTAATATTAATCCTTTTCTGAATCTTCACTTGTCTTGGTCAAGTACTAACCACCGGGTTACATCTGTGTAGGGATGCAGTGAGTTTTACTCCGTGCTCCCGTGTGAACCGACTGTGCCGCATCCCGGCGTGGACGAAGGCTGCGTCCTTCTCCCACAGTTTCTGTACCCTGAAGTCTTGCAGTGCGAGCACATCAGACTCTGCAGTATGTGGAGGAAGGAACCGCTGCAGAAGAGTGGGGCAGCCTTGTGTGAGGTTTTTTCTTTTAAAGAAAAAACAAATCCAGACAAACCCCTGACATGTGGCGAAGTTATTTTGCTTGGTGAGCGTGAGTCAGAGCTGTCGCTGAGACCCACAGCACTCGGCGTTCTGGGGGAGCAAAGCAGGTCTGGACGAGAGCGGTGACGCAGGGATGCGGAGAGGGCTGCAGGTGGGAGGTGCAGCACCTTCCCTAGGACTTGGCTTTTGAAAGTCGAAGGCGCCGATGGAATTTTTTATCTGTGGGTGTCGGTTGTGATGCTGCAATTGTGCTCTTGGTTTGCAAGATCACTAGAAGAGTAGGATGAAAGCAGTCGGTGCAAAGAAACAACGGGCAGTATGGGCTTGTTGTCGTTAGAAAAGCAGTAAATGTTAACTTTCAACATGTCTTGAATATTAAAATCTGGGATTAATTACTCCTTGATAATGCAGCTTCAAATTTATATAAATGAATGTTCACTTATTGGGAAACGGTACTCGTGAAACTGAGATTTGCCAGGGCAGCGTGTCAGTTTTGAGGAAACTTATTTGGACAAGTTGAAAAAACAAATTATCAGAATGGAACATTTGGAGTTGTGTGTTTTCAGAACAAAATATGAATGTAGTACACTAAGAAGGACTAACTGGAACAAACAGTGACTTTTTAATGTTAAATTCCTCATCAGGAACAAAAAGAAGGTATTTTTTGGTTTTCATTCAGTTTTCTTCAAAGGTACCCAAGGACCTTTCACTTTTACAATTCTTACATAAGCAGATCTGTTTAGGAATAAGCCTTTTTAAAGAAGTATAAGCTGTTTGCTGAATTGAATAATTTCTTCCTTTAAACCATACCGTGTTCCAGGTACAGATCTGGAGCTCTTGAGCTTTCAGGAGTTGGAAATGTCCAAGTTCCAGTGACTGCTTCAACACTTTATAGCACTTGTACTGTTCTTCCCAATAAGGAATAGATTCTGTGCCAGCCTATTTCTCCTGCTCCAGCCTGTTCCTCAGAGAAAAACTCCTTAAATGAATTTATTGAAGTCAGGAATTTAATAAGATCAGCTTCCATCATGCTGTCAAAGAGAAGGAAATTTGCCTACAGATGCAAAACGACTTAATGAAAAAGCTAGGAATGTCTTAGTAATTGTCGTCTTGGGGTGAGCTTGTTCCTTAGGGACAACCACGATGGGAACTCGCCTTCGAGGGAGGATGGCATGGTGGTGAGTAAGGAGACCAAGGCTGGGAGCCGTAGCTGAGCCCTGATTTTAAAACATCAACAAAATTCTTTCAGAAGATCCAATATACCCTTGGGAGCGGGTATGGAGCCATGAGGGAGCAGTTTTCCTCTGAACTGTACCAAATTAAGGGGATTTTAATGAAACTGGAGCTTACTGTGTGATGATCCTGTTAAACCAGTAGGTTTTGTGAAAATAAAGAAGGTATTCTAAGGTGTTGATTTAACAACCCATCTGTTTAAAGCAGCACTTGTGGTCTGTGTTTTTCCAGGCAGGAGGTGAGCACATACCTGTGTGTAAGCTACGTCTTTGCACGTCGATAGCGGGCGTGTGGATGTGCTCAAGAGCTGTAATGAAATGAGGGCTGGGTCTGTGCAGAGATTTTGTAATTTGGACTTTTTTATTCTGTGCGTGTTATGACAATTCCCATAAATTGCCAGGATATGAATGCATGGGTCGTGCTCTCTCATTTTGTTTTTTTTTCCCACCAGGCAGCTCTGTGTGTTTTTAATCACAGGGGCTTAAGGGAGGAGGTGGCAAGTGTCTAGCGCACGAGCAGCCCCGATGTTTTCATTTCATAAGTTGTTCTTTCTGTCTGACCGTATCAGTCATTTGTGCAGCCTTGTGGGAGGCTTAGGCTGCCTCCAGTTCAGTAAGAGCAAGGAATGAAACGTAGCTGGGGACTAGAAAAACAGTGACTGCCCCGCGAAGCGTTGCGCCTCGGCAGCCGTTGTGTGAGAGGGGTTTTCCCCTGAATGAGTGTTGTGACGTGAGCCAAGGGAAGGCTCCCCGTGGCCATAAATGGCCTTTGAACCGGGACTTTACTAAAGGGCAAACTCGGGGACTCGCCAGGGGAGCCCCGGCCCTGGATCTGCGGGGGCTGGCGAGCGGGGTGCCTTGGTCGGGGCAGGACGGGCAGCCTCTGGGCGCGCTCTGGGACGGCGTCTGCTCTGGTGCCGGTTTGGCCAAATCGCTGACAACTCCTTCGGCAGTTTGTCCCAGAATTGGTGGCGTTTCTCTGCTGAATGGAATAATCTGGTTACAGTTAATTCACTGACACAGCAAAAACCCCAGCTCCAGGTTCCCCTGCAAGAGAGCGTCACTGTGAGCCGGAAAGGAAGCAACAGCGGGCAGGGCAGAACAGCGATGACGTCTGGGGACAGCTGCTTCAGCTGCTGGGCTGAGGGGAGAAGGGGCTGTTACAGAGGTCCAGGTGTAGCACGGAGCTGTTAATTTTACTTAATCTCAGATGGCAACAGAATTATTACCACTTCCCTGAAATGTCTCAAAAATAATTCTCCTTTTCGGTGCAGCTCTCTCTGAAACACCAGGAACTACATATCTCGAGGTCTGTACGTCTGAGGGCCAGATTACCAGAACTGAGATTTGATTTTTCTGGCACATTTTCGTTGTTGTTATTTTATTTTTTTTAGAAATTGTTTGAGGACACCTGCATCTTCTAGGACCGATGTTCCGGAGTGCCAGGCATGCAGAGGTCCTGTAAATCATCCAAGCCTCTGCATGCTTGTCCCTTCTGCAAACCAGGGCTCTGGTGTCTCAAACTGGACAGGAGGTTTTGACAGTTTTGGGTGACGTATCAAAAGAAGCTGCCTAAACACCAGTTATGAAAAATGCAGCCTATGAAGAGAACTTGCTTTCTGTTTCCACCTTCCACATGGACGTTCTCCTCCTGTGACTTACACAGTGTTTTATGAAGACCAAATCTGTTGGGTAAAGGGTTCAAAAACGGAGGGGGACAGTTCTCTACAGCACGATTTGCAGAGCGCGTACCTCGCAGTACAGCAGAGCTGCCTTGTTGAAGGCAGGTGATGCAAAACTGTAGCTGTCATTCTGGGTCTCCTCCTCTTTCAAGTAATAGAACGTTTCCTCTGACTGAATCAGGTGGTTTCATAATTCGGTACCTGCCAAAAAGGGTGGGTTTGGCTGCAAAGGGAAAACAGGAAATGGCTTGAAAATTAATAAAGCTTGCAGAAAACAGTTTTCATGCTTCTGACCAAATATTGCAGGGCCCACGACTACCCCTGGGGTACAGAAACAGGAAAGGTGGCAACAGAGGGGGTATCGTTTTAGTGAGAGCAGATTTGCGAAGGATACCAAATCGAATGCTTAATTTACACCTTTTTAGTTTATTTTTAGTCAAAGAGTAGGTAAGGAAATACAGGTTTACTTTCTGTGTACTGGAGATGTTGTAAGCTTATATTTCACTTGTGCTGGAGAAGGTTCTGGGACCTAAGAGCTGCCTTTGGGACCTAAGAGCTGCCTTTGGAACCTGAAGGGAACGTGCAGGAAGGCTGGGAGGGACTTTTTACAAGAGTGTCCACTGATAGGGCAAGGGGAAATGGGTTTAAGTTGAAGGTGAACAGGTTTAGATTGGATCTTAGAAAGAAATTCTTCAGTCCGAGGGTGGCAAGACTCTGGAATAAATTGCCCAGAGACGTTGTGGCTGCCCCCTCCCTGGAGGTGTTCAAGGCCAGGTTGGGCAGAGCCTTGAGTAGCCTGATCCAGTTGAGAGGCGTCCCTGCCCAGGACAGGGGGTTGGATTAGATGATCTCTGAGGTCCCTTCCAACTTAGGCCGTTCTATGAAAAGAGAAATTGCAGCAGGACGTGAAGCTGCTGCACATTCATGGAAAATTATGAAGCAAGTCAGGTGGCAGCCAGGGCATTTGGATCGGTCACCACGCTGCAGTCTCTGACAACTTGTGGGACTTTGCAGACAGTAGAGGGATAATTTGGATATTTCTCTTCAGAGAGAGGAGACATTCGTGCAGCATTTTTATACGTACGTGTATAGATAGGAGTCATTTGTACATGTACACGTGCGTGTGCTCAGGTCTGCACAGTGGACTTGGAAGTGCGGGTACGGATGGTTACGTTCCCATCCGATGGGGTTATTGACATGGAAGTCATAGACTCTTAAAGGCTTTTGCAGAAATACGGGCCCTTGCCCTCAGAAATGGCTTTTACCTTCCTGTATTCGCAAACTGCGGAAGTCCATCACGTCCCTTCAGTGATTTGCTTAGACCTGAAATAGGCCTGGCTTTGGTAGCTGTGGGCTTGGAGTCACTGGGCTTTCAGCTTCTCATTTCTGGAAACGTAAAGAATATGTATTAGCCTCTAATTCTAAAGTGGCAATCCAGACGTTTTAATTGGGCAGTTGTCAGGGAATGGGAGAAACAGAAGATGCTGCTTTTCACCCTGTTTGTGTTTCGGGCAGCCTTTCCTGACTGACAGCGACACCGCTTTTGGTGGGACATCAGACTTGCAGCGGATAGAAGGCCAAAGAAGAACTCACGTTTGAACAGCAAAATGTGTCCTCTGGGAAGGGATTGGTATTAGTATTGACAAACTCACAAATTTGTATTATGCAGCTATTTTTAATATAAGCAGCTATAAATCAAATCCTGTTCCTTGACCATCTGGGCTCCTGACTGTAAAATATTATGTGCACAGATGTGTGAGCAACCCCAGCCGTCAGATGTAGGGAAGAGAGATTAATGAATCAGAAAATCACAGCAATGCTGGAAGTTGGAGATCTTAAGCTAGAATTATAATGATATTTATCAGTCAGTTTTAGAGATGGGGCCAGGTTTTCAGCTGCTGTAACTCAGTTTTAGCCAAATCAATATATACAAGCGTTCACCAACCAGGGCTCCAATCTGTGGGACGCAGAAGCAGCCTGAAAGGTTTTGTGGTCTGGTGACGGGGCTCGCCGAGCGAGTGCCTCTGCGCTGTACAGCAGGTCATGGAGAGAGCGAGCAGCTCTGAAGCAGACAGGTCCCATCCTAGCCAGGCAATCCAGATGTATTGAACCGAGTCTGAAAATGAAACTAGTATGGAAAGGCAAATAGTAAGCAGCAACGCTTGCAGTATTTTCGGTTGAGATTTCTGGGCTTTTCTCCATGATGGCATTTCAGTCAGCCTGAAAAGGCAGGATTAAGAGGGGCAAGGAGAGGAAAAGGGTAGAGAGGGCTACACGGCAGGTTTGTGTAAGAGCAAGTTGATCTGTGTAAAATGTCCAACTATATCTATGATGTTTCAAAGCCTGTGATTTGATGTTGAAGTTATTTTCTGTTTTTATCATTACAAAGTTGAAATTGCTTATCAGAAGCAGATGAATTTTTGCCGTTTAACACAAAAGCATGAATGATATACATATATATTTTAATTAAGAGTAGCACCATTGCCTATTTGAAGCAAAATACTGGTGTAAAGGGAGCAGGACACATTTGGCAGAGAGTTTACGGCATCTTCCTGAAGAGGATGTGTATGTTGGTTGTTTACAAAGACTCCTGGGGCAGAGCTGCTCAGCTGCTTCCTCAGCAAAGCTTTCTCCCAACAGTGAAATTCTCTGGGGGCACAGTCGTGAAATTATAAATTTCGTGGAGTGCAAGAGGCTACCTACGGTGTAAGGGCTGGTTGCAGGGAGTGGGCACGCTCCTGAGGACACACGCGAGTTGGGATTTCTGTCAGCAAGTGCTTTCTCCAGACAAAGTCTTTCCAAAGGCTGCCAGCAGTTGTCTCTACGTGACAGACAATGCAGTGACTCAGAGTTAAATACGGAATGCCCACTCTCTACTACTTTTAAACCTGTGGATGACCACCATGTGTTTAACAAAAAATTATGAGGTTGATGTAGGTTTCCTTAGGTCAGGAGTGTTCTTTTAACTAGAACGGTTATATAAGGAAAGCAACACGGCAGTGGAGCCAAAAGAAGGGAAACACACACACAGTGTATTCAGACTCATTTATTACAGAATGGCTCTGGGAGTTTGCTCCTTAATACTTTCACTGCTTTTATAATGAGTTTATACAGATAAAGCAAATACCTATGCATAGGGATCTCTATATCCAAATATTTTTTTCAATACACGTTGTGTTAGCGTGCCGCAAATGCACTAGGAACTGTCGGAATCCTGATGCCGTGGCCGAGGTCGCGTCTGCTTGGAGTTTGAGCAGAACCCAGCCCCTGCGCTCCCTGAAGCCGCTCGTGTCCTCGCAGCTGGGCCACAAGCTCTGCGGGGGGACAGGGACACGGGTGGGCTACGGCAGGTGCAGCGTAGGGAGGCAGCCGGGTTGTTCTGTGAACGAGTGATTGTCTCTCTGACAATTTAGAATAAACGAAATGCACGTGATGAATAAATGAGTGATGCTACTCCCATTAAGCTCCACGACAAAATTCCCATTTTAAGGGGGAATCGCGTATAAAAGAACATAGTTTCTTCTCCTTTCAGTGCACAAAGCACATTGCCAAGAATAAGCAGCTTCGTGAAGGAAGTGCAGAGATAAACAAGAGCTGGTGGCAAGCGGAGCTGGGTTTCAGATGGGGGGGGCAGATGGGGACGGAAAGGCAGGCGGGTTGGGAGGATGGATGCTGGGGGACGTGGGGAAGCGGCGAGTGTGGAGTAATGTTCCACTGCAGCCTTTCCTGACTCCTGACATGTTGCGTCACGGGGATTTATCTGCGGATCATGCACGTGAGTGAACAGAAGGAGACCGTCCCCACCGTGCTCTGCAGCCACCAGAGGGAGGGGGATGCTCTCAGGTGCTGTTCTCAGTGAAATGCACTTGCTGCAGGACTGGATCCCGGCGCTTCCCTGCTCCAGAGATCAGCACAGAAATATAGAATTAGAATCATAGAAGTGTCAGGGTCGGAAGGGACCGTAAAGATCATCTCGTTCCATCCCCCCGCCTTGGGCAGGGACATCCCCCACTGGATCAGGCTGCCCAGAGCCCCGTCCAGCCTGGCCTGAAGAACTCCCAGGGATGGGGCTGCCACCCCCTCTCTGGGCAACCTGTGCCAGGGTCTCCCCACCCTCATGGGGAAGAACTTCTTCCTCACGTCCCATCTGAACCGACCCATCTCCAGCTTCAATCCATTCCCTTAGTCCTGTCACTGCCCAACATCCTAACAAGCCCCTCCCCAGCTTTCTTGTAGCCCCCCAAGATATGCTCCAGATGAGTAAGGTTTGGGGCTGCAACTTTTTTGCCACATCCTCAAACAGCAGCATGTTTTTCCACCCTGGCTTACATGTCTGAGTGATGTGAAAATACAAGTTTCAGTGAAGGGTTTGGTGAGAGAAACGAGGTGCAGTGATCCTCCAAGAGCAGAAACTGGGGCTTTTCTTGAAATGACAACCACGGTGGTGGCCCCAGCTCCTCTGCTGGCTGACAACCAGACTGAACAGACAGCAGCAATTTGAAGCGTTCTGTTGAGGGACAAAGCACAGCTCAGGTGAAAATGAAACTAAGCACTGAAATCGGGGCAGGGATCACGGGCGTTTCATCTGTTTTGCAAAATCTGGATTCATTCGCATATTATTGCGGTGACGTGTAGCTGAATTCTGTACTGCAAGCTCTTAAAACGCAGTGCTGTGCCACTGGATTTAAAAGAAGGGTCTCAGCTGCAACTGCCAATGCTTTATCTAGGAGAAAGACTAGACTAATAGCGTGGCTTTACAAATATTTTTGCCAAATGTTTATACTGTCTGTAAAAATAACGTATCATAGCAAGGGGAAGAAGAACAACAGAGGCCACCAAAAAGTCTAATGAATGTTCATCGTAGTTAAACAGTGATTGGGTTTAAGACTCGGTTATTCTCTGAACTACACTGTAAACCATTTTTGTCTGGATAAAATGAAATGATGAGGGTGTGCAGAGGGGTGGAAGCCCATTCTGTGTGTCAGAGGTGGACCTAAAACCATGTGACTGAACTGGAATTCACAGAGAGAGACTTTATCTTTGCGTTACTCAACCCCTTGTAAGAGATCGCTTTTTTGTGATCTTGGCACTCGAGGGAGGGAAGGAAAACCGTTCAAATGCAGGATTTTACTATCTAAGGGATAAGTTAATTCAGGCTTTAAATTAGGAAAGAAGTGTTTTATGCTTTGCTGTGTATTTGCAAGACCTGTCTTGCATAAACTAATTCTAGGCCACAAAGAAGGAGATGGTTGCTCTCCTGGGGGCCTGCTCACCACTCCGATAGCCCCGAGCCATCTCCCTGTGTCCTCGCATCAAGGCACTATTGTATTGTTAAAATATAAATATTTAAAAGCCCATGCCTTTTAAAATGGAAATGCTGGAAGCTTTTGAGGTGAATATTATCCCACTTTAAAGCTCCATTCTGTTGCTGATTCTCCTTATTTCCATACGAAACAGTAGGGAAACTGAGGCACTGAGCACTGTAGTGGCTTTTCCAGGGTTACACAGTAGATCAGGAGCGGAAATAAGCATTGCAGACTCTCCTTCCAGCGCCAACACTGTATTCTAGAAATTATTTCATTAGAAGTAGTGAATTAAGAGCTTTTTGCTTTATTGGAATACTCGTATCTTGTTGGTTTCACTGCAGGAAACTGAATTAGAGGCCCATGATTCATGTGTCTGCGGGCGTAGGCAGCCGAACACCAAGTACAATACAAAGAGTGTTACGAATTTTAATTGCCTGCAAGCGCTACTGCTAGTACAGCATCTTTCACAGCAAAGAAAGATTGCTCCTAAAATAAGGGGGTTAGACCCATATATCCTGTATAGTCCAGAAGTCTTAGAGCAGTATTACTCCTTCCCTTGTTGGTTTGGGTTTTTTTTTAAAAAAAAAAGGGAAACTGAGGCCCTGAGGTTGTGAGCACTTGTGTTGTGAGCAAAGGTAAAACACTTTGGATGGATTTTTTTGCCTCAGAACACGTATCCAGGGTGTTTGACCTGTACTTCATTAATGTGTAGAGTACTTATTTTACACAAACCTGTGCACACCTGAGTCTTGCAGAAAGCTCATGATTCCTGGAGCTCTGTTGGCTCCCGGTCTGTTGGCAGGTGTGACCCTGCGTCCTCCCACCCTTGCCCTTGGTCACTTAAAGGAACAACCGCCCCCAGGGCAGCGGACGGTGCCCCCGCTTGGCACCTGCTAAAAGTGACCGTCAGCATCTGCGCTGTGGAGCGATGCCCGGTCAGCAGACTCAGAAGCACTAGGGCTTTCCTGAACGCTCGTATTAACTAATGCTGTATTGCATGTATTTATTATTTGTTTTTTAAGCATCAAAAGTGCCTTTAGAATGCTGCATCTTACTACAAACCCAGCCACCAAAACACTTCTCAGCGATTCTACTCATAACCGTGTTCCTCTGGCCGTCCCGCAGAGCAGCACGTGGTGGCTGGTTGGAGCAGTTGCCAGAAGAGATGCTCTTCTGGGTAACGTGACCTCTCGTGTCATTTCAGTGAGAAGAAAGGTCACACTTTTTGGGACTCAACAGTATCAATGCAACAAAAAGTAAATTTAAAATAAGTGTCCCTCCCACCACTAGCGAAACCTTTTGCTGTTAGTGACTCCAGACACTCCCAAGTTGTGTCCTGGTGGGTGACTTTTAGGGAGGACCCATCAGTGGCTGTTCCACACCCGTGCCCACGACCTTCTGGTGCCTGGTAGAGCTACCTTTGAATGGTTGATCTGTTTATGCGCCTCCTAAAATGGTAATTTCAAACCATCTTTCTTAAAACAAATAAAACCTTGATAAAGGAAAAGGAGGAAGCCAGACTTGTATGTGCAGGAAAAGCCAATGCAGTCTCATAAACCACGCGTATAATTTTAGCAAATGTTTGCTTAGTTTCAGCAGAAGGAACTAAGTAGTTTGTATAAGTGTCTGTGTGAAGAAATAAATTGAAGCCTTTCGTTATATGCTTAGATAAGATGGTTTTGACCATAAGTTATAGGAGATGGCTTCTTGGAAAACTCAGAAGATGATCCCCTATTGAGTGGTATCATAGAGAAAATGCAAGAATTAACAAACTTTCTAAAAAGAAAACACAAATTAGCAGTTAAAATATTTTTTTCCATTTCAGTTTCTTGTTGAAAGTGTTTGGTTGTACATTTTTGTCTTCTCTATATTTAGTCTGCAATCATTCCGTGATCCCTAAAACATCTTTTTGCTTATAGCGCAGCCCAGGAAAGTGGAGAGGATAGTACACTCCGTGTGTTACCACATGAACGAGATTTTTACCGTAGTCATCTTCTGTGCCATTAACTTCCTGAAAAATTGACAAGAGCCTGAAGCAAACATACTTTTTCTTCTGGCTTCCTTTCAAATTTGAGATTTAAGAGATTCCACTTATTCCATTTTTGCGAGACTGATTTATTTTTTATATTGCTAAAGAAAAAAAAAAAAAGGCAAAAAAGCTGTAGCACCAGCGCAGAGGTTGTGATGGCTGGGAAGTGCAGCCTGGGAGCCGCCAGCACTAATGCTCATTCACTTCACTAATGTTCCCCGAGGAGGAAACTGCATTTCGCCTTCTTCTGGTGACGTTTCTTAGCTTTAGTATCTCGGAAATGAGGCCCAGGGTTGTAGAAGACTCTGTAAGCAGGTGTAAGAAAGAGTTCATCCCAACCTGAATTTCCTCTGCAAAGCAGACGTGGCTCCTGGCAGAGGCTGCAGTTCCCCCTGCCCAGCAGCACTGGGGGCGCTGGGGGACACCTGGATGCTGGAACTGGGTGGCCAAGACACCTTCACCTCCCTCTGCCAAGGGTCCTGCTCAAGTTCGGTTTTTTAAAACTCCTCCGTACCGCTGCCGTGAGAGCACGGAGGCTCAGAAAGAGAGCGGTTCTGCTAGCGAGTGCTGAGGCACCGTTCGGATGTGACTGTCGTAAAATCCTGGAGGTTGTCTGAGATCTCAGAGTACCCCCGACTGGTGGTCAGCGAGGTAAGGAGTTCCTGAAGCAATTATGAAAGCTGGTCACTGCAGTAATTAGCATTGGCTATTAACGTGTTTTTGAAAAACAAGTCCGGAGGCAGCAGTACGAGGCTCCAGCCGTCTCCCTTTTGGGGATTGCTGCACTCGCTGATGTGATTTCCCCTGACATTTCACCCATCTTATTAACCAGGCGAGTGCAATGTCAGAAGGCATTAAGTCAAGATACGCTGCGTTCCCTGAGGGACGCTGTGCTTCTGTGTAGCCAGAGAAACTTGTAAGTGGATAGAAAGATCACTTGAGAGTGAAGACAAGCGAATGACCGGGATCGTCTGCAGGGCTGGAGACGCTTGAGTTGTACCAAGAGAACGGGAACTATGAGGAGGTTTTGTCATCTTGCAGACAGTAAAGTGGGGAGGGCCTTTTCAACGTTTACTTTATCCTTTAAAGGTAAAAAGTTCTTCGCACCGGGGGGGTTTTAATCCTGTGGCTCAAGGATCCGTGTCACCATTTTGTTTGGGCTTGTTCTTCATGTGCGTGTACAAGAACTAGGGATTTCTTGACTTTAGGAAGGGAATTTAACAGCAAATTAAAAAGGATGGCAGATCTGTCTACAGAAAAAACATAAGGGTCAAACTTTCAGTTGTTTCCACTATGTTGCCCTCTCTGGATTTTCTATATTTAATTATTTTTTTTAAAAAAAAATAAAACGAGTGCACATGCATTTATTCCGATGTGGATGTGTGCGCACAAACATGCGTTCGCACACCCTTATTTTGTCGGTTTACTTCCATTTGACCATCAGGCAAGATTCTAGTGTGCCTTGGCTTACCTCAAGTCCTCCTCTGTCATTTATTGGTACTTCGGTGCTCTACGGTTACTGTGCCCAGACGGATGCATTTTCGTGGAGTAATTCTTTTGTAGAAAGCCAGTTGTTCAGAATTAATCTGTAAAGTGCAGAGTTGCACACTTGTGGGCACGGTGTGCCTCATTTAATGAGTGTGCAGCTTCAAGCCTTGGCTTAAAATCACGATCTGATCTTTTAAGCACTTGTTTATATTTTTCATAAAGTATTTTTATGGTGAAGGGCATAATAATTATTTCCATTATTTCTATGATTCAGCTGATGCCTGGGATTCCCCCTGACACAAACATGCTTCCCGCGTGTTTAAATCCATCAGGTGTACGTGGCAATAGTCAGTGTGGTGGAGGGAAGAGGGGAATTAAGCAGAAATGACCACCTTGGTTTTTGGTCTTTTCCTCCGCATTAGAAAAAAAGATCTAGAAGATCTAACCTGTTTGGGGTTTCCCCCCACTCGCTTGTTGTGAGTAGCTTCTACCGCATTAAATAAATTAATACAGCGAAGGAAGGTATCTCGAGATGTCTTTGAAAACCACTTATCAAAGTAAACTGAGGGGTCATTAAAGGACCTTGACCTGCAGTTGAATTGGCTGTGCCTTTGTAAGTGCAACTGTGTTCCTGCTGGGTGTGTATTTGCTGTGAATTTGCATCAAGTCCTTACAAGTGCACCTTCTTCTTTGGTCTGGAAAAGACATTCAGCCCATTAATGTTACACTGCTAATAGCAAAATGAATTCAAGTTCTCATTTTGTTTATTTGGGGGTTATTTGGTTGTTGGAGGTTTGTTTTTTTTTCACTCTCTTCTGTACCACACAGATCTAATGATCGGGAGGGGTTTTATACTCAATATATAGGTGGTGTTCTTGTAAAGCTGTCAGATGTTTTCATTGCTGTAAGTCTGTTTGCTGTTCATCAGAAGAAAGAGAACTCTGCAAAGGGATTTTTCGGAGTGGCAAATTAAATTAGCACAAATTAAAACGATATGCTTCCTATGAAGAGAACACGAATTTGCTCCCCAGATACTTCAGGATAACTTCTGGTTCCCCTCCCTTCCAGGAAAGGAAGACTTGTCTCCTTTTCACTAGAACACGCACCGTTGGGTCACGCTTCACCCTCTGCTCAGCCAGGTTGCGCCGCGGCGCACTCGGCCTCTCGGTGCCTGCTGAAGTGCTCGGCAGTTGATCTCCACCGCCGGGCGAGAAAGGACGAGTGTGGGGAGCACAGTCTGGGGGAGATCAGCTCCCGAGAGTTACGAGTTTCCTCCCTTTGGAAGCCAATGTGCCGTGTTTAGAGTGGCAGCCGTGGGTTAAAAATAACCATCTACTTAGCTTTACCTGGGAGCTCACTCAAACTTCCTTCTCTGTTTAACTTCACTGCTTGAAACTTCGGTGCAGGTTGAAACGAGCTGCAGATATGAAAGTTATGTTCGACTCCAGCTGCTGCTTTAAAGTCATTGACTTTGATAAATTTTCCTTTGATAAATTACAAATCCTGTGTTGAATTTCTTATATATATTTTTCTAAAGAATCTCAGGTCTCTGATGTCCTGGAGGTTTTTTAGATCTTGACAGACCCATTGGTGAATCTGACTACAAAAATCGTGTTTGAGATGAAGCCGGAGACCAGCTTTACCGGTGGTTTTATTACGTACAAGGGCAGCAGTGGATCTACATGAGCACATCTCCGTTCAATGGCTCAGGAGAACTTTTACCTTTAGTCGCCTTAAAGCTGGGGTCGTTCTGGACAGGTATGCGAACTATGTAGAGGACAAGCCGTTGACTACACTGTAGTGGCTGGATACAAACTCATTTCTGAGGGAAAAAGGAAATACAATTTACACTGTTCCATCTCTGGCGAAGGCTTTCAGTGCTTGAAGATGGTTTACAAGAAGATGGCATTCGCCTTGTCTAGAGCAGATGATGGAAGTCTTTTGATGGGTTTAGGCTGGTCTCATTTGGCCGCTGAACTGCCGTGTCTAAAGATTTCAAACTCAATCACTGCTGCTGCCACGTTGATTAATTTTGATGTGGTTTCCCTCCCAGTGGCCTGGCAGCAACAGTGACAGGGCTGGGCAGCTGTAATACAAGCTTCAGTCCACAGTTTTTTGTCATCTCGTAAATCGTTCAGACAAAGCAGTAGAGCCTCTTTCTTTTCTGCCTTCTCAGTTGTTCTTGGACGTAAGATCAGCAGGAAAACTGTCCACAGGTGCCCCTTGGCTGTACTCATGACAACCTGCCCACTCATGGCAGGGGAAGATTGTTCTTGAAAGAAAAAACCCACTAAAGCCGAAATGGTAAATACCTGCATAAGAGCGGGACTTTTGTTCAGAGATGTTGCTTAGCACTTGATTTTAGTGTTTGGCGAATCGATGAACGCACTGTGAGTCGTTCGGGTTTGAGCGTTGGTTCCCAGGACACGTCGCTGTCAGATAACGAGGAGGAAAAGCCTTTGCAATCATTCCGATACAGCAGCCCCGGACGTGACACGTACCTTAACTCGTTGAAGCATAAGCCTGAAATCATACCTTCCTTCATGGAAAAATATGCTCAGTTAGCTATTCACAGCTATGCGTGAGGATGGGCAGTTCTCAGTGTGAGCCTCTGGTTAGGATTTATTGGCTGAGGTCTGGAATCCTTCATGTGTGCCTGTACTATGGTTGCTCTTTCTTTTTTTCTTCCATTACTCAAGTTATTTGGGGAGGTTTTGAGCACTCTGAAGGGGCGGGCTGGGAGTTTCTAAGGGGAAGATGAAATTTCAGTCATGTTTCCAGAAAGCTATTTCTTACTTAACCAGGCAAGGAAGTGAATGGTTTTCCTGTGAGTTTCCTACTGCTTGCCAAGTACACCAGAGACCCAGGGCCGGTGTGGCTTGGCGTTGCTTCTTGTGATTGGGAGGCTTCTCTTAGTCGTATCCTGAATAGAAAATTAAAGAAATGAAATGCCAGACCTTTGTAGTTTTAGTCCAAAGCCTGACAACTGTTGTGTTTATTCAACTCCTACAACTGGGGGATTTGGAGAGAAATTGGTTTTTCATAGAATCATAGAACAGTTCAGGTTGGAAAAGACCCTTGGGATCATCAAGTCCAACCATTAACCCTACACTACAACCATTAACCCTACACTACAAGTTCACCTCCTCTTTCTCCACAGAAGGGTTTGACACAAACTCCTCCACAGTTCTTGGATTATGAAATTGTTGCCCTGTTTGTTTTACAAGCACGTTTTTCAAACCTGTCCTGCCCCTCTTGCCTTTGGGGAGCCTAAAAGCCAGGATCATAGATAGATAAGCTGACAGCTGAGATTTGATCTATGTGGGATCCCACCTGCCTGGAGAGAAGAGTATCTGGGTTGTGTTTGGCATGAATTTCTAATTAGGAAGCTTGTGTTTTTTCAAAACTATGGTTACCAAAACTTAGTACTGGAAGTGTTTTTGGATAACCAGTGAGAAAGTTATGAGGGCTTTGCTCAGTGGTACTGAAGAAGCATGGATTATGAGCAAATCTGTTTCCTGAGACTGCTCACTGAAGCAGTTTTCTCTTTTGCCATAGTGTCAGTTGAAGCCAAAGTCCTGACATGCGTTATCTGTTGTGATGTACTATAAAATTTACAGATCCAGGAGGTGTTGGCAGTCTCTGATCCGGTGTCCCTGTTAGTGTAACAAACAGCCCAAAGGTTTCACAGGCTGTGCAGGCAGGATGTTACTCAGACGCCAGGAGCAGCAGCGTGCAGTAGGTTTGTAACTGGGCCCCCGTGACAGCACAGCCAGGGAGCAGCTCACAGAATCTCAGAATGTTAGAGGTTGGAAGGGACCTCAAAGATCATCTAGTCCAACCCCCTGCCAGAGCAGGACCATCTACAGCAGAGCGCACAGGAACGCGTCCAGGCGGGGTTTGAATGTATCCAGAGAAGGAGACTCCACAACCTCTCTGGGCAGCCTGTGCCAGGGCTCTGGCACCCTCACTGTGCAAGCTCGCTCTGCTACTTGTATTTGCTCCCCTCCTGAGGTCAGTGCGGTGGGTAGGTTTGCTCCGCAGCACCCCTGCTGCCGCACCGGGTGCCTCTACAAAGAGCCCATAAGGACACCACCTGGATTACGACCTGTGTTGTCTTGCATGGAGTGATTTGGGTTTCTTTTCACAGGCCGCTGGAAGAGGCAGAAGTGAAGCTCAGAATATGAGTAAATCATAGGAGAGTGGCTGCGGGCTGGCCGCGGTCCTGCGGGGCACCAGAGGGTGCTGTGCTCTTAGCCTACAGCAGCGGTACAGATTACTGTCACTGCCTGATGCAAATAAAAGATTAAAGCAGCAAAGCTTTAATATTTTACCAGATAGAAAGCTTTGCAGAATCTCCTTCTCGCTACCAAAATTGCCTGAAATGTGTGGTGACTGAATGAAGCTTCAGAGAAATTCAAGAGAATTTCTGTGCTGTGAGGGCAGCTCATGCGGTGCAGAACTAAGCAGCGAGTAAGGAATGAGCAAAGCTGAACAGACAAAATGAAACAGGAACTGTTACACAGAGAAAGGCAGCTCAGGAGGAAACTCTCCGAGATTAAAGTCGGCAAGAGAAAGGTGTCGGGCCGTGGCAGGCGGCCGGGGATGGCAGGCTCTGGGCCGGGCTCATGTCGCTGGAGATCGGCGCCGTGACGCGCTGGCAGCAAAACGCTCTTTGCCTGGGTGCTGTGGGAGCCGGGCTGATGTTTGACAAACCAATGGGAGACCTATCCCAAAATATCCAGAGCCTGCTAGCAATCCCTAGTCTCCTGCCAACCCCGTCACAAACATCTTGGATGGGAAAGCTCCACAGGATTCTGTGGAGAAATTGCTAACGGCGTAAGGGCGTGCAGCGTAAGCTGTGGGGACAGACAGTGTTGAGTACAGTGCTTCCCTGCAGTGGGGAATAGGTAAAGAATCCACGTGAGCAGCTGAGCAAAGGAAGGACGGGTTGTTACAGAAAGGAGTGGTAGCTTTAGCAAGGGCTGGTGGAATTTTTAGGGAAGCCGAGTCCTGTTCCCCTGCCATGAACATGTTCTTGGATCTTTCACAAACTGTGCCTTATTGTCTGTAGCCTCCCATCTGTGCGACATAACACCGAGTAATAACACCGAGGCATCTCTGAAAAGAAAATGTCAGCGTCTGATTCTGTACGTTGGATAGAAAAAGGGTGGATCTGCATAGGAGAAGCCCTAAAGTCCCGTGTGTCCACGGCTTCACTAAATGGAAAGCAGATCTCTCTTTACTCATTTCTACAAGGTATCAACTCGGTTGTGCTTTCCTGTGCTTGGGAACAGTTTCATCTCTGACCTAAAGCCCTAACTGAAATAGGGGCAGAAAAGCAGTAAATTACAGCAGGAGCAGGTTTTTGCAAGATATGGCCTTAAAAAGCATCAATTCTGCATGAGAAACACTAGTTGCAGTTACTTGTTGATGCTGATAACATTGAGTCCTGATCACAAGAGTTATTCTGCAGGTGGTTGAGTCTTTTTATTCAGAGGTAGCCTATCAAACGCCCACTTTCTTAGTAATTTAAAGGTCACTATTTTAAATAGTCATCTCGAGAGTTTAACTGGGCTTTGCTCTAGTGATTTATAGAGGCACTTGTGCCCATTTCTCTCTGGGTGGTGTTTTAAAAGTAATTCAAGACATGAAAGACACCTGGAGCAGCATCTGTGTTTTGTGGGAGGATCTAGGTGCTGGTTCAATGTGCTTTACCCAAAAGATAATTCTGTTCGGTAATTTTTACTTTTCAGCTCAGTCTCTTCTAAGCGGTTGCACTTTCTGAAGTCGGCTGTGTGTTTGTGCAGACAGTGCCTGCTGCTAGAAGTGATAGTGCCTGATGCTTGGAGTTACTGCCAGGCACGGGCATGCAGAAAGGCTCTGCCTGGTACCTTCTCCTGCAGTGACCGAGGTCACTGCTGGATCTCGTGTGCCACGCTGGGGGTGCTGCGAAGGAAAAGGGTCACAAGGAAATAAAAAGTTGCACCTCTGGGGAGGAACGGGCAGGATGACTGACCAACAAGATTGCTCTTCCGCTTCTGCAAAGGCCGGCATCCGAGGAGGACTCTGTCCGATCTCCTACCTTTGATCCTGATCCCGAGTTCCCAAATCCAGCCCCTGTGCCCGGTTCCCCTCTGCCACTGAGCCTGGGGCTGCCCCGGTGCCAGCGGCTCTGCAGCACCTGGGGGGGAGCTGGATTTGATACTGGCTTTGTATAGAGTTCATTATTTTCATTATTTCCCTATTAGTGCTATTATTGTCTAATAAAAACTGGTTTAGTTTTCTTTTCCAGTCCATGAGTGTCCCTGCCTTATTCCCTTTCCCTTCCCGTTTGGGGAGGGAGAGAAGTTCGAGAGCGTCTGTCAGGGCTTGGTGCCTGGTCCAGCCCCAACCCTGGACACCAGTGCATTAGAAACAACGTGAATCGCCAAATACGAGAGAGGGGTGTTCAGAAGTATAACCCTTCCTGGCATTTCCTATCAGCACTTCACAGAGGTGCTGTGGTTGGAAGGCACCTCTGGAAACCATCTAGTCAATGCCCCTGCTCAGGCAGGGGCAGGGCAGGTTGCCCAGTGGTGTCTCTAGTTTGGTGTTGAATATCTCCACAGATGGAGACTCCACAATCTTTCAGGGCATCGGTTCCAGTGTCTGACCACCCTCACAGTAAAAAAAAAGAAGCATTTTCTTGTGTTCAGATGGTTCTGAAGTTGTGCCTGTAGCCTCTTTTTCTGCCAGTGGCCACTACTGAGAACAGGCTGGCTCCGTCTTTGTTCTCTCCCAGCAGTTCAGTATTCCTACGTGCTTACTGGAGGAGAAGTTGATAATATCACCTTCGTTGTTTAAGTGCAAGTATCGTGGGAGGACAGGCTATTTTAGAAGGAGATGTTTGTACCCTATCCTGGGTGAAAGATATTCTGAATTCAGTTTATGAAGTATGACCTTAAATTGAGGTCACTGGCCTCTTTGGCCTAGGAATGAGCTTTCCAAAGGTGTTTGTGTTTGCACTCTAATCCTCAGGACACACGCATCCCCAGATACAATCTCTCTTTCGCAAAGTCTTCCCCCCTAACACACAGGTGTGGCCCGAGCACTAGAGTCCCACTTCTATCTGCTTACACAACGGACACACGGAGGGAGGATGGAGTTAAGCCTGCAGCTGGCAGAGAGCTCGTCTTTCTGGGTGTGGGTTTGGGGATGTCAGAAGAGCTTGGATGCCTTCTTGCAAAATCATCTCTGCTGTCTCACGGGAAGACGGGCAGATTGATTGTCAAATACTTTAACCTCCTGAAAAGTAGGAAAATCTGTTCAGTTCTAACTAGCTGTTCCACAGCTTGCCCTTTTTTGTGGCCCAGCAGACATGACTGGTACTAGAAAGTAGCTGGTTTGGTCATTAAAACAGAAAGGAAAAAAAGTCACTTTTAAGACCACATTCCTTGTTGCTGCAGTAGGTTATACTTGATGGTTAAAAGATGAGTCATATTTAAATAACATTAACATGCTTGCTCTAAAGGCTGAGAAAGCATCCAGAAACGGCACAAGTCAGCGCCCCTTCTCTTTGGGCTCCCCTCCCCGGCTGCTCTTCTGCTCCCTGTTGTACAGATGAAAGGGAAGACAGCCCTCAGCAGTCAGCCGGACACGGCCCTGGCCCTGCATTTCCACAGGGCGCTGATCACCTTGATGTAGGTTCATGCGGAGCGACAAAATAAGTGATTTCGTCAGGGTTAATTACCTGAAGGGCTTTTCAAGCACAAGCTGTTGCCATCGGTGCCACAGGATCAGGTGTGCTTTCCCCGTTTGCTGGGTTCTGCAGCAAATGTACAAAGAGGCTCTCGGCTTTTTTTAGCTCACAAAAGCAAGGGAGTCCTTTGAAAGATCCTCCGTTTGCCCAATCACCGCTTTCCCTCACGCTGCACAGCATTACAATATTCTGACGGTGTAAATCCTCGCGTTCGCCTGCCGCCTCTTCCCTTCGGTCGCTCTCCCTCCCCCCTCCCGAGGCTGCTGCCATCGGATCGGTGATGATACGTGATCTCCTGGATACGATCGCACGCACACACGCACACAAGTACCAGGCACTGCTGCTCAGCTGAGCAAAATGTCCTTCTCCTAGAAGTGGTGCTCATCACAGCTCGCAGATCCTTGACGATGTTGCCATGCTTTCCTTTCTGCCTTCTGCCTTTTTCTGTCTTTGTCTGCCTGCTTTTCTTACCCGCGGGTCATTTTTGCCCGGCTGTCTGTAGCTGTATGGACTACCACACCATAGACTGCCGGGATCAAGGACTCCCAAGTGTTCCTAATCCATTTCCATTGGATGTGCGGAAACTTCTTATAGCCGATAACAACATTCAGGCGATACCGGCCGATTTCTTTATATTTTACGGAGATCTGGTTTATTTGGACTTCAGGAATAACTCCCTGACCTCTTTAGAAGAGGGCACTTTTAGCAGCTCTACCAAACTGGTGTACTTAGACTTAAGCTACAATAATTTAACGCAGCTTGATGCTGGGATATTCAAATCAGCAGAGAAACTGATAAAATTGAGCCTCGGAAACAATAACCTGGTGGATGTGGATGAGGCTGCTTTTGAGAACCTGGAACAGCTCCAAGTGTTAGAACTGAATGACAATAACTTACAGAGCCTAAACGTGGCAGCCCTAGAAGCGCTTCCCTCCCTGCGGACTATACGCTTAGAGGGCAACCCTTGGGTGTGTGACTGTGACTTTGCCAATCTTTTCAGCTGGATACAGGACAATGCATCTAAGCTCCAGAAAGGTAAAGCTCGGTGGCTCTCAGTGCAGTCCGTCCGTTTCTCTGTGTCTGTGTGTCTGGGAGGGAAGGAGGGTTCCTGGTCAGGTTGTCTGGGTGCTGTCTGCAGTGACCCAGGCTGCGTTTTGGTCAAGCTGTAATTGCATGTTTTCAGCAGCCGAGTCCCTGGAAATTGGGTTGGCTTCTTTTTCAGCAGCGGGTCCTCCTCCCAGTTAAGAAATAAAATTTAAAAATCAAGCCCTAATAATTTTGATTTATAGGCTAAACTTACCTAGGCAGTGAAAGAGCCTTTTCACGTTCGGTCAGCACAGAGCTGGTTCCCTTCCAGCCTTCATTTTGCTCTCATTTTCTACAAAAAGCCCTTTTGAGCAGCTGAATATTCAGTGCCATCTCCTTAGGAAAAGTGATTTTTCTCTCATTTTACTGAACAGCTATAAAGCTGCTATGGAAGAGTTAAATCCCCATTTTAGGCAACTGTGACTGTCAGCCCTTCCCTGGAAGTATTTTGTCGTGATAGTCTGTGTCTGAAACTCTCGTCAGGAGCTTCTGTTTGGCTCCTTTCATTAAAATAGAGCTGCTTCCAATAACAGGAGTAAACTGAAATAGCTCTGTAACACCCTGAAATGCAGGACATATAATTCTGGTATTTGGGCCAGTAATTTTCAGAAAAGCATGAGGGGGAAAAAAAAAAAAATGTATTAAGGCTGCCGTGCATAGGGAATCCAGACTGTTGCTCCATATTTCCCACTGGACCAGAAAGCCTCTCTTAATCCAGCTTTAGCAGGAGATCATCTCACAATTCCTGTCTCCCGACAAGCACTGGAGCATACACTCCTGCACCGAGCTGCCCAGCTGCTCGCCAAAGGCAAACTGCTTGGAGCATAAAAACTTTGTCAGGGCGAAGGAGGGCACGCAAGTGTTTCCTGACGTGAAATTGCTGGTGTCTGGGCTGTGTCTGAGGGGGAATCACAGAATGTTAGAGGTTGGAAGGGACCTCAGAGATCATCTAGTGCAACCCCCCTGCCAGAGCAGGGTCACCTACAGTCTCTGCAGAAGGTGGTGAGAGCTGGTAGAGAAGAGCTCAGGAGAACGGGTTGAGGTCAGGTAACCGTTCCTCTGAATTCAGACAAAAAAGGGGGAAAGCACAGTGGGCCTATAAATTTCGGAGGCCTTTTCTCTCCTTTCTTGGTCAGCAGAGTCGGTAATCAGTTAGTCGAGTTCCTCCTGTGCGCACAACGCTGGGTAGCTGGTTTTTAATGTGCTCATCCAGGTTGCCCTAAATACTCTTAGCTGGGAACCAGCTGTTTTAAGGAAGAAGTCATCTGAGGAAAACGTGTTGCGGGTTTTTTTTTCTGTCTGCCTCAGTGAAACTTTCGTCTTGATTCTTTCTAAACCAAACCTGAGCCTGTTCTCACACCTCCTTTCGTGCTTCAGCTAAAGTTTGCTCTATTTGCCTTTGCCCATCTCTCATGCTCAGCATCAGTTCACTTTTCCCGTGCTTTTCATCGCTCTTAATCAACTTCTTGCTCTTTATCCAGACTGAGTCTGTTCAGTTTGAGAGTCCATCCCAGCCTGTCTTCACCACGGAGGTGAGACCCTGGCAGAGGTCGCCGAGGGAAGCCGAGGGAGCTGCCCCCTCCCTGGAAATGATGAAGGCCAGGTCAGAGCAACCTGCTCTGGGGGGCGGTGTCCCTGCCCATGGCAGGGGGTTGGAAGAGAGGGACTTTAAGGTCCCTTCCAACCCAAACCATTCTTTTTTTCTCTTTTCTCTTCCACTCTCTCAGTGTTTTAAAGCGTGTCTGAACTTAATCTGGAAATCTCGAGTGACTGAGCTTTCCCACAGCATGGCTGGTGTTCCCCAGTGTTTGCAGGCTCAGAGATGCTTTCGCACAGCGTTTTTGCCCATCCACAGCTGCGTTCAGCCAAATAGCTAATAAATTACAAGCTCGTCTGGATCTTCCAGCCTTTCAGTTAGATTTGATTTGGGAAGACAAGGAGGGAAGGAGCAAATATTCAAATGGTTGGTTTTATCAGAGCTGCCCACCCAACGTGGCCTAAGCAACTGATTTGCATTTGTTCCCCCGAGCAAGTCCCCGATATCTTTGCAGCCAGTTGTGTCAGTGAGATCTAGTGCACGTATGCAGAAAAGCGTGCAAAGTCAGCGTTTTGATTGCTGCTTGTGAGCTGCTGCCACAAAAATCCTGGCTGTCTCCTTTAATAAACCAGCAAAACGTTGTTTGCGGAGGTGGGGGCAAAACTAAACCCAAAAAGGAAAGACTGTTTCAATGACATTTTAAAGCCACGTGGCCACCGTTGTGTGGCTTCCGAAACAACTTCTGGAAAGTCAGTGCAAAACTAATTTTTAGAATTAAGGTTTGATTGCATCTTATATCCAGATTTCAGTTTTGAATGACATCGCAACATTATTCCCATTAGAAACTAATCACTTTAACATCACTTGTCTGCTTATACTCGTCCAAAGCCAAGTCCACTTGACCTTTCCTGGGGAGGGGGTGAGAAGAGCAACTCACTGAAAGATTCACCTCCCGCTCCCGGGCTTCCTCAGGATTCTGCTGTAAGGCTGGACACAGAAGTGTTCCTGCAGCGACGAGCAGAGCAGCGGGCACGATGGCTGGAAGTCCAGCGAAAGAAAAAGACAGGGGTACACTTTGAGGGCCCGAGAAAAGAGCTTCGGGATCTGGGCTGTGTGCCTTTCCTTGGAGATTCTGCAGCGTTTGCGTTGCATGGCCTGTGCAGGTGAGGAAGGGCAGGAAGGAAAAAGGAGTTGGCTGGTGGTTTTCTTTGCTTGGTTTTCTTCAAGGATAAACTGTGATTGGGGGTACAGGGCAGTCCCATGACAGGCTGAGGTTCCCCAGCCTTTAAACGTCAGAATTCGTAGCCTGGGTTTGCGGGGAGGGGCAGCAGTGTGGAAAGGTGAAGGACAGTAAAGTCCCTGGTCCTTTCATGAAGAGTACAAAGCCCTGCAAAGAAAGGGAAGGCTCTAGACACTCCGTGTGTGTCTTAGGCTGACTTGAGGGGCTTCAGAACGCGTTAGACAAGAAAGGATGTGCCAAAGCAGAAAAGCAGCACGCTCCAGCTGGACCCAGGATCCAGGGGTGCAAGTGTCACTGCAGCACCGCGGTCCTTCAGGATCCAGAAGTGGTAGCAAGACGGAGGTGATAAATGGCTGGGAGAAACGTCTGACTGAGAGATTTAGGCTGTGGGTGTTCCTTTTGGGTCCTCACTTCCAATGATGCTTGGAGCAGTTGAATGTGCCCTGGCTGCACGTCGGGGTAATCACAACCAGTGTTAACTACTCACTAAGCCCAGCCGCTGCCCCGCCTTTCCATTTTAGCACTGCCGTGAAGCCGTGTTAGCCAAAGCTGCCCTTGGGGGTTTTTGCAAAAGAAATACCAAGTTGGTTTAAAAATTGGAATTTTGTCAGTGTGGCCTGAAATCTCAATAACTGACCCTGAAACTCTCTCCCTCTGTAATTAAGGCCTCTGGAGAGCTCGGTGATCTGAACAAAAGCCATCCTTGAACTCATTAGTTTTGCAAAAGCCAGGTCCATTTTCTTTCTGGCACGCTACCAGAAATAGCTTGTGAAGTTATAACTTCTGCCGACCTGTCTGGGTAGCTGACTGCAAAGCCTCCTCGCAGCTGAGCTGCCTGTGCACATCTGCCTTGTCGCTTCACGGAAACAGCTGGGGCCTGAATCATTTTACAGATCCCTGCGTTTATTCGTCTAACCTGAATTTCTAAATAAAGGCTTAATTGGCAGTAAGTGACCACTCTCGCATGCCGGGTTTGCAGGCAGGCTTCTTAAAGGAACTGCGCTGCAAGTTTTGCGATTAAACTCAGCTCTTTGCCTGCAATGAACTTGGCGCTTGAAAGCAGCAAATGTTTTTATACCCATAAAGAGACCTTAAAAGCAACATTTTCATCATACTCCAAAATGAAACTGCATTTTCCTCCCTCTGATTTGGGTCTTGATTAATTAAAAACAAATTAGTGTTTATAGGGCAAAGGAACTGTGAAGACCAGTGGGATGGTGATAAGCAGAGGATGTAACCGTTGTTCTTTTTCCTGGGGAGGGCAGAGCGTTCACTGTGCGTCAGAGTGGTTGAGTTCTAAAACTTACCAAGATTTGGTGTAGAAGGAAATAGAGAAGTTGTTGTAGGATTTCTCTCCCTTCAAAGACAAGTGTAAATACTTCATGGAAGATTTTACTCCACAGGGGGCATGCAAACTCTCATAACACAAAATATCTTCAAAGAACCAAGGTCAGAGTCGGTCTTAAATGTGTTTTTCAGAGGATTCAAGGAAGTCTTGTATCTGAGGTGTATGCTATTATCTTCTGTTTTCTGCTTGCCTGTATTTGATCCATCTTCCTCAACTTTACAAAAAGTGACTGACAAGACAAGTTCTCTACAGCGAGAACTGAAGGGAGCAGAGAAGGAAGAAGAGAGTTTGGGCTCTGACAGAAGAAAAATATGAATAAAATCAAGAGATGTACTGAATAAAGGAAAGGCTAGTTATACATTAAGTAATTTTGGTGCCTGATGTTTCAATATTTTAAATTTAGTGAAACCTAAGGAAATTTGACAGTAATTTTTTTGAGATCAGGAGTCATTTCTTGCATTTTCTGCTTCGATCGGAGCTGGCAATCCTACAAAAATACAGTAATTCTCAGATTTGGAAGGGCTTTCTTCTGCTTTCAGAGCTCGTTTGGTATCAATTGCTGAGAGGAGCTGCTTTGGAGCCTGCTGGCAAAAATTGGAGCAGCAGAGCTTTGGTGTCCAGGAGGTTTCCCGAGGTTTTCCTGAGGCAGGGAGGCTCTGGGGGAGTGGAGAGACCCATCTGGAGAGATGCTAAGGAGACCTGGGCGTTGCTGGGGCAATGGCGACCCCACACACACCCTTAATAATAAAAAAATCAGGAAGGTTTTTTTATTATTTAAGTGCAAAGCGAGCAAAAAGCGTGCCTAAGCCTGCGTGTGGGAAGGGCAGAGAACGTGGGGAAGAACTGAAGCTCTGCCGGGTGATGGGTGGGTCTCACAGGGGGTCATCGCCCTCTGGGTGGGAGCCCAGCCGTGGTCTCTACCAGGCAGAGGTCTGTGGTCCCAGAACTTGCCAGAATGGATGTGGGAACCCAGACAGAGCACCCAGGGAAACATCCAGCTGTCCAGGTCACGGGCTGCAGGGGGTGCCAGGGCCTGTCGCTGGTGACGGGTCGCGGCTGTGAGAGCTGCTGTGTACGGGGCGAAGGGGGGGACGACCTGCTCAGCACGGTGGCAGAGCTCAGAGAAGGAGCTGAACGGCCAAGGAGCATCAGAGAGGCAAAAAGAGAGATCGGTGGAGCCGGGCTCTGCCCTCTGAAACAAACAGGAGCACCCACAGGAAGGTGCCCTGGATCAGGGGGCGCCCAGAATCCCTGCCCCGTCAGGCCAAAGGCAAAAGCCTAAAAAATAAAAATGAGAAGAATGAGTGGAGAAAAGTTCATGCTCGGGGTGGCAGGTGAACTCCCTCCTTGCCCACCTCCCCCCCCAGGTGCCTCTGCACGACAGGTAGGAGGAAGGCCACGGCCAAAGGAGGATGTGAGCCATGGGCAGTCTGCGCCAGAGGTGTCTCACCGGCCGGTTAACCCCTCACCCGTCCCACAGCCGCATCCGTAAGGAACAAAAGAGGGTTGTGGCAGTAGGTGACTCCCTTCTGAGGGGAACCAAGGCTTGCTGGCCTCAAATGGGAGTCGCCTTTCCCGAAGAGGATCTTTGCCCGAGAGATTTCAGGGCTGGTCGACAGGGTTTTAGACTAGTTCCAAAGGGGGAGAGGGATAACGACATCAGGCTGGTCTGTGACAAGCGGTGGGGCGGCACACCAGGTTAGAGGGACAGGGTGCTGCTAAGGGCCCTCAGCCACTTACTGAGGTGAGCTGGGGACGTGGCAACACAACTAAAGTCTTACAGAGATGAACCAGGGGCTCCTGAGGTAGTAGGAGCCAACAGGGAAAACATCCATAGAACACCTCGAGAGAATTACGGGGCGTTCCACCAAAATGGTGACGCGGCCGACAGCCCGGCTGAAGTGCCTCGACACGAGCACACGCTGCACGGGCAACAAACAGGAGGAGTTAGAAATCTGCGTGCAGTCAGGGGGTTACGATCTGGTGGCAATGACAGAGACATGGTGGGACAGCTCACACGACTGGAACGTGGCCGTGGGTGGCTCGGTCCTTTTTAGGAAAGACAGGCCAGCAGGGCGAGGTGGGGGAGCTGCTCTTTATTGTGAGAGAGCAACTGGGGTGTATCGAGTTCTGTCCAGGGGCGGGTGAGGAGCGAGTTGAGAGCTTGTGGGTGAGAAGGAAGGAGCAGGCTGGCAGGGGTGATGCTGTGGTGGGTGTCTGTTACGGACCACCTGAGCAGGGTGAGGAGGTTGATGAGACCTTCTGCAGGCAGCTGAGAACAGCCTCTCAGTCCCAGGCCCTGCTTCTCCTGGGGGGTTTTAACTACCCAGATATTTGCTAGGCCACTCTCCATCATCTTTGATAAGTCGTGGGGAACAGGAGAGTGCCTGAGGACTGGAGGAAAGCTAATGTCACTCCGGTCCTCAAAAAGGGCAAGAAGGAGGAGCCGGGTAACTACAGACCAGTCAGCCCCACCTCCATCCCTGGGAAGGTGATGGAACAACTGATCCTTGGCGCTGTGTCTGGGCATATCAAGGATAAGAAGGTCATTAGGAGCAGTCAGTACGGCTTTGCCAAGGGGAAGTCATGTCTGACCAACCTGAGAGCCTGTTATGAGGACATCACCAGGTGGGTGGATGATGACGGTGCCGTGGACGTGGTTTATCTGGATTTCAGTAAAGCATTTGACACCATCTCCCACAGCATCCTCATAGCTAAACTGAGGGAGTGTGGTCTGGATGATCAGGTGGTGATGTGGGTCACTAACTGGTTGAAGGGAAGAAGTCAGAGAGTTGTGGTCAACGGAGCAGAGTCTAGTTGGAGGCCCGTGTCTAGTGGGGTCCCTCAGGTGTTCTTACTGGGACCAGCACTATTCAATATATTCATCAACAACCTGGATGAGGGAACAGAGACTGAGAACAGAACAGAAACTCTCAGAGAACAGAAACTGTCAACAAGTTTGCTGATGACACAAAACTGGGAGGAGTGGCTGACACCCCAGCAGGCTGTGCTGCCATTCAGAGAGACCTGGACAGGCTGGAGGGCTGGGCAGGGAGAAATCTGATGAAGTTCAACAAGGGCAAGTGTAGAGTTTTGCACTTGGGAAAGAACAACCCCATGTGCCAGCACAGGCTGGGGACTGACCTGCTGGAGAGCAGTGCAGGGGAAAGGGACCTGGGGGTGCTGGTGGGCAGCAGGATGGCCATGAGCCAGCAGTGTGCCCTCGTGGGCAAGAAGGCCAATGGCATCCTGGGGTGTGTTAGAAGGGGAGTAGCCAGTAGGTCAAGAGAGGTCCTCCTGCCCCTCTGCTCTGCCCTGGTGAGGCCACATCTGGAATATTGTGTCCAGTTCTGGGCCCCTCAGCTCAAGAGGGACAGGGAACTGCTGGAGAGAGCCCAGCACAGGGCAACTGGGATGACGGAGGGAGTGGAGCATCTCCGTGGTGAGGAAAGGCTGAGGGAGCTGGGGCTCTTCAGCTTGGAGAAGAGGAGGCTGAGGGGTGACCTCATTTATCTCTATAAATCTGTCAAGGGTGAGTGTCAGGAGGACGAAGCCAGGCTCTTCTCAGGGATGTCCAGTGACAGGACAAGGGGCAATACAAGGGGATATAAGCTGGAACACAGGATGTTCCACAAAAACATGAGGAAAAGCTTTTTTGCTGTGAGGGTGCCAGAGCCCTGGCCCAGGCTGCCCAGAGAGGGTGTGGAGTCTCCTGCTCTGGAGACTTTCAAACCCACAGTATTGGGTTTTCCTGGCTGGATTTTGGTGGTGGGGGTGCTCTAAGGGTGGCTTCTGCAAGAAGCTGCTAGAAGCTTCCCCTGAGTCTGACAGAGCCAATGCCAGCCGGCTCCAAAGAGGGACCCGCCGCTGGCCAAGGCTGAGCCTGTCAGTAAAGTGATAGGAGAGGAACCCTCTGTGAAAACATGTTTAAGAACAGGGAAAAGAACTGCACCACAACAGCTGGCACAGAGATGGAGGAGTGAGAATACTTGGAGACACCAAGGTCAGGGAAGAAGGAAGGGGGAGGGGATGAGCTCCAGGCGCCGGAGCAGAGAGAGTCCCCCGGGTCTGTGGTGAAGACCATGGTGAAGCGGGTTGTCCCCCTGCAGCCCATGGGCGGGGTGCAGATGTCCACCGTGAGGATCACCGCATAGATGTCCACTGTGTAGAGGACCCCACGCCGTGTGGGTGGATGCCTGAAGGGGGCTGTAGCCTGTGGGAAGCCTGCGCTGGAACAGGTTGCTGCCGGAACCTGTAGCCCGTGGAAGAGGGAATGCCCACGCTGGAGCAGGTTGGCTGGTGGGATTTTTGTGACCCCGCGGGGGACCCAACGCTGGAGCAGTTTCCTCTGAAGGACTCCACCTCAGACTCACGAGGGGTGGGCTGCCCCTTGTGAGGTGTCTCCCGTTGGGCAGTTTGTGATGAATTGCCCTTCGTGGGACGACTCACGCGGAGAAGAGAGCGTGAAGCTTGTCTCCCGTGAGAGGGACCCCACAATGGCCCTGGGGAAGAGTGAAGAGTCCTCCCCCGGAGTGAAGAAGCAGTGGTGGAACCAACGTCGGATGAACTGACCGTAACCCCCATTCCCTGTGCCCCTGCGCCGCTCAGGGGGAGGAGGTGGAGAAACCGGGATTGATGTTAAGCCTGGGAAGAAGGGAGGGATGGTGTTTCTCTTTTAAGATCTGTTTTGTTTTGTTTTGTTTTGTTTTCTTATTTCTCACTACTCTTCTCTGATTTGTTCTTTCAATAAATCTAACTAATTTCCCCAAAATCGGGCCTGTTTTGCCTGGGACCGTAAATGCAAGTGATCTCCTTATCTCAAACCTTGAGCCCTTCGATATATTTTCTCCCTCTGTCAAGCAGAGAAGGGAGGGTGACAGAGCGGCTCTGTGGGCACTTGGCTGCCGGCCAGGGTCAAACCACGACACCCACCTGGATGCGTTCCTGCCCTGACGTGTGACCTGCCCTGACTTGTGACCTGCCCCGGGTGATCCTGCTCTGGCAGAAGAGTTGCCCTAGATGATCTTTCGAGGTTCCCTTCAACGCTGGACATTCTGTGATTCTGTGATCCCATTTTATCTTGGCTAAAAATGCACTTTTGCTTTCTCACGTTCACCTCGCCTCTTCAGTAATCCGGTTTGGAACTCAGGGCTCATCCAGCACAGAGGTTGCCGCTGGTGCACACAACCTACAAAACTGAGAGCGAGGGACGCTTCTGTTTCAGTGACTGGATACAAATGGCTCGGATGGAATAATTTTTGGTGGAAGGTGCTGTTTACAGGTAGTACGTAGCACTGCAAAAGACACACTTTGAACCTCTCTGAGGACCTCATCCCGATGCAGGGACTGGATTCAGATAAAATGCGTGTGGCAGAAGAAAATGCAGGCAGTCCACAGCGGCTGCACTGAAGTGCCCCATGGAGATCTCTGCTGATTTTTACTTTCTGTGAACCCGCTTTGGGCAGCTGTGCCCATGACCTTGTCTGCTAATGGCTAATGCATTTTTAACATTACTTTTAATTAGAGTTTAACTGCTCCTTGGAGTGTGACTGTAGTGTCTCCTTTCTGTCATCTTGCCCTCACTTTGCTTTTTGCTTTTTTTCCTCTGAGTATCTCTGGAAAAATCTTTTGGGAAGTTGGATAGAGCTTCTGGGCTTGCCGGAGTTAGTCGGTGTCTGTGCTTTTCGTGCTGGATGCAATGGTGTTTTCTCGACCTGGTGTGTTTAATACATACTCTGTTTAAATTCCCCACTATTCATTGCAAGAATGATAAATTTTGCTGCCCTCTATTAAAACAGTACTAGAAGGATTTTTAGCAATTTGGTGAGAACCAAAGACTGAGCATTTTTTGTGGGTCGCCTCTGTACGCTGCTATTTCCAGAAAGACTTGAAAAGTTCATTCAGAATTTCCCAGCGACAGAATTCCAAATAGGTTTGTGCTGCCTGTGGGATAAAGAAAGGAAATAGATGTTCTAAACGTTGGAAATTTAAGTAGCACGAGTTGAAGGGAGGCTCAGTGCTCGGTGTCAGACATCCCTGTGGCAGAGGGGGTTAGCCCTGTCACCGCACCACCCTCCTCAGTGCTAACGCTTACACTCGTGCCATGAGAAGCAGAACTGGGAAAAGAATCCTAAAGAAGACAGAACCGGGGCCACTCGCAGAACTGAATCCTAAACTGAGGTAATTGCTGACCCTTACTGGAAGAAAGTTCGTTAGTGGCAGCAAATGCCTCGTCGCAGCCCCAGGGCCATAGCTGGGACCAGGTTTTCCTCTTCGTTTCGTCAAATGTTGCTTCACTTGGGAAAGGTGTGTGGGCAGGAGCACAAAATTTTAAGATACCCAAAGGGGGGTTTAATGCCAGTGTCTTGACACGGATGCTGTTTCGCCACCGTCCAGACTTCTGTGCTAGTACCTCCTCAGCATGGATGGGCAGGGAAGCACTGCTCTAGTGGTGTGTCTCCAGGTGAGCACTGCCTGTGCGGAAGAGAGAAGAACGGCAGTGCGAGGAGGTAGGAAAAAAGGCACGAGCAGGTGACAGTGAGGCTGTAAGCAGGACCAGGAACCTCAGACTGAGTTCGGTACTAAAAGAAAGCAGTGATGAGATTCAGAAGTGAATTGCATAGTGAGAAGAATGGAATTATTTTTGTAAGCTTGGTTAGAAAGACTGTGCCGTGAGGTGATCATCTCTTGCTTCTCGGGCTCTTTCTGTAATCCTCTTCCAATCAAAGATGTATTGCTAAACTTACTCTGTAAATAAAATAACATCTTTCTTCACTTGCCCGGGCCTTTACAGTGGCCCCGGGCTCACTGAAAATGTTAAACACTGTCTTCAAAACAAAGCATCGTAGTTACGTGAGTGCAGGTTTTGTCTGACCTTCCAGCCCAACTGAAAGCCAGTGAAACAACCGAGCATTTTGTCCTCTTGCCTCATAATTCTTTATCAGCACTTATTTATTCATCTGCTGTTTAGAGAAGGCTGCCTTAACTTCATGTACCAATATAGAACCGGAGCAAGCCTGAGCTAAAAAGGACAGGCTGTTCTGTCCATTACAGCCCCTCAGTTCTTCCCCAAGCATCACGCACATGCTAGCACATCCCTGGTACAGAACATAATATCCCTTTTTTGGGAAAGGGATTAAAAGCCTTAAGACGTTTCACACATTTGGCAGCTTTTATTCTATTCAGGCAGAAACTCCTAACAGAAATTAGATTCCTCAACAAGCACATCCAATCTGTTTCTATCTATATATAAATATATAAATACATAATTTGATATCCTGGTCATTGTCAGTAAAACGATCTGACTGCCACTGGCTTTTCACCCTGTTTCTTCCATCTTAAGATTTTCTGGAGTACTTCCATCTTTCACGGATTTGAAGATGTGAGGACAGCATTTGCAGATGTGAATGCTGATGTTAAACTTTATATTTAGGCATCGAGGCAAACTGTAAAATACCCTCTGGTGTTGATCTGTGAGTCTCTAGCGCACTTGGCTAAATTTTGTTTAGGGAACCTAAATCTGGGCTTCTTAGTGTTCTGATAGCCTGAGGCTATTTCCAGTGAAATTTCATCTCTCTTCAAAGGCAATGCCTCTCACGCTGCTTATTAATACATCTAATACATTAGAGATAGTGTTTAAGAGAATTACAGCTAGAGGCAAAATACCGTACAAGAAATAAAATGCCACATTTAAACATTTCAAGTCTGTGTCAACTACATTCAGCAAGATGAGACGACAACTAAAATCCACCCAAAAGGGCAAATACCAATTTTACTTTTTAAAAAAAATAGTTGAAATAACATATCATAGTGCTTTCAAATTTATTGTATACATAGTAATGAACACGCATGCATGAAGCTCAGTTAAATGTTTATGGCTTCAGATGTTTTTCAGGATGGATTTCCTAAGCACACCGGTCTGTGTATGACTGAGCGTTTTGATTATCTCGTGCTATTGTACATTGCTGAATACTAGAAAACTGTTTCTCTTTATACCTATTTTTGGTGAAATCTGCAAAGGCCCAACAGAATTTGCCTCGTTTTCTTTTTTAAAACTCAGCATCCAAAACTGTAGCTGGGAAATCTCACTCTGAGGGTTAACAGGCAGACCATAATGTTGAATTAATAATGAATTTCAGCAGTTCTCCAATGAAAGCTGTAATTAGCGTAGGTATTCGAAAGAAGCAGAGACAGAAATGCACAAGGAGACCTTCAAAACAGAGTCCAGTGGACCTGAGTAAGTGACACCTCTTGCTGCTTGTCTTCAGCTGGAGGAGCATAAAAGGAAATTCAAAATACAATGCGGCGTCGGTCAGCGTGTCTAGGGAAAAGCCGTGTCAGACCCAAGCGCAGGCGATTCCAGTGCACCCCATGGTCCAGCCAATGGACTGTTCGAAAATTCCTGACCCGAGGAGAAGCATGATTGAATTCTGGCTACAAGAGGACAAGCAGAACGCTAATGAAACGTGGTATCTGGGGGTTTGTGGGGGTTTTGAGATGCGAAGATCAGTACAGTTACAACTGGGGGGTTTACAGTGCTGTCAGTCTGTTTGCATTCGTTTACAAGGAAATTATTAATTATTTGTGTAAAGACAGGTTACAGGCTGCGTCCATTCTCTAAGATCTTCGTTTTTACAGAGGAAATATTTCAGTCCCTGACTCTGCAAGGCCTGTGCACAGTCCTTCAGAGAAAGAAATGCAAAGTGTTTATTAGGAACTAACTGCAGCTTGATTGCCTACGATTTATCATCAGGGTTTAAGTGCTAGACTCGAGTGAGGTTGTTCTCCTCTAAGGGTAAGGCATCTCAAAGTCATGTTGTTCTAAATCTCCTTATTTCATTGAAACAAACTCTACCTGGAACCTTCACTTTTTTATAAACACATTTATGGTTTTTTTTTTTCTCTTTAAAAACATGTCTCTCCCTTTGACACGATGATTCTAGCGTTCCAGCATCCTCACACTTCCCATGTTGCTGTATGAAACGTTGCAATCTATTTCTCAGGGCACAGCCCCATGTTTTCATCTTATTTTTGCAATGGTAAGAGAGTCTAGCACCTGTCCCTTGACTGGGACTTGAAAGCATTCCCTTCTGAAAAGCAGACAACACGTCGCAGCCTGCCGGGGTCGTGCATTTACTTCTCCAGGTGACGTAGCAGAAACGCACAGAGGGTGTGACATTGTCCTTGGGAGGGCTGGAGTTGTTACAGATAATGCGATGGCTCTGACCAGAATAACATAAGCTGTATATTTATAACACACACACACTTGTTATTTCATTTACAGGCTTGTTTGGTATGGAGAAGCAACTCTTTGAACATTGGGAGCCATGAGATATATTTAACTGTCATCTAAGGTCTTCTTGCTGCAGCCAAGCACTAAATAGCAAACTTCTTGAGATGCCCTTTTCAAGAAACCTGGCTGATTTTTTAAAAAGAATAAATTGAACAGGCTCTGCAGAATAAAACAAACGAACAAGAAACAACCCACAAACCCAAAAAACTGTAAAATAATAATACCATTCAAGTGGTTACAGTGCATGAAGGCAGAGCAGAGCGGTTCAGGGTCTCTCCTGCTCGCTGGAAGTCTGCGTGTGGGGACAGGTGGTTTGGTGGAGGCAGTCTGTGTGCGATGGGATCACCCGGAGGGAAAACCCCCACACCTTATATTGATACTGATCATTTGCTAGAAGCTGTTCTTTTGTTCGTTGTTCATGCCGAGGGTGTGTGATGACCAGGGATTACTTCCCACCCAAAGAGCAAAACTGGATCTGTTGCTGGGCACGAGTGTAACAGGATGAGGGCACAGAATGTCACTGCAACGCGCTGGATCCTCTTGTCCTAACGACAACCGCCTTTAATAATGTCAAGAAAGTAACGTGTTGCTATGGAAGGCAGCAGGTGAAAGGGTGTTGTTCGTATGTCACCTTCAGCAGAAACGCACGTGACCTCCAGATCACGGTGTTTTCAGGTGAGCCGTGAGAAGCTCTGGTGCGGTAACGGCTGCCTCAGCTTTGGGAGGAGGAATTCCTTGTGGCCCCGCCAGGGATCTCGCTGCAAGTCTTACTGCTGTTACTAATGAACAGCCTGTTCCAAGTTCTCTTTGGAATCGAAAGAAAAGCTTCTGCTAACTGCATTGGGTTTGCAGTAGTGCCACGACACAGTAGAGACTGAACAGGATGGACTGAGAAATGTCCCTCTCCCTCAGTGCCTGGCATGTGCCTCCACCGAGCGCTGCCGTCCTGCGGGGTTGCTTCCAGCAGAATTTAACAGCCTGCCTTGTGTGAGGGTACCAGAGGTCAGCTGGTTACTGTCTTGTTGAAAAGATGGTTCACACACAGTTTTGGAGGTGAAAATAGTTTACTGGTAGAATATTCAAATGAATTGTGGGATTGCTTAAAATTACGATGAATTGAAACTTGTTTTGTCTTCCGAGTGACATTGCTTAGCACGAGTAGCCAGATTTACTGAAGGCTGAGGCCACAGACTGTGGACTTTTACCTAAGTACTGCTGAGCTTAGGCTGAAGAAAGGCCAGGAAACCAGCTAACTGAGAAAGATAAGACAGAAACTGCAACCTTGAAAGAAGGAAAGAATGCACCTGGAGAGAGAGGCTGAACCACCACGTGAGAGGAGGTGAACTTGGATTGTCAGGGTATAACTGCCCAGGGATTTCTTCAATCGGGTTCCCTCTCAGAGGGCCCCAGCTTGAGCTGAAATAACCCGACTGTGGCAGAACCCCAGGGCCTGACTCTTCTTTACAGTCGGGGCTCAGACTGGATCCAGCCGCAGCCGGGCTGCTCTCCGTGGGGACGTTTAGAAAGCCAGGGGGTCCGGGCTGAACCTCACGACTCGGCAGGAGGGTCTTCCCCGGCTCTTCTGTAACACACAGGGTGGCTGGAACTACAGCTGGGCCCCGGCTTACATTGCTGTATTTTGCCTGTTGCCAGCTATTGTTCTCAAAGACTAAGAGTTTTGTAAAAGTTTGACACTAAGCTAGCACATTGGAGTGCCACAAAATAAAGCAATCTATAGTCTGTTTGGTTTGAGAACTTGACCTATGGCGACATGGAGAGGAGCTTTTTTTTCCTTGTTACTGTATAGTCAGACTTAAAACCATTGCAGCACAGTGATTCTCAGAATCAGCAGTACCCTCTAAGTGACTTGGGATGTTGCAGATTCTTTTCTATGTTTTCCATGTATTGTGATGTTAGGTGAAAGCATCTGGGAAGTAGGAATAGAGCTCAGTGTCTTCAGGCTCAGGTTTGATCCATGGCAAAACTGCTGTTGGTGAGGAATAAGTGGGCTCTTAGTTCTCCATCTCCAGAATCCCGGGCAGTTTCTACCACACCAGGTTATTTCTAGAGGCAAGGGCTGCGGTGCGTGGAGCTGCTCAGAACAATTGTTTTGTTTTAGAGCCTTTTCTGCTCTGCCTTTTTCTTTTTAATATATTCTTTTCCGTATGGGAAGGGAGAGGAAACCATCCATCCTTGGGCGTGCTGACTGTTGTCCTGTTCTGCTGGCAGCTTTTATTACGTGGTCACTGACAGGAGCATGAGAAAGAAGGAAGGTGACAGAACTTCAGGCGAATATAATAGATGCGGGATGGCTTTTAAGGATCAAAATTCAATACAGTCATCATTACAAGGTCAAGTAAGTCAGGGTGATAACTGGCTCCCTAGCACACGTTGCTGAAACTCCCTCTCAAATCAACAGAGTAGCTGGGCTGATCCAGATAACGGGTCAGGTTTGCACCACTAACCCTGGGGGCCTGGGCTTGGTGGTAAAGCATCGTGTGCCGGAGCTCTTCAGCCACAAGAAAACTGGGATTCACAAAAGCAGAGGAAGTCTTGTCACTCGTGCCTTACTTGAAGTGACGTAATAGTTACGTGGTAGAGCTGTGTCATGGAAACCCCCCGCATGCTGTGCGCACAAAACGGAGCACAACCTGGGAGTCCCTTCTGTGATCGCTGGCAGACAGAGCAAAAGTGTATCGAGCAAACCACAGTTCTCATGTCATTAATGCACAATTCTTGTATTTCCCTTTTACATTCATATCCGTAACAGCAAGATAAAGCCTGTCTTGCCAACAGCCACACTGCAGTCTTTGTTCCATTCTAACCCTCTTAATGCGCTCTCTTGGTTTTCCCCTGTTGTGAACGAGGAGGCAGCTGGGCATATGCCCTACGCTCTTACTGTCCAGTATCAAACTACACGCTCACCAGTTCTTAAATTAGGGTTTTTTTACTTTCACCATGAACAACCCAGCTCTAGACATTCTTCAACAACGCATAGAGGAAGAATATGTGCTAGTCTGCGTGTCCTTAGGAGAGCGAGAAAAGGTGAAAGCAGGCCACAGACAAAGAAGCACCCGTTAAACCCAAGCTGTTGTTTCGACCAGAAGAAAAAGACAACTGTAGTTTTGCAACTGCATGGAAAAAAAGTAGTGAGAAGGCACCAAAGAGTGGAAGGAACTTCAATATCTCTGTCACCCCTTTTTTGGAGTCAGAATCTGTGTTCAGATGGGGTAGCTGGGAAGTGCTTCCAGATTCAGGTGCATCTGGAGTTCAACATTCACTTTTTTAAATCCTCAAAATCGTGGTCCTAGATCACTCCTGACCTCCTGGAAGACTGAAGGTGAAACAGCTTAACGCCCAGGAGCCACTCGAGGGGGGTTATGTAAAGGCTTTTGGGTAGTGACAGGTTTTGTTCTTTTTTTTCCTGAATTTTCCTGAATTTCCTGAATTCATAGACCTAGAATTAACCCTAAAGCTTTTCTTTAGCTACTCAGTCTCTGACCGGAGCAACGGAAGGATTTGTCAATATTCTGCTGATGTGTTTCCCTTTCCTCTTCTTTGCAGGTCTCCATGAAATCCAGTGTTCCCTGCCTGTAGAAAATAGAAGGATCTTTCTGAATGAATTATCTGAGGTCAGCTTTAGTGAATGCAAATTTAGTTTGTCATTGACGGACCTTTTTATCATCATCTTCTCTGGAGTCGCAGTCTCCATTGCTGCTATTCTATCAAGCTTCTTCTTAGCAACTCTAGTACACTGCTTCCAAAGATGTGCTCCCAGTAAGGATGACGATGATGATGAAGACGACAGTGAGGACTGAACTGAGTCTCTCTGCTTAAGTTTCCTTGGTTCATAAGTTACTGGGTCATCAGCCAAAGCCTAGGAAGAGAACAAGTAGAGTGAAAGCTTTAACCGTGACTGAAAGGAACCGGCAGCGTATCAGGGTCTCCGCTGACCTCTCGAGGGTCGCGGGCGGGAGTTGCAGTTGGCACCTCAGACCGTCGGCTTTGCTTCCCTGTGTAACCCGGGGCAGGGAGACTGTGATTCTTGAGCAAACTGCACTGAAATTTGAAGCCCAGAGGGAAAAGGGGGAAAGGCAAAAAAAGTTCCAGTGTTTTAAAAGACGAACTCACAGCTTCCAGGTTGTCCTTCTGATGAGCTGCAGATCCCCGAAAGTGCGGAGCAGCTTGTTCCAACTGCGCCTGGAGAAGGACGGGCTGGACGGAGGCGCTTCAGCTGGACAATACGGGAACCACTTACAATAGTGTCCTTCCTGGATCTTTGGAGTGGAGATTCTGTTAAGCTCGCACAACATTATAAGTAAAAAAACGCAATTAAAATGTTTCCTAGAACTGTAGAAAGCATTGTAGGAAGGTTGGCGTTTTCTCTCTACAAATGTTCTCTTGAAACACCCATCTCCATTTAATGACAGCAGTTGCAGGCATCGTTCAGCCAAAAATCATTTTTTCTATAAGCGAATGTGATTCTAGGTCTTAGTCATCCACTGCGGCTGCCTGGCACCTCTCTGGTCATGGCACAAATATTAAATATAGCATTCTTTTGCATTTTTAGGTGCAATGAAGTAAAGGATTTCCCTTCCCCTGTAATGATAGGCACAAGTAACTGTTGCAATATTGATTTAGTTATTTTAAAATACTAAGGGCTATATTCTGCTCCTGATTATACTAGAATAACACAACTGAAATGAACACCGTGACCCAAACTGGCAATTGTATAAACAGAGTGGAATCTGGCCCAAGATGTTTTTGACTGTATTATAGATTTGTCAAAACTTGAGCTCTTCTGTATAACGGTAGATATTTTTGTTAAAATTTAAAAAAAAAGACATTTATTACAAGAGATTTTTGGAATAGTGCTGGACAGCTTTTTAGGATAAGTATATTTTTAAAATATTTGTAATGGAAATATTTTTTTAAAGCTCTGTGTATTCAAAGTATTACCTAGAGTAGCTGTGAGGGCTTAAAGTAATAGCATAGTAATAGCATAGTAATAAACAGTCTAAGGCCCGTATGCTATTACGGAAGAATTAGATCTGAGAAAAAGTAGCATCTATTTAACTACTGCAAATGCTATTATTTCTTTAAAAACACTCATGGTTAAAATACTGCCTTGCTCAGCTCATGTGAATGGTCTTTTACAGACAGTTCCAAATCTCTTGTGTCTGTCGGGCTCATTGTTCAGGCAGGGACGGGGGAGGCACCCGGCGCGCGGTCCGGGAGCCGGGGCGCGAGATTCGGACTCGGCACTCCGGGGCGCCGGCCCCGTCTGACAGCGGTCGGCTGGAAGACCTTCAGCAAATCCCCGTCTGCCCGTGCCTCAGTTTCACCATCCCTAAAATGAAAATCATGATAACTCGTCACCCTTCTCGAGAGCGCTGTGTGTGCTGACGACGCGTGTCAGGCTGAGCAGACGTTACGCGGTGGCGCTGGCCTGATCTATCGGTGCGACCTCACTGGCCCCAATGAAGCCGCTGCATCGGCCAACAGAGTTTGCGATGGAGTTTGAGGTCAAAACCAGGACAAGAGTGTTTATTTCTCATAGCTCTACAGCTTATTCAATGCGACTTAATGCTGCCATTGTTAAGGTTATTATTTCTGAAAACACATTGAAACAGAATTAAGTAGGACAGTGAGAGGATATTCTGTATCAATACTGTCTTATTCGATTCTGATTCCTTCGAGAAAAATGAAATGACATGATTTTCACTGTGTAGTGCCATGATTATAAATAACACAAATATATTTATAATTTCATCATGAGGTTTCATGTTTATTTGCATGTGGGTATGAAAAAAGGAGAAAAGCCGTGCCTGATTCTCCCACCACTTACAAGCGGGGTTTCGCAGTGCGGTGGGACGTTTGTGACCTGTTGCCTGGTGCCGCTCATCGAGTACTCTCCCTTTGCAACAAATACGGATACGTTATCAACAGTTTTATATTTAGAGCTGTGCAAATTGTTCAGTCATGGAACAAGAAACTGGGTCACGCTTTTTTGTCGGCAAGTTTTATCATGGGCTCAAAACTTGCAGCCAGTTAACAAAATGATTTTTCCTACCAAACCTTTCAGTAAGACACCAGTGAATGTTTCAGCAAATGTCTGCCCTTCCTTTGGTAACGAATTCACGATTTTGTTTCCTTGTCATGTACGGCTGACTGAGTTTGCAGAGGTCACATCCCAAACTCCGCTATTTTGACTGTGCTCTGCTCTTACTTGCAGGTTCATCCCACTGTGGTGCCTCAAAATGAAGACCTAGATTTGGTTATAGATTTTAGCTTCTTGTTGAACCCAACATAAAGCCCTGAAAGCACTGGTTATATCTGAAACTTAGCACCCCTCAGAACAGCAAGGAACAGACCCAAGTGGCACCCACATAATCCAGTGCGAGCTGAAGAGCAAGGCTCAGTAAAGCTCTGTTTATGAAGCTGCCGTTCTGGATACTCCAGCACATCCAAGTCATTTTGCAACGTATGTGTTCTTCTGGATGAGAATCTTTAATGATATTTTCCCCTACTAAGTAATGTATATTTCATAAGTATTGAACTCCTGCAGTTAGCAACATTTATTCACCGTGTTCATCAGCAGTTACCTGCTATTAATATTGATTTTTCCATAGTTCTAATTGCTAGTAAATGAGGCAGAGCCTGGATTTAGTTCTTACTGGGATTTTCTTATTTCATGTAATCTTCAGCGCAAAACATTCTCCTGTTGGAATATTGCCAGAACCAGCGATTACCGTAGCGCTCCCCTGCAAAACTTTGAGAGCGAATTTCAGCGTGAGTAGCAAGTGGCCTGAAGGCTGCATTATTATTACCGTATTACCTCCCCAAAGGCAGTACCGTGGAGGAAATCCCAGCTCCACCTCAGTGGACATGGGGAGCGTTCCCGAGCGAGGAGGCTGCTGTGGGTGGGATGCAGCGAGCGTGCGCTCCCTCCTCGGGCTGCGGTGACCCCCGCCGGGATGAGCCACCTTAGAGAGGTGCCAAGTGCAGGAGCTGGATTTAGCTCCCGGTGCCACCCATCGCTAGCTCACGGCTTCTTGCGATTGTAGATGTGCAGCAGAAAGTCTGCCCTCGCTTACAATTTTCCTCCTAAAATGGTTTTACTTTCCTGGTGGTATCTCTCGCTGTCGGAAAGGAGCAGACATTTTACCGGCTTCAAGGGGGAAGGAAAGATACTGTGCGTGACCCAAATAAAGCGTTGCAGGCTCAAAGAGCCGGGAAGCAGCTGTCGCATTGCCTGCAGATACGTCTCCTTGGTGAAATGCTGGATCTTGGTATGTGTGAGGATCCAAAAAATGTGCAAGAAAGCAAATCTGCATGATGTAATCGAGATAGAGTCTGACTTTTTAGAAGTGTGCACTTCGGTTTAAAAACCCTCTAACCTTACACAGAGTATGAAAATAAAGATCACCCGCAGCAACTGTCCAAACCGAGCGTTTCCCCCTCGGTCAGCCGGCGTCTTCTGGAGGCAGCTTCAGTCCTGCTCTGATTCCGACTCAGATATGAATATTAACAGATCGGTGTTTCGGAGCAGCATAAAAATGCATTGGGAAAGCACCTTGAAGGGCTGGTTCTGGAAGCTCCCAGGGCAGAGCGTGCTGCTTGCCCGCCTGAGAGACACAGCAGAGAGCAAACTCTTGCACCTGGCGTGCTCAGATGTGGCCAGAAATGGTCTCATCTTTTGGCTGCGGGAAGAGCCGTGTGCCATCACCTGTGTGCGCGCACAGGGTGCGCACACGCGTGCGGTGGGGAGGAGGCGTGCGTAGAACGGTACTAGAGCTTGCTGTAACTATCCCCCCTGTAGACAGCCTCAGGGGAACGGCTGAAGCCTGGTGGGGATGCTGAGCCTGAGACAGTCCTTCATCCCCAGCGGAGGGTCCTCTGCGCTGCCTTTCGAACCCACGGGAGCGACGGTGTGCAGGACCTCGCACTGATTCAGGACGTGCTGCCTACCTGCTACATGAGTAAATTGCTTTCGTTTCCAGGAACCTTTTTATGTTCAGCTCATGTCCCCCAGAATAAAGGGGCAGGGGTTTTGATAGCTGAGCATTCCTCTCAGAGAGTGGTGTCGTTTGTGGTGTGACCTGTTTTACCAACCTGCGCTGGCAACTGAGGTGCTTCACTACGGAGGTAAGTGATCCTCACTGTGGTGAAGGTGGTGGTAAAATGCTGAATCCTTGCGTACACTTTTCAAAAAGAAATCAGAAATAGACATTAGGAAATCAAATTTCTTGGTCAGATTTGTCATGTGTCAAGCAGCCTGTGATGTGCATAAGCCGCCCAAACCGTGTATTTCATGTCCTGTCTGTTACCACTGGAGCAGTTCAGCCGTGTAGAAAAGAGCTATGGAAGAACCTCAGATACAATATCTAATGATAGCTCATGCTTGTAATAAAAATGCTTGGTTTTCTAGTCAGATTCCTACTCTCATCTTCCCATCATCTTCCCCGTTGTGTCTTAGCTTCTGTATCTTCATACCTAGAGCAAGATAATCCCAGTGTGGTACTATCTCTGCGCGGGACAGCAACACAAATCACAAGAGCTATAACCAACCAGCAGACTGGGAAAAACAGAGCTGTGTTTACATTAACCATCCATCCTTCTGTGACCGTAGAGTTAGCAGAAGAAGAGCTATTGTATTTTCAGCTGACAGAGCAACAGGAGAGACCTTCTGTTGCAAAGCAGAAAGCCTGGATGTGTCTCTCCAGCTCCCATCAGCTCTGACACCCCACCCGGAGCTCCATGAAGCCGCGTGAAATTGTGTAACATTGGGTTAGCAGCACATAATGTGCTTTTTTGGGGGTTGTCAAAACCCATACAAGTAAACACTTCAGAGCAGGCTTCTGCTGTTTGCTTCGTGGGAAGTGAAAAGTTTGCAGGGAGCTGAGCAGCGACTAAGGAGTGAAACAGCTTGGGCTGGAGTAGTTCAGGAGAGTCGAGTTTGCTTCAGAGCAGCGTTGTCTGGATCTCAGAGCTGCTTTTTCAGTGGCTGCTGTTCGTGGTGAGGTCTAAAGCTCAGCCAGCTCACAGCCGGGTACGGCGCAGGGCAGAAGTCAATGTCAGTTGAACTTCTAAACTTTACTGCTCCTTGCCAAAGCACCTTTTGCCTATTTAAAACCTTGAATTCATTCTGAAATGTGATATGTCACTTAGTAGGCTGTACAAAAAAACTCTTATCGGCTCAGAACTGAGGAAGTCAGCAATGCCCGTCCCGACAGCGGCGCTAGCAAGAGGTGCTGCGGTTGTTTCTGTGTGTGAGGGTGTTCTTCCAAGCTGGTGTCACTGGAATATAAACAACTGGCCTTTGAGTCTTCCTTGTTTTCTCCTGGTCATGCCTGTCACCAGTAGCTAGGCCACCTTAGAAACTCCTCTTAGCTGGAAGAATGAGAGAAAAAGAGAAAGCCAACTTGGTGACCTGCGATTAAAACCCAGCCGTGACACGGGCCAGCTCGCTGGCACGCCGAGGCAGCGCCTGGTGGTGTGTGGGGCGTTTGCTCTTTAATTAGGACGAGTGTTGAAAGGCTTTGCAGTAGAAATAATGTTTGCTCTTCATGGTATTTAACAGGGAATGAAACGACTGTGAACATATTTGACAGACATTTCTAGTCTGTTTTTGCCCACCAGTTTTTCTCAAATTGAGAAACTGTCTCTCTCTCTGAAGGGTAGATTAGGTTTACAATCTGCAGTGGGTTAAAGTATTACTCTTTATCCTTTGAAGATCTGGCTTCAAATGTGAATTTGGGTCACAGGAGGAAATGACCAGAATAAATCCCCTAAGGTCATGTTGGTCAGTTGGGCAAGTGCATAGAGATGCCCTGATTAACAATAGGAACTGTTAATTGAAGATGGGAAAACACGTCTTTGAACTCAGAAAGATTCCATTTAAATATGGCGTTGGATGGTTTTAAAGAAACGAGGCTAACCAGGGAGATGAGACAGATCTATTCTAAATATCATTAAAAAGAAAAGAGAGGCATAATTAGATTGACTGGTACTGTCACAGGTGACCGTTACTTTAGAGCTACTTATTTTGCTCAGTACTTACCTTAGTTTTGACACGGTGGTGTTAAAGCGTGTGCACTGCAGGGGTGTGAGAAAGGTTGGCGATAAATCAGCGCTGGCTCTGGCTTTGGAGGTGCCGTGTCCTAACTAATAACACGAAACCTCTGCCTTTCAACGCTGTTTCACTATGCACACCCTTGCTTTGCTCAGAATGATTTAGTTGCTTTGTGATCGCATTAATTAAACAACAAACCAATCAATCAATCAAACCCCACAGAGAAACCTAAACAGACCAAAAAAAACCCCACCTAGTTTGCATCTTCAACGGAGGGGACAAGGAAATATTCTGTAAGTGGATTCACTGCTTTATTCCTACGGCAAGTCTTAAATGTTGTCGTATTTACTGACCTCAGACAGGAGTTTGGTAAAATGTGACAGGGGAATGACGTATAAATATACTCTAGAAATACTTTATCATAGAGTAACTTGAGGTTGGAATTTCGCAAAATCCAATTGTAAATTATGTTTCCGAGAGCTTGTGTAATGCTGGGAGTGCCAAGTTAGATATATTGTCCGCATCTTCAAAAAAAATCTTCCTTAAGACAAAAATTGGAAGAAAAAGCTGCTTTAGAGATTATTCAGTCTGGGATGGCTTAACAACCAAATTAAAATAAACTCCGCAATGTAGGATTTTCAATGAAAGCAGAAAGTGTCCTAACCATAAATTCACGAACATTATACTGTATGGCAGGAAAATGGCTAGAGACTTAACATAGTTTCTGTTACTCCTGGAGGGAACAAAAGTCATCAGGCTGAGACTTTTGTGCTGGTTTCAGAGGAAAGTATTTCATGCAGGCTCATTTCTTCAATATTGAGGCACGGGGTGCAGATTGCCCCCCATGGAGCAGCGTGGCCTTCGTGAGACTGCGAGGGCATGGAGGGCAGTAATTGCTCCCTGTTTAACCTCAAGTATGTTTTGACAAAAATGATTGTTGCTGCATGTTGGCCTTGATTCTGATTTCACTGCTGAATTATTTGGGAGCCCATCCTTACCTGGCAAAGGTTAGCAGAGCTCCATTAACTTTCCTACTGTGATGTGCTGGTTTGCCTAATGAAGGTACTGCCTCTACGGCGGAAATGGTGTGGATGTGTGTGTGTTTATTCTCTAGATTTTCATACAGAAAGAAAGAAAACAGCTCTTGGCCTTTTTTGTGGTGATTTTTATGAGTGTTAGTAACCTGAGTTTGTGGTTTCTGCCTTGGAGTGTAAATGCTAATTTCACTTAGGATTATAGACAAAAATAGTGGGAGATTGCAGACGTTCGGAGAGGCCGTATAGCCTTTCCAGATCCTTTCTGGATTCAGTGCTATTGCTCTTAGCTCTGCAAAAGGAGGATCTGACCCGACTCACCAAAACTCAGCTGCAGTCTTGTGTAGCTCAGGCAGCAACGCAGAAGTTGTCATTCTAAGCACACTCCCTCGATCTGATAATCACTGCACATCTATGTCCTAGTTTGATGATGGATTTCTAATGCATGTCTTTAACCTCAGCCTAGCCCAGCCATCTGCTCTGTGAAGCAAGCTGGCACTTCAAAGCCATTTTTTTGCTTCAAGGTGTCTTCTTGTAATCCCAGAGAACAAGTAGTGAGTAATTTCCTCCCATCAGAAGGAAGCAAAATTGTAAGGTAGTTCAGTGTGAAAGCCCAGTCGGAAGGACAGGTCGCAGAGAGCACCACGGCCAAAGACAACAGCGACCTTTGCACCCAGGGCAGCAAAGCCTTGTCCCAGCAAGCGGTACAGACACGTGTGTCCTCAGCAGGGCCTGGATGGGGGCTGCGGTAATAGTGGCATTAGCCAGCCTCGGGAAGTCATTTGCAGAATCTCCTTGGTGCTACAGTTATGTAGAGACAGGCAGATATTCAGTGAACCTTTCTAGAATGCAGAGGGCAGTGAAATCAGATCACAGGATCACAGAATGTCAGGGGTTGGAAGGGACCTCAAAAGATCCTCTGGTCCAGCCCCACTGCCAGAGCAGGACCACCTACAGCAGAGCGCACAGGAACGCGTCCAGGCGGGTTTGAAAGTCTCCAGAGAAGGAGACTCCACAACTTCCCTGGGCAGCCTGGGCCAGGGCTCCGGCACCCGCACAGGGAAAGTCACAGCACAAATTCAACCAGTTAGTGACCCACCTCACTACTCGGTCATCCAGACCACACTTCCGCAGTTTAGCTATGAGGATGCTGTGGGAGACGGTGTCAAATGCTTTACTGAAATCCAGATAAACCACATCCACGGCACCGTCATCATCCACCCACCTGGTGATGTCCTCATAACAGGCTCTCAGGTTGGTCAGACATGACTTCCCCTTGGCAAAGCCCTGCTGACTGCTCCTAATGACCCTCTCATCCTTGATATGCCCAGACACAGCACCAAGGATCAGTTGTTCCATCACCTTTCCAGGGCTGGAGGTGGGGCTGACCGGTCTGTAGTTACCCGTGTCCTCCTTCCTGCCCTTCCTACAGACTGCAGTGACATTCACTTTCCTCCAGCACTCAGGCACCTCTCCTGTTGCCCATGACTTACCCAGGATGAGGGAGAGTGGCCTAGCAAAGACTCCTGCCAGCTGCCTCAGCACCCGCGGGTGCATCCCATCAGGGCCCATGGATTTATGGATGTTCATGCGTTTCCTATTCTGTTGCCTCCCTCAGACTGCAGACTTCAGAGCTGGGTATTACTGAGCACAGGCACCAAGCTTCAGCATTATTGCTTCTCAGCTGGATCACAGAGAGATGACATGCTAATCTCCCGAGGATGTGTTAGGTATGGGATTTTCTTGTACACAGGATTGATGATCTCATTAAAACAACAACAAAAATTGATTGCTTAGTCTGGACTAAGCTGCTGGAGATGTCTGCCATGCTGGTTTATTTTATTACTTCTCCAAAAGTGGTATCAAATGAAAGGAATTGTAGACTGATTTCTTGGGTTTGTTTTGGCTTTAGATTATTCCTTATTTAATAGAAACGTGTGGAAATGATTTTAAGATACGGAGTCATTACTGCTCCCTGCAGCGTTGCTGGGTGCAGTCCATAGGCAGCACTCGTGGAAGGCTCCGTGCTTCGGCGTCGCGCTGCGTGTGACGCTGCACAGACCCTGCCACTACAGCCATGCACAGCGACTGGGGCTTTGCACACTTCTCTCTAAAACATACGGTCGCTCAGGGAATCGCTTCCAAAGCTGTGTTTCCACAGCAAGTAACAGATTTCAGATTTATCTGTTATTTTATGACTTTGATTCTTTGAGAATCTGATCGAAATCTCGCGGCTCACTGGCCCCTTACTCTATGGGCTTCTGCCAAACAAAGTGCCCCCGGATTCTTCCAAGGACAAGACCTTCCAAGGTCTGTGTGTGGAAAGGCTTTAAGGAGAGCTTACCATTCAGTTAGTTGCCTGTTTGCCCATCCTGAAGCCCACCTGCTCTTTTCCTAGATGCGGGAATTGTGATTTCACTGTCAGCAAGACAGACTATTCCTGCAAGCCCCCTTTTGCAGCACGGTGAAGACCCTGGCCCACATCCACAGGCAATGGAGGAAACCCAGCGCTTGTCCGGCATTCTGCCTCTCCCAGCCTTCCCTGGCAGCTCCTGATGAACTCCTCTCCTTGCCTGTTTCATATCTATATCACCACAGATGCCTGAGACTTTATTCTTAAACTTTTGTGGCAACTGTGCGTTTTTCTATTTAATAGGATGGCTCAGAAAGGAAAAGTGTCAACGAAGGCACTCGCCTCATCAATGGAAATAATTTTGGGGTTATAAAACTGCTCTCCACCTGCCCACTGTTAGCAAAAATGAACCTTTGTCAAGTATCAAGGATCTTGATCTATCTTCTTTTGCAGCCTTTCAAAATTAGGGACGTCCGATCTTAAAGGGAAAAGCGTAAGAAGCTTTGTCTCATGAAGTGACATGTAAGACTTGTCTTTTTTTCCCATGTTCTTTACTAGATGATCCTCCCTGCTGCCACCTTCAGATGAAGTGATTTAAAATGGATGGGATATTAAAGCTTTAAGATGGGGTTTTAAAATAAATGAAATGCTATCAGGACTGTAATAGTAACAGCTGTTGTGTCCACCAGCTGGACCAGAGATTTAATCACTCGGTCAAATCCCACTTTCCCCAGCGCTGCGCTTGTTTTCTCTACCTTCTGCTCTCCTGCCAAGCTCCCAGCGGGCGGCTTTCCCGTGGCCCAGAGCTGCCTCTGCCGGAGCCACGGACGGGGAGATCTCTGCCTCCCGACTGTCAGCGCAGCACGCACCGAGCACCTGAGCTCCCTTACCTGCAACAGACTTTCTGAAGTCCCTGAGCCAGGAAGGAGCAGGAGCTCAGGTTTAAACCCGTGCACGTGCTTTTATTTGGGAGCAGGCAGGAGTGTGCCGTGTGGTGCCTCGCTGCTTGGAATCTGGTTTTGCAGATGTTGGAAAACTCTCTCTGAAGGCAGAAGTCCTGTCTTCTGAGCCTGCCGCTTGTAGGGCTGTTCTTTAGAAAGGAGGAGCTTCTGGATTCAGTATGAGATTAAATATTATCTGTGTCAAAAGTGTCATTAATACCATCACTTGGAAGAAAAGTCACTGCGCAGTTTTAGGCTGTAGCACTACCATTCAAAGCAGTTCCAGATACCGGCCCGTTCACCTGTCAGATATCACTGGTGGAACAAATTATTTCCAACTGAGCCACCTCAGAAAACAATTTGTAGCTTCAAAATGTCAGCTTTCTCTTTGATCTAGGCTTTACATAAAGTTTAGCAAAAGAGTTCAATATGATTTCCTTTGAGAGGAAACTATTTTTAGTGAAACTGAAAGCACCGTTTCTCTGATTCGTGCATCAGCTGCTAAATCCGGAAACTGATTATTTATTCAGGTCTGGGTTCTCACCCCCAGCAGTGCAGCTGACTTAATGAGCAGCCACGGACAAGGCAGTTAACCTTTCTATTGTGCGTTTAACCGTCTGTAAAATGGGTATGATACTACTTACCTGCCTGGCGCAGCTGTACAGGGGCTTAATTTTTAATCAAGCTCTGTCCAGACACACTGAGCTCGCTGTGTGAAAGATGCACAGAGAGGCAAAACAGTTTTATTATAAGGCCATTGCTTTTATAAGATTTCCATTTCCAAAAGTAGTATGCAGTGAACTATGTCAATATTCTAGAAATAGCGTCAAAAAGGAAAGATGGTATCCAGAAGTGTGAGGGATGTGCTGGGGCGGAGTACAGACGTGCCGGCAGGCTAGGGTTCCTTCGTCCCTGTGAATTATACATGTGGAGCAACTTGTTAATGCATTTCTAAAGACACGTCCACAGTGGCGCAGCCTCTCTCCCGCACGCAGGCTTCTGAATTAACGTAGCCCCAGGATCAGAAGGAACCGCTCGGCATCGTTAAAGGCATTTCTGTAACAACCAAAGTGGACTCTTATGAACAAAACGGATTTCCTGGCCCTGTGCGAGAGCCCGGGAGGTAACGGTACACCTTCATAGGCAGCTCGTTATGAATAATTTCTGTTGAAGGCCTTGGCATTACATTTCAGCCTGATTGTCCACGGACTATGACCAGGTATCCTTCTCGATGTTATGTCTCCACCCCCTGTGCCCTCCAACAGTTTCAAAAAATAATTATAAAACCACTAGTCAAGTGCTTGAGTCATTCAGGAGTTACATTTGTGGTAAAATAATACAATCGCTTCTATTTAATGGCCAACAGAAATAGAAACGATTCATTGTATTTGAGCAGATTGCCTAATATATGCCACAGTATTCAAATCTGACCTAATATTCTAAAGCAAATTTGACAGGCACAAAACCCGCACAAAATTACTGCAGTCGCTGTGTGTCTCCACAGGAGTGGAGGCGCAGCGTCTGCAGCGCCCTTCGGCTACGCAAAGCGACTCCGTGCGTAGTTTTGTGAGGTTTCCTTCTTTGCGCTCTCTCAGAACCTCAAACCACACGGGAGTTCTGCACGAAAGAACGGAGAACAACCCGGCTTGAAATTTCCATGGACCAAACTGTGGCGACGTCTTGAGTCTGCAGGTAAATAAGGTCATAAAGAACGCACGCCTCGATGTGGTATGGAGCTCTTAGAGGAGATGCCATCATCAGCTCCCAAGGTGTTTATGGTCTCTTTTTCAGAGTCACTTAGAAAATTAGACTTTCTGCATAAAAACCTGGTCTAAATTAAACAAAGAGCATTACTGGAGGAGACATCCACACTGAGTGTCAAAACTATGACATTAGAAATACATTAGGTTGATTATTTTACGTGGCTGATTCATTCACAGGGAAGTCACCCCAAAGCATCTAAATCTCACTTTGGGTGTCTCGGACAATTTATAAAAGGGATTCTTAAAACAACCAAATGACTTAAGCAAACACTTTCTAAAGTAACTGCTGATTCTGAGTGCGCGACTTGAGAAATCCCGAGGACTTTGACCTTAAGGTGTTGAGCACCTGCTGTCTGGAAAATGCTAAGAATCGGAGGTATCCAAATAACTTTGGTATGTTTTAAAATCCTGAATCTTTAATTTAGTGTTACCTCTGTACCTGAAGACCAGATCTCTTGTATAACACGAGTTCCCACAGAGAAAAAAGTTTAAAAATGTAACCTGATCTGTTACGGCCATTACCAGTATTACAGCTTTGGATTTTGTTGGTTTAGTGAGTTCTTTTTCCTCCTCCTCTTCCTTCCCTAACCCATAACGGTTAAAGCTTTATCCACCAAGATATATCCTCCTCGAGCACAATGCATCTAATCCATAGCGCAAACAATCTGGCAGTATTAAGCCTGTAGTTTATGCTTGTAGCTAGAATTTATGGAATCGACCAGACTAATATTTTTTTTCTCTGTTTACTTCATAAAAATAGGCTTCCGCATAATCTTTAAGAGCCGTCACATCAGTGGGTGACACCTGTCACTGTAAAAATCCACTCAAGTTTCTGTCATTCCAGTTGGTTTGGTCAATCTGGGCTACACGATGGTTCTTCTTTCCCTGATTCACTGACACAACCCTGGCAATGGCTGGAGTGTTCACTGGGTGTGCGACTTCAGAGGAGAAAGAGTTTTGTGCAGAGCCCTGCTTCAGCTGTGTGGGTGCAGGAGAGAACCCCTCTTAAACGATGCGACCTATTGCTTCTTTAAAGAAAGGTCTGCGAGTTCTGAATCTCTCTAAGGGTGTTTACAGAAAAACTTAGGAAACTACTCACAAAAGCATTTGCAAAAAAAAAAAAAATTCACAAAAAAAAGGATGGAAATTTATTTTTAAAACCTGCATAACTAGTCGGGATGAGCAGATCTTGAACGGCCTATGGGCACAGGAACGATGTCTTTCTCGTTGTCAATTAGTAGATGCCACATTCCACAGAATGAGAGACGACAGGAACAGATGTTTCCGAGATTTCAGGTGGACTCGCAAAAAAATGCAGCTTCACCACCCGGTCAATATTACTGATATTTGATGAGGTGCCCACACCACAGGCAGTAGCTCTGCAGCTTCCTCCTTCAGACAGAGGATGCACTTGTCTTTAAAGAGTTAATATTCTCTTACTCCTCCTTTTTTTTTTTTTCTCTTTCTCCTACCGGCTCAGAGCACTGGCTCTCATTTGAAGGGCACAGCACACTGAGTGATGTTCACATGATACCAATGGCAGCAGCATGATAAGCCTATTTCTGACAGTGTGGCAAATTACTATTATGAAATCCCAGTACATTTGATTGCAGAGTGACTTTCAGAAGGGATCGCACATAGCAAGGTTATGAAAGGCTCAGTGTTTACTGCAGTCATGCTGACTTACTGGAAAAGAATATCAAGAGCTCTTTAAATAAAAAAGCTTGGGAGATTCCCAATTCATAGAACATTTGGCGGCGTATATCCAGCCAAGCGTTATGTCTCTCTAAAATGAAAGGAGAAAAAATTAGCAACAAAAAATCTTGGGCTTTTTTTTTTCTTTTTTCCCCTTCCCTTTGGTGACTCAGTGAAATGTGTTTGCTGGAGATTCACTCAGAAGGGATCATCAGCCTGAGGCTGTCCTTGCCCTCCCATATGTTCACGTTCAGAGATTCGGGGTGTTCTGTCTCTCCAGAACTGGCTCCCCATTCCCATCAAAGGTCAGGATCTCCTATGCCTCTGCAGCGCCGAAGTGAAAAAGGAGAGCAAGTTTCAAAGAAAAAAATATGAAAAACACAGAAGTGGAAGGAAAAATAGGGAATTTGTGAGCTAAGAAAGCATGGAAGTTGCCAGTGAAAGCAGCATCCCTGCAAAATACACAAGAGCAGTAGCCCACCTGCTGAATTATTGTCAGCATCCAAGGGTGTGTGACAGCCTGGAGATAAATTGTCCCTGCCCCAAACACCTTCCTTTTAGACATATTTGTAACACAATCAGCAAAATATGAAGAGCAGGTGTTAAACAGCTCAGGCCTAGAGCAGGATTTTTCTTGCACCAGTGGGCAGCAAGGTGTTTTCATAGTGAAATAAGGTTTTGTTCAATTATCTAATAGTTAAATATGATCATTCACAGAATCACAGAATGGCCGGGGTTGGAAGGGACCTCGAAAGACCATCTTGTCCAAGCCCCTGCCAGAGCAGGATCACCCGGAGTAGGCTGATAAAGCTTTTAGCTACAATAACTCAGGTAAATCTTTCATTGGTTTTCTTACTTTTATTTACAATATCAGCAAGTTGTGCTCGCTGTGTTCATAAGCAATGTTCTGACTGCTCATCTTAATTAGAGCCTCTGTATTCTTCTTCACACAGCAGAGCCCGGGATGCAAAAATTCCTGTCAAATTTCAGTTCATGCACATTCTGCCCCTCTAAATACAGAAATATGGGTCTCTGCCGAATTTTAGCGGTGTCTTGGAGCACGTCTTTATCCGTATTACGCTTAAGGCCGTACCGTAAAGAATCTGATGACATACGAATCTGATTAGGATGATGAATGGGGGAAAAAACCCAACAACACAACACAACAAAAAAACCCATGCCAGACAAACCCACAAAGGCTAAACAGTCCTCCCCAATTTTTATTTTAAGTGTCCCTGGTTTTGGGCTTGTTATAGCTCTGAGATGTTGTGGCAAATAAGGGTTTTTTAAAGCAAGTTTTTAATAAATACTGATTATAAGAAATCTAGATTGAGGCATTTTAACAACTTCTCTGTGTTTCATTCAGTGAAGCAGCTACTTAGCTTTGTCTGCCTTTGCTCAGACAAACGTATTTGCCCCAGTGTGGCAAATTCAGATCTCTTCCTCCCTCCTCTCCCTCCTTCTCTGCCTCCCTCCCCTCCAATTGAGAAACTACCTAAATATTGGCTGAAATACACCTGGGCACTGTAAGTGTGGTTACAAATCATAAAAGCCCCTGAGGTTTAGGTAGAACCCCCGAGGTTTGTGTGAGGTTTTTTGAACAGCAAAGGAGTAAAAACTCATCTCCAAGAGCTCCCAAACACCTCTAATTTCCACTTTTTAGCACATTTTTAAGCTCAGGCAAAACACGTAGACTGGTATACCAAATACAATGATTCCTTTCCTTAATTATCTCCATTTTACTGGCCAAGTAGAGAATTCCCATCGTATTTATTTTGGGATACACACACAATAGGATCTTGGTTCCCTGCTAGCTGGAATATGACTATTCCAGTCTGCTTCATTCACTTTTCCCAGCTGAATCAGGGCATTGATCCCTTAGTTTAGTAAGTGGAGACTTGCAGGGTTTTTGGTATTTTGCCCCTCCTGCAACATGAATATATTTAGCTGCTGATGGACGATGGCTTCTCTGTGTAGGTGGCCACAGCCTGTGGTGGTTTTAAGCTGACCGACCAAATGTCTGAGGTTAGACGTGTGGCACAGAGTCATAGAATGTGTTGGGCGGGAAGGGACCTTTAAAGGCCACCTAGTCCAGCCCCTGCAGAGAGCAGGGACAGCTTCCACTGGATCAGGTTGCCCAGAGCCCCGTCCAGCCTGACCTTGGATGTCTCCAGGGATGGGGCCTCCAGCACCTCTGGGCAACCTGGGCCAGGGTCTCACCACCCTCACAGCGAAGAACTTCTTCCTGGTGTCTGATTTAAATCTCCCCTGCTCTAGGTTAACACCATTGCCCCTTGCCCTGTCACTACACACCCCTGTGAGCAGCCCCTCCCCAGCCCTCCTGCAGCCCCTTCAGGCACTGGAAAGCTGCTGTAAGGTCTCCAACGAGCCCACGTGCCTCTTGTATTGAGGGCTCCACAGCAGGACACAGTGCTCGAGGTGGGGTCCCACAAGAACGGAGCAAAGGGGCAGAATCACCTCTCTTGATCTGCTGACCACATCAACAGGTGTCTTTTTTTCAGGCACATATTCTTGGAATTTGTCCCCTGCGCGGCACATTGTACCGTGGAGGGGCCACGTGTTTAAATAACCTCTTCAAGCAGGTGGTTTTGTGCTTTGCTGTGAGGCCTGAAGGCAATTGCCTGAAATCAAACTTGTGATGGCAAAAGCTTTGGTGCAAGGGAATGTGTAGTTATCACCCAGAAGTGACAAATTGGGGGTCCTTTTGCATATCTAACAGATACTTGAGACTTTACCTCTGACTTCAGTGGGGCCAGAATGTCACCTGAATGTTTCTGGAGAAGAGAAAAGCTGATGCCAAAGCTAGTAACGCTATATTGCTGTATGCCAGCTGGGGAGAGGAGTGCAATTACTATTTGCAGTGATCAAAGGCATACCACGGCCGTGACTGCGGTGCTAACTGGCTTAGGTGCAAAGAAATTATCTGATCGCAGCTGCCCAGCACGTGGCACGAGCTGCACACCCCGCCGGAACACCGCGCTCCACGCCGCGAGGACGTGGGGTCGTTGTGTCCCTCCTCCTGACCTCGCACCAGTGACTTGTTTGCAGACCCACCCACGGCTGCGGCGATGCCAGCACACGCTTTCTTGGATAGTTAAACACAGATGAATTCAAGTTTTATCTTTTGCTAAAACGTGTTATGATCACTGACGGGAAGTCCCAAGGTTCTGGGAAGAGAAGAGGGTGCAGGGGGTATCCAGCTTTTACGCTGTGACTGTTCCCCTGAAAGCACAAGAAGAGCGCCTGGCGGTGCCACACGGCTCGTCACCGTCACCTTCTGGGGGCAGTTGTTGGTTTCCAGGTGGACACTGGCTAACTGGACAGCGCGATTTAACCTACACAGGAAAAAGGGGACGAGGGGGGAAGAATGTCCCTCAAAACCTTGATGTGCCAGGGGACACAAGCAAAGGGTTATTTCTTGTGTATCACCACGGTTTAGAAATAGATTTATTTGTAATCCCAAGAGTTGCCGTTCTAAGTACTCAATACTAACAGCGTGACCGTAAATCTTTTACGGACAGTTGGAAATCTTTCCGCTGTTTTCAATTTACTTTGGGTCGTATTGTCTGGGATGCATCTCGTGCTGTAGAATTCCTAATTTCCCCCTGGAAATACAGTCAGTGTCCCCGCTGTGTTATATATATTACGATGCCATTTCCAGCAGACTTTAAAAACCTGAAATGATAAAAGCTTGCTTCATGGCAACTTTTTTCTGAGGTATTTCAACTTAGTCATAGAGCGGCTGATGTTACAGTAAATCTGCGTGTTGATATTTGATATAGGCAAATTGTTGTACTCCTGACATAGGAATTCCATCAAGTGTATATAAGGGAATTCCATCAAGGGAAAATAAGGAAATAATTACTGCTGCAGAATTCTAAAGGGAAGGAAATAATTGGCAATAGTGGGTCTCCTTAAAAAGTATGGAAATTTGCAGTGCCTCAATACATTTTAAAGAAAGAAAAATGTCCTTTTAACTATGAAGCTGGTAAATTCTACCATTTTGATTCCGCAGCAGTAATCTCTGCAAAAGACATTACTTAAAAGCTGCTACTTCTCACTGTCTGAAGCTGAATACACTATTCTAACAAATCTGAATAAAATTGCAGCACTCCGAATAAATCCACGCTGCCTCTGCGCCTGCTGTCTTAGCTTGAGGCGGAAGCAGATGACTGTGATCTCGGAGATTGTCAAACTAGCACCGTAAGCCAAAGCTACATTCACCTCAAAAAAACATGAAATTTGTTCCAGCTTGGTAGCAGGCCGATCCATTATTTCGGGGCTTTGGTGCCAGTGTGCAGTTTTCAAAAGGCCGTCTGAAACCTCGCAGGCATTTTTGACATTTTCCCGTTAGCAGGGTTGCTATCTGGGGGCTCGAGATGCTTTGTTTGTGTTCAGATTTAAACTTTTAACACCTTAGATCTGTCACAAGTTCACTGGAAGATGCTATTTTGATTTTCCTCATTAGCAGCTCTGAAAAAAGGAAAAAAAAATATTAGCACATATCTCATTTAATATTAATTGGAGCTTATTTTTTTCCTGTAGCAGTTTGCTGATTATGAGATTTCAGTGCTGCTGACTGAGGCAGCTTTGCAAATAGTCCCTATAAATAGAAAACAAGAAACTGTTTCTGTGAAATGGCCAGCTACAGAGAAGACTCGTTGATCAGGGAAACAGGTATAAACCAACAACCCTGCCTAGCACCCGTCGTGTAAACGCAGGCTGACAATGCTGCCTGAGCAGTCAGGCAGAACAGTTTGGTCTACGCAAGTGTTCTGCGGGGAGAAAATGTAGTCAAGGGTTTAAAATACAGCAGTAAGGATCAAAATGTGTGTGTGGTTTCTCCAGCTCTCCTGCTGGCTGGCTGCAGGCGGGTCACCTGCCCTCCCTGTCACTGCGGAAGGGCTGCCTTCCTCCTGAAAAGTGGAGAAGCATCATTTCTTGGATGGAGCCATGTCTCCAAAAATTCCATCAGGGCGCGTGAAAGGCGCAGGGGGCCGGCGTGCGAATCGCACAGGTTTGTGAGGCAGCGCGGATCGTCCCTGGTGAAGCGCCGCGGGTCCCTTTGGGCTGCCGTTCCCTGTCTGTGTTCCCTGTCTTCCACGTATCCTGCAGTGAGCGCATCGACTATTTGCAGAGGAACAAACCCCAAACTAGTAATGAAGGAGGAAGGAGAGCAAGACCTCTTGTTACCTTGTCTCTCAGCCATGTGCCGTGTAACAGCTGCCTGTGCCCAGGCCTGCTTTTGTGTCCATGGCATAAAGTCACGCCCAGCTCGCCTTCGACCCTGCTTTGACCTTGTTCCTGCTGTCGCAGAAATACAGAACAGGGACGGTGGCAGCTTTCATCTCTGGGGATTTCAAAGCATTTAGAAAAGCTGCATCCTCTGAGCAGAGATACGGCACTGCTGTGAGGAACATGTAGAAATTCCCTCCCGGTCAGAAAGAGGGGGATCCCCTCAAGAGGGGCTCTGGGTCAGCTCTCAGCCACCAGCAGCCCCTCGCCCACACGCCGAGCAGCGAGCCGGGGGTCTGGAGCTGCTCGGGGACCGGGGACAACCCTTGGGGACCCACCATGAGGTGCTGGAGGAGCCAAGGCCTCAGGGAGCACAACCAGGGCCAATCCTGTCACCGGGTGCCCCCTGCCTGGTGGCAGCACTGGGTGCTCAGAACAGTCCGAGCCCTGCTCTGCTCCCGCCCGGCCGGGATGTTCCTGCGCCGGCCCGTAGCCACAGGGTGGCTGCGTTTGAGCCTAAAACGCCTGAGAGGGTAAGATGCAGAGATTCGCTTTTGATCCGTGTAAGTGGCAGCAGTGACGGAAGGTGGCCGCGCGGTGTGGAGCGATGTACGTGGTGGGGAATGGCCACACCTGGTTTATAAAAACAAACACTTCCTTCGCGATAACTGTACCTTTAAAAGGAGAATTACTGATAAAACACAGTGTCAGGTGTACTGAGGGAGAGTGGGCTGTCCAGTGAAAGCACTGACATAACTAAAGGTCCTTTCAAAGCTCAAGCATTTCAGGGAACAGAAGAAAAAAGCAGGCTTGCCTGTAAAAAATGGTGGATTTTTATAGCATTCTTCCAGATATCTCAAAGTGAAGAGTTTACATCAGAAAGCTGACTCTGTGGGCAATCAGCAAACAGCATGTGCAAAACCGTAGCTTCTGTAGGAATTCAAAAATCACTTTAATTCTAAAAATCCGAGGTTTTCTCTTTAGTGGCTGCTGGGCCGAGGCACGGGAGCTGAGGCGGTGCTGTGAGCATGTCTGCATGAACGCTTTTCTGTCTGGTGCGAGTGTCCCCCACCCTGAGGTGAGCTGTGGAGGACGAGGCTCTGAGCTTCCTCAGCAGCTGAAGCCGCTGAAGCACTGATACGAAGGGGGCAGGGTTGCCATGGCAGAATGTAGTCGTTGAAAACTTCAGGGAGAGTCTGGTGGCATCCCTCAGGGATCCGTAACTACCTCTCAGGCCAACCACCGTCAAGGACAAGGGCTCCCATCAGGGCAATGCCCTCTTTATATATAGTGCTGACTAAATTTAGTGTTAAATCTGCTGCGAAAATTTACAGCTTGTGATATTTACCTGACAGGTGTCCAGACCCTCTTCTCCAAATATACAGTTCCTTAAATTAGACGCAAAAATATGTGATGAGGCAGCAGCCTAAATTACACATTTACAGCACTGAAGCAGGTAAGTACATATTTATGCAGCCAATCCTGAGTTTTTATTTTTAAAAAGTGGGCTGGCTTGTTCAATGCATTCTTTTAAAATCCTGACAGAGTATTTAAACAATCCTAGCTCGGGGAGCTCTCTGGGCCAGGGTGAAGCCGTGGTTTTAGCTGGAGCCATAGTTCTAGCCAGAACTGTAGTTTTGGCTGGAATGTAGGAGACTTAATATGCCTGAGCAAGCAGAATCGCTGGAAGAAGAGAGGTGTGAGACAAAGCTTATCCCCGAGGGCAGGATGCTCATATCTTCAAAGACGGAATGCCCCAGGACTCCCAAACACCAGTAAGATCTGCAGAACCAGCCTAGGCCAGCCTTGAGGTCTCTTAACAAAGACAAGGAGTGAATTGAATAGAGCCCATCAAAAGGACACCCCGATGAAGACTATCATGATGAAGTAAAACAACCACCAGAGGCCCCTGATGACCACCGGAAGACCGTGTTGCACACGCAGGAGTGGATGGCAACATGTTAATGAGTTCTGGGAAACTGCACGACTGTCTCTCCCTAAACTGTCTATAAGCTGTACGTTTAGCCCTTCGTGGCACACACACGAGGTGGAGCTGTCCCTGGTGTGCCCAGCGGTGCAATAAAGAATACCTGCTTAAGAGACAGCAAGGCCATTAAGTTCTGATTTCAGCCTTTTCACAGCATCAGTTTTGGCACCCTGGGTGGGACCCTCTCTGCTCCGCTGCAGGACCCACTGAGAACAGGATCCCCAGGGCACCCCCGGATTTCCCGGAGGGACTCCTCGCCTCACTCGGATGTCTGCAGGAGCAGACAAGGACCATCTAAAGGAATAAAGTATTATTTCAAATTCTTCTGGGTTTCTGGTGTGTTGGGTACAGGCTCAGGTTGAGCTACGTCCTTCTGCAATAACATTCTCTGTGTGAACAGTGCACTCTCTTCTGTTCTGTGGCCGGGCATCCACAGGTCCCTGTAAGTCGTAGGAGACGTCGTATGCAAGGCACCATATACCAGGCTATAGTGCCTGAGGGCATACATCTGTCTGGGTACAAAGCTTGTGTAACTGTTTGTGCTGCTGTTGGTGCACGCTCACTGTGAGCGAGTGGTGTACTCTGGTACTTTGGCCCGGGCACGTAGTTCTGCAATAGTGTACCCTGCGGCAGTGTTCATTCGTTGGTGTTGGACCTGGATGTGTGGATAATGAGCCGTTTATGTGAAAGTGATTTGAACCTGGTGTTTGTGCGAGTGGACTGAGTGACCGAGACGCAGCACAGCTGCGAAGCGAGTGTGGAGTCCTGATCCATGGTTCCGTTATCCCGCGAGGGGTGCAGCCACAGGTGGATGAAGCGTGTGTATCAAGCCCTGGAGAATTATTGGTGGCGTTCTGTGCTTCACCTCAACAACTCACGTCAACCCATATTTGTTTTTGAATGTATAAGATGTGGTGAGAAGTTGTGGATACAATTCGGATGGGATTTTTGTTGCAGGAAGTGTAAAGAGTGGTCAGACTGGGAAAGAGTTGAGAGAGCAGGGTATTAGACACACGTATGTTGTGGAACAGCGGGAGGGCAATTTAGGAATCAGTAAGATCTCAGATGGGAAGGAGGGGACTTCTGCCAGTGATCCCTCCCCTCGTCCTCGCTGCCAGAGCTGTAAACCTGGGGTTTGGACCATATATTTAAGGGGGGGAGCACAGAAAATTGTACTAGCAGAATCCAACCGAGAGCTTGCCCGTCATCGTTGTTTTAGAGCTATAAGTAAGACAGAGGTAGATTTGTACCAGCTGGAATAATATATTTGTGAAAGGAATCCCCGTGGTAATCAGGAATGTGGGGGCAGCAGAGCAGAGGAATAGTTAGAAAGAGCCCTCTGAGGTGTATCCTGGCACATTGGGAAGACAAAGGGGGACCACCAGGTGGGAATGTGAACAAAAAGGCATTAATCAAGTATTGTAATCAGTGGTGGCCCTTGTACGATGTAGAGGGTGGTGAAAAATGGCCCTTTAATGGATCTTTGAATTATGATACAATCTTGCAATTAATGTTGTTTTGCCATTGGGAAGGAAAATGGGATAAAGTGACATATGTGAATCTTTTCTTTACACTTAGAAATTACTATAAATCCGGGGAGGACCGGACGGGTGACCTGTTTGAGTAAAGGTGCCGTTCTCAGTGTCAGAATTCAAAGCCTGGAAAGAGGTGGTGGGGGTGTACAGGGAAGACTCTGAACAGGTAGCGAAAGTCCTGGAAACCTTAATTTAACATTATGATGCCGACTGGAGAGATTTGCGGGTGATCTTAAGTCAACTAGTGTCTTACAAGGAGAGCAGAGCTGTTCTGGCTAAAGCTGAAGAGCAGGCGGACAGGGCGTCTGTGCGGGACGCACAGGCAGGGGGGTGAGAGGACCATTTTCTGGATAACAATCCTAACGGGAATCTTACCAGTCGTTCTCACAGACAATTATTAACCGAATATCAAAGGCTGATTTTGCATGGTATTCGGAATGCAATTCCAAAAATAAAGAATTGATCCAACTTGTAACAGCAAGAAAATACACTGATTTGAGTCTGAAAAATGAAGCAGACACTGTCCCGCTAGTCTGCATTCTTGTGAGGCGGCTTAATTCAGACGTGATAAAGATGCTACAGAAGATAGAGGGGGGAAATGACAAGTTGTTAAATGAATTACTGAAGCATGCTTGGAAAGTGTATAGCAACAGAGGGAAAGTGAAGCAGGAAAAGCAGGGAAAAAAACTCCACGAAACAAAACAGAAGACCAAAAAACCTCAGAGATAACAAGCCCCTGGCAGTGGCTCTAGCTCAGGAAAATAACAGGGCCCAAGGACAGAGGCAGGCAAGATCCTGGTGGGATGCCAAGGGCCGGAATGCCGTTAGAAAAAGATCAGTGTGCCTTTTGTAAGGAGAAGGGGCACTGGAAAACAGAATGCTGCAATCAAAGCAGCAGGGATCTGATGGAATGCTGGGGCAGCCAGCTGATGGGATGATGGTGGGTTCAGACTTAGGGAAACCTCCCAACAGAGCCCCTGGTTATAAATAAGATTGGGGAGAAAAAAAAATCTAGTAGGTATAGGAGCTACTTATTTAGTATTAAACACATGTAAAGGTAATTTTAGTAAGCAGACTGAGTCAGTTATTGGTGCCACAGGGCAAAGATAAAGTCAGCCCTTTCTTTTAGCCTTTGAAGTTTTAGAACTGGCAAAGGGTGTTACCCCGTCAATTCCTACGTGTACCAGACCGCCCCGTGTCGCTATTGAGCAAACTGAGTGCACAAATTACTTTTGAAAAAGGAAAGTTCAAGTTCATATTCTTGAAAATAAAGGTCTGGATGCCCAAGCTCTGATGTTACAGACAGAAGCAGAAGATACCAGAGGAAGTTGAAAGCGCCGTAATGCGTCTAGTTTGGGCCTCGGGAACACAAGGACGATCTCGAGCAGCTGAACCGGGAACCACCCAACCGAAGCCAGATGCCAGACCGGTAAGACGAAAGCAGTAGCCAGTTAAATTAGAGGATACTTTTCAACACAACGAGATAATGTCAGCAAAGGGGGGACAGCGTGTCCTTGAGCAGTGGCGGCGGCAGCGCTATTGATCCAGGAGGCACGGAAGTTAACACTTGGATAAAAACCGACTGTATTTGTACCCCATGCAGTTACAGCTGTCCTAGAGCAAAAGGGAGGACACTGACTGTCACCGAGCAGGATGCTGAAATCCCAAGCTGTTCTTCTGAAGCAGGACGGCACGGAATTGAGAGTGACTGCGATCCTGAATCCAGCGACTTCCCCAACTGCCGACCCTGAGCTAACGCAGGTTGCTTGCAGACAATGGAGCAGGTACGCTCCAGCAAAGCTGTCCTGGAATGTGCTCGTGGAAGATGCGGACTGGGACTTGTTTGTGGATGGCAGCAGCTTTAGGCGTGATGGAATACGAAAAGCAGGACGTGCAGTGGTCACTGTAAAAGGACTAATCAAGGCTAAAGCTCTACCACCTAACACATTGGACCAGAAAACAGAACTTATGGCTTTTCTAAGAGCTGTCACAAGACAAAATTGCTGCTATTGGCAAATAGACTTTTCCAAACTACTGAAGAAAAAGGGTATCAGTACTTTTTGGTAACGATAGATACTTTTTCAGGCTGGCCAGAGGCTTTTTCTTGTCGCACCAATAAAGTAAGAGAGGTATCAAAGGTATTACTTAAAGAAATAATCTTAACACCAGAAATTGAGCACAATGGGGAACGCTAGGGAAAGGGAATGTACTGAGAGACCACTGGCAGACTGATTTTTCTGAACTTCCAAGAAAAAGGGGGTACAGATACTTGTGGTTTTGACAGATACTTTTTCTGGATGGCCAGAGGCATTTCCTTGTAGAACCAACAGGGCGAGGGAAGTGGCTAAGGTATTGCTAAATGAGATAATACCGCCATTCAGTGCCTACAGTTATTTCATCAGATAGGGGCACTCACTTCCACAAACAAATAGGACAAGTTAGTAGAATACTGGGGTTTGATTGGCAGCTATGTACTCCCTATAGACCACAAGCTAGTGGGCAGGTGGAAGAGAATCATGTGATAAAGCAACAGATAGCTGAAATATGTCAAGACGCGAATTTGTATTGGTATCAGACATTGCCCACAGCATTATTAAGAATACAAGTGAAGCCCAGAGCCAAGGCAAGCTTGAGCCCTTTTGAGATATTATATGGGAGAGCATATCAGACCAAGTTCAAGGGGGAAGATTTGGGTCAGATGGGGAACTGTTATTTGCAGAACTATGTAATATCTTTAGGAAAACAACTAAAGGTGATAAATAAGACTGCTCTGGGAACCAGGGCTAGGGGACTGGATCACAAAATCCACCCATTTAGCTGTGGAGATTGGGTTTATGTTAAGAATCTTTCAGGTAACCCACTGGAAGAGAAGTGGAATGGACTGTACCAGGTGCTATTGACCACCTTCACTGCAGTCAAGATAAGAGAGCAACTCGCCCGAATCCATGACACTCAAGTGAAGAAGCTGCAGATAAGCAGTGCATCTGTGGGACCTTTAAAGTTGACATTACAGAGACAACAGGATGAGCACATTCCATGTGTTGTTCATGATTACTGTTGTGAGTATTGTCACTGCTTGACAAGAGAATGTTCACTACCAGATAATCCAAATGTTAGTAAATGCTACAAATGCAAAGGATTGCTGCGTATGTGTAGCTTTACCAGGCACAGGGTTTCAAGTACGCTTATATGGAATTCCTGCAAGTTTAGGTGATTGGAATTGGCCTTTTAATAGCTCTTCTGGGCAGGGTTGTCAACAAATTGGGAACTATAGCAAGGGACCTCGATTTGAATTACAAAGTATAGGGAATTCCACCTTTATTAGCCATAATGATTCAAATGCTCCAAAGGTAGGAAACTTTAAACTACACCCCCTTAAATTGGACTGTATGTGCGGATGACCATGGCAAGGCCGAGGTGGTAAGCAAATATTCCTTTATGAGATACCCGCCGGTGCGGCGTGGGTGCCCCTTCAGGTGATGACAGGTCTTAGGCAGAACTATCTGGGAGGATGCCTACCAAAGGGCCGATGGTGGGTGCGTGGGGATGGATGAGCTCGGAAAGAGTTGCCTGCATTATGGAATAGGGTACTACAATTGGATGTCTAGTGCCTCAGGATGGGACGTACAACCAATCCAAAGTTCCACCAGGTATTTTGAGGACCCTTTGGAAAAGTATTAGAAGACATGAGAATCCCCTGGTAAGGTATGGAACGGGATATCATAGCTTTGCACGGTGGCTAATCCCCTCTTTAGGAGTGTCTCAGTTAGAGAGGGCAATTGTAAATATTTCAGTGACCTTAGAGGAAATAGTCAATTCGACTGCAGATTCTGTGAGTGGACTCCAGGTAGAGATAAATTCATTATCAAAAGTGGTTTTACAGAACAGAGTGGCACTGGATTTATTAAGCATGAAGGAAATGTGCAGCAATCAATCAAAGCTGCTGTACGTATGTAGATCAAAGCGAGAGAATTGAAGATGACTTAGAGACCATACAGTAAAGGACCAAAAGCCTATATGAGCCCCCAGCATGGGTTTGAGACCCTGCCTGAAGATGAGGACCAAGGGCAGGGCCAGGATTTGAGGGTGGGGGGGGCAGGTCCAGGGGGTGCATGGTTCACCCACCCCCAATTGTCCTCACAGGTGCTGAGGCCATGGCATCTGCTGCCATCAGCAGCAGCTCCGTCACTGGTGTCCTCTTCGTCCTTATACTCTTGGTTGCTGTCCTCTACGGTCTCCAGAGGTAAGGAGATGAAAAAAAAAACCAACACAACCTCCTCTCAAACCCCAAAAGAGCAGTTTTCCGCCACCAAATATGGGCAAGGGGTGATTTTTTTTTGGAGAAAACCCTGCTTTTCCACAGGAGGAGGAGATCGGGGCCACACTGGTCTGCCGAGGACATCTACTTCTCCAAGTGAGGTGAGCAATGGGGTGGTGGGGTCAACAGGGGTGGGTGGGGGTGACATGGATGCTGACACGTCCACCACCCCTCTCCCGGCACCCCACAGACCCTCTGAAGCCCCTCAAGACCTACGCTGACCCACACACCTATGAAGACCCCAGCCAAGCCATGCTCAAATTTACCACAGAGATCCCTCTGTCCTCCATCACCCACCAGAAGGTCATCGGCACCAGTACATCTTCAAGTGGCTTTGTCACCCTCAAGATACGCCCAAAATTGGGCCAGAGTGGGTGGGTTAAGCATGTTCCCCCTCTTCCTCTGAGCAGGTGAATTTGGAGAGGTCTACAAAGGCTCCCTGAAGCATGGCAAGAAGGAGGTGCCGGTGGCCATCAAGACCTTGAAGGTGGGCTACACAGAGAAGCAACAGGTGGACTTCTTGAGTGAAGCTGCCATCATGGGCCAGTTCTGTCAACCAGAACATCATTCGCCTGGAAGGGGTCATCTCCAAGTGTGAGTCCCATCTCCCCTCATCCCCCCAAAAACCCCAATTGCCCTGCAAAACATTCCCCCAAAAAACCTATATAAAAATAGGGTGTTTTGAGCAACAATGGGTGGGTGAGTATGGGCGGGGGGGGGGGTTGACTTATTTTGAGTCTTCTTTTTTTTTTTGTACAGGCAAACCCTGCATGATTATCATGGATTACCTGGAGAACGGCACGTTGGATAAATTCCTGTGGGTAGGTGAAGCCTGGTGACAATGTCACATCCCTAAGCAAGGGTTCTTGGGTGGTGGACCCACCAAAACCCATCACGGGAGGTGGGATTCGAGGCCAGATTTTCCCGTTTTTCCCTAGGAAAAAAAAAGGGGAAATTTGGTGTCATCCAGCTGGTGGGGTTGTTGAGGGGCATTGCCACCAGCCTGAAGTACTTGGCCAACATGAATTATGTCCATTGGACATTGGACCAAGTATGAATTCTTTTTAAAAGCTAGTAAATTCATTTTTTTTCTCCTGAAGTGTTACAGCCCCATATGGCAGCAAGAATATCATCATAGGTGTACGGCAAATGAAATTCTCTTAGACTTACAGGGGAAAAGAGAGTATCAACTGAATGGTTTAAAGATGGTGCCTTCTAAGAGTTGAACGGTTCAGCTCAGTTCCACAAAGAGGGTGAAAATTTAAGAGGAAAAATGTCAATTTGAAGTTTTCATCACCAATATGAAAAATATATGTTTAAATATACAAGAGGCTTTGCTAGATCTGTGTGCCTTGTGTAACTGCACCAAAGAAAGCTTTTCTGTATTCTCACGGGAGCGGGGAGAGTCTGAATCCCAGTCCCAGGAGCCAGACGTGCTTAAAGGTGCTGTTCGAAGAGATCAGTGCAGTGGGATGTGCAGATGTGGAGAACAGGACTTGGCAGCTGCTGTGTCCCCGTTAGGGAGTGCTCAGATCCAGACCAGTGAAGCTGGCTTACCAGCTAGCTGACTCCCGTAACTCTTCTTAGGCACCTTCCAAGGAATATTTACAACTTTCCGAAAGACACCTCCTGGCCCCACAAACGACCTCTTGTCAGCAGCCTGCTTCTTTTCTCCCGAAAACCCGCCAGTTACTCTCCGTGCCCATCCCCACTTCACAGCTGGCGTCCACAGTCCCCAGTCACTGCAGAACTTGCCAGCCAGAATCAGTGTTCCCCGTCCGAGTCCCAACCCTGACGGAGATTCTCAGTCCAGAGAATCTCTTCTTGTTTGTGCAGCTCATCTAGGCTGACATCAGTCTCCTCCAAGGCAAGAAATATGCTGGCTTTGAGAGATTTGCATCAATTCTAACTACCACCTTGGCTCTTTAATGTCACACAAGTTCTAATATGAGGCTGACTTCATGCAATCAAAACTGTCTAGACCGTTTTCACAACAGAGACTTGTACCAAAACATCAATTTGCTCCACGAAGAATCAAAGAGACCGGTGCGCTCTTGCTTTCCGGTGACAAGTGACCACAAGGCCCTGAGACTAAAAAAAAAAAAAAAAAAAAGTTTCTTGAAAAAACCTTGGATAAATTTGACACATTGGCAAATTGTAATGATTTCCAGGAGTCCCAAAGTGTTTGTTGTTCATTAGTGGATTGTGCCTCATGACATCAGGATGTACCAGAGTCAACATTACCTGTGCACTTGTCTGACAGAAATGACTTAAGTTCCAAACTGAATTCAAATTTCAGAGGTCTCCAAGTTCAAGAGTTTTTATTATCAGGTCTATATTTCAAATTGATCTTTTTTCTTTATAAGGTTGTGGTATTTCTATTATTAATATCCCCTGTTCCTGAAAAGTGTACATCTTCATAGTGTAACCTAGCACCGCCGTTGTACATTTTCATTAGTTGGCTGCATTTTCTATTGATTAGTAGATGGATTTCTGACTTATTGCAAATTTAATCGTCTCTCTGCCGAGATTTTGGTGAATAAGCATTTCCCTTAGTGACATCAAGATCAGTCAGAAATAAAACTTTTATTTCCTGCAGCTATTCCAGATTCTGAGCAGCATAAATAAGAGCTGCCCTTAGGGAGGCGGAGGCTTCTTCTCTTGGAAGGAGGTAGTATTTGGACTAAGATGATCCCAAAAAGCTCCCATCATGGGCTTGAGCTCTTTGGGGTGTTGCCTGATGGTGTATATCCTGCTGTGGGTATTGGTTGTCCTTGGAGGGCAGGTATCAGCAAGCACTGAGATCATAAATAAAGCTCTTACAGGTGCCCTGAATCCCCCTTTTCAGTAGATCAATACAAATTTGGGGTCAGAGCATCCACTCTCAGGCTTTCATTACTAAGTAAAAGCTTGGGTTCAAGTCAGCTCAGTTACCTGCGTACCTGGGTAGCGACATAAAGTAAAACCCCAATAAGACAGGCAGGTTTAGCTTATAGCTTGCCTCGGGCAGCTCGATCGGGAGACCTGAGCCGGTACCTGTGTGCAGTGAGGCGTCGTGCAAACGCTTCCGTGCTGCTTGAGGGCAGAGCAGGTCGCGTGGCCCCGTGCTAATGCGATGGGGAAGTCAGCGCTTGTCTCTATCGGACTGCAGTGACTCTTTCCTGGACGATTAATAAACTCTTGGAAGAAACACTCGTGTACAGTTGTGAAAATGTATCATGGTCTGGGAGCATCGTTGGTAGCAAGTGACATTCACAGAGGTATTATTAAAGGGCTCCAACTCAATTTTCCACTGCAGATTGGTCAATGGGATTTTTGTATAGTCTGCTAGGGTGAGGTTTGACACACACCTATTAATCACATGTAAGTTTAAAGGGGTTCCACAGAAAGGGAAACCGTCTCTGTGCATTTTCAGGCAATTGTGCACAAATCCAACAACTGCACAGGTTGAACGCGTTGCTCACATTTTGTAATTTTCTGCAGTGATCAATTCCCAGGCAGGTAAGTCTGCACCGGGGAAGGGACCCACTGAGAGAAGAACCGAAAAAAGCTCTTTTTTGGAGTTCTTTTGAGCCAGGAAAAGCCTTTGCTGGTGCTGAGGACTGTCCCTCTGGTGGGGGGGGGGTTGCTGGAAGGGCCAGGGCGGAGCCAGCACACCCACTGCTAACTTCAACAGGCCACAGGTGTAAGAAGCCACAGGGAGGGCAACAACTAATTGCTGCCCACTGAGTCACCAGCCAGCGCTTGTCTGTGCCCTGGTGGGTGCTGCACCTCCTAGAGCAGGGTGCTGAGCCTCTGCCACCGCACAAGGTAAGCGCAATCCCTCTGAGTGGCCAGAGGCTGAGTGGGCTTGTCCCAGCTGACCCTCAAGTCTCAAGGTGTCTGTTGCTTGTGGAGATCCAGCCATGGTTGCTACCCAGCAAAGGGCTGTTGCTAGAAGAACTGTGGGCACCCAGCCAGAGGCCCCCCGCAAACATGCGGGTGTTCAGGGCTCGGGCTGCAGAGAGTGCCCGAGCCTGGCACTGGCCACGGAGGGGAGCGGAGACCACACCTGTGTCTGATGTGAGCAGGTGAAGGATCTGAAGGATGGAGTAGAAAGGCTGAGGAGTGTCAGGGAGTGTGAGAGAGAGGTTGGTGGAGCCACTTCCTGAGTCACAGGCAGCAAGCTCCACAAGAAGCAGAAAGTCCCCTCCCCTCTGGCCATCAGGAAAAAGGGGGGGACCTAAAGGATGGGGAGGAGTGGAAGCAGGTGCCTGCCAGAAGAGGGAGGAAAATCCCTGCCCAGCCTCCCTCACCTGCCCAGCTGCCCTTGAGTAAAGGGTATGGGGCTCTAGAACGTGAGAGCCAGGCCAAGGAAGAGACAGGTGGAGGTTCATGCATGGGGCTGCCTAGGGTGAGTCAGTCAGGCACGTGCATTAGGACTTCTCCTTCGTAGAAGAAAAGGAGGATAATTGTTATTGGAGACCCCCTTCTGAGGGGAACAGAGGGCCCTATCTGCCACCCACACGGAGTCTGCTGCCTCCCTGGGGCCTGGGTTGAGGATGTTACTAAGAAGCTTCCAGGTCTGGTAAAACCCTCTGACTATTACCGGCTTCTGGTTATGCAGATCAGTAATGATGAGATAATAGAGAGACTACCAGAAGCAATTAAAAGGGACTTTAGGGCACTGGGATGGATGCTTGCAGGATCAGGTGCACAAGTTGTGTTTACCTCCATCCCTTCAATTGTGAGGAAAAGTAGTGGAGGGTTCAACAAAGTGCAGCAGATTAATACTTGGCTAAAAGGGTGGTGCCAACGGTCTAGCTTTGGGTTTTTTTAACCATGGGGAGATCTACAGGGCACCTGGTCTACTAAAACCAGATGGGGTTCAAATGGCGCAAAGGGGGAAAAAGGATCCTGGGTCATGAGCTGGCGGGACTCATAGAGTGTTCTTGAAACTAGGTGTGAAGGGGGAAGGGTTTGTAGCTGGATCAAATGCAGATGACCCTGGCATAGGCATAGTAACACCAGCAGCAGAAACACTACCACAGATGAAGTGCACCTGTACTTCATCAGGGGCTCCAGGTACTTTATCAGGGGCCCAACTCAAATGCCCGCAGCTTGGGCAATAACAAGAGGAGCTGGAGATGCTCGTGAGTCTGCAGCGCTATGACCTGATCAGCATCACAGAGACAGGGTGGAACGACTCCTGCGATTGGTGTGTTGGCCTAGAAGGGTATAAACTGTTCAGGAAGGACAGGCAGGGGAAATGAGGAGGGGGTGTTGCCCTCTATGTCAAGGAGCAGCTAGAATGCACGGATTTCCACCTGGCAAGCGATGACGAAAGAACTGAGTGCCTGTGGGCCAGGGTGAAAGGAAGGGTAGGAGACTTTACAGTGGGGGTGTGCTACAGACCACCCAATCGGGAGGACCAAGTGGACGAGGCTCTTCATAAGCAGGTCGGAGTTGGTGCTCGTTCGCAAGCCCTGGTCCTCATGGGGGATTGTAACCACCCCGACATCAGTTGGAAAAACAACCTGGCAGGGAACAAGCAATCCAGGAGATTCCTGGAGTGCATTGGTGATAACTTCCTTCTCCAAGTGACAGAGGAACCAGCGAGGAGAGGTGCCATGCTAGACCTTGTTCTCATCAATAGGGAAGGGCTGGTGGGTAATGTTAAACTCGTGCGTAGCCTCGGCTGCAGTGATTATGAGATGGTGGAGTTTGAGATCCTAAGGGCAGCTGAGAGGGGAAAGCTCAGCAAGCTTGATCCCCTTGATTTCAAGAGAGCTGACTTTCACCTCTTCAGGAACCTCCTTGGCAGTGTGCCATGGGATAAAGCCCTGGAGGGACTGGGAGCCCAAGAAAGCTGGTTGACTTTCAAGGATCATCTCCTCCAAGCTCAAAGGCACTGCATCCGTAAAAGGAAGAAATCAGGCAAAAACACCAGGATAAACAGAGAACTCCTGGCGAAAATCAAATACAAAAGGGGAACACACAAAGCATGGAAGCAGGGACTGGTAACCTGGGATGATTACAAGGAAGTTGCTCATGCAACCAGAGACCAGGTTAGAAAAGCTAAGGCCCTGACAGAGTCAAATCTGGCCAGAGCTATTAGAAATAGCAGAAAAGGATTTTACAGGTACGTAAGAGAAAAAAGAAAAATGAGAGAGAATGTGGGGCTTCTCTGGAAGGATACAGGTGACATAGTCACCAAGGACGTGGAGAAGGCTGAAGTATTCAACAGCTTTTTTGCCTCAGTCTTCACTGGTAACCACTCGAACCACACCCCCCCAAATCACAGGGGTTGTTGGCTGGGTCTGGGACAGTGAAGAACCAACCAGGGTAAGAAAAGATCAGGTCTGGGAACACCTGGAGAACCTGAAGGTGCACAAGTCCGGGGGACCTGGTGAGATACATCCACGGGTCCTGAAGGAACTGGCAGCTGAAGTTGCTGCCAGTTGCTGAGAGAGTGGAGAAAGCAACTTGCATCTGAGCTTGAACTGTTACGAGAAGACCTGAAGACTGAGAAGAAGGTATTGGGCAGCCAGGTACATATAGCTCCTGCACTGGGACTCCCTGCAGTTTCTTTCTATGACCCCATAAAACATCCCCAGTTGCCCTGAGTGTGTTGCTTGACTTGTCCTGATGCATTTCTTTAGCCCTGCCTGTTTCGAAGCTTCTTTGGTAGCTGGGTTTAAATCCCTCTGCTTTAGTGGAACTGTCTCTGACTCTGTAATTTATTTCAGGGATTCTCATAACAGAACAATATTCAGAGTTGGTAGCCAAGGGCGCCCCTTCTAGAGGGCAGAGTGGAAGTTTCCACGTGTATTTATTGCAGAGTTATTTGTGACCATAAAGCTCATGAACACGAGCCTTCAGTTCTCTGTGTCATGACATGACAGGGTACTTGTGGATTTGAGGCCAGACCTCTCTGCAGAGGAACGTCTCAGCTACCCCTTGGCAGCAATTGCTCTTCTGAGGTCAACCGAGTGACCAATTCTGAACCTGTTTAATGCGCGTCCCCTTTAATATTGCTATTCTCTATCTTAACCAGAATATGGCATGACAGGAAGTCAGAGCACCGAAGAGCCACAGAAGTCCATGTGAACAGCCTGCTGGGATCCTGGCACTGCTTTTTTTACGTGCCCTGAGGACCTCAGTGCACTTCACTCGAAGCAATTTAACTGCTACTTAGACTTTTGGTGGGTTTCTCTCTGCTGGGAGGGTTGCCAGTGCTCTTGCCTTCCAGCTGGGTCCCAGAAGAGAGTGAGCCCAGCAAAACTGCACAAGGGCTGGTGTGGGCGTAGGCAGGAGAGGGACTGAAAGTTAGGCTGAAAATGAAAGAGAGCTGCAGATCTGTGGCCTGGATCAGGCAGACGAGGGGGACCTGAGGGAGCCTGGCAAGGAGAGGGTCACATCTGTCACAAACCTCATTTTTTTAGCACTCTGAAGAGGCCTTAAACCAACTGTGAGTCCTATAATTTCCTTGAATGGACGTAAAAAACCCCAAGTATCGAACTGTTGGTGCAACTGGGTGTACACAATAGTATTTCTGGAGGAACAGTGGCATCTAGAGGACAGGGCTTTTGTAGCATTTCCAGGCAGCAAAATGTTGTAAAAGCTTTGGATGCGGAGCAAGCCTTGCTGAAGAGCAGCTTAGGAAGGGGTAGGTCAGTGTGTAATTACACACGTGGAAAGGAATTGTCTTATTTGGGGGAACGATGGGGAAAACAGGAAGAGCGCAAGGTGCGTGTTCAGCTGTCTCAGAGAGCAGCCTCAGTCCAAGGCAACCCAAACCAACTTCCACAGGTGGGCAGCAGAAGGATGAAATAAAATCATTAAAAAGTGATTTGGTGATAGTTTGCACGCAGCTACTTCCCATGCAGAAAAATGGACTTTTACATCTACCTTCGAGAGTGAAGAACTGCGGTCACAAAGGCATGTCTTGATGGAGTCCCCAGATTGCCTTGCACTGCTCAAAAAGGTTTCCATGAGACTGAAGGAAATCAGTCACGGTGTTTTCTGACCTTACAGGTCTCTGAACTCCTACAAGACAGAGAACAGGTTAACAAACTCGAGCAGAAACGTGAAGACCTGTGTACAGAAGAAAAGACGTGTGAAGAACAAATGACTAAAGTAGTGGGTTTGGAAGAACAGATCAAAAACCTGAGGGATGAACAAGAACTGCTCTGGTAAACCTTAACAAAGCCCATGGTACTTTCTGCTCCTTATCTTTGCTGACTAATTTTTCAGTCTTTGGAAAATCCCCGTAGTGCTTCTTCTGGCAAAACCAGGTGCGAGCAGCTTTGTGTCTTCCTTATCGGGTAATCACAGAATCCTAGAATGGCCCAGGCTGGAAGGGACCTTAGAGATCATTTAATCCAACCTCCCTGTCCTGGGCAGGGATGCCTCTCAACTAGATCAGGCAACACATGGGGACCCAGCGGGGACATTGCAGATTTTCTCACCTCTTTTCCGTGACAGCTGTGAACATCTTAATCACAGAATCACAGGATCAGAGAATGTTAAAGGTTGGAAGGGACCTTAAAGATCATCTAGTCCAACCTCCCTGCCAGAGCAGGATCACCTACAGCAGAGCGCACAGGAACGTGTCCAGGCGGGTTTTGAATGTCTCAAGAGAAGGAGATTCCACAACCTCCCTGGGCAGCCTGGGCCAGTGCTCGGTCACCCTCACAGTAAAAAAGTTTTTCCTCATATTTTTCTGGAACCTCCTGTGTTCCAGCTTCCACCCATTGCCCCTTGTCTTGTCAGTGGACGCCGCTGAAAAGAGCCTGGTTCCGTCCTCCTGACATTCCCCCTTGACATATTTATAAACATTAATGAGGTCACCCCTCAGCCTCCTCTTCTCCAAACTAAAGAGACCCAGCTCCTTCGGCCTTTCCTCATAAGGGAGATGCTCCACTCCCTTCACCATCTTTGTGGCTCTACGCTGGACTCTCTCAAGTAGCTCCCTGTCCTTCTTGAACTGAGGGGCCCAGAACTGGACACAATATTCCAGATGTGGCCTCACCAGGGCAGAGCAGAGGGGCAGGAGGACCTCTCTTGACCTACTTGCTACTCCCCTTCTAACACACCCCAGGATGCCATTGGCCTTCTTGGCCACGAGGGCACACTGCTGGCTCATGGCCATCCTGCTGTCCACTAGAACCCCCAGGTCCCTTTCCCCTGCGCTGCTCTCCAGCAGGGCAGTCCCCAACCTATATTGGCACATGGGGTTATTTTTTCCCAAGTGCAAAACTCTACACTTGCCCTTATTAAACTTCATAAGATTTCTCCCCGCCCAGCCCTCCAGCCTGTCCAGGTCTCTCTGAATGGCTGCACAGCCTTCTGGTGTGTCAACCACTCCTCCCAATTTCGTATCATCAGCAAACTTGCTGACAACATTCTCTAATCCCTCATCCAGATCATTGATGAATATATTAAACAGCACCGGCCCAAGCACTGACCCCTGAGGGACCCCACTAGACTTGTCTCGTTTCTTTTCCTATTCTTGAAGGATAGGCAAAATGACCTCTGTTCTAGTGGGTTGTATCTTGAACAAAAGTCCTTGTAGTTTCTGAAGATTCGAGGGAGTTGGGAAACATATTTATGTTAGGCACAACATGGGTATTTATTAATAAAGGAATCTCTAGCACAGCAACATTCTAACTGATTAAACCGCGTTGTTTGCCTCAGCAAGGCTTAGTGTCTATGAACTCTAAGTGCAGGTATCCATCGTTTTTACCTGCTGCTCTTACTTCAACCTATTTCTGCCAAATGCAGCGTAGTACTTGGAAGAAATTGTGTCTATTGCCTGTTGGCAATAAGACAGATGTACAGGATCCGAACCGAATCAAAAAGGTCAGCAAGAAAATATAAAGGAGGTATTCTCGGTGTAGCCATGTGTCTGCAGCATTGCTTTCAGCATTTGGGGGGATCTGTCTGGAAAAATCTAGGTCAGCCAAAGGACTAGGAAGAAGCCAAAGAGTTGTGGTCAATGGGGCAGAGTCTGGTTGGAGGCCTGTATCCAGTGGAGTCCCTCAAGGGTCGGTACTGGGACCAGTATTATTCAATATATTCATCGATGACTTGGATGAGGGACTAGAGAGTACTATCAGTAAGTTTGCTGATGACACCAAGCTGGGAGGAGTGGCTGACACGCCAGCAGGCTGTGCTGCCATCCAGCGAGACCTGGACAGGCTGGAGGGTTGGATGGGGAAAAATTTAATGAAATATAACAAGGGTAAGTGTAGAGTCTTGCATCTGGGTAGGAACAACCCCAGGTTCCAGTATAAGTTGGGGAATGACTTATGAGAGAGCAGTGTAGGGGAAAGGGACCTGGGAGTCTTGGTGGGCAGCAGGATGGCCATGAGCCAGCAGTGTGCCCTTGTGGCCAGGAAGGCCAATGGCATCCTGGGGTGTGTTAGAAGGGGGGTGGTTAGTAGGTCAAGAGAGGTTCTCCTTCCCCTCTACTCTACCCTGGTGAGACCCCATCTGGAATATTGTGTCCAGTTCTGGGCCCCTCAGTTCAAGAAAGACAGGGAACTGCTGGAGAGAGTCCAGCACAGGGCAACTGGGATGATGGAGGGAGTGGAGCATCTCCCTTATGAGGAAAGGCTGAAGGATCTGGGGCTCTTTAGTTTGGAGGAGACTGAGGGGTGACCTCATTAATGTTTACAAATATCTAAAGGGTGAGTGTCACGAGGATGGAGCCAGGCTCTTCTCGGTGACAACCACTGATAGGACAAGGGGTAATGGGCTGAAACTGGAACATGAGAGGTTCCGCTTAAACTCGAGAAGAAACTTCTTCTCAGTGAGGGTGACGGAGCCCTGGCCCAGGCTGCCCAGGGAGGTTGTGGAGTCTCCTTCTCTGGAGACGTTCAAGACCCGCCTGGACACGTTCCTATGTAGCATTATCGAGGCGTTCCTGCTCTGGCAGGGGGATTGGACTTGATGTATTTTGCTTTCAATTTTTTCTGATTGCCTTTCATCTCCCAGGGGCTTTGAAGGCAAACCAATAAACAACCAAAACCGTATAATGCTCATCTAATTATCAGGGCACTGATATCTCTAAAAAATCTTATTATCGAAGCTGCCTGAGGCTCATGAGGAATCCCATCACCAGTGGGTGCCACTGTTGCTCCGCACACGCAGCTGAACCATCCCTGTCCTCCAGTGAAAATCCAACCTTGGGAAGTCAAACCTGCACCACAGCAACGTTGCCGAAGTTAAAACTCTGCGCAGCCCATGGCCAGAGGCTTGTCCATGCCCCTGCTCGGGTGTATGCTTTACCTCGTTCCTTAACAGAATCTTATTCTTGCTAATCTTGTGCAAAATGAGATAAATATGCACTGAATTAATTCCAGATGTGTTTCATCTAAGCCTTTCCCTTGCTTCAGGTTTGTTGTTGAGCCTCAGACCAATAGCAGCTGAACCTTGCAGTATCTCCTCTGCACCAAATGCGATTCTAATGCAGAAATCCACATCGGTGCAAGAACGTGGGGATCGTGTAAGAGCACAAGAAGTGTAAGAACTGGGGCTTCTGTCAGCACTGTGTACCTAGGTTGCTCACATGCTTTCTCAGCAGAGTAAAGCCTCAGCGTAGCCTGTGGAGCAGCAGAAAAGCCAGGTACAGCTGTTTCTTCCAGGCTTGCTGTTTGGTGATGTAAGGTCAGCTAATGGCCTTCCCTTCGCAGCTTATCTACCTTTAAGTGCTCTTTGGTTTGTAAAGCCAAGGGCAACCAAGGTCTGCTTGCTTACTGCATTAGGAGAAACCTTGCTTCACCTTGTCCTGGGCCATGCAGCCATTTCATATGTTTGCTTTATTCCTGGATGTTGCAGGCACAATAGGAAATAACGCAAGTTTCTTCTCTAGTCTTTCTTCAAAGAATTGCTGTGTAAAAATGGAAAAACTAAGGGGGAAAAAAAAAGAGAGATTTAAAGACTTCATGCTGGGTGGTTTTTTTTTCCTTACTGCAATTGTTTATTAACTAGAAACCAACAGATGAAAACTTTGTTTTCAGCAATTTAATATCTCCTGAAATATTTGCAGCCATCTGCAACGCAGCAACTTGTTCTAATGAGTAGAGAGCCCTCTGCCTGGATAACCTAATTCTTATTCCTTCTGCATGGAGCAGCTCACTTACGTACGTGAGCAGCAGGCTATATTAAGTAGTACTTAAGATCACCCTAAGCAGTTTACACAGAGGTGTCCCTTGCTTTGCTGTCTCTCCCCAGTTGGCTGATGGCTTGCAGGTATTTCTGACCCCCTTCATAGTCCAGGATTGGACTAACGTTGTGGGGAATATGCCCCCAGGTGGAACAGGAGTTATGAGTTTGCCTCAGTGGGCAAGTGACAAAAGCAGAACTGGGTGATCTTCCGTAGGAAATGGTGTAGACGCTGGTCATCACGTCAGCTTCTTTCTCGAACCATTTCTTCATCAGGTGCTCCAGAAGGCCATAGTTGGTGGGTGGTTCTGCGACAGGAGATGGTTAAATGTTAGAAATAATTAAATTTTTGGTGTTTTTACTCCAAGTTGTCGTAAGAAATATTTGTACAATTTGGGCAGCGTATCAAGGACAAACCAGATCTTTTCGTCCCCAGGGAATGTATGTCTACCCTCTGGCTGGAAGGGAAAATCACTGTTACTATCGATAAGACAGCAGTAATGGTACAAATGGAAGGAGTCTCTCTGGTAGATATTAAAAAAATTAGCAGAGCTATACATGTCGCTTGAATTTGGAAGCAAAACACTCCCTGCATTGTCCTGCCAGTTGTACCTCACAGCTCTCCTTGTTTGCAGCCGGTGTTTTGCATTATTGTGCAGGGGAGAGAACTGTTCACTGACGCCATCCCTTGCTGCTTCTTGTGGTGATTAAGTATCACTGTATGGGTAACATTTCCACTTTATCAATCCGAGAAATAAGCTACTGACTGGGTAAGAAAGCAGCCAAAAGTCACCACAAGATCCATTTTCAGAATTAGAACAGAAGGAAGTTCCTGCCTCTGAGTCTTTATATTGACCGCTGCACCATGTTCCATCTAATTGAATTAATAATGCAAAAAAATACCGAGAATAGGGAAATCTGTTTTCTGAGGCACTCAGGTAAGCTTGTGTCCGTTCCACATTCGGAGGGGAGGCAGCGTGGGGTTGTAACCGTGCCTGTTGTACTGGTCGTCATACTCTGATACTAAATTTCGGCTTCGCGGTTCGTCATGATGGGCGAGGAAGTGCTGCGCCGGCAGCCCCTGAAACGAGGCGGATGTGGAACCGCATGATTTGTCTTTGTACGCGGCACTCGGGTGGCTTAGCCTGCTTTTGAGTCTGTCCGTACGACCAGCGATACCACCAAATTTTGTGTCGGCGCTCACATTACTTATAATTTAATCCCTGAGAACAGGGGCATTTGCCTTTCAAGTAAATGTCCAGTTAAATTAAGCAACTGCATCTCTGTGTCATAAGATCTGATTAGTCTGATTTCAACACACGCATCAGGGATTTGCAGATACGTTTAAGAAGCCTGCGAAGGAAAAGCTGATTGTGTTGTGCCGCTTAAGTGTTTGGCTGCGCGCTGTTACACACGCTGCCTTCCAAGTGTGCCAGGAGAGAACGACAAGCGTGTCTGGGGGTGGAGAGGCAACCCGGAGGAAGGGACATTCTAGCAGAGGATACTTGTGGGAAAACTATTGTTGTGAAAGATCTGGGACTCATTTCAGTACAGTTTGTTCCTACCAATAGGAGATGCACTGATGAAAATAATCCTCTTTAACTGGCAAGCTCCTGCGATAGCCCAGGGCATGTCCCGACGACACCACACCCAGTCCTAGCTGGTAGCAACATGCTGGTTTTCTTCAAATGCCCTGGTCAGCCTCCGGGGCAGGGACTGGGAGACAACCAGAGAGGACCAAGCAGCGCGTGTTGTGCGGCTGCCTCGGAGATGACGCCTGCCCTGATGGGGCGTACGAGGGAGCTCCAGACCCTATAAATGGCCACGGAGCTGCTGGCCTTTCACAGAGAGTTGTTTAAGGATATAAACCATGGTCTGAGTGTTATCGCTGTTTGGAACATTGGCACACACAGCCCTACCCCTGGAATTTCTTTCACTGACCTCGTGTTTTTCCACCATGGCTCTCCTTAGCAATGCGTTGGGTTTGTGATCTGGGAAGCAGATGAAGTCCATTTCATATATGCTGCTGCCAGGCACCCCGGTGTCTTTTGTAAACTGGAGAGATACACAACACTCGTTATAGCTAATTGAATGTTCTTCACCTACACAGTTAAAATCACTTGTTTGGAAAGAAGTCTGTGCTAAATACTTTTTCTCAGCTGGTAACGTAACACCGTATAATCAGCCAATGTAATGCTCTGGATTGGTTCCTTGGTGTAAACATAGGATGCCCTATAGCCCTTGAAAAATTATTCATGGTTTGGTGTTAAATACTTCCACCTGCGATGTTAACTAGCATCTAAAGAGGATGAATCAATTTTATTTTTTTTTTTAGTGTCCCTTTGTTCCTACTTCTGCTGCAGCAGGCCGATCTCTGCAATATAGCCTAGCATTTTGCTCCAGGAAAAAAATCCTGATGGAAGTAATTTTAGCACAGTCAGGAGGATTTTTGCCAGCAGCTCCAATATTGACCCTAAGAGGCATGTTTCAACAAAGTTAAATGCCTAACGACAAAATTTTGCTCAGCTCTTAAGCAGGGCATGCAATCTACCGAGCAGCTCTGCTAGCAAAGATTCTCCTCTTTATCCAACCAATATCCAAATTATTGAAGGTCCTCCAAAACAAGTAGTAGTAACTCTTAACTTAGGGAAGGGTTAATGAAGCCTCTCCTGTGTGATGTTGGTATATTACTGTTTCTGTTGAGGTATAGTTGGAAGCTGTGTGGCAGTGTGAAGCACAGCACTGTAGCGGTTTTAATTGGCCACTGCTGTGCCTGGGTGACCCCAGGCTCTGCCCCGTGCCCAGGCACGGCTCCCGGCCTGCCTTCGAGAGCAGAACGGCCGATCGCTCGCCAGGCGAGTGAACAGGGGCCAAGCGACGCGCTCGGCCTTTGCCCTTTTATTAGTCGGCCGAGGGGAGCGTGAGCTCTGGCTCACGGCTGCAGCGGTGCACGACCTGCACAGCTCTGCCTCTGACCCCTCCAGTCTACTCGCACACCCCTGTCCTGAGTTCACCCTTTTCCTCTCCTCCAGCCAGTTTCCGATGAGAACTTTACTAGAGTATTTGGGTACAACTTTCCACCACGTTTCTCCACTGTTTCCGTACGCCATGGTAATTCCTTGTCTCACCAGCACCACCTCCCTGGCTGTTGGAACCAAGTCCCTCAGGTTCTGTGGGTGAAGGACTACTCAGCAGTCCACCACCAAAGCTAGGGCAGAAGGGGGCTCCAGTTCTGCCTGCGTGCTGAGAAACACGGGTGATGTGGGACTGCTCAGCTGGAGAACTGTGTTTGCTGTCCCCATGGTGACTATTGTTCCCGTAACCGCATCCTAGGTGACATCATGTACTGCTGAGCAAAATGGTGCCCCCTGACCCACGGAAGCCAGCTGGGTTTTTCTCTCTGACAAAGTTCAGGTATGTCTCAAAATATTGATCTCAGTGCTATGTACGTATTTCTCTAGAGCAAGGCACCACACATACCTGCACAACACCCAGTCTCTCTTCATAGACACACACATTTTATTTCAAACAAGCGGGACAAACCAGGACGTCCGTTCAAAGTAACGTTCTTCTTTATTGACACAGCTAAAGATAAGGGCTTGCAGCGCGGTACAAGCTTGTATAAGGTTTGCGTTCCATGTTCCAACTACCAGCTGGAATGAGGTTCTGATAAGCCTTGTTTATCGTTGTTAATGGCTGCCCTTGACTGACTACCCATCACCTGATATTAAATATCCTAAAAAGATATTTTCCTAGGTTGAGGCATGAACAGACTCGTGGAATCTAATATGTTTACTATAAGCTTTTCAGGAAGTTAACAACGCTGTCCAGTCCCCTTTTCCCAGACGGAAATGAGAAACCGCAATAATCATGTAGGCTGATGATTCCGTGGAATCCATCCTCGAGGTGGTACCAGGTCACTCGAACACCGTTGTCCTCCAGTCTCTTCTTGTACAGCAAGCCGTCGTCCCTCAGCACGTCGTACTCGCAAGTCAGGATGAAAGACTCGGGCAGCTGGTGGACAACGGCATCTTCAGCTAACAGCGGACACAGGTTGGGCTCACAGAATCGTTTCACTGTCTCATAAACTTCAGCTATAAAATCAGTGGGCATGAGCGGCTTCACACCTCTGACCTTAAACTTTTCGGGGATGTTATCGGGACTCACCCACTTCCTGTACTTCAGCCTCATATCTGGAGGAATGTGAGAGCCCTCCAAGACCTCTTGCATATGCAGTGCGTGCCCATTCAGGTACTGCAAAGCAAAGAAAGCGGCACGTTCTCGAAATAAGAGAGGGACTCCGCGATTTTGATGGTAAGATGGTAAGTTGAAGTCCAGGGCCTGTAGGCCGGGGTAGATCAAGATCTGAGCCCGCAGTTTGGGCAGGTCCGACCTCCCGGCCAGGGTCTGGCTGACAGCAGCTGCCAAATTGCCCCCAGCACTGTCCCCGCAGACAATCACACGGGCGGGATCCACGCCGTAGTGCTCTGTGTTCCTCATAAAGTCTATGGTGGCGTTAAGACAGTCTTCGTACGCAGCGGGGTATTTGTGTTCGGGAGCTAACCGATACCTAATGCACAAAAAGGGACAAGGATAAGAAAAGGAAACATCATTAATCAGGACACGTATCCCATGCTGCCTTCTAGCTCTGTCATTTTGGGGAGTTCTTCCTCCAGGCTAGGATACCCCTCACCTCCTAAGCAGATATTCCCCAGTTACCGATTGCAGATAAGCTGTAAATTGTGTTTTCAGTCACAAAGACTCAGTAAAGTAGGACTATCTTCTGATTAAGTGTCTGACTGAGACTTTGTACATTTCTCAGTCATGCTGAAAACTCCCTGGGTATTCTTGACAAAATAATTTAATAATTTTGTGCCTCTGCTTCCTACAGTGTAAAATGGGAGTCATACAGTGTGACTGTTCTCTCTTTTATATAAATCACAATTGTTTGGAACATCTATTATTATTATATTTGTATGTTCAGCACAAGAAAAACTTCTTTTTGCCTATGTCTTGCTTGGCTTTTACACATTTTGTTAGTGTGCCAGGTATTTCCATTTGGGTCTTTTCTGCATATATTGAGGCATGAAATCAGCTGTGAAACCTCCATTATCATCCTAATGATATCTCATTATTATCTTAATTATCATAATAATGATAATAATGATGTCTTTTTTGGGTTTCATTGAATTCTATAGAAATTTCTCTGTAAAAAAAGAATGTCTCCAAAACCAGCGCAGCTCTGCTGCGGCACCACAGCAACAATCATCCCCAAACAGTAGAAGTGGGTAGGGTTCACTTACTGAACAGACACAACTACCGATTCACTTTCTCTGGACAGGTAGCGGCACACTTTTTCATAGGTATCTGGAAAAGAAATATTCTTCATTAGCGCTTCGCTACTGCCCTCATCTTTGAGGCAGCTCGGGAGTGTTCATGCCAGGAGCACGGGTATTTGTCTTCCGGCTTCCTCCCAAGCCACATGCCAAAAACTCCCCTCATTTAAATTTTATAAAAAGATGAGAATTTTCTTTCTACGTTACTATATTTTCTCCAGCAAGTATCTTACCAAGACTTCCAAATACCCAGCCTCCTCCATGAAAGAAGATGATGCCTCTCCTTCGCCCATCAGAGGTAGCTTTAGGCTGATAAACCCTCACAGGTACTTTGTTAAACTGCAGATCCTGGATGAAGAGCTTTGGATCCTCCCCCAGTTTCCGGCCCTGTCGCACGTATCGGCCAAAAGTGATTTGACTGCAAAGCCCAGTCTTCTCCAGAATCCTTCCCTGTTAAAGACAAAAGAAATGAAGGCTTCTTTAGAAGTCTTGAATTAGCCAAGGTATAAAAACTCCGCATCGTACTTACACTGAACTGTATTCGAGGGGAATTTTAAAGAAACACAGAGCTTACCAAAAAAGCAAAAAAAACCAAGTTGTAATGTTGTAAAGTGTCCTGGGTTTAGCTAAAAACCCAGTCCTGTTTAGTGATTTTTACTTTCCAGTTTAGTGTCTTCTAAAAGGCTGCATGTTCTGAAGTCAGCAGCGTGTTTGTGCAGACAGTGTGTGCCACTGGCAGTGATAACACCTGATGTTTGCAGTCACTGCCTGGGACTGGGATGCAGAAAGGCTCTTGCTTATACTTATTCCTATAGTGCCCAAGGCCACTGCTGGCTCTTGTGTGCCACGCTGGGGGTGCTGGGTAGTAAGAGGGGGGCACAAGGAAGTAAAAGGTGGCACCTCCGGGGGGTAACAGACAGGACAGGTGACCAACGAGAGTATTCCATCCCATATAAGTCATATCTAGTATAAATTGAGTGATCACGAGAGTTTCGGCCCTTTTTGTTCATCCCTTTTCGGCCTTTTCGCCCTTCTTTTCTGCAATGGCCGGTGTCCAGGGAGGACTCCATCTGACCTTCTGCTTTTGATCCGGATCCTGAGTTCCCCTGTATCCAGCTCCCGCTGCCACTGAGCCTGGGGTTTCCCCAGTGCCTCCTGCTCTGCAGCACCAGTGGTGATTTCTAGCGGGGGAGGGAGACGGGTTTGATATTAGGCTACTCTCTATAGTTGTATATAGTTCTTTACTTTTATCTTTTCACCATTATTTCCATTATTTTCATTAAAACTGTTCTAGTTTTCCTTCCCTAGCCCATAAGTCTCTCTGCCTCATTCCCTTTTCTCTTCCCATTTGGAGGGGGGAAGAGGGAGTTAGAGAGCATCTGTCCGCGTTAGTGGCCAGCCCAGCCTTAACCCGCGACATAAAGTATGACCGTGGTGTAACAGCAGCAGAGGTTAGAGTAAGTCCTGGCAGGTCTGTTCACAGAGGAGCAGGAGGGCTCTGCAGGCACCTCCCAGAGCCCTCTAACCAGTCCCTGCGCAGAGCTCCAGAGCACAGCGCCATCCCAGAGGCTGTTCAGGCCACAGTTCTGCCTTAATAAACCCATGGAAAAGGGAGGAAAAGTAACTCCACTGGTGGTTTTCTTGCTAGGAATGCCCAGTCCGAAGAAAGCGAGACCCCAGAACAGAGTCAGAAAACATCATTTATTTTAAGTTTGCCTAGGTTAGAGTCCCAGAATCGTTAAGGTTGGAAAAGGCCTCTGAGATCATCCAGTCCAACCGTCAACCCAACACCCCCATGGTCACGAAACCACGTCCCCAAGTGCCAGGTCTGCACGGGTTTTGAACCCCTCCGGGGATGGCAGCCCCACCCCTGCCCCGGGCAGCCTGTCCCACTGCCTCAGCGCTCGCTCAGTACAGAAATTTTTCCTAATATCTAATCTGAACCTCCCCGGTGCAACCTGAGGCCATTTCCTCTTGTCCTGTCGTTAGTAACTGGGGAGAAGAGACCAGCACCCACCTCACTACGCCCCCCTGCCAGGGAGGTGCAGAGAGCGACGAGGTCTCCTCTCACCCCTCTCTTCTCCAGACAAAAAACTCTACCTTTTACCACACCAGCTGCTGTCTGAAGAATCAGACTGAAAAATCTGGGCTTCACATACGGCACTTTTCCCCCTGTTGTCTGATATAAATAAAGCTCTCTGAATTAAGAAAAATACTTTTCTCAAGCTCCCACACCCTAGAGACTCCAAAAAATGCACTTCCATTGCTCAAATCCAGTGTCATTCTAATATCACATCAGAAATTTTATGCAGGCTGTCCAAACTGGCTGTCTGGGAGCGTACAGTCTAATTGTCAGTATTGTCCTGCACACCTTTGTGCACATTCTTGTTTCATTTATACTTGATAACAACACTAAAATGTCGTACATAGCAACCGCAACAAAACCTTTAATAGCTCTTCATTGCATCAACTAATATTAGACCATAAAATTCAGTGACTCTGCAGGTCTTAAGTGCTGAGCTGTGTTGTGCAAGTTAGTTACTGCTTTTTATTTGCACATCAGATTTAAAGGACCAAAATCAAGAAGCTTCCTTTCCCAATGCTCTCGCAATGCTCTGGCAAGCTAGAATACAAATCTGATGTACCAAGCGGACAAACGAGAAGCCTGGAACCACATGAATTACTGGAATCAAACAAATGAACTGTTTGCGTTTACTCACTAAGCAAGATCCCAGTTTAAACGCCCAACGAGAATCTGTCTTTATCCATCCCCTTATCGCCACCTGACCCCAGGACTCAGGAGGGCTGGGCAGCTGTGTCAGTACATGTTAAGAGTATGTAAACGGTGTAAGAAGCTGTGTGGGGGCAGCGAGGTCTGTGCGATGGCAAAGGTGATGCTGCGGCTAAAGGAGCGAAGGAGAAAACGTAAAGTTTTCAAAAATTAAAAGATACGGCAAGTGACAGAGGAAGAGTTTAGGAGAGCTCTAATGCCGTTTATGCAATGCTGCAGAAGGGAGCCCGGGGATTAAGCTCAGCGGCCCTAACCGGATTCCGTGCAGCGGTGTCAGCCGCGCCGGGAGCGCTGCAAGGGCCGGAGCTTACCTTGTGCAAGGTGACTTGGCCCCGAGCTGCGGCCGCTGGTCAGCCGGGCACCGGCTCGGCTCCGGGAGGGCCGCGGCAACCCCTCCCCCGCGCCGGGCGAGCCCGCACCCGGCGGCGCCTCCCGCCCCGCACCCGCGGGCTCCGGCGCGGGGCTGCCCCGCAGCGCGGCCCGGGGCGGGGGGCGGCGGCCGCCACTCGCGGGTCTTCTCCCGGCAGCCTTCCTTGGGGGATTTTCCGCTTTCCTTGGGGTTTTTTTCCGCTTTCCTTTGTTCTTTTTTTCCGTTTTCCTTTTTTTTCCGCTTTCCTTGGTTTTTTTTTTTCCGCTTTCCTTGGGGTTTTATTTTCTCCTTTCCTTTTTTTTTTTTTCCCCGCTCTTCTTTTTTTTTTTTCGCTCTCCTTTTTTTTTTCCTCTTTCCTTTTTTTTCCGCTTTCCTTTGTTTATTTTTTTCCTCTCTTTTTTTTTTTTTTTTTTCCCCGCTTCCCACGCAGCCCGCAGCCGGGACCCCCGCCCAGCCCGGCGCTGGCGCAGCCGGCGGGGGCTCCCCCCCCTCCTCCCCCTCCCCACCGGGGGGACCCCGGCCCAGCCCCCGCGCCCCCTCCCCGGCCCCGGAGCCACTCACCAGGGCGGCGGTGCCGAGCAGCACGGTGAGGACGAGGCGCAGCTTGGCGGGCTGGTTGACGCCGGGCGGGATGTCGTAGCCGGGCAGGCCGAGCAGGACGCCGGCCAGCGCCGCCGCCAGCGCCGCCAAGGGCAGGAGCAGTAGCAGCAGCGCGGGCAGCAGCGCCATGGCCCGGCCCCGCGGGGCTCCCCCCGGCCCGGCGGGGCCCGGCAGCGGCCGCCCGCCCCCCTCCGCCCGCCGCGGCCCGGGCCGGTGGCGTCACGGGCCCTCTGTGACGGCCCCGCAAAGCCGCCGCCGGGGTCATGGTGCGGGCGGCGGCGGCCCCGGCGCGGAGCCGCGGCGGGGGGCGGGGAGCGGCGGGCGGGCGGGCGCGGGGGCTCCGGAGCGCGCCTGGTCCCGCTGGGCCGCCCCCGGCCGGGGCCGCCGCTCGGGCGCGCCCGGAGCTGCGGGAGCTGCAGCGCGAAGGCGAAACGGGAGGCGGCGGCCGGTTTTGCACAGAGACCCACCTTTTCCTCAGCCTCGGGAATTTTTTGGTCTTTTTCCCTTGAGATTTTCATTGTGTCAGTCGATATGTGGAGGATGCTCACTGCTGGTTTGCCTTGCTTCCTTCAGGAGATGAAAAGGAAGCATCGTGTCAGGGAGTGCACTGCTGTGTCCTGTAAAGAAAACTCGAAGCGTGGAGAAATTCTAAATCACAGGATCACAGAACATTAGGGGCTGGAAGGGACCTCAAAAAATCATCTGGTCCAGCCCCCTGCCAGAGCAGGGTCACCTACAGCAGAGCGCACAGGAACGCGTCCAGATGGGGTTTGAATGTCTCCAGAGCAGGAGACTCCACAACCTCCCTGGGCAGCCTGGGCCAGGGCTCTGGCACCCACACAGGGAAAGTCACAGCACAAATTCTACAAAAATAATTGTGGGGAACCACTCGGAGAGAATCATGGAGTGGTTGAGTTGGAAGGGCCTCAGAGACCACCTCGCCCCAAGTCCCGCCTGGGCAGGGCCATCTCCCGGCCGAGTAGGGCGCTCCCAGCCCCATCCAGTGGGTGCCGAGCGCTCGCAGGGAGGGGCAGCCCCGGCTGCTCTGCAGAGCCTGAGCCAGGGCCTCCCCCCCTCACAGGGAGGAACTTATTCCTGAGAGCCTGAATGCCCCCTGCTCCAGTAAACCACTGCCCCTCGCCCTGTCACCACCTGCCCTTAGGAAGTCCCTCCCCAGCTCTCCTGCAGCCCCTCGGGTGCTGGAAGGTCTCCCCGAAGCCCTCTCCTGAACAGTGCCAACTCCCTCAGCCTGCCCTCATACACAAAAGCAATTTTGTTCCTATTTTATTCTTCTTTAAGATAAACTTTCCGGCACACACAGATCAAGACCCCAGCTCTCTGATCCCGTCTTTCTGAAACCTGACCTCAGTGTCCCCTTCTCAGCCAGCACCTCTTGCCCAGAGCTCCAGTCAGCTTAATGGGGACATCCCAAAATTAAACAGGGGGTTTGCAGAGCTGCAGTCATTTCAAAATCAGGGCAGCCCTTACTTGCCTCCAGCAAGGTGTCCCCGATTAGCTCAGGCCTCCTGCCGCTGCTCCTGCAGGCGTGGCCCTGCCGTGCCCATGGAACGTGTCGGCAGTCTCCTGCCCGAGCCCTTGAGCTTCCCTCCAGCTCACTGGCTCGGTAAACTTGTACTTTTTAGTAAAGTAAAATGAAGCCACGCTTTGGATCTTATCAAATGGACATGGCAAAGATCTTAACTGTAATTCACAGGAGTAATTTAATCCAAATCATCCCCCAGATATTACTTACATAGAAGTAAATCATCCAGTAATTAAAGACAAGGCATCAGTCAGACGATGATTTGAAAGAAAAGAGACTGAAAGACAGCGTGTGGAAAATATTAAAGAATGAACTGACAAGCTCAGGAGGACAAAGACCAGTGTTCCGACAGTACGTGAAGTTCATGAATATCAAAATTAGTATTTTACACATCAAAGAGGATCACATTTTTGCTGACAAGTACTACCTGAGGTTTGAGAGCCTAAATGGAGATGTCGGTGGGAGAAGCATAAAAGGGGAAAGTTCTTTTCACAGGTCTTTTATGAATTTAACAATTCTGTCCAATCCCGTTTTCCCAGACGGAAATGAGAAACCGCAATAATCATATAGGCTGACGATTCCGTGGAATCCATCCTCGAGGTGGTACCAGGTCACTCGAACACCGTTGTCCTCCAGTCTCTTCTTGTAAAGCAAGCCGTCGTCCCTCAGCACGTCGTACTCGCAAGTCAGGATGAAAGTCTCGGGCAGCTGCTGAACAACAGCATCTTCGGCAAACAACGGACACAGGGTGGGCTCACAGCACCTTTTAAGGTTTTCAAAAACTTCAGCCTTGAATTCACGGGGCTTGTGTGGTTTGTAACCTCTGCCTTTAAACTTTTCAGGGATGTTATCAGGACTCACCCACTTCCTGTACTTCAGCCTCAAGTCTGGAGGAATGTGAGAGCCCTCCAGGACTTCTTGAGCATGCGATGCATCCCCATGTAGGTAGTGCAAAGCATAGAAAGGGACGTGTTCTCGGAATAAGAGGGGCACTCCGTGGTTCTGCTGATAGGACGGTAAGTTGAAGTCCAGGGCCTGTAGGCCGGGGTAGATCAGGATCTGAGCCCGCAGCTTGGGCAGGTCTGACCTCCCGGCCAGGGTCTGGCTGACAGCAGCTGCCAAATTGCCCCCAGCACTGTCCCCGCAGACAATCACACGGGCGGGATCCACGCCGTAGTGCTCTGTGTTCCTCATAAAGTCTATGGTGGCATTAAGACAGTCTTCGTACGCAGCGGGGTATTTGTGTTCGGGAGCTAACCGATACCTAATGCACAGAAGGAGACGACAAAGTAAGAGAAGGAAATGTCTTAACCGTAAATACACATTTCCTACTGTACCTCATCTTTCCCTGGGTTGTTTGGATTAATATTCTTTCAGAAAGAAACCCCAATGGTATCATTTTCTTCTCAACAGGTATTTGATCAGCAACTTAGAGAAATGATAGGCAACAGGATGAAGTTGCAAGAACATAGTAGGTATCTTCTGAGAACATCACTGAGCAGAACCTGAGTGATACAAATTCATTTCACTCTCCTGGTACAGACAGCGCCTGGCTCTGGGTGTAGCTCAATGAGCCTGCACCTCACCTTGGGATATCTCCTCCTGAGAATTATGTTAATTGTCTTTGTTTATTTAAATAACTTGGACAGAGTTATTTTTTTATCATTAGCATTAAAATTAAAATTAATTAAAATTATTATTAAAATGCATGTTACATTCCCAAGGTTGGAGACTACTTGAGGTTTACAGGGTGATTGCATCCTCTTTTATGTTTATAAATATGTCAAGGGGGAGTGTCAGGAAGACGGAGCCAGGCTCTGCTCAGGGATGTCCAGTGACAGGACAAGGGGCAACGGGTACAAGCTGGAGCACAGGAGGTTCCACAAAAACATGAGAAGGAACTTCTTGGCTGTGCGGGTGCCGGAGCCCGGGCCCAGGCTGCCCAGAGAGGGTGTGGAGTCTCCTTCCCTGGAGACTTTCCAACCCGCCTGGACACGTTCCTGTGGGGCTGCCCTGGGTGACCCTGCTCTGGCAGGGGGTGGGACTAGAGGATCTTTCGAGGTCCCTTCTAACCCCCAACATTCTGGGATTCTGTGATTCTTAAACCGATCACTGAATCACCACCTTCTGAGCTTACACATTAGTTCTCAACACGTTAAGAAAACTCCTCAGGAACGCGTTGCTGCTTTCCGTGTGGTGCCAGCGTGACTGCATTGGGAGATACATGAACCTCACTTGGGGCTGTTTTTCACTCTCCCTGCAAGAGTGGGTTGGGGGGGATGAAAAGAGCCCCCTGAAGTTGTGCCTGACCACCCGGCGCCCTGGGGAAGGTTTGCTGAGCAGTGTTCCCTGAAGACACACGACGCCGCGGAGCTGAGAGGCGAGAAGAACCCAACGACTCGCACGGGGCAGCGCGGGCGGGACTCACCCAACGGACACCATCACCAACCCGCTCTCTCTGGCAATGTAGCGGCAGATCTTTTCGTGGGAATCTGCGGAAAGTTCGGGTGGTTACCTGCCCGCTCCGCGCCCACACGCCCAGGCCGAGCCAGGTGGGAGCCGCCGCTTCCCGCCCTCTCGCCTGCGCCGCGGCCCCTCACGCGGGCAGCAGCACCCGCCCGGCCCGGGAGGACGGGGCGCTCAGCCCGACGGCGGAGCTGCTGCCCGCTCTCGGGGCAGGGTCACGCTGCCGCCTCCGGGCGGGGTGCGGCCTTACCGAGGCCGCGGCACGGCCCTTACCGAGGCCGCGGCACGGCCCTTACCGAGGCCGCGGCACGGCCCTTACCGAGGCCGCCGGTACGGCCCTTACCGAGGCCGCCGGTACGGCCCTTACCGAGGCCGCCGGTACGGCCCTTACCGAGGCCGCCGGTACGGCCCTTACCGAGGCCGCGGGTACGGCCCTTACCGAGGCCGCGGCACAGCCCTTACCGAGGCCGCGGGTACAGCCCTTACCGATGCTGCAGTAGAGCCACCCGCCGCCGTGGAAGAAGACGGCGGCGGGGCGCGGGCCGGCAGAGGGCGCGCGGGGCCGGTAGAGCCGCACGGGCACCCCCCGCGAGCCGCGCGTCCCGCAGGCAGAGCCGCGGGTCCGGCCGCAGCCTCCTCCCGGCGTGCAGGCGGCGGGTGAAGGCGATCTCGCTGCAGAGCCCCGCCTTCTCCAGAAGCTTCCCCTGTGCGGAGAGACGGGAGGGGAGCCCGGCTGAGCCGGCGGCCCGCTGCGCGGAGCAGCCGCCCGGGCGAGCCGGGCCCGAGGCGGCGCCAGGCGGGCGTCGTGCTGGCGGGGCTCAGCTGGCTCCGGAGCCGCTCGCCCCGGCCCTCGCCCGCAACCGGCCGCCCCGGCCCGGCCCTGCCCGGGCAGCTGGCGGGAGAAGATGGAGCCGTGGCGGTCCCCTGTGCGGCAGCGCGGCGGGGCAGGCCGGGCCGCGCCGGCAGCCTGCGGCCCAGCAGGTAGGCTCAGCGGCCGAGTCACGCTCTCAGGCAGAGAACGCCTCTCAGGGCAGAAAGGAAGGAGTTTCTATCTCGGCGTCAAGCCCTACAGTCTCATGCCCACCTCCCAGCACTGCAGCCCCGACGTGGTTCCTCTGCGGTTGTCTCTGGGTTTGTCTGCCTGAGAATCGCGGGACGGGCGGGGCTGCAGGGTCCGCTGGAGACACCCTAGTCCAGCCCTGCCCGAGCAGGTCAGCGAGGAACCCGTCCGGGCGGGTTTTGGAAGTCCCCAGGAATGGGGACTCCACAGCCATGCTGGGCAGGACCCGGCCTTCCCTCAGTGTTACTGGAAAGCCCCAAGAACGGCCTAAAAGCACCATCTGTGCTTGGCTAAAATGGGAATCGGAGCGATCTCACTTTTTGTGAGTGACTAATTTAAGCTTGATTAGGGAAGCTCAGCTGGTAAGGCCTGGGTTGTTGTGGTTGGGGTCATCCCTGTGTGATAGGGAAAACCTGAGTGAACCCATCTGAGGTCCAAGAGAAAGGATTTTACAAAAATTGTCCTCTGAAGTTAGCCCCCTCCAAAAGGAAAGCCCTCATTTAAGTCTTAATGCAGGTGGCAAGAATCTGTTATTTCCACACGTAACCTTAGAGAAATAACTCCTAAACCACATTTGTGACAGAAATCGCAGCAGAGTAACTCACCACAGCAGATGCAGCGATCAGAGAAGCAAAGAGAAATCGAAGCTTTCCAGGTTGATTCACTCCAGGAGGGATACTGAAATTGGAGTACTGAGATTGGATTGTTTCAATAAGTGCTAGTATGTATAAAGCAGTAAAAATCAACAGCAGTATTACTGGCAGTATATAAAGAAATGCCATTTCACTTAACCAGAGGTGAGGTATCTTTACACCTATCTTTGATGCAGATAACAGTGACCTTAGAGCAGTAGCAGTTAAACAGATCCCAGGCGCCGCACAATTTAAAGTCCTTGGAAGTGTTGTGCAAGGTGCCAGCGCGCATCGCATTGGAGAAGAGGCAGAGGAGAATGTGTTTAGTTTCCTGTTTATCTTCAACTTAATTGTAGGATTGATAAGGGGCCTGGTATTCTTGGATTGCAGATGATATGAGTAATTTTAGTTAGTACTGCACCAAGTTCTTAGGGTGGTTTATGGTGGCTTTTATGACGGGTTGCTATTTACAAGGAGAGCCAAAGAGTGTGGAAGTTAAATTGTCTTGTTCACCTGATCTGCAGCCACAGCGTATTGCTTCCTGTATTGTGGATATCCGTTAAGTACTTTGGAATATATCGTTTTAACAAGAAAAGAAAACGGAAACTAGCATGAAGGAAAAAAATCTGTCCTGTGCTCTGTGGATGTAAATTCATCAATCTTATTTTGTTGTGAGACTGTTTAAGCACAGCGACAAGTTTTTCAGCGTACTCGTATGTTTGATAAGTGTAGGAAACCAGAGCATTTCCCTTATTGTGGTTTGAACAAAGCCGTTAATAGAGTATCCCTGTTGGAGACAGTTGCAGTTTTGACTTCATTTTTTCAAGTTTAAAATACCAGTTACCTAGCTCTTAGAAATTTTCGGGAAGTCGGTGACTGGGAATCTTAGACTCAGATGCTACATGTAGCACGTAACACAGGCAGAGCTTTGTAGCAGTTTAATGTCAGTATCTTTCTCCTTCGCAAAAACACACTTGGCCTTCTAGGAAGAATGAAACTGTAGATCGTAATTGAATAAAATGGATCAGACCAGGTGTTGATTTAAAATTTTACTACGTCTTTAATACTTGCTGAGTAGCAAGTCCAAACAGATCATTAAAATAGACAGACTGCACATGGAATAATTCAGACAGCGCTAAAAGAAACTCTCATAGCATTCTTGAAGTGTCTTTACCAGTGGTTACACTGGCGTAATTGTTCATCAACAAATTGTCATATCTAAACCTGTTGTATGGAATTTAGAAGCATAAAAGACCATGGAAGATTGGCAGTTCTTGCAGAAGGAAGGACAATTGTTTCTATAAGCTTTTTAAAAATTTCACAATGTTGTCAAGACCCCTTTTTCCAGACGAAAATGACAACCAGTCACTATTAAATGAATTCATGATTCCGTGGAATCCATCCTCGAGGTGGTACCAGGTCACTTGAACACCGTTGTCCTCCAGTCTCTTCTTGTACAGCAAGCCGTCGTCCCTCAGCACGTCGTACTCGCAAGTCAGGATGAAAGTCTCCGGCAGCTGCTGAACAACAGCATCTTCAGCTAACAGTGGAGACAGGGTGGGCTCACAGAGTTTTTTCACTGTCTCATAAACTTCGGTTGTACAGTCAAGTACCACATGTGGTTTGTAACCTCTGATCTTAAACTTTTCGGGTACGTTATCGGGACTCACCCACTTCTTATAGTTTAATTTAATATCTATAGGAATATGGGAACCCTCCAAGACCTCTTCCACATTCGATGCATTTCCGTTTAGGTACCGTAACACGTAGAAAGCGGCATGTTCCCGGAATAAGAGGGGCACTCCGCGGTTCTGCTGATAGGACGGTAAGTTGAAGTCCAGGGCCTGTAGGCCGGGGTAGATCAGGATCTGAGCCCGCAGCTTGGGCAGGTCCGACCTCCCGGCCAGGGTCTGGCTGACAGCAGCTGCCAAATTGCCCCCAGCACTGTCCCCGCAGACAATCACACGGGCGGGATCCACGCCGTAGTGCTCTGTGTTCCTCATAAAGTCTATGGTGGCGTTAAGACAGTCTTCGTACGCAGCGGGGTATTTGTGTTCGGGAGCTAACCGATACCTAATGCACAGAAGCAGACGACAAAGTAAGAAGGAGATACTAGTTTTAAAGCGTATTGCCGAAAATACTGGTTTGTGCAAGCAGCAATACCCTGATTACTTCATGAGTCTTCCCTTGTTCAGGGGTTGATAATAAATAAACTGTGGCTATTTGGAGCAGGTGGTACAGATTAACTTGTCAGGATATTATCTATTTATGCTTTTGTGCAACTATGGTCCTCATCATCCCAATCGTTATGTCAGTATATTGGTGATGATATTGGCTTGTCATTCACACAGGGCTGCTGTAAGCCTCAAGCAGATTTTCTCTGAATAAGGATTAAGTGGCATACGTGGCATTAAGTGGCATTACTATCTGTTTACTGTCAGTCTTGAGTTTGGAATTCGATAAGTGATTCAAAACTTTCTTTTCCAGCTGGATATCCCAAAGCATTATCTGTGATGTAGTCAAACAGTAGCCTGAGTCAGTCTTAAGTGGCTCCTAATGAGAGCAGTGTGTTTGTAAATCACATGCTTGGTAAGTCCCACAGAAACATTTCTCTGGGAAGGGTTGTTGCTATGGTCAGGGAATCTATAAGGTCGTACTGTATAAAAAACAGCATAAGGAAAGACTCACCCAACAGATACAACCACTGATTCGCTTTCTCTGGCGATAGAACGGCATAGCTTTTCATGGGTCTCTGAAAGAAAGATAGCTGGTGGAGTTGGGTTTGGTTTGTTTGGGGTTTTGTTATGCCAGAGTACTGGCGTTGTCTAATGCCTAAGGCAAAGAATTGCAAGAAAAGAAATGCTATTTACTTTTCTGTGCCCCTTCCTGCCTAGCTCCTCAGACCTTTTGTACCCCCTCATCTTCCTATTGCAGTATTTGCTTACTGTATTTTTCCCCTCGTATCTCATTGTCCTTGCCTTGAAGAAAAATCACATAATGCAGATGCTTTCCTCTGACAGCAAGACTTGGGAAAGTGCATCTGTCATCGTACTCAAACTTCGTGACTCCTATAGACCAAGTGCCACTCAACTTTACCTTTTATGAAGTAGGTACTTCCTTAATTAGATTTTTTTTTTCTCTGTTAGATAGCTTACCAAGACTTCCAAATACCCATCCTCCTCCATGAAAAAACATAACTCCTCTCCTTTGGCCGGCAGATGGAACCTTAGGCTGGTAAATCCTTACAGGCACTTTCTCAAAGCACAGGTCCTTGATGAAGAGCTTCGGGTCCACTCCTAGAGTCTTTCTGCCTTGCACATACCGGACAAAGCTAACGCGACTGCAGATGCCAATGTTTTCCAAGATCTTTCCCTGTTTCAAGGCAAAGAGAAGAGGGAATTCACTCAAGAGGTTCTGTGTTTTCCAAAGTAAAGGAACTGTATAGGCAGTGTACTCGTGGTGTCATAAAACGTCAGAGTAGTTGTACAGGTGTTGTACAACTGAATAAGTAACGGCAGCATCATGAGAGGTCACACGAGCGGTGGTGTTCACCGAAGAACGTAATCCCAAAACAGTGCAGCATTGACACGGACTGGTGAAACATATCCCTTTGCTTTCTCAGCGGGTCCTTTACGTAACGTTTGGTTTTCACTGGTTATTCTGTCCTTGCCCCTGAGGAGATGTGAAAGCATAGCGAAAGATGATAGTTCTGGTGCTGATTTCCATGGGATGGACGCTTGCCCGAGGTAGAGTTGGCTAAGTTGAGAATATATTTGATAATTGCTTTCTGATTCACCTTGGGAGTCATCACTGCTGTGTGCAGTGCACTGGCCGGAAGGTCCTGAGGTATTGAGTAGGCCTGCACTTCTGTTCTTTCTGCATGCTGTATGGCAGGCACCAGGAGATGGAAAGAACCCAAATGAAAGCTACTGGTCCAACATAACTTTGCAAAAACAATAATAGAACAAAAACTGCATAACCTGTGATTTGAAATACGTTATTTAGCCACGGAAAATCAGTACTTCAGTCCTTAGGAAGATTTGGATCAAGCTCTTAATATTCAGTATTTTGTTAGAATATTTCTTACTAGACTGCCACATTTGCATGGATTGTCAGTACAGGGGTATGACTCTCAATATATTTACCTGGGAAAAGCCTTTTCTTCAGTGACTCCAGCTATTTCTAATGTTCTCTGAGCCTGATTTTGAGGCTGAAGAAAGTAATTCATTTTGCAACGTACTAATTTTGATTTGTTGTAGAAACTTATCCTAGTGTCTCTGCGTAAAACATGGTAAAATTGTTTATTCTTTGGTATTTCCTATTTTCCAAGCAGAAATGGAACAACCGCAAAGAATATTTACTTTTACATCCAACTTGCTTGGTTTCTTTCTTCCTGTGTTGTTTATATTGCAGCATACGATTCTGGCTTATGGTACTAATGGGCAGTGTGTAAGTGATAAAAAGAGAACTGGCTTTTCCAGCTGCCGAAGTGAAGTAATCCCTTTCTAATTACAACCTGTGTGCAGCCAAAGCATGAGAATATGTATCTAGAATTCTCTTCTGTGGCCCACTATAATCTAGAATATTTCTGACAGAGAAATTTTTAAAATTTTGTCCTTTTTTACATTTTAGATAGATGGTCCCTTTTGGAGGTGTTTAAGTCATTTCTTAAATACCTGCACAGCTTCTGCTATCTCGGGTATCTCTAACACCTTCCATCATCACAGCACCTACACATCTGTTATTACATGGAAACGCTCCTGATTCAGTGAGACCCTGTGTCAGCAGAGCGCGCCAGAAGCTGAGTGCTGGTAAGAGATCCAACTCTTGCGGGGCGGGTGGCTTCCCGCTCTCGTGCAGGCCAGTTCACCTGACAAGGTTGGGCTGGCTGGAGCCCCTCACGACCACCAGACAAGCCTGCTCAGTTGCTGCAGGACTTAAAAATACGTGTTTGGGGGAGATGAAATTCCTTCAGCTCCTCTTAGGCAGTGCTATTTAGTTTTGTCCCTTGTGTGACAAAACCTCCCCCTTCCCAAAACCAGTTCTGAAATGTGCAGTTTCCAATTTTATCTTCCAAATAAATACATAACTCCTCATCCCCAAGCCCAAGAAAAGCTTGAAAGCATGGCCCAAAGACATCTGATCTCTTCCGAACCCAGGATGGAAATGGAAGTGACGCACCGTGTGTCAGTGTTCTGAATCAGATCGTTGCCAGGTTAGCACAATTCGTCGGAGAAGCACAGTCAGACTTCCAAGTGCTTGTGCTGGGCAGCAGTTACAAACTGCCTCGTGCCAGAGCCGAGCCGGGCTGTGACAGTGCAGCACAGGGTAAAAAGGTTTCTCCAGCAAAACCGAGCTTCTACGTACAACATGCAGCACGATAGCGATGCCCTGCTCTTCTCTCTGAGAATTACCTCCAGGCAGGGTTCTAGCACGGCACTAAGTTTAAAATCTACATGTTCACCCAGGAATCTGCCCCCAGAAACCACACCAGGTTAACTTACCACCACAGCTGTGCAAATCAAAATGACGTGGATGATTCGGAGCTTTACAGGCTGGCTCACTCCAGGAGGAATTTCTGAATTGGAGACATCAAAATTAATTGCCCCCAAGACCAACAGTATGAATCCAGCAACAAGAACTGCCAAGAGTAACACCAGCAGTGTGCACACAACTGCCATTTTGCTGAGCAGCAGAGTGTCCGAAACGTCTTTGATTTGACTTTCCCAGATATCTTTGGTTTGTTACTTCCTGATTCTTTGTTCCTCGTAAAGTTGTTCCAGTAAAACTCCTCCCTTTTACAAATACACCCGTAGCTCCATTTCCTTCTCCCGCTTCTTTTCCCCCCCTCCCTTTGTTTCACGAAAGATGAGGTGGTCAAAGTCCTGAATTTGTTAAAAGATCTGTGCCTGCATCATTTTGGAATTTTTGCAGGAACCCAGTCCTTAGCTGGGAGGAGCGTGTTACGAGTAAGCTGCGTTAGTATTAAATTGCTTAGATGTGGGAGATGGAGACGGGACATTTGAGTGCTTTGAGTCTGGGACACTGTCAAACACCGCTGGGAAGAGTTTCTCCAGGGTTATCTCCAGGAGCCTGCGTGTGACGATTGTCACCTAAAGGGCCAGATGGGTCGTCACTATTGTTTGTCGTAAAGGTGCACCTGGGAAATTATGTCATAACCTCCAGCTCAGTTTTTTACTATTTTTAGTTTTCTTCTAAAAGAAGAGCGTGGTTAAAAAACAGCACGAGAGGCTGAGTTAGCTCGGTGGTACGGTTACCAGGTAAGGTTCAGGAGCTTCCAGCTGGCAGCAGGGACAACACAAAATGACCTGAGAGATCAAACTGCCTTGTCCCGTTCTTGCTGTACAAGGGGATTGTGCTGCTGTAGGGCTGCTCTGCTGCACGTGGGGCTTGAGGTATTAATTGTGAATCAGAGTCTGCAACTCTTGAAGCAACTAGGATATAAGAATGTTGTTGAAATTGCAAATTCTCAGGGAAATGAAAGAGGTAAAAATCTAACTTGAGTAAGCAGTCATCTTATAGCTTATGTTTTTTAAGTTACATTGTAAATGACGGGAAAGCACCATGTCATTTTAGTTGGAAAACTTCATTAAAAATGATGGGTTTTTTCCAGTGAGTGTTTTTAATAGTTGTGGTCATGCTAAAACATTCTGAAGAAGAAAGAAATACCCTGTTTAAAAACAGTAAAAGTCTAGATTAAAAAAAAAACAACACCAAAATACCCCACCCAGTGGTGTCTGTGGACTTTTGGTTCGTTTTATGTTTTCATGGGTATGTAAGCAGGCACAGTCCAGTTGCCTGGTAAATGAGTTGCTGTGCACAGCACGGATTGGACTCGGTAGAATTAAGAATATTGTGGTCTCTGTCTGCCCAGGGTTGCTTGTTCTTTCACCGTAAGGTGTTCACTTAGGTTTGTCGGTGAGCATGTGTTTAGTGAATGTAACTCGCTCTCGTAACAGAAAGATTTGAAGTGCCAAGTTTTATTTTTATTGTTGTTCAAAGCGTCATGAAATTGCCACAGCATTACAGTGGGAGGATGGTGTGATGCTGTGCTTCTCTGCCTTCTTACATCTGTGATCTCCAGAACTTTTTCGACAAACATAGCGTAACGGGTGGTCTTAAGCATAAGAGAATTCTAAAAGAAAAACAAGGAGTACAGAAACATACGCACTCATCAAAGTTTAGGGATTCCGGTTTGAGAATCAAGTTCCAAAAGAAAACGTAATTTGTCGGATTCCAAACAAAATCAAACCTGTATTTGTTCCGGTTTAGGACATCTGCTTCAGACAGCAGCCTTTCTTTGACTGAGCATTTTCAAGAAAATGTAGTCTTTGTGCAAACTAACCTGAGAAATCAAAGTGCAGGTCTGCAGTTTCACTGTCTGACATAAGACTTTACAGAACCCCGGTCACCTGATACCCTGAACATCTCACAGAATCACAGAATCACACAGAATGTTGGGGGTTGGAAGGGACCTCAAAGATCATCTAGTCCAACCCCCTGCCAGAGCAGGATCACCTACAGCAGAGCGCACAGGAACGTGTCCAGGCAGGTTTTGAATGTCTCCAGAGAAGGAGACTCCACAACCTCCCTGAGCAGCCTGGGCCAGGGCTCTGTCACCCTCACTGAAAAAGTTTTTTCTCATATTTTTCTGGAACCTCCTATGTTCCAGCTTCCACCCATTGCCCCTTGTCTTGTCAGTGGACGCAGCTGAGCAGAGCCTGGCTCCGTCCTCCTGACACTCCCCCTGGACGTATTTATAAACATGAATGAGGTCACCCCTCAGCCTCCTCTTCTCCAAGCTAAAGAGCCCCAGCTCCTTCAGCCTGTCTTTCACAACGGCCAAACTAGACCCTGAGGGTTGTTTTCACCATTTCTGGGCTGTCGAAGAGCTCCGGAAGAGCTGTTCTTGCTCCTTGCCTTGGATGTGTGCCAGTCACGTGAGGGTGCCAGAGCTGAAGTGAACAGCACGTTCCAGGTGCCTCTCAGTGCATCTCCGTCATGTTGGTCTGGTTTTATAATAATGTTTTCTAGAATGGTGGTGCTTTAAAGAATCGTAGAATCATAGAAGGGTTTGGGTTGGAAGGGACCTTAAAGATCATCTAGTTTCAATGCCCCTGCCATGGGCAGGGACATCTTATACTAGACCACATTGCTCAAAGCCTTGTCCAACTCCAAATCTTAACATTTGTTTGAGAGTCACTGCGGAAGAAGAGGTTAGAAAGTATAAAATGCAGTAAAAATCCAAAACAGAAATCGGAGTGTTTACATTCTTTGCCAAGTTTACAAATTCGCCAAGGATAACATAAGGCTTGCATCTTTGTTCTGAAAAATCGTTTTATAAACTGTTTATATAATTCACAATACTATCCATTATCTTTTTTCCAGCTGTGAAGGAGAAAATCCCGTAGCCAAAAAAGGCTAAAATGCCATGGAAACCACTCTCAGAATGATACCAGGTTACTTGAACGCCATTGTCCTCTAGTCGCTTCTTGTATAACAGTCCATCGTCCCTCAGCACGTCAAACTCGCAGGTCACGATGTAGGATTCAGGGAGCTGGCAAATAATGGAGTCTTCAGCTAAAAGGGGGGAAATTGTGATCGCTAGAAGTTCTTTGACTGCCTCATGGACCGCAGGTTTATATGAAGTGGATTTTTGTGGTACGTAGCCTCTGATCTTAAATTTGTCAGGAATAATGTCTGCACTGATCCATTTTTTGTATTTCTGTTTCATACTCTCCGGAACGTGGCAGCTTTGTAGGACGTCTTCCAAAATCGATGGTTCTTTGTTAAGGTAACGGAAACAGAAGTAGATGACTAGCTTCCGCAACAATATGGGGACCGAGGCATTCTGCTGGTAGGAAGGCAGATGAAAATCCAGCCCCTGTAGCCCTGGATAAAGTAAGATCTGAGCGCGTACTTTTGGGAGATCTCTTCTATTCAGCAGCATTTGGCAAATAACCGTAGCAAAATTAGCTCCACAGCTGTCACCGCTAATGATGATGAGAGCAGGATCCACGTGATACTCTTCTAGATTTCTCATGAAGTATAAGGTGGCATTGAGACAATCGAAATACTGCCCGGGGTATGGGTGCTCAGGAGCCAAACGATAACTGAAATGTCAAAGATACCATGGTTATTGTCGAAGCAATTCTAACAAATTTGTTTGCATTGTTTGTGGCTGGCTGGTGTGGTAGTTATGGTATGTTTTTGTCTAAATTTTAAAGATTGTATTTGTTTTTAACTAGAGTCAATTGGAAAGACAATGTAATGGAGTTGCGGCTATGTTAGATTACTTTGCCTATAAGCACATTTCTAAATTAAATTAAAGGCTAAAGCAAAAAATAGGGAGCACAATGTAAACCAGGAAATACTTCCAGTGTATTTTTCAGAAATCTGTCAGCTATGAACTGTAACGCCATAAATACGTCTATGTAAAAGTAGCACTTACCCAACAGACACAACCACTGAGTTGCACTTTTTGGCAATATAGCGGCATATTCGTTCAAAGGCTTCTAAAGAGAAAGCGTATCAGAAATTACTTGTTAGAAATCAAGTCTCCTTTTGAAATGAAAATACAGCTCCTTGAACACACACTCGGTGGGCGGCACTGCAGCGTGAGACTAGTAAGTAACTTTGCTGTGCAGCACACTCTTTACGTGCTAACACGGCAATTCTCTAAGTCTTGATTAGAGGCTGCCAGGGCATAATAGAAGCGCGCAAGAACAGTAACACTGAGGAAAAATCAGTTTGTCTGGGCTGGTGTCACATCTCAGCTGGTGGTCAGCCAGAGCTGTCTGAGGAGAGGCTTAAGCTGAGGACAGGCATTTCGTGGGCAGAAGCGCACAGGCTCAGGGCACTGCTGTGAGACAGAAACCGTCTTTGTGTTTAGTGCCCTTGATTGATGTTTCTTCCCTGAATTATGCCAACCACTTCTTGAACTCATGGTTTTAACTTTAACAACTTAGTGCGGTGAAGAATTCCATAACGTGCTTACAAAGGCGTGAAGAACCCTTTCTATTTGCTCGGTTTGTACCTGATGTTTACAGCTTCCATTTGGTGACGTTTACCCTTGTACTGTGAGCAGTGGGGAATCCCTGATTAACCTCGCTTGCTGCTCATGATTTTGTAGGCATTTAGTGTGTCTGTCTTTTCCACTTGAAGAGTCACAGTCTGTTCACGTGTTCTCTGTACAGAAGCACTTTTCTCACCTCTGCAGCCTCTCTCTGAGTCTTTCTGGTGCTGCTGTGTTATTTTTGAGCTATGGGAACCAGAGCTATAAGCAGTATACTATGCCTAAATGCACCATGGGTTTATTACAGTGGTTTGTCCTTTCCTGATAGTAGTTCTTAGCATTATAATTGGTGTTTGACTGCTACTGTGCACTAAGTTAACATTTTCAGGCAATTTTCTGCCATAATGCTAAGATCTTCTTCCAGCAAGGGAGTAGTCTGCTCAGAGTCCCCTGGTTTGTTTATAAAGTTAGGGTGCTGTGTTCATGTTTGACTTCTCTGCATACTACCTCACCTCTCATTTGGTTGTCTAATCATTTACTGTCACGCAGGCATTCTGCAGGTTTTCAGCCATCCGTTTGCTACCTCGAAGGACTTCAGCTTTCATCATCTTTTCTGGTTGTTACTACATTGATTAGCACTGGTCCCAGCACACATCTCCTATGGGAACCTCACAGGAACCTCCCACAACCCGTCTTTCTTTCTGTCTATTAATGAGTTTTATCTAAGGGAAGGACCTTCCCTGTTGTGTCATGGGTGTGTAGCCCCTTTAAGAGACTCCTTTGGAAATCAAAGTAGGTTTTATCGACTCAGTCTCCTTTATTCGTGTATTTGCTGACTCTTTTTAAAAGCCAACATTGATTTCTGAAGCGTGACTTGCATTTGTATGGATTTTAAAGGAGTAAGTCATGTTTATCTGTCCACTGATGGTAGCTCCTGCTAATTGGCTAGTTGCAGACTTGAGGCTCGATAATACATAGATTGCCCAAGTCCTTTTAGGCCTTGTCACTCTGTTATTTGCTTTCCTGTTACCGAGTACCACCGGGAATTCAAACTCAGGGTCACATACTGCAGTCAGCGTGTAGGTATGGGGGTTATATTAAGCCAGGGCACGTGATAAAGCTCCCGCAGCGTGTGCTCGTTGTGCAACAGCAATTGTGGCGAGAACAACAACTGTGCAACATTGCCCTGTGGTTTCTTCCCTTCAGCAAAAGGATTTCACCGTTCACTTGGATCAGAGAGGCTTATCTCTTGAGTTCTCATTGCCACCAAAACTAGCTCTACGACTAGAAGCTTCACAGTGGGTGTCAGCCTGGCACTCCGTCCAGATCAAGGCGCTCTGCAGTAAAAGTATCACAGAATCACAGAATCACAGAATGTTTGAGGTTGGAAGGGACCTCAAAGATCATCTAGTCCAACCCCCTGCCAGAGCAGGATCACCTACAGCAGAGCGCACAGGAACGCGTCCAGGCGGGTTTTGAATGTCTCCAAAGAAGGAGATTCCACAACCTCCCTGGGCAGCCTGGGCCAGGGCTCTGTCACCCTCACTGTGAAAAAGTTTTTCCTCATATTTTTATGGAACCTCCTGTGTTCCAGCTTCAGCCCATTGCCCCTTGTCCTGTCAGTGGATGCCGCTGAAAAGAGCCTGGCTCCATCCTCCTGACACTCCCCCTAGATATATTTATAAACATGAATGAGGTCACCCCTCAGCCTCCTCTTCTCCAATCTGAAGAGACCCAGCTCCTTCAGCCTTTCCTCACCAGGGAGATGCTCCGCTCCCTTCACCATCTTTGTGGCTCTGCGCTGGACTCTCTCAAGCAGCTCCCTGTCCTTCTTGAACTGAGGGGCCCAGAACTGGACACAATATTCCAGATGCAGCCTCACCACGGCAGAGTAGAGGGGCAGGAGGACCTCTCTTGACCTACTGAGTAAGAGCAGATTATTTCTGCTGCAGCGCAGAGTGGAACCTAAGTTGCTGGAAGTTACGATATTATTTCTGCATGATGCTAAACAAAGCTAGGTAGGCTCTCAAACTCATTTGCATGTAACGGGAGGCTGCTTAACCTAGTGCTCCTGGAGACCAACCTTTTGAAACAACAAAGAATTCAAACCCTCCAGCCTTCCCTGTCTGGCCCCTGGAAGGAAATCCAGATTTCCACGTTAGGTGCCTTGGCTTCGGCACAAAGCACACGGAGACTTGGTTGCTTAGAGAGGGGTCCAGAACAGTCAGGAGGCTGAGGCAGCAGCTACCGAGACAATCAAAGGGTTGTCTCACGTTCTGGAAAAGGAGGAAAGTACGCTGTGCAGTGTTACCACGAGGATCGGGCTCCCCCACTTTGGTTTGGGTTTTAATGCTCATTTATTATTCATATTTTCCTTCATTTTGATTCCGTATTTGAATGAATGGGAATATATTTATGAATTTGGGGGAACATATTTACAGATTTTTTTTTTCCTGTATTCTTTAATTTCTTTCTTGGACCATGTATCGTCTAGACTTCGTCTGATGCAGAGACAGCAAGCTGAGAAGCACTGACTTTTGTAGTGGTTGAGTTGAATGTTGAGCACAGAAATGTATCTTAAATTCTCTACTTTGAGGCCTTATCCAAGCTTACAGGAAACAGCTTAGTCCAGCTGAGATTCAAAACTAAAAATCTCTCCTTGGGAAGTAACCAAAGCATTGTTCCAAAGGAGGAAGCCAGGATGTTGCCATTGTCATGAAACTGTAATTATTGCAGAAAGTAGATGTAGGCTGAGTTCCCTGTCAGCCTCAAAGTTACATTTCCAAAAAAGGCACGTACAGAGGAGAAGGAGGGAAGAGACACGGATTCCAGCCCTTACTCCGGGGTGGTTGCTATATCCTGTTTTCAGCAATTCACTAATTAAGGTGTAAGAACATCCTGACGCTGAACTTCCCTCACAGTGCCCTACGCGTACGTCTTTTGTTGTGGTGGTATCTCTTTCTCCGCCCCAGCAAACTAAATCTTTCTCAGAACAGCTTCGACAGAAAGAGGAGCAGAGTCCCTCTGCGGTTGGATGACAACCAGTTCAGGGGCTTCTGGATCGCACTTCTGGATTTAGAAGCCTCAAATCTGCTACAAGCTGCTGCCGTGAGCTTCCCAAAGGAAGCAGCCATGTGGTTACGTGCTGGAGCAGGAATTCCGCGAGGTGCTTTGTGGTTAGTATTGAGATTGCAAAGACTGTTATCGTTAGGAAGGACAGGTGAGATACGGATCGATACATGTCTGAAGGTAGAAGTGTAAAGGCTCGGCTTTGATTTTAAAAATAAAACTTGTGGATTTCTTACTAATGCTCCCAAATGTGCCAGCGCCTCCATGGAAATACAGTATTCCTCTTCTTTTGCCAGCAGGTGGCCATTTAGGTTGATAAATCCTCAAGGGCACCTCATCTACTGTGAGATCTTTGATAAGAAGTTGTGAATCTCTCCGTGGCGGAATTCCATCTAGCACAACTCGCAGTAAGATTAAATCGCCGCAGATCCCTAGCTTCTCCAAAATCTTTCCCTGTTGAAAAGAAAGAATTCGGAAGGAGTAACGTAGGCTTGCTCCCGAACAGGTAACAGCCCTGTATGCACGTGCAGCTCGGTACTACAGCACATGTATCGCTACTTTTTGGAATTTTCATGTGAAATATTCTTTCATTGTAAAGTGGCTGCAGTTTAACAGATGCCCTGAAAAATCTAAATAAGCTTTTAAGATTAAGCTTGTCAGTTTTATGAGTTAATTTAATATGATTTGGTTCGTATAGCAATGCTTACAGGCTTCAAGGAGGTGAATTGCTGCTGCTTTTTTTTTTTAAAGCCATTATCTTCCAACTCCCAAAAATGCTACCGAAATAAAAGTGAAATCCCCAGTTTTAAGAAAGTTAACTTACCAAGACCATGGTTGTAATCAACAATGAATGGAAAAAGAGAAGCTTTAGAGGTTGATCAATTCCAGGTGGCAGTTCTGAGTTGAAAAAAGCATAAAAAACCACCCCCAAAAACAGTGCTGGTATCATAACAGGAGAAATAAAAAGCACAGCTATTACTGTTAAAATTCTACAAACAGATGCCATTTCACTTCAATAGAAGTGCTGGCTTAAGCCTTGTTTTCAAGTGTTTCCGAGGTGTCTTCGCAGGAGACTAAGCCCTCAGTTCATAAACAGAAATAAAAAGTTTATTAATGTTGCAATACCTTAATTTTCTCCACCCATCCTTTGCTAATGATATTATTGGCAACACTGCCCTACACTAAAAAAATAAAGGAAGGGAAACCTTTTTACCTTTTACAAAAGATAAAATTAAAAATATATAGAATTAATTTGTCACGAGTTCTTCACTAACGATGAGAAGTTATTATTCGGAGGGGCCCTTATCTGAAGATTGCCTGTGTTCGGCTCGTTGTGGATTCACTGTGGTTGGGAGCTCCTGTTGCAGTGATAAATTGTCGTGATGTGGGGCTCCTCGCAGTTGTCCTCAAGGTACTTACTTCTCTGTGAAGACAAATATTCAAATCCACATGTTTTTGTGTGGCTCTAGATGGAATGCACAGAATCCGTCATGCTTGAATTTCGGTTTAAATAAGAGTACACTTGCTCGGTGTGTGGGACGTGCTCCCGCATCAAGACTTGCTCAGTTTCTGTGCTGCACGTCTGCCTTACGGGAGCTGCACAGGTTGTTTTATGACCAGATCCTGTTCTTCATGCTGGCGTAGGAGTACAAGTAAAATCCGTGCTAGACAGAAAATCTCAACGTACATTCAGGTCTCTCCAGATGCCCAGTGGTGTGCTTGGAGGTTTAAGCCACTATTCTTTCTGGCAAAAGCTTTTCATTAATCAAACTCCCAGAAGCCGATATTCATGGTAATTTGTGGTTCAATGTAGAGGCTTTATGTATATGTGATTAAAATTGGTGGCCGTTGTTTGGTGAAATAACTTTTCTGGTTTGTTTTCATACTGGAATTTCATTTTCCACACAATTTTAAAGTTACCGCTCCAGAACTTTTTTCTCCTGTGCTGCCTTTTAAAGCGAAATTCCAGTCTGAGAACGGAATTAGTCCTTAGCGTCATTAGCAAAGCAATCATGACAGCTCTTTTGCACAATTTTAGCTTATGGAGTAAGAACCTGCGGGATAAAGCAAACGTTTGTGAAATAGGCAAGTCCTTGGCCGCTCACAGGAAGGGCTTTGTCTGTGCTGAGGTTGATTGATTTGGGGCAATTTCCCATGCGGAGCACAGGCTCAGCGGCACAGTTAGGTACCAGTGTGAGTGGTGAAGCCGAACCCAGAGACCTGTGGTCCCCGCTCTTTCTGTGCTCGACTTCTGGAAGTTTATCCGTAGGGCTTCTCCCACAATGTAGAGGGGGCATCCTGGTTCTGTGAATAGAATCAGTGTGATACTATAGCACAGCCTGTGGGAGCTGTATTATTCGTTTTTTGTTGAGTATACTCCCAGCAGAACAGCAGAACGAAGTAGTTCTCACAAGTGCGTGTTTCCGATGCGTGTGCCGTCGGTCAAAATATCCTGAAATAATTTACTGCATGGAGACGAGCGTTGAATATCGACTTTCGGTATTTTTGATGATTACTTGCGTTTGAGTCCTCCGAGAAGGAAAATTTTGTGCTTTTAGAAGAATCTCCAATCAAGAATAGTAAACTCATAAAGGCACTTACGACTGCAGTGGCAGCGAAAGAAGCTTTTAGGAGCAGGCACTAGCAATGTAATTAAATACCTGATGTTCGGAATAGATCAGGTTGTGAAAGCTTAGTGTGTGAAAGCTTCGATTGTGAAAGAGGATGTGTGTGTCTGCTGGTGCTGTCTGAGCCCTCGCTGACACCATCCTGGCCGGAGTCTTTTGTTCACGGTATTCAGTGAGTCAATAGTTAAACACCTTTAATCAGAATCAAAACACATCACTGATGCCATCTCTGTTTTGAAATTTTGATGGATCTGATAGAGTGGAAGGAATATTTTTTTTTACCATGTTTTTTATTTAAAAATAAGCTTGAAAGGGGGCAGTTTGGAGTTTTCTGTTTTCTTTTTGATGTTATTCCCTGGCAGTTGGCTTCAGTAAGAATCTGTTGTACAGTCGTTACGCTCTGAGCAAAAATCTTTCAGTTATGTATTGTAGCCCTTCTGTTGTTAAAGAAATGTTGGTTAGGTAATGTTTCAGGACATCTTAGAGCATAGCATGAGTCTGCTCAGTTAGAGCATATTCTAACTGTATGTCAGCACCTCAGTCCTTCCTCTCTGTCTTGTTACCACGGTTTCCATGTTTTTCCAGAACCAAGCAAATCCCGTGGTCATAGAGCTACTCGGTCCTGCTGGGGGTGCTCAGATTCACAACTGCTCCGTGGTATTTGGTGCTTTACATTCCATAATGCTCAAATAATGTGGTGGCTGCATGTCAGTTTTCTCCTGATGCGTGTTTGGAGATGCTTGAGGTATTTCCAGTCTGGTCAGCTCTTCCTGTACCTGCAGGTGGCTGCGTAGGAATATCAGTGATGACTGTCAGGCTCTCACGTTTCTGACAGTCGGTGGGACTTTTGGTGACTTTTTCACCATTGCTTTTGAAGCATTAAATTATCAAAAAAACAAAAAAAAAGTTTTACTCTCTTGCAATCCACTCCATGAAGTGAGCACCTTACATCTTTGCAAACAAAAAGGCTTTTTCTCTTTCTGGCAGTAGACAGATGCCTGGGTTGCGTTAAAAGCTACTAACAGGAGCTCCTCACACTGCAGATGTTTGCTGATGTGTTTTGCTACACCCATTCTTGCATTCTTTCAGCGGGATCATTGCAAAACCCTAGCTTACACAAAGGCTTTGGCTCTCCATAGATGAGAACAGCCTGACTTTAGCTAAAGAAGATTGAAGAAATTCCACTAAACTGGAGAAAATTAACACACCGTGGAGTTTGGCATTTTAATGTGCATTATGGATATGCAGACCATTCTTTATTCTTACAAAACAGCTGCTCAGAGCTCACAAAATTGATACTTTATTCATTGAATTTAGTGTTGCTGGAGACTGACGTCTTTAATATATCAGTTAGTGAGTACAGAATTGATGATAATTCAGTAAATTTCCCGTTTTCTCGTCAGTGACCCTCCTATGCAAGAAGTTTGTCATCTCTAAAATTCATTCTGAATTGTTCAGTGTATTTCTGCTGGTCATAGTAATGAGGGGAAGGCAAAGTATTATCACAATGCCTGTTCAGAGAAGTATGATCCTTGCTGGTTTTTCCCTCAGCTTAACCTGTTGGGTTTGGTGAGACTTGTGTAGGTGTGGAATCACAGACCTCTTTGTAGGCTGAGAATGCATAAAACTCCTCAACTTCACACCGATCGTTTATTGGCAGCTTTCAACCCAAACACTATTAAAGGCAGAAGTGCCCGGGAAGCTGGTGCTAGTCAGTTATGTGAATGTCACGTTACTTTTTTCTTGTAACCTCTTCCTCTAAAATATTGCAAAACATTTAATTTCTGATTGTGGGCTGCATTAGGAAACACAGCCTACAGCTAACCTGTAGTTACTTGGCTATTGCAGAGCTACTCTTTGCAATACAGGGAACACTACAAGGATTAACTAAAGCATGGGAAAGCAGCAGCTAGAATGACAGCGGTATCGATTCTGTCCAGCGCAGCCGGCTTAATAACTAACTGAAAGGCATAAAGCCAAGAAACTGGGAAAAAAAATAACGTATTCCAAAGAATAACTAAAAGCAGAAATAGTCGCTTCTGATATGTTCCTTTGAAAAAAAAAATATACATTTTAAAATTAAACACTCTGGTAAATATAATTTGCCTACTGTTCTTTTTTTTTTTATTAATTATTTTGGGTAGTTTAGTAGGACAATGAGGCTCTGTAGTGAAACGTAGCTAACTTTGGTTTTACCAAGTAGAGCATGTAAGAGACAGACTGTTCTCCAGTTCACTTCTCTGTTGTTGTGCTTATGTAAACAGATGACTGGTGGCATCTCAGACCTCTTCACACCCATAAGCCTCAGTCTTCCGCCCTGCGAGAGGGCTTTAGCTGCCTTCACAGCGGCCAGAGGAAGCTTTGAGAAATTACAGCTTAGTACGTGCTCAGTGATACTGTTTGTCCAGGTGCTACCGGCTTGCTTGCTCCATCTTCTCATGCATTTCGCCCGCCTCCCACCTTTCGGTGTCCTCCCTTTTTGTTATCTCCATCTCCCCACCCAAATCTGTAGCTACTCGCTCTGCGTTTGGCTCCTACTTATGCTGGAAAACCATCTTTCATGTAGTCTGCCATTGTTTTAACTTTTCTTCCCCTAAGTTATTCTTTGAAGTCCTTTCCAAATGACCCCTGGGTTAAACATCTAACGAATTCTGCAGCAAAAACCCATACCATATTAAAAAAAAATCAAACAAAAAATATGATAAATATTATGTATTAGCGTTCAGCAATGGCACTTCAGATCTTGCGCTGTACAATTCAGAGCAGGTACAGTTTTGAAATGGTGACTCGAGAAGTTTTTACTCTCTCGCATTTTGAAATGTGAATGAGTTCTTGGACATCCCAGTCTCAGTAGCTGCGTAGTCCTGTTCCTCAGAAAGGGTGAATTCTGCTCCACACGAATGGAGTCCAAATAAACTGCTCTGGAACATCCCCCTGGGATTTCGTGACAGGTCACCACACTAAGATGTATTCTTACTAAATCATAAGTAGCTTGAATGTAAGTATAAAAACTGCAACTGGCCTTGACGTGCTGTGGCCAAATTTGTCTGAGACTCTTTAAGGTTACGGGTTTGTTCTCTGTCATGAGGGAGTAAGGAAACACGGGGAGTCGTCGGGGTGATGAGCAGAGGAAGAAGGTTGGCAGGAATAAAAGCAGCCATAGTTTGCAGGTTTGTGCTTATTTATTTCAGGAGTGGTAAAAAGAATGTGCGTTGCAGGGAGAGAATAATGTTAAAAGCTTTTAAATGAATAATATGAATAGAGTTAATGGATTTGGAATGTTTTCTAGTTGCCTGCTTATATGTCAAGATACTTGCTGTTGTATATGACTTTTTACTAGAGTGCTACAGAGAGATAATGTGAAGCAGAAGACAATGGAAGTTGTAGCCCCCTGCCACAAACAGCTGTGACTTGGTTGGTTTAGAACAGGTAATCGAACTTGAGAATTGCTGTGGCTCTGTTGTTAAACGTACGGCTTTAGGGTATGAAGGCATAACAACAGGTTCAGTAAAAATATTGAAGCCTAAAACACAGATTGACCTTTTGCAGTGCCATTAAAGTAGTTTTGTTCTGTGCCCAGAGCACAAAGGTTTGCCACGTTATCCTGCTGGCAGGAAAATTCAGCTGTGTACTAACATCTGGTGGTCAGAACGATGCACAACAATTTGCTTCCCCTTTCTTAATTTCTTTTAACATCTGCCTGTAACACAGAGCTGCTCAGGTGATGCCAAGACCTCCCAGCTGTACTTCCAGCATTTCACTAGTTTTCAGGTCCTGACAGCATATTCTGATCTGTTCCTGAATCCTTTTATTTGCGATCTAGTGCCACCCTACAGTGCTCCCCTGTGAGAAAGTGCGTCCTGCCTCAGGCAGCGCAGGCCTGCAGTTAGTCCAAGCTCTTTGAGAAGTAACTGATGTTGCTGTATGTTCCCATATGTCTACATACAAAATGTATATGCCTACTGTATTCCTGAATGTTTTATAACATCTGTAGTTCCATCCCTAACCCTTTTCCTGACCTCCTCTCCTTTACTTCCGCTTTTATGTCTATGCTGAAATCTTTTCTGCTATATTCTCTTCAACCGTGCCTCAAATTCAGGTTTCGTCAAACATACACCTTAATGTATCATTGTCTGTGCTCCTTATACACTTCTCCTGCAGATTCATGCCCCGTTACCTGTCCCAAGGGGTCCTCACATTGTGCTGTGTGTGGCAATATTGCCAGAACTTGACTGAGCCAAACAGCACAGCAAAACGCTTGCCATGGGGACCACAGCTTGTATGGGTACAGGAGAAAACTCTGAACAGGTGGTAGAGTAAATATATTTAAGAAGATGATTTAAGAAAAGGAAAACTGAGGGTGTTTATTGAAAATCTTTGCAAGCAATGAGATAGGAATCAGGAAAGGAGAGCAAGAAATGGAATTTTACATCCGTCTTAGGAAATGTATTATCTTTTCCAGGCCTTTACTACCTGATCGGAACGCTAGCAGCCTACCCCAAAGAGCCAAGAATACTGTTCCGTGGAATCCCTCTTGCAGATGGCACCAGGTCACTTTTACACCGTGATCCTCTAATCGTTTCTTGTACAGCAGCCCGTCGTCTCTAAGCACGTCGTATTCACAGGTCAAAATGAAAGCCTCAGGGAGTCGAGCAATCACACTGTCTTCAGCCAGCAGTGGGGAAAAAACAGGGTCAAACACAGGCTGGAGCAGCGTGCAGACGTCTTTTAAGAGCGGCAGTGGTGTGCTTGGTGTGTAGCCTCTTGTTTTAAACTCGTGAGGGATGCAGTCAGCACTCACCCATTTCTGATACTTCAGCCGCAAATCTTCTGGAACATGAGACCATTTAGACATTAATTTCACGGCTTCCCAGTCTACATTGAGATACTTCAAACCAAGAACAATGGATCGTTCCTTTAACAAAATGGGGATGTCCTTGTTCTGCTGATAAGAAGGCAAATTGAAGTCCATGCTCTGGAGAAAAGGATATATTAGCATTTGTGCTCTCAGCTTCGGGAGGTCTCTTCTGTTCACCAGCGCCTGGGCGACAGCGGCCGTGAGCGTGCCTCCGCTGCTGTCTCCGCAGATGATGATGCGCGAAGGGTCTACTCCGTAGTCCTGCGCGGTCCTCATGAAGTGTGTGGCGGCCGTGAGGCAATCCTCAAACTGCGTCGGGTACGGATGCTTAGGAGCTAGGCGGTACCTGCACAGGGGTGAAAGTGTTTTAGTGCAGGCATAGCGAGGGAATGGTCCCGTTGTCTTTTCCTTCACGTCCTGCTTTCTGAAGGTATTCTGAGATTGTGAGGGCAGCAATAGAATTGATCGTAGTTACTGCTTTGGATGTCATATTTGCTATTGCTGATGGTTGGGGGAGTAAGTGCACTATTTGATCTTTGCAAAATACTCCTTTACCTGTCTTTTGGGTGACGGAAGGCACGTGCCGAGTTCTGTAGAATTAGGTGGCAACGTGGGTGTGTGACTCAGTTATCAGCGATTCTAGTTAGAAGTTCAAGTGAACTTATCGTGGCAGGGGGATTGGACTTGATGATCTTTCGAGGTCCCTTCCAATCCCTGACATTCTGTGATTCTGTGATTCCTAACGAATTGCTAGGCAATATGAGCATAGAAAACTGAAAGGGAAAATACGAAAGAATTTCAGTGGCTTCCTGTAAGCTGAATTCTTTATACACAGAATCAATAAGATTTAATGGTTCTTCAAGTATTTTAGGATGTAAATAGTAATTAATGCAATTTTAATAAATTTCTAACACATCCACTCTTTTCCTGAACTTTTAGAAATAGATTCTTTTAAAAATGCATTACGGCTCATTAGAAAAATATTTGGAATGTTCTTGGATTATTCATGGATATATCTGCCCTAGTTTTTCAAAAGTGCTACTCGAATGAGTGTTCAGTAGTCTGAGCAACTGAAACAGTTACACTTCAAACCCAGCCTTGGCTTTTGGCTTCAGGTGTTTGCGTCCCGCTTTAGGAAACGCAAACATCCTCACCCTCTTAGTGGTGGCTACAAGTTACAAAGTTGTTGCCATGGGTTTTATTTGGAAACACACAAGTGCAAATTAGTTGACTAATTCTTCCTGAGAGTAATTAGAGCTGGTGAAACACGTGTGATCGTTAATTTTAAGCACCGGACACATTTCACGGGGAACTTGGCTTGCAGTGACTACGCGTTAGAGGCTTCCAAAGCTACGAGGAGGCGGGGCGGGCTGTCGCACCACGCGCCTGCATCGACTCCACTTACCCAACAGACACAACCACTGAGTTGCTATTCCTGGCCAAATAGCGGCACGTTCTTTCGTAGGCCTCTGTAAAACAAAATATTGCAATGGAACTGTAACTTGCTTTCAAACAATAATTTGAATGAAAATGTTCTTAAATGCGTGTCTCAATTCTGTGATTCGGGCAACACTGTAATTCTCTTCTTGTGGCGTGGCCTGGTCTGGACACGGCTCCCAATTTCAATATGTCTGTGGGAATCTTCTTGCCAATGAGAAACGTGGAGTTTACACTAAAGCGTTGTTTCAGTCTCCTTTTCTAAAAGGTAGTTAATGGAAAGCACCACGGCTACCGCGCCTAAAGTGGTGATGAAGATGAGAAGTTATTTTTTTAAAAAAAAAGGCAAAACATAAAAACCCTGCGAAATCTAGCACAGGAATTTTTCTTGGGCATGAGCCACCATCTAATCTCTTAGGCCTTTCCACTTCAAATGCTAAAATGTACTTTTCCTTGGTTTGCCACTATAAAAACACACAGCAGTGTAAACACGTACAAACTTGCATGCACATGTGAATGCACATGTGTCCTTTAAAATAAGAAATAAATTTCTAATGAGATTTTTAACTTTGCTTATAAGCATGAAGGAAAAGAAGGAGGAAAATGGGTATTATAAATGATCAGAGAATAAAAGTTGTAGGTACACAACCTGCGTAAAGATAATTTAACATGATGCCTACTAAATATAAATAAAATTATTCTGCTGTCCTGAAATCAATATTGTATTTATAGTGCTTAACCTACTCCCTCCTCTTGTCATTGCAGAAGTACTGTACAGAAGTATCAGATCAGAAACTCATAGGATTTGTAGTTAGAGCTCACATGATTTGTACAACTTACTAATGCTTCCAAACCGTCCAATTCCTCCATGCAAGTAGAGGATTCCTCTTCTTTGGCCAGTGGTTGATATTTTTGGCTGGTAAATTCTTACTTTAACCTTTTCAAACCTCGCGTCCTTGATGAGAAGATGTTTGTCTTTTAATGGCGAAATTCCATCCATTATAGTCCTGAGGACGTGGACCTCTGAGGCAATACCTACTTTATCCAAAAATGTTGCCTGTTAATGAAGGGAAAGAAATGACCAGTTAGCGCAGATTTCCATCTCAGCATTTCAAATTCCACCGTCAGTTCAAACTTTGTCTCCTGATGGTTCTTGCGCCTTCATTGTATCACAGAATCACAGAATCACAGGATGTCAGGGATTGGAAGGGACCTCAAAAGATCATCAAGTCCAATCCCCTGCCAGAGCAGGAACGCCTCGATAATGCTACATAGGAACGTGTCCAGGCGGGTCTTGAATGTCTCCAGAGGAGACTCCACAACCTCCCTGGGCAGCCTGGGCCAGGGCTCCGTCACCCTCACTGAGAAGAAGTTTCTTCTCGAGTTTAAGCGGAACCTCTTCTGTTCCAGTTTCAGCCCATTACCCCTTGTCCTATCAGTGGCTGTCACCGAGAAGAGCCTGGCTCCATCCTCCTGACACTCCCCCTTTATGTATTTGTAAACATGAATGAGGTCACCCCTCAGTCTCCTCTTCTCCAAACTAGAGAACCCCAGCTCCTTCAGCCTTTCCTCACTAGGGAGATGCTCCACTCCCTCCATCATCCCAGTTGCCCTGTGCTGGACTCTCTCCAGCAGTTCCCTGTCTTTCTTGAGCTGAGGGGCCCAGAACTGGACACAATATTCCAGATGGGGTCTCACCAGGGCAGAGTAGAGGGGCAGGAGGACTTCTCTCAACCTACTGGCTACTCCCCTTCTAACACACCCCAGGATGCCATTGGCCTTCCTGGCCACAAGGGCACAGTGCTGGCTCATGGCCATCCTGCTGTCCACCAAGACTCCCAGGTCCCTTTCCCCTACACTACTCTCTAATAAGTCATTCCCCAACTTATACTGGAACCCGAGGTTGTTCCTACCCAGATGCAAGACTCTACATTTACTCTTGTTATATTTCATTATATTTTTCCCCGCCCAACTCTCCAGAAGGGACCTTGAAAGATCAAGTCCAATCCCCTGCCAGAGAAGGAATGCCTAGATTATGCTACATAGGAACGTGTCCAGTCGGGTCTTGAATGTCTCCAGAGAAGGAGACTCCACAACCTCCCTGGGCAGCCTGGGCCAGGGCTCCGTCACCCTCACTGAGAAGAAGTTTCTTCTCAAGTTTCAGCAGAACCTCTTATATTGTCCTGCAGTGCCTGCCCACGTCTGAGCGCGGTAGATGTGATGGCAGTGGATGAACTTATCTGCTGTAGCTGCCCTGTGTCCGCGCTTCTCCGAAAGCAAGGGAGAGCCTGCCTGAGAGCGGCTCTCCCAGAAACACTCGGCTCCTTAATACCACCCGGCAAAACTGTTCCCACTGCTGCCTAGCAGAGCGTGGGGCTGGCTTTGGTGCTAATGTCTAGATTATATTAGAAATGTTAGGTGAGAGTATGGTGGGTTTTTTGAATTATTTTGTTCTTCAGCCACGTGAAATCCTGGCTCAGTTTTTATCACTGGGAGAAAAACTGAACTATTAATAGTAGATAAAAGAAGGTGCCAGGTAGTAGCCATGTGCCTGAACAGAATAAGGAGAGAGTAGTTACAGCATTTTAAACTTCAGCTTTGGATGAAGAAATGGGGCTTTACACTTGGCCGAACTCCCGTGACTTTTTAACTTGCGGAAAAGCAAATTCTGTAGCATCTGCCAGAGCTGACCTCAACAGAAATAGCCTTGAACCTTAGCCTGACCTGCTCCCAGCTCAGCAATTCTTACTGAAAGCCTCAAGCTGGGGGTTCTTATGTCGCTCTGAGCTAGTCTGGACGAGCTAGTCTGGATTGCGTCTGGATGGCTTTAAGCTCTTTCAGTTGTGGTCTGCTCCGGTCTGTTCCTGCTCAAGATGAAAAATATGAGGCGGTATCACTATATTTCCACTACATTAGGTTAAATTTTGTGCTTTTCTTCTTCAGCAGTGGGCTGCTCTAATGAGTAATTTAATCTGGTGTTGCCATTATTCATGCCTCTGTATTTCAAAGAGAATTGCACGTACAAAGTTAAATGCCCCATGTACCTTAAAAACCTGCAGCAAGTCTTGCAGCTTTCGCCCCACATTTCATGGACCTCATGCAGTGTGGTTCTGTTAAATTTGGTGTAGGTATCCTATTTTGGACCATTTGAGGAGCTGATCCTGTGTGCAGGAAGGATCATCTCATGGCCAAGTTTTAGTCTCTCCCTGATTCCTTCTGCAGAACCCCTGTGTGATGTCTATGGGAAAACAATTTTGTTTCTTTAATCTTCCAATTCCCTCCAATATTATTTTTCCTCACACTAATAGTTTTGTAACAGTAAAAGTTAAACCTGTAATTAGCTATATTGTTTGTGCATAGTAGAGAGAGCATCTTTGTCTTGGAAATGCTAAAAAAGAAGTAGGAGTGCGTATCAATTGCCATGCTTCCTGTTGGCAGTCTGACAGCTCGTTTTTGTCAAATCTGCGATAGTTTCATGGACAAACTTTCTCAGAGATTATCATTTACTTATATTGCTCTTGCTTCACTGTTAGCTGTGAATATCTTCTATGGATTACCAGCAACAACGTGCAGTTGTAGCAGACATCTGTAATTAGTGTCGTGCATAATCTCTATAGTTCCTCCTGTTTTTATGCAAATGAAATTTTAGTCTTGTATTGTTCTAAACTGTACAGTACCTATGAATAGAGGTTCTACAAGAACCAGCAGAATTTGCATTTTTGCTTTGTTTTCTGATTCAAAGTCCATTTTTTCCGTATATCTGCTCCCTCAGAATGAGGTGTTGGGGTTTGACCTACAGGTTCTGGGGAAAAGCGATCAATCGCTTGCATGACAGCTGCCAGTGTGGGCTGTGTGCTTGCAGAGCACAGCTAGACTGCCGGTCACCGATCTCTTTACTGCCAGAAATCCCGCTTTCGGGATCTTCATGTTCATAAAGCTTGCTCTTTTGCACGTGATCCGCCAAGTCAGTCAAACGTGCCCTGCATTTTCACCTTTGTAAATCAGTGCGACGCCGTGGTAGCGTCATTCGCACGGCAGTAACGGGGCAGTTCAGTTACGTGTACTTCTAACACTGTGGCTCACGTGTCAGCCTGGAAGTAACTGAAGACCTGCGGGTGGCACAGGACAGCCAAGGTGTGGCACTGAAGAATTGTGACCCTGTTTGAAGCGTTGTCCAACTCTGCCTCTGCAGTCACAGGAGGAGCAACTGTGTCAGGACTTCCCAGTGAAACACCGAAAAACCGATCCCACTGGCAACGACTGGCAGGGAGAGTCCTATGCAGGAGAAAAGCCGCAAAGAGCTGAGCTAACTTAGAAGTGGGAGCCTGGGTACGTGTTCCAGCGAAGGACCAGGGCTTGCAGCAACACGCCTGTCGTACCAACCGTGGGAGGGACGTGACGGAGCTGGGCAGTGCCTGGCGTTAGGGTCCCTTCTCTCTTTTACACAGGCATGAAGGCCTGCCGTGTACACCCAGAACTCCTCTGGATTACACTTCGTGCCAGCCCTTCTGCCTAAATCATTCCTAAAATAGACGGGGTACAAGAAGCTTACAGAACTATTAACGCAGTAGGTGGCACAGTTTAATCAGCCCCTCTGGATCCCAGACAGGATCAGTCTAAGTCCCCTGGCAAGTGTTTGGCTTAACTGATATGTCTGTTTTTCTTCTTGTAGACTAAATATTAGATGGAAAAAAAAAAAGGATGAGTTTATAGATTTTTCAGTGAATAACTTCTATTAATGTTAAGATGTATCTGTTTTTACATAAGGATATCCTCACAGACAGTTCTTCATAAAATCTGTTAGACTGGGCACATCTGCTGTGTCTCCAGTATGACTTCGTGTGCGTCTTTTGTCCCAGCCGAAGACTGGGTATGCTAGTAAACTTCAGTTTTCCCTGCAGTTTTGGCATCATGGGTTGTCATCTCTTGGAAGCCTTTGGCTGCTTTGACGTAAGTAATTGGCCAAACAGCAACACCAAGAGTTGCAGTGACTCAGGCTTCACTTGCATTTAAACTTTCGTATAACCATATGTTAATGTTCTTATCTTTCTGTTCCTTTGATGTGGGACAGTGCTTCTTCTTGGCCTCTCACTGACCAGCAGAAAGGATACAAAATGATAAGATTCAAGTTATAAACCTACATTAATCTCCTGTAAATTTCTAAATTCTGCAGTTTTTACACAAAGATAAAACTTTGTCCGGTGGATAGAGAGTGTTTTGAAAATGTGGAAGTTCACATACTGTATAGGAGATGTAAGAAAAATTAATATGACTTCTGTTACTATCTTATTTTATCGCACTGCTTTACTGTCGTAACAGTGTCCAGGCCTGGGTGGGGCACTTCTCAAGAGACTTGATTAGTCATGTTTTTAGGAGCTTATGGGCCGACTTCAAACGAAACTTAATAAGCGATGTAGAAGGGAAAGGGAGGAAGAAGCAATAACATTAGAAGATGGAAGCGAAGTGAAATGTAATGCACAAGCCAAAGAATCTGAGGGGTTTTTCACAATTTAAAAAACTAGAAGAAGTGAAGCTTGCTTCAGGTATCACAGACATTTTAAAATGTCAGAGGCAACAGTTAATTCAGGAATGGATAACTGTGGAAACGGGAAGATAAGTAGAAGTCACATTTTGGTTCTGAAGAGAAATAAGGATGAGAAACACAGGAGGCTCAGAAGTAGAGTGACACAGTTGTAGAAGAGAACCGAGATGACTGACATCATCTGGTTGCTCATTCTCTAAGTAAGCACTGGGTTGTACAGAGTGAAAGTTCCCCAAACACAGTGCAATAAGCTTCTTAAGCCTCCCAGCACCGCATTGAGGCAGCAGGTTTCAAATGTTGAAACAGGCCATCAGAAAAAAATGGGAATAGCGCAGTCTGTAGGATTTTACTTTTCCATTTTTTTCCGTGTTCCAGTTTTTCCTTTGGTACCATATAGCAACCACTAGAGTCTATTATACCCGGCTGAGCTGGAGGTACCTGCAGTGGTGCTCACATCACCAAATCAATCCAGTTGCGTATTTGCAATATATTTAAACATTGATTCTAAAAAAAAAAAAAAAATCTTTAACCCATTACCCTTCTATCAGAAATTAGATTAAAAACTCCAGCTTTAATCAAGTTTTACTTACCAGACCGAACCCAAAGTTCAGGAGGTGATGAAGAAAGTAAAGCCTTTGGCGCTGACTAAATCCGTGCGGGATTTCTGCCTTGGGGTGTTCGTAGTAGAATGCCATCGCCACAACGACAGTCAAAACAGCGAGAAGAATCCCGAGGAGGAGTTCCATCTCACCGGGCTGGAAGGAGCCAAGTGGAGGAGCCCGCTATGGCTTCCTTCTCCCTCTGACTTTTGAAGGATTTCTGAAAGGCACAGGATTAGCGATTCTCTTCATATCCCATCATCCAGCTTTTAACAATGCCAACAGGAATATGGAAACATGTAGCAATCAAACCATCCAATTAAACAGACAGTAACAATTAGTCACGGAGAGGCTTGCATAAGCAGGTTTTCGTATTTGCAGCTGACATGTTTGAGTCTCTGCCCATCACCACAGAACCAGTGCTTGATGTATCGTTTGTAGCATCAGTTTTATGAGAAGACAAAAACTTGTTATGTCTCTCCCTATATCTTGAGTACAGTCAAGTCTGTGCTGTTTCTGAGTTCCTCGGAGTTCCCGTGGAACAGGATTTCTTAGTAATCACCTTAAGAGCTGCCCAGTTTCTTGATTTATTGTGCCTCCACCCCTTGCTTCCCCAGGCTTTTAGTGAAGCCAAGGTTTCACTGTCACAACCACCTTTAGTCACCTCTGATGACTGACTTTTTACCCTGCTATGTCCTTGCATCTTTAGAAGCAGCTGCAGCCTGGACTGTCGGTGCTTTGCCTCTTGCTTCATCCTCCTTGGTAGCTCTTCTCCAGCAGGTGAAAGACTGAACCAAAGGTTCTGTGCGTTTGGTTTGTGTCGGGTGTTTTCATGGCCCCTTAGCTGGGCCCTACAGTACTGCAGTCTCGGTCTGCTCATGAGTATTTTGCTTGCTGATGTCAGCCCAGGTGGAAATCTAATTCCAGCTGATGGCAGCTGGACTTGGGCTTCGTGGTTTCATGCTAGCAGCAGCCCACTCTTTTCAGTGTACTCTGTGAGTACTCGATGGTGAGCTTCAGGAGCTTCCTCTGGAACTAACATCTTCATCAGTACGCAGATCATTAGTGGTCAAATTTAACCTGGAATAAGACATTTCTAAAGCAAAGGTTTTTAAGCTCATGTGATGTTGCCTCTGGGAGCAGTGTCTTTTTACCAGTCTGCTCAGACTGTGAAGGCAACTGATTCGCGCTCTAAAAAATAGTGGTGTGTGTAAAAGGAGTGTGTAAAAAGTTTTCCTTAAATATAGAGTAAAGGCATGAGCTGACCCCGAGATGTGCATTAAAATGCGACTCAGTGTGGAGAAGCCCAGAGCCTCACTACGCATAATCCATGACCCACATAGGAAAGAAGATCTCAGACCATTCCTGACTTTAGAAATTGTTTATTATTTGTTAGAATGAACGGGAAGGAATTCCATTTTTGAGTCTGGTGATACGCTCGCTGAGAAGCAGCTGATTCTGTGTCCTGTTCCATCTGCCCAGACTGTTTCTTCGTTTTATCCAGCAACTCTTTCCGGACTTTCATTTCCCAACGTCCCTGATCCCTCTTGCTCCTTTGCCAGAAGGTTGCTTACATGCTACATGTAAAATCAGGTTCCTTTGTGTTTATTTTTCCTTGTGGCACCTGATGGTGGCCCAGCTGGATAAGGGATGTTGGTGAAAGGCATCTTGCCTGCTGATTGGGACACTCTCTTGGGAAATGGAAGTGGTGAATTCAAACTCTGTCAGGACAGAGATGCACACAGGGTTCAGCTTTGTTATAGTGCGAACGAGAACCTTAGGAAATAGTGTTACACAAAATGTGGTTGCAGCTCCCTTCTTGGGTGATTAGTAGGGAAAGCAGTTAACCAGCTTTGTGCTGTCCCGGTGCGTGAGGTGTGGTCTAAGTACACTTATCAGATTTGGCCTCTCTGGGGACCTAAGAAAGTCTGCCCGTACTTGTGACAGATCCTTTGTGCCAAGGTTCTTGCCACCCATTGTTCGTTTGTTTTCTCAGTCCTTTTGGTGCCAGTCCTTCGGAGCCATCTACCAGCAGCTGGCAGCTCTGGCACTTTTTTGGCCAGGTGCAGGCATCACAGCACTGCTGCCAGCCCCAGAGGCTGCACACACAGACTGGACGTGCTGAAATCTGCTGTCAGCTGTAGAAGAAACAAACTAGTTGATTCCCGAAGTAATAAACTGTTTTTTTCCTGCAGGCATTGTAAATGCGGGGAGTAATACTTAGCGTTTTGTAAGTGTAGACTCAGCAATTTACAGACTGGCTGAGTCCCAAGGTGAAGAACCATTCCCTAAATAATCTTACAAGTGTCTGTTCTCTTCAGCTTCCAATTTTTAAACCTTAACCCTCGCTCCTGTAGGATAGACGAGAGGAATTGATCCCTGAAGCCAAAATTTCCTTTTCTCCTACCCAAGGAACTGCTTTTCGTATTAATTTCCAGTGAAGAGCTAAATATCAGTGCCTGAACTCGTGTCAGTAGTGGATTGGCACCCTTCAGCGTTTCCTCTGCTGGGGAGCTGCAGGGGCTGGGGGAGATGGCCCTGCCTGTCCCTGCATCGCCCCACACCAGGTCCCCGAGAGCAGGTGCTGGGGGAGCTGCCGAGTTCTGCGGAGCGTGGGAGCCATCTGGTGCTTGACGTCTGAACTGAGCACCCCACCAGCCTGGTCCACTCCTCGCTGGCGTACTCAGACTGCCGGGAGCTGTGAGCGTGGCTGCAAAGCACTGACACGATCTGGCAAGGGCTTATTTTATTTTATTTTTTATTGTGTGTGCGCGCTTGCATCTGTGATTATTTCCCTGCAAGCGTAATTCCTTATGGAAAGACATCGGTGTTCGTAATTCTGGCGGTGCAAGTTTGTCATCGGTTGTGTTTTAAGTACTTGACCGTAGCTCGTGCAGACACTGAGATGAACGTGCCGTCACAAAGTGCCTGTGGAAAGAGGCTGGTAAAAATGATTTTTTTATCTTTCCCTAAGAAAAAATAAATCTGCAAGTGAGTGAAAATTTTGAAAACTAATTCCACGCTTTGGCAACTGTAAAATATCTTCAAATGAACAAACGTTTTATCTTGGCAATGCAAAACACGTAGGAGATCTGTAACTAATTAAAATAAATTAGAGGACAGGAAGTTCTGCGGAGACAGTGGCTTTCTACATTTTGGAAAACATGAGAGTCGCTACTGAAAAAGGAATATTTTGTTTGAGCACTTGCTGTTCGCTACTTACCCATCTGCACTACCATGGTTATAACCATCGTTACAGATTAAATTGCGTGTGCTCAAGAGAGCTAATAATTATGCTGATGTATTATAAAGACCAATTTATTAAAATTTGTTGTAAATTTAGACCTACAGAAAAACGACCTTGGAAAAATCTCAACAGTAGATGAGTGTAGAGTTTGGACATTGACCCCTAAGTGAGGCGTAAGTCCAGAGAATGAATAATGAAAAGAAAAAGAACGTATTGGATCACTGAACTGACGAGGAGTGTAACACACACGTCACACTGGGTGAGATCATTTGTGATCGTCTCGTAACTTAAAATGCACAGAGTGGCACTGTATGGACATCCGTTGCTCGGGCACTTCCAACAGCCTGGTACAGAAGATGCAGAGAAGAGGGATCCGTGAATAAGAATTACCTTAAATAAAGATAAGCCGACCGACTCTCACAGGTTTGACTGGAGCTCCTGGAGTCGTGCTCAAGCTCAGACTAAGGCCGCTTGCTCAGGCGCAAAGAGCAGCAGAGCTGCGGCAGAACAGGTGTGGATTAACTGCTCAAACATTATCCAGCTTTTTGCAGAGCTTTCACAACAGGTAGCGGCACTGTGGGCCAACCTTCAGCTGCCAACCTTCATCTTGACATCAGAAAGCACCGTGAATCCCCAATTTCACATCAGGTTGCGTAACTAAGGCAAATCCTGTAATCCCCAAACAGGGGAACATTTGGAGCTTTACCACGGTGTTTATTCCTGGAAGAATTTCTTTGCTTGAAGAGTAAATTGCTGGTACCTGCAATAGGAAAAACGAAACAAGTTGAATATCTGTTGTGTCAACAGAGCATGAAGAAACATGATTTCATTTGGCTGAGAGGGACTGAAGAACAAGAATTCACAAGTAAGAACTTGTTGCTCCACAGAGGTGGGTAACTGCTGACTTCTCGCCATATTTAATTAGTGTGGTGACAGCACAAAGAGTTTAACCTACCATTTTCTTCCTACTCGCAGCTCAGCTGGCAGAGAATGAAGCTGCAGACTCGCTTCTTTCTACACCTGTGCGTGCATAGATGTTACAAGTGCAGGGTGGTTGCGCAACAGTGATGAAATGTTTTACACTTCCAAGGCGTTGTGTAGCCAGCTGTTTTGACACGCAGTAGCAACTACCTTAGCATCTGTGTTTAGCAAAGGTGGGTCTGTCCTAATAACCAGCATAACAATTGAGCTGAGGTTATTTTTCTTTCCTTCACGTTCTGGATATTCACAGAAATTGTGTTGGCGGCTTCCATGTAGTTCACACACTTTCTCTCCGGATTCTGAGTAAACAAGTTGATTATTTATCTGGTTACAAAAAGGCAAAACCCCACCGTGTCTCTGTCTTCCCTGAGTACAACCAAATCCTTCTGAGAAAGGAGCTTTCTAGAATAGAGTTCAGAGGACACCTGGTGATGTTTGTGCGGTTCTCCCTCAACAGTGGACACTTAGAGGTGGCCGTCTCACAGAGCTCCCAGTTCTGTCCCTCCCTTCTGTGTCAGCCCTTTCGCTTTAACATCAGATTTGTAAGTACACCCAACTCCCTCCTGGAGATTTTTACAGCCAAGTCCGAAGTTACTGGTAGCCGATACACATGGTCTGATGACAAGTGCTCATCTCAGAAGTACGGAAAGTACCTTCAGCCTCCAGGGGTGTTGGGGGAGCTTTTTATCTGTGCCGCCCGGTTGATTTTGTGTGTATTATGTGGCTATCGCGTATGCACGTCGCAGATTACTCATGGCGTGATTTGAAATGTCTTTTGCTATGGTGAGTTTTTATACTTTGACATAAGAAGAGAACAAAAATTCTTGCAACGTGAGAACAGCAAAACAAGCACACCATTTAATGGGTTAAAAAAAAAAGGTGAAAAATATGTCACGTTCCCAAGTAATAGCAATTGAAAATCAGGAGTCAGAATGCTCATCTGAACGTGTTATTTCTTGCCTAGATTCTAAGGTACAAGTAACTAGTAAACAGTTAATTCAAATGCACTCTGCATACCAGCTCACCGTGCTCAGAAAAACATTTTAGTAGCCTTTTATGAAGTTTACAGTGTGGTTCACCATTTCACTTGATGATGGAAAAGAGAAGATACCGTAACCAAAAAACCCCAGCGCACTGTGGAAGCCGCCTTCCATGTGGTGCCAGGTCACTTGGACGTGGTTGTCCTGTAACCGTTTCTTGTACAACAGCGCGTCGTCTCTGAGCACATCGTGCTCACACGTGATTATGCAGGTGTCGGGTAGGTGGGAAACCACAGCGTCCTCTGCTAGCAGGGGGGAAAGTCTGATTTGAAACAGTTCTTTTGTTTCTTCGTGGACTCGAGGGGAAAATGAAGCGGGTAACGGCGGTTTGTAGCCCAGTTTAAATCTGTCTGGGATAAGATCTGGATTTATCCATTTCATGTATTTCAAATTTATACTCTCAGGAACGTGAGAACCTGCCAGAATAGCTTCCTTCATAGAGCAGTCCTTATTCAAGTACTTCAGAAGAAAATGGGCCGTGCGTTCCCGGGACAAGAAGGTGATGAAAGCGTTTTTCTGGTGAGATGGCAGATTGAAGTTCAGGGCTTGGAGAAACGGATAGATCAGTACCTGGGCACGGATCTTCGGGATATCTCTTCTATTTCCCAGTTCTTGGCAAACACTAGCAGCGAAGGTGCCCCCGACGCTGTCCCCACAAACGATAATCCGATCGGGATCCACCCCGTAGTTCTGAGCAGTCTTCAGAAAGCGTTCGGTGGCGGTGAGGCAGTCCAGAGTCTGGGCTGGATACTGGCTCTCGGGGGACAAACGGTACCTGCAGCGTACAAAACACAACCCTTGTCACAAAGGCGTCGAGCTGCAAATTTCTTGAACGCGTCAGCTTCACTGCACGCCGTGCTTTTGCAAAACTCACCCAGACCAGTATTACTGATCGCAGGTTTTGTGTGCTGCAGCCAACCAGCACAGCCTCCCTTCCCGCTGCTGTCAAAATACAGAGACCGTCGGTCGATCGCTGAGGTTTGTTCCAGCCTCATCTAAGAGCAGGAGGCCCGGAGCGGCGTGGTTACACGAAGCGCACGGGCGCTCGGTTCCCCTGCCCGGCTGGCAGCCCGGCCGGCGGGCACTGCCCCGCAGCTCCCGCTCTCCGCTGGGCTCTGCTCGCGTGGCGCCGAGCCCGAGCCCACCCGCCTCCCCGCGGGACCCAGCCACGTCCTGCAGCCTCCGCTTTTACACCGGCGACGCTGATTACTCTGTGACTGTGTATTAGTACAGTATTGCATATTGTTACGTTTTGGAGTAAAAGCCCAATAATTTAATAATCTATTACATTATAAAATTCCCTACAGTAAATGTACTGTGCTGACAGAATAGCTTCTGGTGGGCCATTCGTTCATTTAGTTTATTAATTGGAACAAGTGGATTACCGGGGGTGATGTTACAGTAACAGTCTCTTTGGATTTTTCTTAAAGTGACTTTCACATAATGAAAAGCAAGGCAGGCGTAACAGGCGATACTCAGTTGAGTTAAAGTGTTGCAATTGGATTCCAATGAGGTGTAGAACTACTTTGAGACTACATTTTTGACAGCCATGGTTCTTTATTCTCTGTATTTGTGGTCTGAGGGCTTTCTGGAGAAGATTAAGTTTAATAATGAAGAAATAAATGCTCCCAACGTAACAATGCGGGCATTCTCTCGTAACCCTTCCCTGCTTGCTGAAGCGCACGGCTTCTACATTTCTGTTTTGTCACTATTCTGTGAAATTAATTCAAGGATTCATAAATTAAACAACTGGGGAGTAAAAGGACATCAGCGTCTTATTTCAGTGTCACTTTAAACACATCGTGACTCACCCAGACAAGATATGGAATATGCAACTCGGTCTCAAAACCAGTTCATCCCAACTTAATAAAATTCTTTAGTGATAGATTTTTTCATGGTAGAATTTGTTGGAAACTCAAGTTTCTTCACGCCATCAGCTATTTTCCGTAAGCAAAACATCTTTGAGAGAAAGCACTGGTCCATGCAAGGTGGGTTTTTTAAATGCTACATTTTAGATGTATTACTCTTTAAAATTAGCTCCAAAGCCCCCTAAATATTAACACCTGAAACTGGGAAAACAGCTTGTAATTCCTTGTTATTGAGCAAAGGCAAAGATTTTTGCAGGGATAATGATGTAAAATGAGCAAGCAGCTGGCACAGGAGTTGCTTTTGGAACTTTCTAAACCCGTATCAAGGATTTCTCACTGTCATTTCGTGGCACGTGCTCGCCCACACATAGGAGCAGCTCAGGGGTGGACAACAGCACGGCTCAGTCTCTTTTCTTACACTGGAGGAAATGTAAGTGCAGGGTGGGCACTGGTGCTGGGGAGCAAGGGGGGAAGTGGAGGAACTGTCTAATTCCAGGGGTGACGCTGGCTGGAGCTCACTTACCCAACAGACACAACCACGGAATCGGATTTTCTGGCTATGTACCGGCATATTCTTTCATGGCTTCCTGAAGCAGAAATGTTGTTAATGTGATTAATATCTTAGAATAATTGAAGCAATGTCACCCTCTTTTTTTTCCCCCCTGACATCCTGCCATGATGGAACGCGGGTCCCTTGCCTGTGTAGTGGGCTAGCCACATTTTCTCTAAGATGAACTAATCTAGACTTTTCATGATCTGGACACACGGTAAAGTTCACACATTTAGGGAGATGGGGCTGTGAGCAACCTGCCCTGGCGGGGGGTGGAACTGGGTGGTCTTTAAGGTCCCTCCCAACCCACCCCACTCTATGATCGTTGTGCACAATTGCTAAGATCAGTCGTAAGAGATAAAATAGCTAGTAAATAAATAGTAATAATTAAATAAATAACATATAAAATAGATTAATAAATCATAATAAATGAATGATATATAAAATATAAAAATAAATAATAATAATGACTAAATAGTAAATGAGAGTCTGAGACTGAGTTAGGTATGTCGTATCACTTTGCTGTGGAAGAGCTGATCGCAGTACAGCAGCCAAGTCTAAATGAATTGGAAGCAGAGACTTGACTGTTTCCTGAAGAATGAAGGGAGCAGCTGGGACGTGCCCTGTGGAATCTGTATTTCTGTGTGGCTCGTTCCGGCAGAAATCTAATGCATCCAGATTGTGTTATAGTAAGTTGCCTAATTATATAGTTATTCCATGGTAAGGTTCTGGGCAGAAAAATGACTCTTTTCTTGTACTTAAAGACACGTTGACTTTTCCTTCCACCTTAATTCTGAATTGGCTGCACGTAGAAGATTGGGCTTACAGGTATTTGCTCAGTGATGTATTCTTTCAGTTACAGAACTCTAACGCCATTTAAGATGTGTGCATCTCTACTGCCTGTAGAAAGAGTTTCTTTTACAACTTTTTAAATTCCATGTTTGCAATTATCTGCTTTCTCTAAGCAATTAAAGTGGGACAAAACAGACACCATAACTAAAGTACGTGCATCAGGGCACACGTTCTAAAACGGCCGCTGTGCGCTGCCCGAATTGCCGTGAACATTGGGTGTAGGAGTCCCAGTAAATGCGCTGCAGAGAGCAGAGGGGGGGATGCAGGTGTTAATAACTTCTGTCAGGTCTTCAGACAAAAAAAAAAAATTACTTATTTCTTTAGCAGCACCACTTACTGTAAGGAGTATCGATGTCATAAAGATTGCTCTATCCTGTAAAAAAATAATTTAGGTACTAAATAAATGCAGGTTAGAGAGTTTACGAAACAAATCACTAACATTAAGTGCTTTTTGTCTCTCAGTCTCTCAAACTAAGCTTGAGTCACTTCTCAGGTTAAGGAGAGTTTTTAAAAATACGTGGTTAACAATCTTAAATAATCATATTTTTTCTTTCAGTTCCTTACTGATGCTTCCGAAAATCCCGCACCCTCCGTGGAAGAAGATGACTCCTCTCCGTGTGCTTACAGCTGGCGCTTTTGGGAGGTAAATCCTCACTGGCACCTCATCAAAATGCAGATCCTTTATGTAGAGCTCTGAATCCCTGCACGGCGGCAGCCCGTCAAGCACCAGCCTCATAAGTACATGCTCCTTGAAGATACCCAAGCTTTCCAAGGTCTTTGCCTAGGTAGATAGGGCAGGGAAAATGAGAAATGAGTACAGGGAGTTCAGGTCTTCATGAGGGCTACAAGCTGTCTTTTTCTAGATCATGTTTAGGATAATTGTGCTGGTTGTTTGCTCCTCCATAAGATCACCACAGGTAACTCCAGTGGCTTTGTGATCTCAGCTATGAAAGTGAAAATGTACATCGTCATGAGGTACCATTATTTCTGGAAGAATGCTGTAGTACTTGTTCCATGAAGTGTGTTATAAATACCTCTTAATTTCCATGGTCTGGGCTTGCAAGTCACGTCAGGTATTTGCTGAGGTATGGAACTTGGAGTCACGACCTGAGGCTCAGGCCTCTAATCAGTGGAGAGAAAGAGGCGTTTCTTGAGGAGGGTTCCCATGTCAGGTGTGTTCAGTCATGCCCTGGGGATCTCTGTTCGTCTCCATTGATTATGAAGGGGGGCTGGGTACTTCAGTTTAACGTGTTGGCGGTTCGGTGAGCTGGCAGTGTCCCTAGCACTGCAGCATTTAGTTACTGGGAGAAAAAGACTCGGGCCAGTTTGTGTGCAGGGTTGGGTAACTCAGTGGGTTTGGGTCGTCTCCGTGCCACAGGGTCAGTAAGGACAAGCTTCAAGCTTTAAGAAAACCGTTAGTGCCCTATGATCAATAAGGAAGCGCTGCTGGCCTGAGTGAGGAACTGGTGAAAATGGTTGTAAATCTTATCTCCTCCTCCTACCGTGAAAGTGCTGCCTTTCTCAGGATCTCACAGGTGTTTATGAAATGGCCATACAGGTTCCTATACCTAATTAGAGAAACAAATATCCTGGAAACAGCGGAGGTTTGTTCAATGCGTCAGAACGTTTTCTTATCCAAGGCCCGTCAACTGCTGACGGTTCAGACAGCCTGAAGATCACACCGGAATCCTTTAATTGGAGCACACATTGTAACGGATGCATTTCCTGCTAGGATCAACGTTGCCTTTCCCAATTAAGTAATGACTTAATTGGCCCCATAGACTATTATAATTCATTCTTCTGGAATGATGATAAACATCACAAGCAATTTGCAAATTGTATCGTTCTCTTTGGGCAGCAGCAGTCTCCGTGCCACTGCTGTGCCAATGCCCTGTGAGCTCGTGGCCAGCTGTGCTCCTGCCCGTTGTTCTTTCCAACCTTGTGTTTAACTTAGATCTGCTCTGGCTCCCTCAGAGACAATTCAAATATTGGCCTGAAATAGTAATTTTGATGTGAAAGACAAAGAGGCAGAACTTGTGGAGCGTGATCCGGGCTGTCATGCACATATGATCTCGTAGTAAGATCTCGTAGTAAGATCTCGTAGTTCAAGTGTGTTACAACAGCCCGTCCCTCACCAAGGCTTTTCTCAAACAACACGGATTCTTTCTTCCCAAAAACCTAAACCTAGACCAACAGTAAACAAGTTGGGTGAGGAGTAACAAAAGAAACCACCATGAGGCACGGAAGAGAGAGAAAATAATTTAGAAACAGAGATGGGAACCTAGGGATGATCTGGAGTTTTTTCACAACACTGTGCCACCACTGCCAGCGCTGCTTGGGGTGCTTTAAGTCCCAGTTCCTAGAGACAAATGGATATATATAGTTCTTACTTTGTGTTTGAAAACAGGGGTTTAGATATCATGTTGAAGAGGAGAGTAAGAGCCAAGGCAATCATAGCAGAAACCACAGGGTTAATAGAACCTTCCCCAAACAGCAATTTTCAAAAACTCTTGTGACACTTAAGTCAGTCTTTTCATGAGAGATGTGATTTTGGAAAGGTTGAAGTTGGCAGAAGCGCCATGCCGTGTTTAGTCAGTCTCGTTGGTACTTTCAAACATTGCTGAGTTTTTACAGGGCTTTCAGATAACGGATAGTACTGTATCTGATAAATGTGGTATCAGAGCATTCTACTGAAATATCCTCTTTTCTTTCGTTATCTTACAAGCTCCTGACATCACAGAGACATCTTCACATTCAGCGAAAACACCATCAGGAAGGAGAATGGGGACTTTGGTATGTATTTTGTTGAAAAACTTCTTGATAGGTAACTACAAAATACTTCAGAACCAGTAACAATACACTCAAAAAATAAGAATTATGACTATTCCTAGAAAGATGTCAGCTATCTAAGCCAGGTTCTAAAATGTGTGTACATGTAAGAAAAGGAGGACCCAGATCAGCACGTCAGCGTTCCTTTTCTTGTGAAATAGGGTCTTCGAAAAATCGATGGAACACCTGAATTCTGGCACAAATTGGCTTTTTGTGTGGAAGATCATATGGGGACCAGATTTTTACTCAAAAAATAATTATGATATCACCCGCCAACTAGCAAAAACCACTCAATTTGAGCTTTGTGGACTTGAAGATTACATGAGACCGTCTTTCTGTAAGTCACTTTGAAGGGCTGTGCTTTGCCAGCTGAAATACCGACCGTCAAAGCTTTATGTCACAGTGCAGTAAGCAGGGTTAGGCTGAATGCAGAGCTCTGTGAATAGATTAAAACAAAAGCTAGGAGGGGAGCTCAGAGGCTTTCTCTCATCTCTTCTGTTTGGGATTGTTATTAATTTCTTTATGCCAGTTTGTGGACAGAGGCAGCAGGAGCATCATGTGTGTGGCACCTGTGCTGTAGGAGGTGCACATTGAACTCTTGATGTAGCTTGTCTGAGACACATTGCAAGTAAAGTGGAAGAAAAGAGGAAGAGATTGTCCTGTATTGCAGAAAAAGAGGGGTTTACTGCAACATACAGTGCAAGCAGACACGTCGCTGGCACAAGGAGAGCAGCAGTCACCAGAAGCTGAGGGTGTGCTCACCGTGCGTGTGCCAGGCACAGAGCATCGTGCACTTTGTAAGACACCCGTGAAGTCCTCACTGTGAGGGCTGCTTCCCTGAGTATGAACATAAAGGTAGAAAATCACCAGAAGTGCCAGCAGATGTCTTAAAGTTTTTGAAAAAAAAAAAATAAATAGATTCAACGCATGGTAAATGGTGAAATGCATCTTTAAAACTGTTCAGGAAAAGGAAGCTGAATTTTCTGGAACGTATTAGCAGTGAAGACAGAGTATGTGCCATTGCATAACAGCCACTTAGAAGCTGTAAAAGTGGGTGAAAAGAATCATCTGAAAGAATGTTTTCATCCAGCCAAGTATAGAAACATAAAGAACTTAATAACACACGGTCCTATTATCATACTATAGTCATATTATTATATTGAGTTTATATATAGCTAAACGTGAAAAGCAGCGTGAGGGATGTAAGGAGAGCAGACCCTTCTTTCATGCCAGAGGGTGCAGAAGGGCACGTGTGGCCTGGGCCAGCGCAGCACCAGGGACAGTCGCTAGAGTTGGTGGCTGGTGCTGGGTGAGTCCATGCAACACGCCAACGTCTTTGGTAGTGCCCCAAATCCCCTTTGCAGCTGCGGGCCTGAAACTATGAGCGATGAGCTCTGTCCATGATGTGTAAGCAGGGCATCAGAGAATGCCTTCGCTTGAGACGAGCTCTGTACAAACATTAGCGAGACCACCCTGATCTACCTGCAGCCGTTCTTCTGACAGGTGACGTGTTCAGATGCTGCAGGGCTTAGGCTGCTCCTGCGTGCTCCCGTTGCCTGCTTGGAAAGCTTTTTGGGCAAGAGCTGTTCCTCTCCCTGATGCCAAAGCACACAGCACAGGGGGTCTGCCTTACAAGTTCTTAAAGAGTAAGTGCTGACAGGTCCAGCTGAACCTGCTTTGGCCAGCAGGTCAGATCAGATGACCTCTGGGGGTGCCTCCCAACCTACATGATTCCATGATATTTAACTAAGACACGGTAATTCAGTCACCGTCGAAGTAAGAACGGGATCACAAGGAAGAGAATTACCGTAGGTAGTTCTAAGATTTAGGAAACTACCGTAAATATATCAAAGTGCATTAAGATACAGAAGGTTTAGTTATTCTTTTACATGAAAATTATATCCACACCTTTCATAGAATCATAGAATCATAGAATGTTAGGGATTGGAAGGGACCTCGAAAGATCATCAAGTCCAATCCCCCTGCCAGAGCAGGAATGCCTAGACTATGCCACACAGGAACGTGTCCAGGCAGGTCTTGAATGTCTCCAGAGAAGGAGACTCCACAGCCTCTCTGGGCAGCCTGGGCCAGGGCTCCGTCACCCTCACTGAGAAGAAGTTTCTTCTCGAGTTTAAGCGGAACCTCTTATGTTCCAGTTTCAGCCCATTACCCCTTGTCCTATCAGTGGTTGTCACCGAGAAGAGCCTGGCTCCATCCTCCTGACACTCACCATTGATATATTTGTAAACATTAATGAGGTCACCCCTCAATCTCCTCTTCTCCAAACTAAAGAGCCCCAGCTCCTTCAGTCTTTTCTCATAAGGGAGATGCTCCACTCCCTTAATCATCCTAGTTGCCCTGTGCTGGACTCTCTCCAGCAGTTCCCTGTCTTTCTTGAACTGAGGGGCCCAGAACTGGACACAGTATTCCAGATGGGATCTCACCAGGGCAGAGTAGAGGGGAAGGAGAACCTCTCTCGACCTACTAACCACCCCCCTTCTAATACACCCCAGGATGCCATTGGTCTTCCTGGCCACAAGGGCACAGTGCTGGCTCATGGCCATCCTGCTGTCCACCAAGACTCCCAGGTCCCTTTCCCCTACACTACTCTCTAATAAGTCATTCCCCAACTTATACTGGAACCCGAGGTTGGTCCTACCCAGATGCAAGACCCTACATTTACCCTTGTTATATTTCATTAAATTTTTCCCCGCCCAACACTCCAGCCTGTCCAGGTCTCGCTGGATGGCAGCACAGCCTGCTGGTGTGTCAGCCACTCCTCCCAGCTTGATGTCATCAGCAAACTTGCTGATAGTACTCTCTAGTCCCTCATCCAAGTCATCGATGAATATATTGAATAATACTGGTCCCAGTACCGACCCTTGAGGCACTCCACTGGATACAGGTCTCCAACCAGACTCCGCCCCATTGACCACAACTCTTTGGCTTCTTCCCCTTAGCCAGTTCGCAGTCCACCTCACTACCCGAGAGTCTAGACCACACTTCCTCAGTTTAGCAGCAAGGATGCTGTGGGAGACTGTGTCAAATGCTTTACTGAAGTCAAGGTAGACCACATCCACCGCTCGGCCATCATCTATCCACCTTGTTATATCCTCATAAAAGGCTATGAGGTTAGTCAAGCACGACTTCCCTTTGGTGAAGCCATGTTGACTGTCTCTAATGACCCTCTTATCCCTGATATGCCTTGAGATGGCACCAAGGATAAGTCGTTCCATCACTTTCCCAGGGGTGGAGGTGAGGCTGACCGGTCTATAGTTACCCGGGTCCTCCTTCTTGCCCTTTTTGAAGACTGGAGTGACATTTGCTTGCCTCCAGTCCTCAGGCACCTCTCCCGTCTCCCAAGACTTGGCAAAGATGATGGAGAGTGGTCTAGCAATGACATCAGCCAGCTCCCTCAGCACCCGTGGATGCATCCCGTCTGGACCCATGGATTTATGGATGTCCAGATTGCTTAATTGGTCCCTAATCCAGTCCTCATCGACTAAAGCAAACTCCTCCACTGCCCTGACTTCCTCTGGGGCCTCAGGGGAACGGGGCTCCTCAGGACAGCCTCCGGCAGAGTAGACAGAGGCAAAGAAGGCATTCAGTAACTCTGCCTTCTCTGTATCTTCTGTCACCAAGGCACCCACCTCATTCATCAGTGGGCCTACATTGCCTCTGGTGTTAGTTTTATCTGCCACGTATTTGAAAAAGCTCTTCCTGTTGTCCTTGACCCCTCTCGCCAGGTTTAATTCTAGGGAGGCCTTTGCTTTCCTAGTTGCCTCCCTACACCCTCGGACAACAGCCTTATATTCTTCCCAAGTGGCCAGCCCCGCCTTCCAAGATCTGTAAATTCTCCTCTTGCCCTTGAGCTTACCCAGCAGATCGCTGTTTAGCCACGCAGGTCTCCTGGTTCCCTTCCTTGACTTCCTACGTGTCGGGATGCTCTGATCTTGAGCACGGTAGAAGCAGTCCCTGAATGCTAACCAACTATCTTGGGCCCCTTTACCTTCAAACAGCCTTTCCCATGTCATCCACAGGAGCAATCATTTCATTATAGAAGACAATCAAATTACAGTTGCGGCGCAAGAATACATATCTCAGTATTTAAAAGGACTCATCTCATACCGACTGATTTTATATTCAGTAACAGAATACCAAATCAAACTTTGGCCGTTTTCTTTAAACCTGTGTTACTATGTGATTCCCATTACGCATAGTTGTTAATACTTAAATGCGTATCTTCATAGCTCTACTCAAGTTGTTGCTTTCCTGAAAATCACAATATCACAAGCTGGATAAACTCACCAGAATTTCCATCAGAGTGTATACGCAATGGTATAGGCGGAGCTTTGCTGGCTGGTCCACGTCGGGAGGGATCTCTGCCTTGAAAGACTCGCCATAAGTTGCAATTAAAACCAGTAATACAAACCCAACTAGAATTCCTGCTACTAAAGCCAGAGCATAAAAGGATTCCATTTGTCTTTGGTGGGAGTAATTTATCAGAGAACTGCTTGATATGATTCTGTTAATATTTATATCCTCCAGACTGACTCCCCAGAGAAGTAATTTGCATAAACCCTCCTCCAGGTGAGGCTGCCATGTGCCAGGAGCTTACAAACATCCGGCTATTACATCTTCACGCAGCACAGTCAAAGAAGACTCACATCCAGGAAATTTCATTATTTCATGTGTTCCAAAATTGCAGATGAACTTTATTTTTTATCTGGTGTGATTACATTCTGCTTTACGGGCCTGAAAAGCTACGTGTGGTTTTTTGGAAGTGTCCTAGCTCCTTAGTGAAACGTGCTACCTCTGCTTGAGAACCCGGGGAAGCCTGGTGATGTTGGGCTCCAGGCTCCCTGTGCAGGAGCTCTCATGGTTCTGCTCTTGGAAGAGCTCTGAAGGATGATTCTTTCTGCTTGGGGCTGGTCTTTCTTCCCCTGCTGTATTGCTGAGGCAGGCAGCTGGCCAGGGCAGTTAGACAGACATTCTGAAGGACATCTAAAAGAATTTTACTGTAAAGATTCATACAGAGTTGTCAGTCCTTTGGAATCTCTCTACGTGAGTGTGCAGCAACGGTCCAGGGATATCAGCGGGAAACTTCCCCTTGACTTGGAGAACTTTGGTCCCAGCCCTCTGCTCTGATTCATTCTAAAGAAAGGATTTTAATGTCTGTACAACTTCGTAGCTGTCTATTTTTTTACCTAGGCAACTGTAGGCTGCGATCAGGCCGTGTGGCTAACCCAGCGCTTGTGGCGGCAGGGGGGACAGTAGTGAAGGAACGAGTGACCAGGCGCAGCTCCATTTATTTCTGTGCACCGTGTGACCGGACAAAACTCGTTTGGGTAAAAGTAAAAAGCGAACAAACGTCAGCTCAGCTTGACGCAATCGGTACAATCTCTGCTTATCCCCTGAACACTCTGAAATATTTCTTTATCCCCACTAATCTCACAGATACTCCACTTGCAAACCCTTATAAAAGCTTGTAGTTGTGGTCAGAGCTGAGCAATACTCCATCAGGTTCTGCATTTGGGTAACAAACCTGTAGCGATATTCCCTGGGAAAGTGGGATCTTGACTAAAAACGGTGAGTCCTGTCTAGCTTTTCTTTTACCCTTAAAAGAAGCAAATAAAATCTATCTACTTAGAAAAATCCCATTTATGCAAAATATGCATTACGGGAAAGAGCAAGAAACTTCAATATGAATTAATCCGTAGCGTAAACAAATATGGAGCTGTGTAGAATGAGAGTAAACAACATGAGTCAGAAGAGATAAAGCACCAGGTTGTAAGAGTGACCTCACGGGATCCCTAAGAGAACAGCTCTTGTCCTTAACTTCGGGGGAAGTCAGCGAGTACAACTGACAGAACTACCTGGTTTGAAATGAAAATCAATAAATAGTGTTAAGGATAAGAAAACCATGAAATCCATGCAAGTTATAACACGGAGCTCTCAGCTTAACGCAGCAGGACTGGAGCTTGTGATCATAGGAGGCATCTTTCCACACTGACTCAAATTATTTGACTAAGCTGGGCAGTAATTGATCTCTTACATCACGGTGAGGTGCAGGATGCTTCACTGAGCCCGCCCCAAATTCTTACTCCATCCAGATCTGTGGGGGTACACTAACCTGAATGATTTAAAAAAAAAAAACATAAATTAAAGCAAAAATTAAGGCTACTGTTACATTCTGAGAAGGAGTATCTAGGTTGGGGTTTAATGAGTTTTACTAATCCATCCTACAATTTTTTTAAGTTTTTAAGTTCTGCGTGTCTTTAAAATGTGACAAGTGAAAGTTCAAATACGTTTCTTCTTTATTAATTTTTAATTCTCTGTGTGGTGGATTTAAACACCTCACTGATACTATCATCTGAAGAGATCATGGAGTATCCATATTTCCCCTTGTAAAAGCTGGATGTCAAAATACCAGTTACATTCTGCCAAATCACTTAGGAGCTCCCCAAATATGTGGGTTTTTTCCCCATGATATCAAGACTTTCAGACCAGCAATGAAGCATCTAGTGACAGACTGGAGGGGAGGTCGAAGTCTTATGAAGAGGGCTTCTTGGACTTTAGGACTGTGTTGGTGTAGGGCAGTGTTGGGGGTTTTTTTTGATCAAATAGCGTTGGACAAAGCTTAACTGGAGGGCAGGGAGGAGAGCTCTGAAAAAGCTTATCTGTTCATTATTTTATGGGTCAGCTTCTAGAAGACATCTGGATTCATGCATGGTACTGTTGTAACGGCTCGTTCTTCCTCCAAAGAGTCGACCGATTCTCGTTGCCATGCCATTGTGCCCATCAGGAAAGACAAAATAACTTTTAGAAAGACAGTAGCCCCCATAAATGAGTGAAAGGATCAGGTGGCCTTTGGAAGCCCCCTTCCTGCTCATCATCCTCCTCCTCCTGCTGCTCTCCTCCTGTTCACCTTCCTGTTCCTGCCCCTCCGGAGCCGCGCGTCCCTTCCAGGATGAGTGATGCCAGTTGATAGGGGTCATGGCAGTAATTCAGGGCTGGTCAGCAAGAGCTGGAGTGCTTCATCTCAAGGAAGTGAGCTAATGCCTCCGCTTGTGTCTCTCCTGCTAACGGTGAGTCAGGTTCTAGAAATATCCAGATAAATTACTAAAAATCCCACCCTTGTGATTGCTCAGACCATCATCAGAAATGCTGTGGGTCAAGTTGGAATGAAGAAGCCAGCATCCCCCTGTGCCTTCTCTTAGCTCAACTGAATCTCTCCAGAGATCTTATTTTTCCCATCGTCAATTTATAATGTGGTCTATAATGAAAAATAAGATCTTATTTCCCCACATCAATTCATAGCCCTAAGGCCGATCCATCCCAGCCTTCCAGCCAAGAACGTTTGTCTTAGGCAACAGCCTTCTCTTCCTGACATTCCTCCTCTTTCTGGCTTCCTTGTAGACTTGTCAGAAGCTTGTGGCAGTTAGAGGAATTGAATTGTTTCACCTCTGTGTGTACCAGTGAACCACGAGCTCTGAAAAGAAATTCTAATTGCGTGTAAAGAATTCTTTTAAAAAGAGGCTGTTTGAAAGGATTCCGAGAACATTTTGTGTAGAGACTTTTTTCCTGAGCTGGTTTACAGGCTTCCAGTGGAAACTTATTACAGGCATTAGCCTGCTGCTCTGCTTCTGTCAAAATCTGCATCACGTTGGTTCAGCAGGATTTCACTTCAGACTCCTGAAACAATGAGCTTCTCTAATGGAGACGGCCTTGTGGGCTTAATTCTTCCACTCCCTAGTTCCTAGAAGTTTTGTCAGGACTGAGGAATTAGTCAAAAGGAATGGTAAATACTGACAGGTGTAAAAGTGACGTAACTGCACTGAAGAGAATAAGATGAGACAATCAGTTTAACAAAATGTGGGTGCTCCATTCCTGGTTTTGCGTGGTATTTTTTCACTGTTCTCACTTCCAATATGAAGAAGCAACGGATTGAGACAGATTTGGCATCTAATTAAAGAGAGGTGAGCAAAAAGAAGGGCAGTTACTACAAACTGCAAAATCCAGCAGGTACTCAAATGACCAAGCAATGGAAAGAAACGGCACTTCCTTGATGTCACCTGCCTTGGAATTCCAGGTGGCAGCTACACGCGCTTTGACACCACTGAACTTTTGCTTATGCAGACACTTATTTTTTACGCAATTTTAATCTAGAAGGGGATGTCATCTCGAATTTAGAATTACTCAGTAGGCTGTTTGTTGTGTCTTTATTCGTGATCCCGACTCCTTGTGAGGCCCTGGGAAAGCGGTTGAGGCATCCGCACGGGGCTCTTCGCACGAGGCTGGACACAGGCTGGTTTTGGTCCAGGTCAGAAGTTAAACAGAAACCTGGTCCCTTTGAGCTTAGTCCAGGGCAAAACTCCACTTATGAGGCAACAGTATCAGACTCGTCACACTTAATAGCGTATGGACGGACAGCGTGAAATCTCAGAACCTCTGGGACACGTTTCAAATGGAAAATGTGAACTCAGGGGAAGGATGAAATCAAGAAGCACAAAACCTTAGCTCTTGATTTATCCAAATCTGACAGCAGTACTTCGCGTAACAAAAACCAGATCAGCTTGGCAAAAGGTTTTCCTTTTATAAAGGGGGTTTAGTTTTAATCTGTGATTGAGATGGATTGTCCCTGGCCAAGAACCCTGCACCGACGTAACGAGCGGGTATTACGTGACACCCTGGTCACTCAGACTTTCCGTTGTGTAACTGCTGCTCTGGGTTCCCATTTTCACATCTACTTGCCAAGGTACTGTATATGTTTGGGTGGGTTTTTTTAAGTCGCAAACACAGAATTGTTCGCCCAAATGGCTTTCAGACAAGCCTGGAGCCTGCTTTTAGTTTCCAGCTCCTTTTCCTGTCGAAAGTTCTTGCAGTTCAGCAACTGCGTTTGCACAGGCAGGCTCCCAGCGCACTGGGAACTTGGCTGCTGAGGCTCTGTGAGCAAACTGAGAGTTCTGCCAGTATCTGTAGGTGCAACACGAAGAGCTGAGCATTCAAACGCTCGGCCTGAGCGTCTTCCAAGAGCCACGGAACATTGTTCTGCAAAACGGGACCTTCGTTGTGCAAGCGATGTGCACAGAGAGCGTACCAACTTGTTTTGGGGGTAAACGTTGCTTTTCCAGGGCTTTTTTTTTCCCTTCCAGACATGGCAAGTAAGAAGAAGTAGGTTTCTGTGACTGTCATTGAGAGGATGAGTAAATCTACACTAGCTACAATCCAAAAGCTGGCTTTCGATTACTATGGGCCTTCCTAACCCACCTTTACCTAAATAGGAACAAGAGGTTTAATTTGACGCTGGACTACCACAGTTCAGCACTCTTGTGGTTAAATACTCAGAACCGCATCTTTTGAGCTATGGTCCAAGGAGTGGGTCAGTCAAGGAAGATCTAAATTTAAACCTGTTAATTCAGAATAGATTTGTAAAACTGTGTGACACGACTACCTTCCTGCTCTTGTTGCAAACTGGAATAAAACAGATTTTAAAGCGCCATAAAGATGGCTTAAATCAAGTTGTTAGGGGTTTTTTTTGCAATTTATTCTTTGTTGTCAGGGTCTCTGTAGGAAACAAATGGTTCAGTGCTGTGCAACTATCCAAAATGCAAGATCAGCACTCTGCGATGCTCTGATTAATTCTGCAGCTAAGTGACAGCCTTAGCGACTGATGCCGTCTTACCAAATTGACAGGCCTGCTTCTCGAACGCTGCGGCGCACGGTCCAGGACTTCTCAGTGGACGCACGGAAGGGATTCACTTTGGGACAACTTTTAACACAGAATTAGGAGCAACTGGTGTGATGCGACACGTCCTTGTTACCGTCAGCCGAGGTACGTACAGCTGCAGCCGTTCACCGAGAGCAGTTTGGAGAGTCAAGCCCACGTGACATTATAGTTTAGGGGGTTTCACTGACAGAGTTTAACTTTTTGAACAAAAGCACGTGTCGGTTCTGCAGAGACGATAGTTTGGAAAAAAGCCTCTTGCCCCACGAGCGCAGTGGGTGCTGCACAACGGTCAGAAGAAGCCCCAGAGCGCTGCTTTGTGCCGCTCCTCGGAGTGGAACTGCAGTTACAAGGGACAAAGCTCAGCTGTTGTCAGTGTTCTGTACAGTATGTGCAGGATTTAAAGCTATTTGACTTTTGGTTGAATTAGGTGAATTTTGAAATAACTTGCGTATTATTTCACCGTATTTCTTTACAGGCAAGATGCAGTAATTTCAATTTTACTACAAGTCTGCTTTTGCTTTTTGCTTTTGTACATTTGTCCAGTGTAGTAACTACTGGTTTTCACTGCTTCGAGGTAAACCTAAAGTGAAGTAGTAAAACAGTTCATACTCCCATGAAATTTGAAGAGCAGGTTAGGAAAATTTTGAATATCTACAACTGTCTTTTTACTCCCACTCCAAATTTGGTAGCAACTGTGCACATAGATCAATAAACCAAAACCGCAGTGAATGAAAAAACCTCACATTTTAGAGTATTATCCAAGTGGGAAACAGATACATGAAATCAGTATTCACAGGATTATTCCATTCGTGCTGGCTTCAAAGGATCTGTACATGTTTTAAGTTAATAATTTTTGGTTTTAATTCAAACAGGTTAGCTGTGTAATATTGCCAACTTTTACATTTTAAATGTGTTTGTGGTGGTTTATACATGAAGAGACTGAACTCGGGAATCAAAAAAATCAAATTTACTTTGATGAGTTTCATATCCTTTCATTTTTAACACTGCTCGTCATTCCCCTGCCGGAAAGTTGTTTTATTTGTTATATTTGTTACCAGTCCAGACACTGAGTCATTCCTGTTTAAACCAGACACTGGGCTCTGTGTAATTTCTCTCTCCCCTTCAGAGTTTTTGGACTGAGAGGAAAACTGTAATGCCAGGTGCCTCCCCGGCCCCGTTTCTAAAGGTATTTCTGTAAAAACCCGCAGAGGTGCTAAACGCTGCCAAGCAGTCATGGCAATTCTCTGAGCTCTGGTTATTTCAGATGCAGGGAACACAACCTCGTTCTGACAGTACGCACAGGCTTACGGGTTCCGGTTAGAATTCTTCAACTTCTCCCCAAAAACCTCTCTCCTGAGGCTTTCTGACGGTGCAGTGACAGCCCCGGGGCTTACTGCACAGCAGCTAACCTGGCACTGAAAGGTAGGAGCTCTGCAAGTTTCTCTCTGAATTTTATTTTCTTCTTTTCCGAACATTTATGGAACTTAACAGTGGATTTAGATATTATTCATATTTTGTATTAAAAAAAACCTCTGTGTGATACAGGTTTTAAGTGTGAGAGGCATAAGAAACTCGGTTGTGGGTTTTTTGCAAACAATTAACCCCTGAACACTGTTACTATACGGCCACTTTGAACGATGCCTGTTTTCAAAAATACCCGTTTTGCTCTGAAGCATAAAATAGAATTTATTTTCAAAGGGATTCAGCTTCCTAACTCACTGCTGTTGGTTGTGTAATGGAACTTGGCTACCTGGGTAGAGAGAGATGCTTGGACTCACGCACTTCCATTGCAGTGGTGCCCTGCTAACTGTAGAATCAGAGAATCCTAGAACAGTTTTGGCTGGAAGAGACCTTCAAGGTCATTGAGCCCAACCTTTCCCACCCCTGTCAACACCACTGAACCACGTCCTTCAAGGCAACATCCACCCGTCTCTCAAACCCCTCCAGGGATGTGACTCAACCCCTCCTTGGGCAGCCTGTTCCGATGGCTGACAACCCTCTCAGCACAGAAATTCTTCCTCAGATCCAACCTGAACCTCCCCTGGTGCAAGTTAAATCCATTTCCCCTCATCCTATCACTCCCCACCAGGGAGAACAGACCAACCCCCGCCTTGCTACATCCTCCGTTCAAGTAGTTGTAGAGAGCGATGAGGTCTCCCCTCAATCTCCTCTTCTCCAGGCTAAGGATCCCTCAGCCGCTCCTCACAGGACGGATGTTCCAAACCCTTTCCCAGCCTGGCAGCCAAGCTCTGTGCCCCCTCCAGCACCTCAGTGTCCCTCTGGTAGTAAGGGGCCCAGAGCTGGCTGTCCCTGCCACGGCAGGGGCTTGGAACGAGATGATAGTTGAGGTCCCTTCCAACCCAACCCAACCCAACCCAACCCACTCTGTGATTCTACAGACGCAAAGGCGGCCTTTCCAATTTGCCATTTTTCCGTGATTCTAGTTTTCACCACTAGATGGCTTGCTAGGACAGCGGGTGTAGCTCCAGACCTCCCGAATTAACCCGTGGGGTCGGATTCCTTTCGGCACGTTCTTCACGACGGACGCAGCCAGAAACGCGAAGTCGCTGCTCTGGGCCGCGCAGGCAGCGGGTGAGCTCGGGCCCCCTCCGGCCCCCGCGGAGCTGCGCCCGGCGGCTTCCCCGGCTGCCGCGGCGGCAAGATTGGAACCCCTCCTCCTGGGAAATGCTCCGGGGCTCCGGCGGCGCTCACCTGCGGCGCATTGCCGGGCGGGGGCTCTGCCCGTCCCCCGGGCACGGCGGAGCCGAAGGCGCCGGGAGCACCTCCTGGTGCTGCAGCCGGGCCCTCAGCGCTGCTCCAAAGAACGTCCTGGAAAAGGAGAGAAGAACAGCCCCCTCTGCGGCAGGAGCCTTCGCCCCGAGCCGCTCTGCAGCCGCACGAGTGTCCCCGGCGCGGACACCGCAGTCCCGCTCGGGCTCCCCGCAACGGCGCCCCCGGGAAGGGGCCGGGCGGCCGCAGGGGGCTGCCACCCCTCCCCCGGAGCCAGCCCGACCCCGGCGGCTCCCGGAGCTGCTCCCCGGGCTCGGGGCAGGCCCGGCCCGGCCCCTCCCTCTGCCGGGAGCGGTGGCGGCGCCGGGACCGGGACCGGCTCCCTCGGGCCCCGCGGGGGGGAGTGGGGGTGAATGGGGGCGGTGGGGGGGTGACTGGGGGGGTGAGTGTGTGGCTGGGGGGGTGACTGGGGGGTGTGCGCTGTGCCGGCTCCGGGGGAGGGCAGAGCCGAGGCAGCCACTCAGAGGAGCGGCAGCGAGATCTCCCCGACACTGGAACTGTCAATCAGGCTCGATGGGTATAAAACTGCCCGGCGCCCAGCTCTGACAGGCAGAGAGAGCCAGCGGGAGGAGTGAGTAAGGGCCGGAGCCGAAATAGTGCGCGGCGTCATTCCTGCTCTGTGAGCACAGATACTCCAAGTGAAAGGAAAAAAAAAAAAAAGAAAACACCGAGAAAAAAACCCAGGAGAGGGGGCAGAGAGAGGCGGTTATCAGCTCAACCTTCGCAACCGGCTCAGGACGGAGCGTCTATATTTATAGATACTAAAACAAAAACAACACGCTTGCCCTGAATAGAGCCTTTCTTAAAGAGAAGGTCCTGGCAATTCTGTCTTATTTAAGCAATTTCCTGAGTCTAAGAATAGAAATGAGCTGCCTGGAAGGCACTGCAGGCTGAAATTTGGAGACATAGGCTGCTTTATTTTGTTTTTCCAAGTACAAAAACCTTCCATTTGGATACTGGATGTTTATGTAATTCTTTCAAGCAGAGGGATGTATGGTTACTTTTGATTTTACTTTTTTTTCCTCTTTTAATTTAAAAAACCTGTCTTCCAGTTAAAAAGCAAGGAAGCCGTTTTACCTGCATGTGACAATTCCAGAGGACACGGATCAAGAAAGAAGGGAGTGACTTGGACTTCTGCACTGCTTTACTCCTACCCCAGTTTGGTGGGGTTTTTTAAGGGGAGGCAAGAATTTATTTTTTTTTCCCAGTCAAAGAATCTCTTGCCCCCAAGTTTTGGAAGGGGGTCGAAGACCTGGCACCCACCCGGGGGTGCATGAAGGGTGTTGGTTTTCTTTCTCCGTTAACTTGGTTTCACGAAGGGCTGGAAGAGGATTTTGCCCTCTTGACTTGCCTGGAACGAGAGGATGATTTGGAAGTGGCTGGGCGCTTTGTTGCTCTTCCCCGTGCAGATGGTTTACTTGGTGGTGAAGGCTGCCGTGTGCCTGGTGCTGCCGCCCAAGCTCCGAGACCTGGCTGGGGAGAACGTGCTCATCACCGGCGGGGGCCGCGGCATCGGTCGCCACCTGGCCCGGGAGTTCGCCAGGCGGGGAGCCCGAAAGGTGAGCAGCGGCGCGCCGGGACGGGCGGAGGCGGCTCCCACCTGCCTCACCCCCAGGGACCCCTCCGCCCCGGCGGCTTAAAGCTTTTTGCCTCAGCTCTAGGTGGGATTGATGGCATCGTTTTGCAAAGGTGAGAGGGGAGAAGGGGCGCTAATTTTGCAAAACTCTGGCGTGCCGAGCCAGTGCATTGACTTACATTTCGGAAGTCGCCCGCTCCTCCTTCCCTGTGTCCCGCCTCTCCCCGTCGCAGCCGAGAAAATGCGAAGGTGAGGAAGGGGGCCCCTCGTGAATTCTCCTGTGCTGAGAAAGGAGGGGGTTTCGCTCCTGTGGCAGGGAGAGGAGAGCTGCGGGACTCGGGCTCCGTCGCCTTTCTCTCTGCGGGGCTGCTGCCGGCAGCGCTGGGCGCCGGGACTGCGCCCCCGCAGCGAGGGGGGGCGGCTGCCACCACCTCGTCCCGGCCGGAGGGGCTCGGCTCAGAGAGGGGCGAACGGGCTCGGAGAGGGGGAGCGGGGCGGGCGGGGTCTCTGGCTCTGGGTCCCGGTAACGCGTTCTCTCGGGGAGCTGGGGAGAAGAGTTCCGTTTCACCCCGATGGTTTTCCATTGGCGAAATTAACCGCTCGTGCTTTCTGAAGTCCCTCGTGTTTTGCTTTTGGCCAGCCCAGAGCTGTTCAAAGATAAGATGGATGAGAACCCAGCAAGAAAGAAAAGCACAACGTGAGCAGGAGCTGGGAGGTTGTTTGCACGTTTCCTTTAGGGAAGAGGGAAGGGGAGGGAGGCTGAGACACTGGTGGGTCTGCACAGCAGCCTGGAAATGCCCGTGGAGCTGCCGTGTCCTTTCTCTAGCCCGGGAGCTGGTGATTTGCCTTGAAACGTGTTTTCGTGAGTACAGGTGTCTCTGTGTGTGTGAATCAATCAGAAATGCAAAACCCACACAGACCTTGAAACGAGGCTTGAGGTTTAAAGTTTCATCTCCCCCTTTATGGGTAATGAAGGGGAGGAATCATGGCATTAGTCAGCTGCATAAATACTTCTCAGTGTGAGAGAGGATGAATGAGAGCACATAGAGACGGGAAAAGACAAGTACCGAATGAGAGGATATTTAAAGAAAAGCTTGCATTTAGTCTGGCAGAGTGTTTTGTCACTTCCTTACACATGCATTTTTTCTGTGTGTGGTATGGAGCTTCGAGGTGTAAAATATGTCAGCCTTGAACTTTGATGTTTGTATATGCTTGTGTTTAAACATTGTGTTGAGATTTACAAATTCTTGGAAACAGAGCAAACAAGTTGACTGACCTTTGGACCCGAGCAATTTGCTGAAAGTGTATTTAGATTATCTTTTGGAACAGCGGTGCTTCGTTATTTATTTCTTTAGCCAGGCCGGTTGCTACGCTGAGCTCTGCTGTTCCGGAGCCTCCGTTTCTGCAGCCAGTTCTAGAGGTGCTGGGGTGCAGCTGAGCTGGGAGGTGCTCAAGGGCCCTGGCCAGGTGACACGGGCCAAGAGGAGAGGGAGTTAGTTAAGATCCGGAGCTGAGGGTGAGGTTACTGCAAACAGATAGACCGTAGCTCATTTAGACGTCTCCTCTATAGGAAGTAAAGAATAAACGAGAGTAATTGTTGGGAGCTTTGTATCGGTCTCATATGACATGGTGAAATGATATGGGCTTGCTACTTGTTCTTTAGAACTTTGGGGGGTGTTGCGTTGTGGGTTTTTTTTCACATCTGTCATCAAGGTTCTTTGCTTTTACTGTCTTTTCATTAGATTCTCCTTTCGGTTACATCGTGGCTCTCCAGCAAGTCACACGTGGCACTGGGCGAGTGTTGATCCCCTCCGGCAGGGGCACTGCCTCGCTGCCTTTGGCAGTGCCACGTGTTCCCTGCGACACTGAAGTTGGCTTTTCTTTCTTAGCATTTTGAAAGACAGTTTTACCTACATGTGGTTGTTTCCATTCCCCTTGCTGTGAGATTTCATTTCTTTCCTGCCTTCGGTGCTCAACCCTAAGTCTGTGAATTTAATGCAGTTCCCATGTAGAAGGCAAGACCTCTCTCTCTTCGGTGCTCCTCTTCAATTTTATGGTTTTTTATCAAAAAAACCTAAAACTAGTTGAAGTGTTCTTCTGTTTCTCTGCTGTCTTCCGACGCAGTTAACTGTTTTACAGTTGTATGCAAAGCCTAAGTTCGTGATCATAATTCATAATTTGTAACAGATTGTGATTATCAGATGGTGTAGTTGCAGTATTCCGAGTTTAGAAAAACATTTCCACCAAAGGCGTGAAATTCTGAGGGCGAGCGCAGCGTTACACGGAGGTCAATGGAAGCAGTAGCACGTGGGTTGGGATTCTGGTGGTGGGTGTGCAGGGTATCTTGAAGAAGTCATCACAGCGCTTGCGCACTCAGTCCTAGTGGCGGAGTTTTGGAGGTAGGCGGCGATATATAACCATATTTTTGAGATTAGAATCTTCTGAAAGATAGGTTAGCGTACGAAGTTCCCTCTGCTAATTAGACTGGATTGGATTTCATCTTATACTCTTTTCAGAGGCTGGTTTTGTTTACCACACACGAGCAGTGTCTGAGCAGTTTTCAAGTAAGATGACAAGTGTTGTCTCTTACTAGGATTACAGACTGTCACATCTGCAATATTTTTACAGTAAAACTTGATCTTGCATTTAGAGCTACGAAGGTGGCAAGAAATAAATGAAAAAAGGGTTTATGCAAATGGAAATGCAGCATCTTCTGCTTGATAGATGAGCATGGAGACTGAAATTCTCAAGAATGGAAGTCACTTGGACATGAGCGTATAAATCCATCCTGATTCTCATTCTTCTAAGCCCGTTGCTCTGCTGTTGTGCCTCAGATATGCCTTGCACAGGTAAATGTCTAGGAGACCTTTCCCTCTAAGGTTTGTGGTTCTTTTCTCATGGTTGTTCATTGGCCTCTCTGATGAAATGGCCAAGGGGACAATGCAGTGTCAGCTGTATTTTCAGTTTTGGAAGCATGTGTCTTCTGGTTTGGTCAGTGGACATTTTTAGGCAATGAGAGGCTTTAATCTTTAGCTTGTCCCTCTTCAGGTGCATGCAAAGAGGTCAACGGATCCATAATCCATTTCTACTTTTGGGTAGAAGTTTTCAAAAACTCCTTGGTCATGAGAGGCACGGTGTATTTAAACGTTTCCTGTAGCACTTCTGGAAAAAAAAAACAAAAGCAAGTAAACTTGCTGTGTGCAGAGTGGTTTAGAGATGATAGGGGACATGTTAGTGTTATCATGAGGGATGAATAGCCCTGGGTTTTCTCCAGAAGTACTCAAGTATTGTAATTCAACTTCCATGCCCTTCCCCAGACATGTGTCCAGATTCCGAAGTGCCGGCTGGGCAGTTACTTTGCTGTGGCTCAGTTACTGCAGAAACATACTATTTTTTTGCTTTCAGTTCTGTCTTGGTTGCTTGCAGAACTCAAAATTTTCACTATGGTTGGCTTAAGCTCTTGAGAATTTTGACTAGACCGTAAAAGTATTTGCCCAACAGAGCATCACCTCTGCCTCAATCTCACACACTGGCAGCTTTGTGAAGGCTCTTGGCTTTTGGGCATTCTGTGGTTAGCCAAAACAGCAGAGTACGTCTGTGTTAAGGAAAGGGGAGAAGGAGAGGTTTTTATGAGCTTATGATTTAATGCCTATGAACTCAAAAACCACTGGCAAAGCTTACTGCTGTTTTGCAAAGAATATACTGTAGAATCGAGCTAATATTGGGAAGGCTGGCCCCTCTGAACACTCCTCCTTGTGTGGAAGGGCAGCTCTTGGCGGATGGGAGCAGGGAGGGCGAGGTGGGGGCTCACAGGTTCGCTCACTGGTGCTTAGGGCTGGAAAATGCTTCTGGTTTCCTCTAAGCCACTTGCTTTTCCTGCAGCATTTGCTGTTCTTGTGCCCTTGCCAGAGTTGCCAGCCCCGGTTTTGATGATGTCCTGTGATGCAGCTTTGATTTGTGTGGCTTTTGTAATGTCATTTGTTTGGCTTTCTCTTTGTTAGGTTTTCTTTGAGGGCATTTCCTTGATGCCTAAAATTTTTCTTTTTTACTTTAACTTTGTTCACGGAGGTCTGGTTGAACAGGAAAGAGATGTTCTTAGGTATTCTGGATTATTAAATGTCAGCAAAACCTAATGAAAGTAAATGAAGAAAAGAGCATTTTAGGATAGAAACAGACTCCACAACTCTAGTATGTATTTCAGTATTGAAGGTGACCTGACAATGACTTTGGAAGAGTTTCTTAGGCCTTTCCTGCTGGGCACTGGCCAAAAGCCGTTGATTTTCATTAAGTTTTTAAATTTACACTGAGGGCTCTGGGCTCAGAAATCAGCAGTGTGGATCTTCAGAAGCATATCTACAAGGGAGCTTACACAGCAGTGCTTTTCTGTTGTTCCTTTGTGATTATTTCTGTGATCTCAGGGGGGGTTTTAAGTATATTTTGTCCTCTTATTTTGCTTCGCCCCCCTCCCCAGCTGTGCTATGTTTGCCTTTTGGATGACTGTAGCTATTGATGAATGAACAAGAGGCCTTCTAGGGAATCAGGGTGGAGGTTTTTTTGCTATGAGAGATGTTTCCAAAATACCAACTGGGTTAAGGGCAGCCCTGGCCTCACGTTAGTGTGCCAGCACTGCAGAGACGAGTGAAACCGTTCCTGTGAACCTTGCTGAGAGTTCTTCACATCCATCACTGCGCCTGAAACGACCTCGTAAATACACTGGAAGATCCCTCCTTTCGCTGTTTTCTCCTCCGGACATTCTTCCCGGCTTGCAGGAGCCTCTGCGACTCGAAGGGGTTGCACGCTTGTGCAGCGGAGGAGGTAGGCAGTCGCCTGTCAGGAGGGACAAGGGCCCTCACCAGATGCACGGAGCTCGTATCACCAAGGAGAACAAGAAACGGAAGCTTTGCTCTTGCGTGGGATGTCCCGCCCGATAGCCGTGGCCTCGCTCTGTCAGCACCGGGGCCCAGCCAGCTGTGCCGGCAGGTCTGCGAGGTACGGCTGGCGTGATGGCGATGTGACGGGCAGCTGCAGAGTGCCACAAAAGCAGTAATGCCGTGGTTAGTATGGGAGAGCGAGCAGACAAGGCATTCCTTGAGAACTTTTGCTTTGAAAACGGATCGGAGATTTTGTTGTTGTTATTTTGGTTTGTGTCTTGCTTACGTCACTCCTGATTTCATTCGAGCTACCAAAAAAACTCCCAAACCAGCACCTGAAATCTCGCCTGTCCTTTCTGCCGTTCCTCTAACAACATTTTCAAAGTCAGACCCTAATGTCTTCGTTGAGGAAGATATCTTGTCATTTGGTTTACTGTCTTCTTTCAGTTCAGTGATGGGAATAAGAAACCAGAGGAGGAAGGAGCACAGAGGAAGGGCTGAGCGCCGGGCAAGCCTGCGGCGCTGCTGAAACCCGGAGCCAGTTTCCCTCAGTTCCTCAGCGTTCCTCCCACTGAACCCAACAGAACTGAAAACCGCAGAGGAATTGCAGGTGCTTGAGTGCATCGTATGATTGGACAGTTATAGCTGCATGAGACTTTAGCTACAAATTGTGATTAGAATGACAGTATTTCAGAGATGTAAAAAAAACGGTGCCAGGTCTTAGAATTTAGCCTTGTGTTCTCGGCAATGGAAAATGTGGCAGCTTTAGAAATGAGTTTTCACAATAGCTTTTCCTCCCGTGATCTGCACAAACTGCATCTGTAGTTCTATGAATCTTTCGCTTTGGTCTGTATGAATCACGTCGGCATGTTATTGTCCTGGTTTGTATGGATTAGTACATAAATTTAAAAAACTTCCATACCAATGCTGTATGATAAAAGATTCCCTGCATTGTCACTCGAGCTGGAAATGAAATTGAGACTAATCTCCTGGAATACCGACACTCGTGCTAAAAGTCAGTCAGAGCTGTGACCGTTTCTAAGGTGTAGGAGCAAAGCTATTAGGATCTTACATGGGTTTCAGTACCAGTTCTTAATCTAAATGTCTTTTAAAAACATTGGCCATTCTCAAACATCCATCTCTGATTCCACTTTCAGAAACTGTATCTGAGAGTTAGCTCTTGCCTAAAGAAGAACCCGACGTTGAATTCTTGATGCACTGGAGTTCTAATCTGCCCCTGAGTTCCACCCAGGTGGGCTGTAGCGTTCCAAACCCGAGAATGTTTCTCGTGTGGTGTGCAGAGGGGTGTCGTTTCTGGCAGCGTGCTGGAGGAGTGGGAAATGCCGAGATAGCGTACCTGGCGTCAGCTCAGCCAGCCCTTGGCTTGCTGTCTGTCAGGTTTTACAGCCACTGCGGCGGAGACAGTCATCAAGCAGACAGTTGTATTCTGCAAGTAACAACTGATTTCTGACAACTCAGAACGTGAACAGACCTGATCTGGCCACCCCAGAGGAGTTTAGTGCTGATACAAGGAAAAGAGTGCTTTAAAATTACATAACTGAGCTGAGAGGAACTGGTTTTCCCTAGAATATGATTAATCACCATGAACTTGTTGTTAAAAGCCACCACGATCTAACATAATGAAATCATAAAGCCTTTAAAATTATGTTTATAAAAGAAATGGATGCACTTCTGATGTACTTTACTCGATGCAAATGTACTGCACAAACAGATGTTGAGTTGGCCTGGTGTGTAATAATTTTAAAAAGGCTTAGTGTAAAACTTGCGTGTGTATTTTTAGATTCCAGCATGAAATCAAGAGAGCGTCTATTCACATCCTGAATGCTTTTTATGCCCTGTGCAGACACCAGAATGACACATAGTCCATGTATCTAAGGATTTCTCTGTGGTAATTTAAAAATGCAAAGAAGTAACTAGCCATTTTGAAAAGGCAAACCGAAAAAGATAGGGTAATCTAAAATGCAAAATTTCTATGCTGCAGATATTTTAGTGTAGCAAGAATATTTACCCACAGTGCAAATAGCAGGTTCCAGGTAATTTATGTCTCGTGAGTGTGGTTGAAAAAGCATACCGTAGGAACCGAACAGTTTCAGGCATATTTTTAATGAAGGTTACTTTAATCTTACGTACATCTAAGCACTTCATCTTACAGTGAGCTATTAGAGCGTGTCATAACTCACCAGTAAGCAAAATTATGTGAAAAGGGTTGGGGAGTGAATGTTTTTCCATGTCATGCCAACTAATGTACTGATTTGGAACTTCTGGTAAGCTGTGAGAGCATGGCTTTGATTGAGTCGCTTAGTAGTCTCTAGAAAGACTTTCTTTCAGTAAGATTGTACGCTGACAGCAACTTTATTTAATGGCTTCCTGCTGGCAGCCCGCTTCCTTGTTGATTGAGTTTAAGGATGGGCAGAAAACCCCTTGTTTCAAGTCCCGGGCTCCGATGGCATCGCGCCTGCTGTGTGTGCTGGTGCCAAGGGCAGCCCGTGGAATAACGCGCTGAGTAAGTGTCTCTGGCTGGCAGGCACGGCCAGGTTTATCAGCAGCAGATCTGCTGATGTCTGTGAAGCCGCGTTCCGGCTGGAGCTGCTTTATCGTATAATTTAGAACATACCTGTCTTCTGTTACCGCGTGTGTTGGAAGGAGAACAAATAATGTTAACAAGAAGTGAAACTTGCAGAGTAACAGGCTTGTCTCGCATCAGGCTACAGTGATGTCATGTGAAAATACGGTCCCGGTGAGACGGGGCTGGCACACCGAAACCCAGCGCTTGTTGAAGTGCTCACGGACTGGCATCAAGGCAGTAAAATGAGGCGGCCCCCAAAATTCTTAAATTTTGTGTCAGATTGTGTCAGTTCTGTGAGAAATCTTGAGCTAAGCTTTTACAGATGAGGTTGCGTATTGATGTTGTCATGCTTCAGAAACACACTCGGAAAGCAGACATTGTTCTGCATGAAGATGCTCGATACGCACATAAAAAGGACAACAGAAAAAGGTGGTGCTTGCCTCAGGGACTGCAGCACAGATATAACCCGAAGGCAGCAGCTGAATACAAACACAGAACCTGCTGATGGGGACTGTAGAGCAAGTGACTTCAGCACCAACCATTTAGCCATTTGTTAAGATTCTGGAAAGGCATCACAGCAAGGAGGGTTTCAAGGTGGCATTTGAAGGGCAACGCTAAAGAGTTGGGGGAAATGTTTACAGAGGTGCAGACCGTGTAGTAGAAAACACAAAGGTTATTTGAAAAAATCTGATAATAATGGTGGGAGGTAAAGGCTGCAGTAGGAGATCAGATGCTAAATGAAAGGTGATCATAATGTGAAAGGGCATGCCCGAGCTCAGAGCTGGCGAGCTGCAAGAGGAGGCAGAGCCACTCAAAATGAGCTGACCTGCTCCAAGCAGGAGAGGAGGCGTCCAGCCTGGACCCGATCACAGCCAGAGGTCCCGCCCAGCCTCAACCGTGCTGTGATCCTGTGATCTTAGCCTTACCTGTACCCAAGAAAGGAAAAAAGGCTGCTTTGCTGAATTTCATGGCTGACAGGACTGGTTTGCTCTATGATACTTCACCTTGCTCATCGGAAGGGATGAATCCCTGTTTCACCTGCGTGGTTCCATCACCCCCGGCGACTCGTAGCTGTGCTGCTGTGTTCATGTCACGAGTCTGGCAGGGGCCAGGAAAAAGTTGTCACGGATTTGTAGAAGTATTTCCATCTGAAGACGTATCTAGGTAGTTTTTACTGTGTTATAAAATGAATTAAACATGCTGTTGAGCTCAGGTCTAATTGGCCTGGCACAGCGCTTTGCTTCGAGAGTGACTGTGAGCCCCGCACACATTTCTAAGCATTCTGATTAAAAAGTTTAGAAGGAGTCCAAGGTGGGAGGTATTTTCTTGGGCTGTTTTCTTCTGTTGTTTCACCCTGCTGTGAAAACCTGTGATACCGTGCAGTGGATAGTAAAAATGTGAAGGAGGAACTCAGAAAACTCTGAATAGACTCCAAATTGCATTCCTCAAGCAGATCAGCAACATTGAAAGAGAACATACACAAAGTGTTATTGAGAACAAGCGGATCGTACATCATACTGCCCTAGCCAGGACCAGAGACTTAGACTTAGAGCAGCCTGAGAGGTAAGAAAGTGTTATGACAATTTGTCCCAGAAAAGAACTAGGACAAATAGGTGATGATGAACTGCACAGAAGTAGCCAGTTAATTCTACAGAAACTGTGGGGGAAAGAAAAGAAGACGACAATTCTCCATTTCGTCCCCATCGAATTGGACAAGTGTGTAGAAATTCTGTGTCTTTCCTTTTGGACAGTTTGGAAATGTCAGCTAACAATTACTGCTATTGCGTGTCTGTTTTAAAATCCGTTAAAAAATGTTGGGTAGTTTTTAATGTTTGCTTTTCCCTTTGGTTTCTGGACTGAATTGACGATATAAATCTGATACCATTGCTGCTGTCTAGGAAAGGGAGACTGTAAAGGAAAAACCTTAGACAGGGAGCAAACGGCCTCGGAGCTGACCACCGAGAGAGAACGCACTCTGGAGTTTTTAAACCTCTATGCTTATCATGAATACAAAGCAGAAAATATTAGAGACATCTTTTCAGCTGGGCCCAGACTCTGTTCTTCAAAGCATCGCGTCAACGTGCTGAAGAGTCGAACAAGTCAACGCAGACACTGACAGATCCGTTGGCTGATAACACCGACGCCAGCGGAAGAGGGTCAAATGGATGTCGTTTGACCTTTATCCCAGTGGGGATTAAATTGATTCTAATTAATAGACTTGGGAATAGATGGATGCCTTGGCAGAGTTTGTAACTAATTTAAATTGTTTGTCCTATTAGCTTAGACCATAAACTATGCGTAATTACAAAAGGATGTTGTGGACAGCCACCCTTATGTTGCCACCTTCTTAATTACAATTTATTGAGTATCGGGCTGCAGAGCTTACTTGCTCTGATGAACATGGGGATTTCTGTTGGCCAACACTGCCTGAGCAAACGCGTTGGTGCCCCACTTACAGCAATGAAATGGTGCTTGAAAGCACAAGTGCAGCTCTGCTAAAATCAGTTGTGCTTTATGTGTGTGACTGGGATAAATCTGGCTCTCAGCTGTACCTCTGAGTACACGTAAACAACATCAAATTATGCATATTTTAAGGTGGTGTAAAAATGATGCCTGGAAAGGTTCTGGGCCGTGGTTATCCTGTAGCGTGATGTATTTTTAGCCACAGGTTACAAGGGGTCTGTGGATGAAGGTGGGGTGGCTGTTAGTGTGACCTGGCTAATACCTTTCATGCCTTATGGGAATGAAATGGCCGTTTGAAACAGCTGCAAGCGGAGTTCAGCCCTGACTTCTCGCTCAGTTGGCGTTCCATCTCCTCGTCAGCTTGGACCCCTTGTGATCGACAGGGAGCGTTTGTCTTTCGGGTACGTCCTCTTTCCCAGTACATCCTGGACTGAAATGACCAGCGAAGGTTCTGTTGGTGCTGACTTGTATCAGAAAGTGAAAACTGCAGACCCTGCACAAAATCTTATTTTAAGGTTTCATAGAAGCTTCACTGAGCAGCACATGTCTCCTGTATAGCTGGGCCCACCTTAAGAAATGAGGAGTCACCATTCAAAAAAACCGTGATATTTTAAGTTGTTCCAATTATTTTTTGTTCTGTTTGCCCTTTGAATCATTGGGCACACCCAAGGTACATTTTCAAGATTTGCTTCCTATCTGAGGAGTGGACAGACTTGCACCACTGCAACTGAAAGCAGAAGTTGTTCGATCATCTTTTAACTCTGGCTGCTGGATCTTAAGAGAAGCCTCAGCTGCACTGAAGTGCAATGAAGTGGCGCACGAGATGTTGCTGTAAAGACACGGCAGAGTCCCTTGTGCCTTTAAAAGGAAGGGATCAGCAATGACAGTGGGCAATTCCTGCATGAAGATTAAATTGGTGTTTGCCTTAGCCCTGTCAGTTTAATCTCCCGGCTAGCAGCACCCAGAGACACCTCGTCTCTGGGATGAGACTTGGCAGCGGTGGTTTTGGGAGGGACTGGGAAATCCTGACAGCCCTTCCAGCAGCTTGGCTTTGTGTTGACTACAGACCCAAATGCCCTGTGCCATACCTCCTGAAAAAACCTTGCCAGTGAGGACAAAACTCCTCTTCTGGCCTTAAAGAGAAGAGCTTCTCCTTCCAAGCAGAATATTCAAGACATCCCGCTGGTACGAGTGCCAGAGCGGTCACAGGCCAGGGCTGGCTCTGGCGGCAGCGAGCCGTCACCAGGGATGTCAGAGCATTTCTGAGGCTCCTGGGAAGCTCGGCAGCCCCGTCCCACTGGCCCGAGGTGTTTGATTTGGGGCTTTGAGCTGGGCTGGTTGTGCAATGCTGCCGAGTGTTCTTTGTGTTGCTCGTTACTTGATTTTAATCCCGGCCCCTTAGAGACTCTTGTCTGCGCGGTGTTTATATTTGGACGTGAGCTTTATGGAAGCGAGAGGTTTGCCTCTTTAAAAGCAAAACATTTCGCCGCCAAAGGGGTTTTTCAGGGTTGCGTTTCCCCAGATGACGACGCGAGCTGTCGCAGATTGCTCCGGGACGCCTCTGATGCCGTGCGGGCTGCGCGTACGTGCGCGTGCGGGCACGTGTGTGTGTGTGAGCAGGGATCTGGCACCTCGCAGCTCCTTCCCAGCGCCGAGTTCATCGGTGGGTCAGCCAGCTCCTCGTGACATCGGGACGCTTGTTTACCGCTCGCGCAGAGGCGGTGCTGTGCCCGTGGGTTTGGCCATTCGCTTATTTTAGTCCAGCGCTTTTGCAAAACTGGGAAATTCAGAAAAAGCATCTGAAGTGATTTTAGTTTCTCTTCCTGACTGATCTAAACGGGAAAATAAAGGCTGGAAAATTCTTAACCGTTGAAATGACATCCCAAGAACAGTATGTCCTGTCAGCAGCAGCGTGGGTAGTGCGAGCAAGCAGGCAGGACGCTGGGCTGGGTGATGCTCAGAGACCCCTCCAGCCCCGCCGCTGCGTGATCCTGGGACAAAAATCCCTCTCAAAGGGAGTCGGCATGACTGGGATCAACTGTTCTGCAGTGCATGGGGTCAGACTGGCTTCTTTAGCCACTAGAATTGGTAAAACTGGTTCAGATACTTGTGATTTGCTTTCAGTTTAGGCCAGGTCATGTCATTTGTTTCAGGACCCGGGTCTCAGCGCAACCTCCGCGATGGCAGCGCCCACGGATCTCCCGCTGACCCCAGGGACGTCACCCTGGGCAGCGCCCCTGCCTGTCCTGTCAGTTGAACTGCTTTGGGCTTTTTGGGTGCCTATAAATGTTTTGCAGTGGAAGAAAAGACTGCTCTAGAGTGAACGTGAACCAACCGAAAATACGCCTGTTTTTAGGGCTGAATTTCACACACTTCACAGAGGTGGTTTTACAGATCCCCGCAGCTCTGCAGCCTGCACGGAGCTGGGCGAGCTGCTGGCTCTGGGCACGTTAAGGAATAACTGTGCCCCGGGGTTATATTACTGCCCCCTCAGCTAAATCTGAGGTACTGACCAGGTGACTTCGTGTAGTTTATTTCACTGGAAAGTAAAGCTTATCTCTTGTTCTGTGATAGCTTCATTGGTTTTACGCTCACGTTGAAGTGAATTAACTTCATTTTGCATTGCAGTTGCCTAAAAAGCGGGCAGCAGGCAATCGCATCCAAAGGACGGCAGTTTCCAGGGATCTATAACTTATTAATATGCTAAAGCTTGGTTTGTGATTGCCAGACCAGCCCCCTCGAGTTTAAATAAGCGTCATTGTAGCAGGACCCGATGGGAATTGCTTTGATTGTTTGTGAGTAAAAGTAATGATCGTAACTTCTGTTCTGACGTTCAGATATAATTTTATTTAGCAAGAGCTGTGCTGTTGTTCGCATTTTCTATAAGCAGAGTAGTTACTTCTTCTTAACAGTGTCTTGAAAAAATGGGTATAATCAGTGAAAGACCCTTTTTAGGCAGCCTGTACCCCTCTGGGGGATGCCTGCTCTGGGAGCTCACAGTCCTCCCATTCCAGTCCTCCTCCTTTGATTTAATGGGCTGAGTTAAATGTGTCCTGAAAACTGTCGTCTGTACAACAGATGAATAGATTTTAGAAATTCTGCCCTGTTGCATAGCAACAGCCGCTATAAAAGCTTAACATTTTGAAATGTACATAGAAAGATAGAAAACCAGTAAAGCATTTAAATATTGAAGTTTTCTTCTGAACAGTATCCTTTATTTCTTTAACTGAAATAAGAAAAGCTCCTTTTCTCAGCTTTTAGATGTTTTTTTAAATGGTGGCAATTCTCCTTTTCTGGAGGCAAAGGAGGCTTGCAGGGGAGCTTGCCTAGAGCTGCTGCTGGCTGCAGTTGATGTACAAATTTACTGCAGGCTGGTTGAGCTCCCAGGGCTTCTCCAGTAGCCTCACGGGAGAAATGATTTTTTCAGTCAAGAGCTGCCTCATGTTATGCACAGGGATGACCTGGAGCATATTTTCATACTTTCTGGAGGTTAGTTTATAATGACAGTGTTACAAACATTATTAGTCCTCATGCTTCTCCATTTCTGCTTTTGTTCCAAGCCTTCTCCCCGCTCAGCAAATGGAAACGCTTCCCCCGGTCATCCTTTTGTGGATGTTCCTGCAGGAGCTGGGGTCGTCTGTGTCTGCCAGTGTCTTCCTCTGCCTTGTAAACAGTCCGTGTGCCTTTCCTCCTTCATCAGAGCTTCTCAGACATTTACCATTGGTCACACCTTATTTTTAGATCAGACTAATGCGACAGTGCAGCCAAAAGTGCCCCTGGCTGCCAGCAGAACTGCGGCGACTCCGTGCAGATCTGCGTAATGGCGCGAGCGTCGCCCCGCTTGGCCCAGCAGAGTTCAGAACTGGTCCACCAGCAGGAGGGTGATGAACTTACCTTTTGAGTGTAGCTCCTGGCTGATAACGTGTCATTATTCTTTTTAGAGCTTGTAGTGGGATTTGATGTATTCCCCCAAATAAGTAAAGTGCTGGTGAAGGACTCGTAATGGTTTAGCTTAAGGCAAAGCCGAAGCTGTTGGGAATTAAAGCTGACAATTTTTCACTCTAAACTGGTGATCCAGCATAACGGACACTGCTGTCATGTGGTGACTTGGTGGTGCAGCCTTCTCCAGCAGCAGTTGGAACTGCTCAGCATTTCAAGATGAGGCACTGTTACAGAATTCACCTCAAAAATGTAAGGGCAAACTCTAACAACAAACCAGTTCTGTTGGCACCCAGCCTGTAACTCTTGAATTCTTCTGTTCCCTATATTTCTGCTAGGTCTGGTTTTATTCCACTTTGTTAGTTAAGAAGTAGGAGACTTCTCAGGTAACTCTTGCTTGAACCAGGCAACTTCAGGAGTGACTTTCACCCGGGCAGGTGGTAGAAATAACACTGTGTTGGATCCATATTTTTAATTCCCCGTCCCTTTCTTCTAACATTACCCTGTAATCTAAACTTTTGATTGTTTTTAGCTTTACAAAAACAAACACTCTTACAGTTCAGTGTCAATAGGACTTTCTGTCATAGTAAATGTTTAACTCGATTACATGAACGTTTAACCTGCCCCATGTTAAGAACTCTTTACTCGAGAGGAACAGGCAGTAAGTAAAAACAATAATGCAGCATTTTGGATGGAAAATGTGCAAACAGCAAACCTTCAGCTGTGTTGAAATGCCCTGCTGGACCTTGGCATTTCTGTCAAGCAGATCCAGTAATTTCTTTTTTTCCCCTTTGTTATTTACTGACTTCCTATCCCTGCATCCTGTCTGCTGTGCTGGCAGTGCAAAAGGGCTTTCTGCACCTGCGTATTCACCCTCCCCACAATTTCCTGAGCTCTGGGGGCATTTTTATACGAATCTGGATTAGGGGGATGGCATGCCAAGAGAGCGGAGGTGGCAGCACACTGGTTATTTTTACCAGCTGGAGTATTATATTTCTGTCGTAGATGTCTGCAAAGCCTCACTTCAAACCCAGAACCGAAAACCCCGACCCCCAGCTCCGCCAGCTCCTCTCTGCCTTGCAGCCAGAGCAGTTTATTGCTGGTATTTCTTTGTGTGCTTTCGCTCCGCGGAGCAGAGGCGGGTTGGAACACATGGCGTGGCAGACGTTCGCCGTTAAAAATCTGTCCTTTTTCCCCCCAAATGCTTCCCTGAACCTCCGCAGGGTGACAGCTTGCGGCCACTTGGTACTTTTGTTGGGCCGTGCACTCCGGTTGACCCTGTCCCAGCGTTAATAGGATTGTAAAGGCTGACTCCTGCGTGACCCCTTCTTGCAAACAACCCTCACCCTTCCCCTTCCTCTAGCGCTCGCTACAACCCAGCCGAGAAGTGTCGCTCCCAGGGCAGTCTGGAGTCGCGGTTCATGTTGCAGACGAAAGCAATTGGAAAAACCCCTGGAAAACAGTCAGCGTGGGGCCACCTGTGCTTAAGTAGCGCTGGCTGTGAGAACAGTCGGCATTTGTTCGCTCCTTTAGAGGGAGCTGCCCTTAAATGCCTGGATGCAGACAGAAAATGGCCATTTTTCTCTCCAAGGAAGACCTTTACTGAATGGAAGGCATGTGTTTACCTGCTCCTTTGTGATTTTTTAGGTGCTGTTTTGTTTCCTTCAGAGGCAGAAAGGGGCGACTGGAGTGTAGCTGGAACTGGCTGTGGTTTAGGTGAATAATGTTAATCCCATTGAGTGCTAAATCAACGTATAAAGTAATAAAAGTTCTGACTCTAGGCTAAAGGAATTGGGATTTGCTCTTTCAATCTCTGTCTGAAGTCTCTTTAGACCCGACTGTTAATCTCATTACTGGATATTACTGCTGGCCGTAACTCAGACCAGTTTATAAGAAAGTTTGTGTGTATGTTTACCGCGGTGGCAGGATTAAATTTAAATTCTTACAGTCTTTACAACTTTTAAATACTGATCTAGGAAAGCTGGGGTGTGAAGCAGGTAGATGGGCTTACTCTCTTGATTCCCCCACGCTTACCTGTCATCTTGCTTTTACAGCAGCTTTGATATTCACTTTCCACTGTGGGAACTGGAAAAATTTTGCCACTGGCCTGCTTTGTTTGCTTACTTTTATGTAAGTGTCACTAAGGGGCTGGGTTAAGTATTTTGACCTACTTCAGGCATCAAAAGGTTCTTTCTCCCTTTCTAAAGCAGAGATTGGCTTTTCACACTGCACAGCCACACCTTTCGCTCTGCCACTAATCTGTCTTGAGCCGCTCCCATGAGGAGCCCTGAAAGGACTTGTCTGGCTCTGCCCTGGGGCAGGAGAGGGAAGGGCTGGAGGAGAAACTATTGACAAGCAAAGTACAGGAACACTTCTGAGGCTGCAGCATTTAAACCTCCCGTTCCCATGATATGCAAAACTCCGCCAGGATTATGGGATGTACTGGGGCGCGTTGGGGGACCAACTGTGAGTTGGTGCTGCCAGGCTTTGTAAAGAGATGGGGCTAAGACCGACATGCTTCGGTGGATTATCTGTGCTTTGTGCTTCCTAAAAGCACGCAGGAACTTTGAGCATTGGGTGCAGAAAGGCTTTCTCTGTTTGAACAGAGGTAGCAGCCTGTGCAATTGCAGATCCCAGCTCAAAAAGAGCCACTTTTCTTCCGCCAGACTAGGAAGGAAGTTGAAAGGGGGACTGGGACTGTTGACCTACCGACTGCTTCCCATCTCTGCTGCTCTGTGGCGAGGAGCTGCGGTTGGTTTGTGGAGGCAGCGATAGTGAGATCAGGCAGCAAGGGCACCTTCGTGTCCCTCTGCAACGCTTTAAGCTTTCGGTGTCTTCAAACTGATACGGAGAATTGCTTCATGAATCATAAAATGCAGAAACTTGGAAAGGAGGTTCTACCTGCTGATCGCTGTGCGTATCGGTGTGGTGGAAAAAACTAAGAGCAACAAAAAACTAAGAGCAAAAACAATTCTGTGCTGAAATATGACCCGGATAATCCAAGGAGAGTGTAAAGAAATGGCACATCTTCGGTGTCAGAGGCACTTTTGTCATGGGACGCTTTTCCAGTGCTGGTCTAGTTAAGTCTAGAGCGGTGAGTTTGCTGGAGATACAGCCCCCAATTAATGGACAGTTTAAAAGGGCAACATTCCTTTGTTGCTGCTCTTGAATTGTGTTGGCAATAAAACTGGACCAAACAGTTGGATAGCCCTGTAAAGGATGTAAAATTAGCTCCGACCTCATCTCTGGCACCAAGAGTGTGCTTCAGACTCTGGAAGCGTCAATTGTGTGTGTATTGTGGTTGATAGCAGCTTCAATCTAGACCAGATTATAGAAATTCGTGGCTTTCTCTGGTTTTGTGGTGATCGAACACGTAACTCTTACTCACTTGTGTCACACTGGAGGTGGGGATCTGAACCTGCAGTCGGGGTTGGGGCTTTCGGCAAGTCGCCCGCGCCGGCCGCTTGGGGAGCCTCGTCTTAGCCCAGCAGCGGCTGAAGCTTTGCTTTCGCCTCCCCTCCGACCTCAGGGCAAGTCTCATTAGCAGATTAAGTCCAGAGTTAAACGAGTCCTCTGGGAGCGGAGGAGGCGGTGTCTGCTGAGCCTGCCCCTCCGGCTGGAATGATTTTCCTAGGGCCAGATAAGGAGCCCTGAACTTGCCAAGGGGGGAAGATCTGGAGATAAGGTTTGTTTTGCAAAAATCTGCGCGTCAGTAAATCCTGGGAAAATGTGCACTAGGCCGTGATGTCACAGCCCTTGCCTACTTTAAAGGTAATTAAGAGGAGGGCGTGTTAAGTTCCTCTGTCATTGTAAATCTGGTCTTTGGTCCGTCCAATGGCAGGGTGGCCGCCTGCCCCTTGTCTGCAGCCCCAGTGGCAGTGGGGTCCCCCGGTGGCAGTAGGGTCCCGCAACGGCAGTGGGGTCCTGTGGCCCTGGCTGCCGGCCCCAGGTCAGCCGGAGGTGAGGGCGGGCGGGAGCCGCCGGGGGAGCCGACCCGGTGGGGATTAACCGCCTCGCTGGGCTCCTGCCCTCCGCAATTTTCTGGTCAGTAACTTTTTGAAAGGAGAGCGTGTCTGGTGCGGTAGGGAGGGGCAGGCAGGAGAGGATGATGAGAGATGAAGGGGGGGAAAGGAGCTGGATTCTTTCCAGGATGGAAAACTGTCTGTCCAAGAACTTATCCAAACGCAAATTAAATATTCCTCAATCCACCATTAAATTACCGTGACTGGGTGGCTGGGCAACATCCTGACAGGCCGTTAATAAGGAACCGTGTCTCTTTTCTCCTTTATTCCTCGGCATTGTCCTCTGGCCCAGACAGGAACTGCTGTGTCTGTGAGAGTCATTCTCTGCAGGACTGAGCCCCCAGTTGGGACACGCTTATTGCCAATTTGGAACCAAAGTTAGAAAGGAAAGGAGATGCAGACCAGGCTCCAAGACGCATGTCTGCATTTGGAAAATTGTGCTTCATAATGAGATGGACCATTTCCTAAATGGACTCTTTGCAACTGCAGAGTCCTCAGCCCCTGACTGGGGCCAGACGGAGCTGTGTGTCTGGATGTTGGCTGAGCAAAGAATAAACTGAGACTTCTTGACGTGTTTGCCTACGTGTAAAGGGACGCGAGGTGCGGGTTTAGGTGAGCTGGAGCTCCCAGCACCCTGGCCCGCACTCATGCATCAGTCGCACAGCGAGCACGTGTTTTTGTCCAGGAGGGTTGAATGGTTTGGTGAGAACATTTCACGTTCTGACAAAACCTTATGAGTGCCAAGCAGCAAACAGTCAAAATGCAGATTTTGCAGAAGGAGGTGAATTCAGGGGAGCAGAGGACTGATGAGTAGGTTTGTAGAAAAATCTCAGGAGGACCTAGAAGAACATGGCTGGAGCTGCCACAAGCAAGAAAAGAAAAGTATTGCCTGCAGAGAAATGCCGAGCCAGAGCCCTCTGTCAAGATGGGAGTTTGGGAACAGCAGAAGCCTCGAGGATGAGGCTAATGCAGCAATTTTGTCTCTTTGTAAGATCTGGTACCGTAGGAGTCCGGGGGGAAGCCTGTGCCAATTTAATTTGGCCAGATGTAAGAGAGAAATTGAAGGTCTCTTGTGATCTTCTAGGAGCAGTCGAGTTTGAATTTGGACCAAAAGCACGTTATATTGAGCTTTGTGTTTTATCCATCTGTAAAAAGTAGCAGAAGCGATGGCAGGAAACCTGGCTTCCCACTGGGTCGTTGGGGAACTTTCACCCCTCACCCAAGAACGGTCTTTGATTTACAGCTTTTCTCTTACGTGGGCTGAGGCCTTCACCCGAGTGGGAGCAGCGTCAAGGGCAGGAAAACTTCCCGTGGAAAAAAATCCATCCTGGGGTCAGTGCTGTCAGCAGATTCTGCCTTCCCCAGGTGGCCCAGATTTTAGAGGGGTCACCTTGCAAGGCTTGCCTGTAGGATGTCGGAGGTCCCAAAGTGACCGTTTGGGCATAAAACCGGTTCTGGTCGAGAGCTGCATCGCGGGCGGGTGTTCCTTCGACAGGTCGTCCTTTACTGAGCTGTACTTCCACAGCTGCTCTTCCTGACACTCAGTGCCTCAGGGACAGCTCACGCCTGGGAAGCTGTGGGGACGTTTGAAACAGATTGTAGTGAAGAGTGAGGGATCTGCTTGGTATTTCACAGTGTGGGGTCAGCTTCTTGCCTCGCTCCCCTTGTCTGATGCCTTGTTCCTCCTCGTTTCCTCTTTCTCTCCTACGTTCTGACACCCTTCAACTCGTCACTTAACTTTTTTGCGTCTGCGTTGGGCTGATCCAGTCCTGCCAAGACCTTGACGTTCACACTGATGCCAGTTCTGTGGGCATCAAACTCGGTGCTCGGGGTTGACATTTTCTAGTGGGTTTTCCCCCCTTTCCACAGAGAGGTGGGTTGTGAAAGAGAGAGCGAGTGTGTGTGCTTGTAGTTGAACAGTATTTTGTAAATATTTCCTGAAAGCTTCTGACATTTCTCACATCTTCTTGATTTCCTTTCAGGTCTGCAGGGCAGGCACAAGAGTTACTGCTGGGTTCAGGAGTGAGCAAATCGCCGTCGGGTGCACGAGCCCTGGGCAGGTGCTGGGGAGGTGCTGAGGCTTTCGGGGACTCTGCACGAGGCACAGTTCTCCCCGTGTGCTTCCTTCCAGTTGTGTCTGCTGGCAGGTTTTTCCTGGAAACTTCTTTCCACTAAGATAAGATTTCCCGTGAGATGGCTCTGAAGTTTCTGGTTGACAAACCCGTTAGGCCTTGGGTGATTTTGAGAGTAGGAATCTGCGGGTCTGTGTGGGTTTATGTTCCCAGGTGTGCCCATGGTGAAGTGTAAGTTTTACTCATTTAGGAAGCAGGTGAAAACCCCGGTGCTTCTGCCTTTCAGCCTTGCGCAGTCACACTGGAAGAACTCTTCGACCCTGCCAGAGATTAATTTTAGTACCAGTTTTGAGATAAGCTCAACTATTCCTCGAAACCGAGCATGTTAAAGCTCTGCAAGAGAGGTTTGTGAGGAAGGAAGGAAGGAAGGAATGCCGTAGGTCTTCAATATTTATGTTTATCTTGCTGTTACGAAGTTAATTGAGTGATATCATTTAGACTTACTTGTTCCTGATCTTTTGGTTTTTGGAAAACTCAAAGATTATTAAATCTTTGAAGTTCAAGTGTTCTTATTTTTAACCGTGAAAAGACCGATGAACGGGTCAGGTTGGCGCTGGGTGTGCAGTGGGGTGGGAAGCAGCTGCTCGTGGGTGGCGGGCGGTGCGGGCACTGCTTGGCCGAGCCGTGCAAGCAACAAGGCTGCTTCCATTTCCCAGGTGCATTTTCCCCGTCCCCTGCTCAGACTAAACCCGCATTTGACTGTGTGAATGTCCTTTATTTTTTAGTACTAAACAGTAACTTGGCATCACCAGTGCTAGCAGGAGCGACCTTTTCTTCCTTCTCTGTTGCTGTTTGGCTCGCAGGGCAGTTGGCCGATTCCAGCACCACGCTCCGTTCAGTACTTTTCCTTCTGCAGGATGACAAGTGACTCACGCTCGTAACGTGCTCGATGCTGAGAAGACTCAGCGTGACGAGCAGAAGGAATAGATTGATTCATACATAGATGTTTGCCGTAACAGAGAGATGAAATTATATTCCTTCCAGTAGCCTTAGAAGAAATAGAAAAAAAGGTTATGTACTAGAAAAAAAAAATTTGTTAAATCTGCTTAGCTGGAGGTTAATGGGGTGAAAGCACCATCTCACGCTTGAGACTAATATTGCTGTCTCACCGGGAAAAATCATGCTGGATAAAGCCCTGCAATGGGCATTAAGGAACCTGTAACTCTTCAAGTCCATTTCTGACTTAATCCATGGTGTAGAAATACAGATAATGTGCGCCGTACGCATCAAATCCAGGCAGTGTCATCTGAATGTTTTGCTTCCACAGATACTCAGAATTGTTCTTTGTTCGAGAATTAATGTAATTTACTGGGCTAAATGGGAGTGGCAGGTGAAATCTTGCATATATCAGTTGCAAAAGAGATTCATGCTTGAAATTTCTGACTTTGGATGTCTGTATTAGGGTGAACCTCTTGTCTGAGAATGCACCTGGGACACCAGCCTGCAGACGGTATTGCAAATAGTTACGTAGGATATGCTGAAAAAATGTGTTTTACTGCAGAGCAAATACTGTCTCCAAGTGTAGAAGCAGATAACATACCAGGTATACAGACAGGTGTGTGATTTTTAGAATAAATTTATCTTTCTCTGTGTGTATAGCAAAAGAAGGGACAGATTTGAAATTTCATTATACGGAAAATTTACCGAGTGTTTCATATTTTTGTCATGTTAGGCTGAAGATCTGATTTTTTTTTTTGTGTTAGCGATTGCATTGCTGGTAAAGAACCTGTAAATGGAGCATCAGGAGTGGGATGTAGCTGCCACCAGGATGCTCAAGTCCCATCCCCATGTAACGGGAGATCATTGTCAGTCTTGAACGGAACAATGCAGCAGGGCTGGCAGTGAGAACACATCGAAGATAGGCAGCGACGTGTGTTGAAGTGAGAAACATATTTTAATCATTTCGTATTTGAAGCAGAAGCAGTTTGAGTCTAACAGAAGTTTCTTGCTGCAGATCATCCTGTGGGGTCGAACTGAGAAATGCCTGAAGGAGACCACGGAGGAGATCAGGATGATGGGCACAGAGTGCCATTACTTCATTTGTGACGTGGGAAATCGAGAGGAGGTCTATCGGCAAGCCAAGGCTGTGCGGGAAAAGGTTCGTGTCTCTGGAAACACTGTTTGTGGGCAGAACATAGGAATGACTCGTATTTGATGAGAAAAAAAAATATTGGCAAATTGAGGAAAAAGAAGGGTGACCATTCACGTTGTGTTGTACAAAGTCTGGCTCCCTGGTTTCAGTGATCCAGAAGGTTTATGAGGCCGATAGGCAAGAATGTCAAAAGCTGTTAAAAGAATAACAATGTATTTAGGTGATACCAGATGTTCAGATATAGTAGTGATTGCTGGTTCATGAGGAGAGACATTGTTCGTAGCAAATGATTTGCTTTTTTATTTGCAGGTGGGTGATATCACTATCCTGGTGAACAACGCTGCCGTGGTGCACGGCAAGAGCCTGATGGACAGCGATGATGATGCACTGCTCAAATCACAACACATAAACACCCTGGGGCAGTTCTGGGTAAGAGAAGCTCTGGTATCACTTGTTTTCAGAATTGGGAATGGGAGTGATGGTGGACGCTTGGCTGCTACGAGGTTTTTCTAAATGACGGTTGGTAAAAGCAGTCTGAGATGAAAAAGTGTCAGAAAAAACAACGTGAGGGGCAAAGGTCAGTGAAAAGCGGTCTAAAAAATTTAATTTTTCCATTTGATGCTCTTATGCTCCCATTCTATGATTTCCAGTAAAAAATGGATTTCTTTTGAGAAAGCCTGAGCTCCCAGAGGACAGACCTCTGAGCAGGGATGTGTGTGGAGCATCAGAGGAGCGTGAGGCTACATTGCTCAGGGAAAGAAACTAATGTGAAACTCATTCCATTCTGAATTAGATAATGGTAATAAAAAAAGAGCTGCTTATGATTTCATCACTTTGTTGAAGACTTCATCCTCTGCGAGTTCTTAAGCACACAGAGCATTCAGTTCACGGCCTTTATCCATGGGCACTGCTTGCTTATGTGCTGGGAGAGATTTTGGTTTACTTCTCCACAAACTTTGCCTGCTCAGAAAATGACACTTTTCAGGAAATGACGAGCAGTCAGGTCCTCTCCTACTCCGTTCCTGGCATAATGAACAGCACAGTTGGCCTTGTCTCCTTGTCACCTTATATTTTTCAGTACCAATTGTTTTTATTGTATCTTCGCTGAGCAAACCTTTTTTTAATTCTTATTCTTTCCCCCCTTAATCCCGTTGTTGTTCAGACCACCAAAGCGTTCCTGCCAAGGATGCTGGAGTTGCAGAAGGGGCACATTGTGTGCCTGAACTCCGTCCTGGCCCTGTCAGCCATCCCCGGGGCCATCGACTATTGCACTTCCAAAGCCTCGTCCTTCGCCTTCATGGAGAGCCTGACCCTGGGGCTGCTGGACTGTCCCGGCGTGAGCGCCACCACCGTGCTGCCCTTCCACACCAGCACGGAGATGTTCCAGGGCATGAGAATCAGGTCAGTCCGGGGGAACTAGAATAAAGCATCTCATTTTAAATGAATCATCAGAATACACTCCTAATTAATGCTTCATTTGGGGAAGAGAATCTGACGTCTCGTTTGGCTGCCTGGGAACAGCGGGTCACTCTGGGACGCCTGGGACTCGGCACACGGGTTCCCTCGGCTTGCCGGCGCATCCGCGCAGCCTGCCTGTGCCCAGCGAGGCGTTTGCTTCCACGGAGCAAACCAGAGGCTGTTTTTCCTTGAGTGTGTTTGGGCAATAGGCAGGCGATCTGAAAATCGAGGTCATTCAAAAGGAACCAAGAACCAACAGTACAAATTCCTCCTTCATTCGTTGAAATATGTCGTCCTTTCCCACCGAAAGGAGCGACAGCCGCTTCCTGAGCTTTTCCAATGGACAAAATAACCTGTTGCTGTGGTTCGTGCTCTCAGTCGAGCAAACACGCGGTGTCGGGCTGTTGCTGGAGCTGGCAATAGTGTTGTGTTTGGTATTAAAAGCAAAGGGGGAGAATATTTGCCTTTCACCCGTCAAGAATTTAAATCGAGCAAAGAGCAACAGGGGAAGAGGAAAAGCAGCAGCGCTGAAAAGGCAGCGTTTTGGTGTTGGTTTGCGTGAGTCGAGGTTCTGAGTGCACTCTGCCCCTTCTCCCTGAAGGCACCAGTGTGCACGTTCCCAGCGGTTCAGCGAAGCCAGCGGTGCTACTGGGAACCGGGCTCGCTGCTGGTCAACTCGCTGGCTGCAACGGGAGCTTTCTGCTTCCTCCAGCTGCTCTGGGGCACCTTCGAGTGCCGGTAACCAGCGGTAGCTCGGCGAGAAACAGGACTTGGGCAGTGGGGTCTTAAAGGAAGAGTTTGGTTAACAAATAATTATTTTATTTTTTACTTTATTTATTTAGGTTCCCTAATCTTTTTCCTCCTCTCAAGCCAGAGACAGTGGCTAGGAGGACAGTAGAAGCTGTTCAGATGAACCAAGCCTTCCTGCTCCTTCCGTGGACAATGAATGTTCTCGTCATCCTGAAGAGGTAAATGCTCCCTTTGCCCAGCACCAGCCTGGCCAGGAACCCAGAGTCCAGGGTCGGAGGGTTCGTCCCTTCCCGTGGAGACAGTCGCAGGAGCAAAAGGGAAGAAAACTCCCTGAGATTCCCTTTGTAGATGTTTTCTCCTGGTATAACCCCTTTATGAAACCAGTTCCACTCCCAAAATTTGGATTCCTGAGGTGCGAACTGGTGTTTGTATCTAGGAAGTTTCTCGACAGTTATCATAGGCATGTAGTTGGTTTTGATTTAGTAAGCCAGGCTTTAAATTGTAAAAGAGTTCTGTACAATAATGTACATCACAGCTGCGTTAGAGAGCATTGCTTCTGTTAAAGCCATGAAACTATTAAAAAAATAATTTTTGTGTATGATTAGGACAGAAATATTAAAGTCCCTAAGGAAAGAAAGTCATAACTTCATATCCTGAAGCAACTAAAGAGAAAGGACATTTAAAACTCTGTTTCCGTGAGAGTTTGTACTTGGGTCTTTGTAAAACCTTCTCTAGTCACAAACTGAAAGAAGGCCATGGAAAGTAATTACAGTATTGTCTTTTTAAACAAGAAAAAATAATTCACAATAAATGCTTTTTTCTGAATATAAGATTTGGCATACTCTCCAAAGTTCCCAGAAATTCTAAAGGCTGAAAAGGGGCTTTTCTCTGTTATTGTAAGAATTGATCATGTATTTTCCATGTACAGTAACTGTCCGGAAATTCAATCTATACCCGTATCTTATGCTGAGGAGGCCCCATGCCTGACACACACCGATTGCGAGTCCAGCAGAGAACTCGCTTTAAGTTTGTGTGTTTCAGAGCACGAGATTCTGCACAATATTTGGGAGGAATAAAACATGATGATAGTACCTTCCAAGTTATGGGGTTTGGACATTTTTTGATAAATATTTCAGTAGAGAAAGAGTGATTTGATAGGACTTTCTCCCTTTAGACCCACGTATGTGTGCGTGTAAATGTGTGTGTGCACGTAAACATATGTGTGCATGCACATAAAGATGTGTGTGTGCACGTAAATGTGTGTGTGCACGTAAATGTGTGTGTGCACGTAAATGTGTGTGCACATAAACATATGTGTGCATGCACATAAATGTGTGTGTGCACATAAAGATGTGTGTGTGCACGTAAATGTGTGCACATAAACATACATGTGTGTGCACGTAAATGTGTGTGCACATAAACGTGTGCTTGCACATAAAGATGTGTGTGCACGTAAATGTGCGTGTGCACGTGCAGGCTCGTTTACACACCCTCTTAGCAGAGGAGCCTGCGAGCTCTGCCTGCTCTGCTTATTTTCCTTCTGCCTCTCCTGCAGCATCCTCCCTCAGGCAGCGCTTGAAGAAATCCACAAGTTTTCCGGGAGCTACACCTGCATGAACACTTTCAAAGGACGAACATAGGCTGGGTGGCGCGAGGACTGCTGAGCGAAGCCCCGGCAGGCAGGGAAGCCCCGAGGGGACAGGACGGTGGATGGGCAGCCTGGCTCCCAGCCTGCCCGCATGACGCGTGCGGCTCTGGGGCAACGCATTTCTTGCGGGTCATATCCATAGTAACACGACCTTTGCGCAGGACGGAAGGACTGGACTCTGGACCCTTGGAAAAGAAAAACAAGTGTGAAATGTTTATACGTGATGTCTAATTCTGTAGAGTTCATTTGTTAAATCTGCTCCTAGCTTTAAGGTGTAATTGTTGTTTCTCGAGTGTCTGCGGGCTGTCTCAGCTGGGAGGCAGCACATCACCCCCAAACATTTCATCCCCTCTCTGCCAAGAAGCTGCGGCTGCAAACTGCTGCTGGTTTCACGCCAGCTTTTGGAAGGGGGAACTCAAAGAACACTTGGAAAAACTGAAACTTGTGGACATTGAATGGAAGCTTCTTTCCCTTTCCTCACTTTACATCCCTTGGGGAAGCTGTTCCCAGCTCACATTGGGCAAGGAGCAAAGGGTGGAGCGATGTTTCCTTCCTTAAAGGTCACCCCGGACTCTGTGGAAGGCGCGTGCCGGGCTGGGGCGCTGCCCGCCTTCACCTGCACGGGCTGGAGAGCGATGCTCAGTCGGAAGAGCAGATGGGTTGGGGAGTGGAAAATTGGTTCTGTCACTGAACTCATATGAAATTCAATTGCCTTTTGAGTGGTTTTGTTCATTTGTGACAAAAAATACATATATTTTTAGCATTAATCCCCGATCGCCACGCGTGTAGGCATCACCACCTCGGGGATGAACTAAACCCAGACCCAGAGCTAGAGCCTGCTTGTACAAACACATTCGCTGACATAATCCGTGCAGAGGAAAATCCATTGTATCAATCTGCACAGTGAAGTCAGTGGAATAATGCTCTAAAAATAGACGAGACAGCGCAGCAGAGCTCGCCCAGTGTGGGGTGGGGAAGCACAGTTAGCAAAGACCTGATTAAATGCACGTTGAATTCAAGTGGGACTACACCCGCTGTGTTCTGGGGGCATTGAATCAGGCACTGATCAGCCAAAAAGTGGGCTGAGATGCCAGAAGCAGCTAGATGTTATTTTTGTCGTGATCCGTCCTCTTTGACAGCCTAGTAGGAGCAGCAGGGCATCCCTGGGCCTGGTGCAGTGCAGCACTGGGCAGAGTAGTGTAGTGGAAACGTACTGGAACACCATAAAAAGAGGATTTACTATAATTGCTGTGCAGGGCAGTAGCAAGGCTAACCAGGGAATGATCCACAGGCGTCTTGTGTGACCTGGGGCAAACTGCACAATTCCAAGAGACACCCTGACCTGCAAATCGGGTATTTCTAGTGTTTCAAAAGCTGTAAGACTGACTGTCTAAATGTTTGTCAAACGCTCAGCAAATTCAAATGGAACGGGTGTAGAAAGGAGAAGCAGGATTTGTTCAGAAACCAAGAGGTCCTATAAAAAAAATTAGAAGAGAGACAAAAGCGTAGACCGACGTGTGTAATTTCCTGAGAGACCTGAGGTGCAGCAGCAGAGCCGTGAGCCGTGTTTCAAATATTCCCTGGGTTCTGCCACCTAGAGTGGAGACCGACTGCTTAGGTACGACGACCAGAATGTCCAGACCTGCGGGTCCGACCCTCGCTGCCCATCAGTAGCTGCGTCTCTGCCTGAGCACGTCGGGAGGAAGACGCTGCCCCGAGCGCCTCTGGCACAGGTCCCTCTGCCCGCGCCGGTGCTGGAGGAGCTCTCCTGCCCGGGTCACTGCTTCCTGCTGAGCGCAGGGCACGGGCGCTGTAGCCCTGTGCCAGCTTGGAAAAGGTTTTTTACCACGGAGTTTTGTTTTGAATTCCTAGGTGTCTGAGGCTCTCTGGAGAGGATGAAAAGAAACTTTGATCGCTGTGGGTTTGACACCCACCCTAATAGGTGCTTTCAGCTTCATTTTTTGGTCAGTTTTCTGAGAAGAAACCCAGCTCATTGAAAACACGAGTGCAACGAGGGCAGAATCCTTCCGGGATCTGCCAGGAGTGCTGGAGGTGCCGTGTTTATCAGGAGATGCTTGGGAGGGGAAGGGGTGATTATAGACACCTCCCCTTGCACGCTCCAATCCTTTCTGGTTTCTCACTAATGGCACCCGGGCGTGCCGGGCTCGCGGGTGCAGGAGCCCAGGGAATTGGTGCAGAAGGGCACCCCACGATGTCCCCCTTCAGTTAAACCTTTATGCTGAGGTTGCATTCGTTGCTAACATCCTGATGCAAACGCGAGGTAAAAACTCACACGGCAATGAACTCCCCGCTCAGCCCCAAGTCCTGCCCCTGGGATGAATCTGCTCCTTTCCTGCAATGCAGAAAAGATGTTCCCTGGCTTCGGAGGCTGCCTTCCCTCCGGAGCGCTGCTGATTTCTTTCTGATGAATATAAACGAGTCAGATCGTGGCTGAGACTCTCATCATCTCGCTCCCATCATGCGCACACGCCCCCCCCCAGCCTCCCCGGCTTTCCCGCGGGGTCTCGGAGCGGCCAGCGGGTCAAATAGCAGTCACGGTGGGGGAGAGGTATGCGGCAAACGGGAAATAATGAGGAAAACATTGACTTTGCTTTGCAGATAGCGAGGGAGAATTGAGTAAGAGAGTTCCTGCTCTCGTGAGTGTTGCGAGATAGAATGCTCTCCACGCAGCGAGCTGCACGCGCCTCCGGATGGATGCTTTTGAAGGCTGTTTTTTTTTTATAAAAAGGCTCCTCTGGAATGCCTGCTGAGGTCTACTCTCCCTTTTCACATAAGGTTAGGATTGGGTAATCCTGAAGTGCTGCAAATGTTGACAAGCTTTGTTGAAGCCTAAGGCCTTCTCAAAGGAATTTCCGCCCTCTGACTTATTTTAATTTTGGTTTTCCCCGCTCTCTCCACTGCCTCCTGCTCTCCGCTGCACAATTATTTTTTTTCCTTCTGTTTTCCTATGTCATTACTGCACTTCTCAGTGCCACCATCTTGAAGCCAGATGTCATACAAAGAGTCTGGAGTAAATCTAAATCAGGGTATGTATTTATTATCCTGCGGGAGGAACCTAGGTAAGCTGCAGGAGCAGGTCACAGACGTTTCGCATGAAGTTAGTTTTACTTGCTCCAATCTATGCAGAAGCCTGAGAGCCCTTACTATGAGTTTTATACAGGAGATTGACGCTGTTTTAAGGTTTGAATGATAGAGAAAAGTTAGCCAGTTTGGGGTGTATGACCCTATTTAAATGGGAAGGTTTTTCAGTTCCAGGTGTTTTCAGAGGCTGCTGTTTATCCAAAGTAATTTTCAGAATTAGTGAGGCAGGGCAGGGGAGGAGTCCCTGGTGAGTAAATCTGATTTCTCGCATTCAATGTTTGACTTTGTGTTTTGGTTTTGATGAGAAAAAGAACAAAACATGTTCCCTCATACACCCTTCGTGAACTTCGAAAAGGTCTTTCCAGCCATGTCCCTGCTGGTGGCGTGTTTTTAGCAGGATGAAGAAAAGGAGTGAGCCCCAAAAATGAGAACTGCACCCTGCCTACTCATCCACCGTTCTGTTGAGGTTAAAAACCGACAGAATCCGTCCCTGCAGTTCTTCTAGAACTTCACCGAAAGTGCCTGGGCAAGCAATTCTGCTGTTTGCAAAGAGAAACTCGTACTTTTAGGTAATGTGTTAATTAGCGTGGGTGGGTACGATCAGATCTAGTCTTGCAAGCCTTCGAGACAACTCCCCGAACACTCCCACATTCAGATATCAACAGATAGCGCTGCGCTTGCCAGATCTCATAAAACCCTGGTAACAGACTCAACGCAGGCAGAGCCCAAGTGGGTGCATTAATTTCAAAGAGAACATGTGTGTTTGCAGCAGACATTAATTGGGCCACATGTTTTCCCCTTGCTGAAATGTAACTGTTGAGAAAAGAATACGGGGTGACCTTGGATTGTCTATTTAGCTTTTATTTCTTCATGTGGCTTCAATAAACTTAATCTGGGTGACAGCCACTTTTTTGACAGCGCTCGTTGCTAAGTTTGGAGGTAGAGCGAGATGATGTCAAACGTCATCTTTCGCATTTTTCACCGGCCAGCCAAGAGCCCTGAGAACGGGGGTATCCTGCCGCTGTCTTCGTAGCTGTCACCTCCCTTCAGCAGAAAGAGCCCTTGCTGTCACCTCGAGGCAAGGGAACGCGTTGGAGTGACTGTTCTGATGGGGCTGGGGTGCCCCAGCTTGTAGACGACAGATGGGAGCACAGGCTGCGACTTGACTGTTGGCAGCACCGTAGAACTCGTGAGCTCCCCCTGCTCCTGTCATCTTTTCTTGAGGCACAACCCTCTCGTGTTTCTGTGGCAGATCCCCCAAGCTGACGCTTTAGCCGAAACACCGGCCCAGGCTGTGGGGGTTGGATCCAGCTGGAAAACATAGACCTCAGAGGAGAAAATGTGTATCTTCATACAGTCCAAACATGCTGGTTTCTTATGCTCACTTTCGCTATGGGCATCGTGACCTATTCATGCAGGGAAAAAAATCAAGTCAAATGTACGTGCTGATTTTTCTGCATAAATCTAGAAGAGAATCGTCCCTTCTTGAATGAGGGCAGAAAACACTCTAATTTGAGCTCAGGACTGACCGAAGAGCCAGCGTGTGAGAGCTCCAAACAGGGGAGAGGTGCAATCTGAGGGGCGGTGTGGTGGCCCTAAACAGACAGAGGCAAAGCATCGCTTTATATTCCTGAAGTTATGTAATACCAGACGGCAGGAGACTTCCTGCCAAATACACTCTGTAAAAGAAGTGTGTTGTTACTCCTGCTCGTTCCGATGGATCACCATGCCCTAAAAAGCAGGCGGGGAACTTTGTGGCTTGCTGGCTCCGAACAGCCCAATACACCAGTTGCAGGAAAGGGAAAGGGAAAGGGAAAGGGAAAGGGAAAGGGAAAGGGAAAGGGAAAGGGAAGGAACCCAGACAGGGAAAGGAAAGGGAAAGGGAAAGGGAAAGGGAAAGGGAAAGGGAAAGGGAAAGGGAAAGGGAAAGGGAAAGGGAAGGAACCCAGACAGGGAAAGGAAAGGGAAAGGGAACGGGAAAGGGAAAGGGAAAGGGAAAGGGAAGGAACCCAGACAGGGAAAGGATAGGAAGGGAAAGGGAAAGGGAAAGGGAAAGGGAAAGGGAAAGGGAAAGGGAAGGAACCCAGACAGGGAAGGGAAGGGAAGGGAAGGGAAGGGAAGGGAAGGGAAGGGAAGGGAAGGGAAGGGAAGGGAAGGGAAGGAGGAAGGGAAGGGAAGGGAAGGGAAGGGAAGGGAAGGGAACGGAAGGGAAGGGAAGGGAAAGGGAAAGGGGAAAGGGGAAAGGGGAAAGGGGAAAGGGGAAAGGGGAAAGGAACAGAACTGAGACAGGTAAACCCAGGGAAGGGTCAGTTTGACTCACCTCTCACTTTTTCCTGGCTCCACAGGCCACCTGTCACGCCCGGGTACCACAGGGCCGTGTGGTTCTCGTGTTGGCACTCATCCTGACCCAGTGCCACTGGCTAGATGTGCCTCAGCTACCCCGTGTGTTTCTTATGCAAAAGCGTTTATTTTCAGTTGCTTCTGTATTCTCCAGGTTTTTCACAGCCAGGCATCCTCATAATGGGATTTCCCTGTGTATGTTAACCAAATGATAATGAAAAGAGCACAAAAGTGAAAAGTTGCAGTGTGGCGGAACACGTTGGGATATCAATGCCGTATAGCTGGAGAGCTCAGCAGCCTCGTGGCTGCTGTATGAAAATGACCCTGGCTTCCAAACTTGACTCCCTCCACGTCTTTTGGGGCAGTTGGCTGCTGAGAGCAGCCACCTGAGCGAGTCACTGTCCCCCTGCACTAGTGCAGAGGACGAGTGTGTGGTGTGTATAATCACTGGGCAAATGGATTTAAACCTCCTGGTCCCACAAGAAGCTTCTGAAAAAGATTGCAGAGCGAGATGACACGTGACAGCCAGAACAAAGCCAAGTGCTGCGGGGAGGTCTCTAGTGGCTTTTTGGTGCCCAAGAGCAGCCTGCGTGACTCCCAGAAGTCCCGCTTTAGGCTTGACTTAAAGGCTGTTGCCTTCCCTTGACACACCACGTGCAGACACTGCGCGGTGTGGGTGCATTGGCTGAAACTCTCCCTTTTTTTAGCTCTTGAGCACTTTGCAGCACAGCCACTGCAGCTGCTGCTGCTTTGGGCACTGCTATTGGTCTGAGGAGTGCTCCCAGGTACTCACATGGCTGGCACGTCACAGCGTGGACATTTACTCTAAGAACAGGAGGCATTTCATTGCTGTCTCCTCCAGGGAAGTCAGCTCGTGGTGCCTTTGTGCAGAGAGAGCAGTTGCAAGAAATGCAGGCTGATACGGTCTCTGGAATATTGTGACTCTATGGGAAATGCTGTCGTATGGAATAAGGGTTTATAATAAAAAGGGCTCCTCTCAGAAGAATGGTCACAGAAGATGGAAACGCTCGTAATGGAAGACAAGTGATGTCTGAACAGGCAGTTCCCCTCGCTGGAGCCTGCTGGGAATGCCCGTTTCACACGGATGCGGCACAGCTCCGGCGGCTCATTGTACCCCCTGCCAGTTTGCCTGTTACAAGTAATAGCAGAGGTGACAAGCTCATTGTCTCTGCTCTCTCAACTGTTGAATGTAGCAGAAAAAGAGCTCTTTAAAAAAAAGAAGAAATCCATCCATCCGAGAACAAAGCGGTTCTTGGGTTCAGTGTGAGCCTTAGAGGATGAGAACTGGCCCAGGTACCAGCAGGAGAAGACACAGCGTCTCCTCTCCGAGTCCTTGAGATCTCAGGCCACATTTCCCCTTGTTAATAATAAATGAAGTGGGCAGAATATGATTGACTGAAATCGGCAGTAGGATCAAACAGTCACAAATCGCTTTGTGAGCTGTTGCTTGGCTTTCTTTTCCCCAGCAATAAAATACTTTGTTGTCTCTTCTGGACTCCATCAGGGCTGCGAATTCATGGGGAATCTGGCAGGGAGGTATTTTGTTACTACTCCAGAAACTGCCAAAGGCAGCCGAGAGAGCGATACAGCATGTTCTGTGGCGGCTGAGTATAAGTTTCGATATTCTAATATTCCTGAATATTCGGTATCAGCATTCTGACGTTGCTCAAGTGTCTGCTGGTGCAAAAATCCACAAACCTCCTTCACCCACATCAGCTCTTTGAACTCCAAAACTTATTCGGTGTCTTTGTTGTCCTGTTGGAATGGCTGAGGTTTAACAGGCCTGTTTGTTAATCAAATGAACTGTAGCCTTGGATGTCTTTAGGAGGGGTATGATGCTGGCACTGAAAAATAATTTTAAAACCCCAAAATGTCGATGTCCTGCAGCAAAAGTTGGTACGTAGGTTAAAAAACCAAAGAAGTCATGTGCGAACAACTGTGTTTAATCATTGACTAGAATGCTCTGCCCCCATCATTACAGGATTAGAGCACTGAGCCTGCTGACCTCATTTGGGTTGTTTTAACTGTACAGAGTCAAGGCGTCTTCATTCCAGTTTTAAAAATAGGTTTCCTGATACACATCCCCCTGTTCAAACAAATTACAGAATTGTGAGGTTTTTCATGTAGAAACTCTAATTTGTTTTTCAGTTCAGACAAGTACTCCTTCTGATCTCATTCCCTACACCAAATAAAAGCTGAACTTAATTCTTTCAAGCTCCTGGCCCCAGTGTTCAGGAGCACTGACACTCTCTGGCTGGAGATGTCACGTTTTCTGCGATGCCATCTGGTAGGCAGTGTTGAAATCTTCAGTTTTCCCTTTACAAACCTCTTCATGTCGTCAGTCAGATTTGGGAACGTCTCCTAATAGCACACAGTGGAGGAAGTCGCATTCAATCCTTCTTCTTCTTCTGTGAACCGAGTTCTTGCGAATGAGCTCTCGGAGAAGACCCCTTGAACGAGCCACAGGAGCCCTGCCGAGTTTATTTTAGTTGGGTTTATACTAGGTCTGCTTTTTGCTGAGCCCTTCATTTTTCATCATTTTGTCTGTCTCCTCCGGTTGTTCCTGTTGGGGAGGACCGTGTTTGGAGAGATTCTGAGCCAGCACGCTCTGCACGCGGATTGTTCCACTCTGCGCCCTCCCTTCGGGCGCTCTCTCAGCTGCGTGCGCCCGCGCCCGCCGACACGCGAACGCCGCGACCTGCCCCGCCAGTCGCTCCCCTGAGAGCGCTCGGTGTCCGCAGCCCCGGAGGGCCAGCTCTGATTCTGCCCCACGGGGGGATTGACACCTCCGGGGTTGGCTGGGGAAGGGCTGTGGGGCAGCGCCGTCTGCTCCGAGGGGGAACCGCAGGCGGCGAGAGAAGGCAGGTTTGCTGAAAGGGGCACTGGGTGCGTGAGGGCAAGGGGCAGGTGTCGGTGCAGCATCCCGGCTGCCTGGGCCTGCTCTGCAGCTCCGCTGGCACATACAGGTCGGTACTGAAGTAGAAAATAAACAGGCAGTGAAGCACAGGAGCCCTTTCCATCTGTGCGAATAATGGGAAATATGGTGGAAGCCCAGGGCTGCAGGGTACCCGGCACTGCCGGTCGATTCCTTCTGATAAGTTATCATTCGGGAATATTGAAGGAGATTGCTCTAATGATACCTAAAAGTGACCTTTTGCAGTGTAAAACACGTGTGGGCTGTGCTTTAAGGCTGGGTGGGCAACTCGTGTTCTGGTGATCTTGGTGACAGCTCGCAGCACTGTTGGACCTGGGCAATTCTTGCTAGGAAACGAGCCTGCTCTCTTTCTGTGGATTCTTTTTAAATAGACTTGCAAATTTGCATTTATCAAATACTTTATATACATAATGGTTCTCGGCCAATGATTTGCTTGTAAGCTGTTCGCCGTAACTGCCCCGTTGAGTTCTTGCCATTGCTAATGTGCAGCTTTCCTGGGGAACTGGCCGTCCAGAGCACACGGCGGCGTTGCTTTCCCCTGGCTGGACGCCTTCCAAGCCCACAGAAAGCTTTCTAGGGGCTCCAGCCTGTCTGATGATGACTGCGAGATGGCTTCTGGCAACAATATTAATGTAAATGCATACTTGACTGCGTTCTCATGACATATTCCAATCTTGTGATCAAAAACGTGCTTAGAGATGTTTTCAAGAGAAAAAAAAAAACAAACCTCAGGATACTGTCAAAAGTGCATTTGCCTTTACTTAGAGCAGAAAATTTCTGCAGTTTGGTTTCTTTTCTTTCTCTGGATTTACCTCTCAGCCTCAGATAGTCAGGGGAAAAAAAAAAAAAAGAATCACATTGTGCTGATCCTGGAAGCAGTTAATTAATATAACAGTTAATTAATATAAAAGTGACCTCCTGACATCAGGGCGTGGCCCAACAAGCGGAACGCCAGCATGATTTTGGGGCATCTGTTTTGCTGCATGCTCACCTCGAGTTCAGTTAAGGAAGTAAACCCACAAGTGGAATAAAGTTGGGCTGCCTATATTTTTGGAAAGGGAGCAAACGTAGCAAAAGAGCAGAGCGTGTGACTGCGCTGAGAGCGCAGGTGCTTCAGCAGAGAGGTTGTGCTCGTGCTGAGCCTCCTGCAACCCGCCCGCGTTCACATTCTCCCTCCTTCACGCTGGCGTCAAAGCGCGGGTTTGACACTCGTGCCCCAAATCTGCCGGCACGGTGGTTTGTCACAACCTGTGCAGCCCGGACCTCAGCACAGCGCTTCAGCCTCTGTCCTTACGTACGCCAAGGGTGAGACAAAGCTGTGCCGTCCTGCCGTACGGGAGACGAGGTGTGAGTGCGCTGCTGGGGTAACCGTGGGGTCACTGGGCAGCCCCTGCAGCCGGGTGGCAGCCGGGTGACAGCCTGGAGCCCCTGCTCCTGGCCGGCGGTTGGGAGGCGAGTGCTGAGCTCCAGGGTGGCCAGTGGAGCAGCGGCCAGTGTTTGCCCCTGGGCTGTCGCTTATTCAATCGCGTTGCTCCGTACAGACCAACCCCAGCGGCAAATCTGTAATCGGGCTGTCACACGTGTGTGACCCATTCGCTGTGGTTACAGCCTGACGCCATCGCTGTGACACTGCCCTGCCTTGAAATAAAGCAGGGCTTGAACCCGTGGCCGGCGAGGATCCCTGCTCGCTCGCCAGCTGTGTCTTGGGGGACGGGGCAGATACCAGCTGTGCTCAACCGGTCCTGAGCGTTTCACCTCAGAACTGTTTGCTCGGGGCACTCGGATGGGTTTTTTTCCTGTAAACGTTCAGCAAACAGCCTTTGTTTGCATTTTTCTGTGCTGTGTGTTTGCTGTTCATTTGCGCTGCACATGCTGTGAGAAATTAAGCCATCGTGTTGATATTTTTTTTTTCCTTTCTCCTGCTTTCATTCTTTTTACCTCCCCCTTCAAAAATCCTTACAATTCCTCTCGTTATTTGATGGTAACAGGACAAAAGAAATAAATACTTGAAAGAAGATACAAGCTGTGTTTCTGTTTTACTTTGGAGCTGCTGTGGTAACTGAATACCAGTCTGCAAGGTCAAAAGGAAAAAAAAAAGAGAAAGGAAAAAAAAAAGAGAAGTGCCAGAAAGCCTCAATGCTCAAACCACAGGTTGCGTTGCCTATTGTAAAGCAATTTTCAGCCCACATGCCTAAAGAACGTAACAGTCGCTCTGTAAATCTCCGAGTGTTTCATATAGTTTCCTTGTCATGTGGCCATTAAGTTTTATAACCTTTATATTTCAAGTGAAACAATGAATGTGAATTCCTTCTAAATGCCCTAATAGATCCCACATGTTGGCAATTTTTAATATTTTGGTTGCTCAGTAGGTAGCGAAGCCGCCTGTGGGACAGTTGGTCTTGGCCGCAGCCCTCGGACGTCGCCTCGGTGGAGACAAATTCCCGCTCGCGCCGCGCGGCTGCTGCCCGGTGCTCATCCCTCTGTCACCACCCAGACACCCAGCGGCACCGCCACGGCCACCGAGCCCCTCAGCTGAGCAGGGGCCTGCTGGCGGCCACGTGTGTCACTGGCCTCGCCCCACACCTGAGCAGGGCAGGGCTGTCCCCTGTGCTGGAGAGGCTGCCCCTCGAGTCCCAAGATCGGTGCTGGGCCCCTCGTGACGAGAAGGACATGGAGGTGCTGGAGCGTGTCCCGAGAGGGACAACAAGGCTTGTCTGGAGCACAGGTCCTGCAAGGAGGGGCCGAGGGACCGGGACTGCTCAGCCTGGAGGAGGCTGAGGGGAGACCTTCTCGCCCTCTGCAGCGGGGAAGGGCTCAGCCTCTTCTCCCCAGGAACAAGTGGCAGGACCAGAGGAGCGGTACGGACGCTTTCCTGTGCGCCTGGATGCGTTCCTGTGGGACCAGCTGTAGGTGACCCTGCTCTGGCAGGGCGTTGGACTGGATGGTCTCTAGAGGTCCCTTCCAACTCCCAACGTTCTGTGATTCAGTGATTCTGTGAGAGGAAGTGGCTGCCAGTTGTGCCAGGGGAGGTCCAGGCTGGATGTTGGGGGGAAGCTCTTCCCTGGGAGGGTCACGGGGCGCTGGCACAGGCTGCCTGGGGCGGGAGTGGATTTGCCGTCCCAGGAGGGTTTAAACGTGCTGATCTGCTCACAACAGGGAGGTTCGATTGAAATGATCTCTAAGGTCCCTTCCAGCCCAGGCCATTCTATGATTCTATGATCTGGTGCTCGGGGACGTCCCCCGGCAGCGCTGGGTTCATGGTTGGACTCGATCTTAAAGGTCTCCTTCAACAGAAGAGGTTCTGTCTGGTCGGGGTAATGGATCCGTTGTGCTCCTTCTCCCACCGGGTGCACCCCACGGCGCCGTGAGCAGCTGTCGCAGGGGGACGCCGACAGAGAGCCCTTCGGGAGCCTTTCAGCGGCCCAAGTTGAAGAGAGGGCACTGGTTTTCTCTAAAGCCAGACCTGCTAACTGTCCTCCTGGAGGCTGTAGTTTCTAAAGCCAAAGCTGTTTCTCTCTCCGAGTGGCCGGGCTTTCACGAGCTCCTTCTGCTGTTAACAAACGCTGTGTGTTTTGGAATAGGCCGGAATGATTAAAATCGCTGCGTCAAGTTTGGTTTTTTAATGAGGTGATTTTCAAACCGCAAGTTGTAAACTATTTGAGCTGCATTTCAGCTCAGCTTGCTTTTAATTTTCCTGTGCTGGTATGGTCCTTTTTGAAGTATTTTTGTGATTCTGTGTGGAGCGTGGAAGGAGCAAAGAGCACTTGAACTCTGTGACTGATTTTATTTATTTTTATTCATCTGCTGTGTCATTCCTGTGCCTTTTTTACCTGCCTGTGAATCGTTTCAGCAGTTTTGAAGCGTGTTAAAACCCTTCACAGAGGCTTTGGAAGTTTGCACAGAGGTCCCTGGATGGAAATGACTGTTGTCTCTTATTTTAGTAGTTCAGTTGTCCTGATGCAATGGCCAGCGAGTGCCGGTGCTGGTCCTGCTGTTGACAAGTGCGGATCCGTGTGAGTTATGTGACAGAGGCTCAGGGCTCCTGTGCATCCTGTTTTCTTTTGCAGCACTCTGAAGCTCGATGTCTTCCCAACAGCCTTGCTTGGCTCTTCTTCAGCAAATTTTATGCCCTGAAAATACGCAGAGGTTGGGCGGGGGGTGCTGGATCATGTTCTTTGATAGGGGCCCGGGATTCCTTCGATGACAAGGACTCTTTGTTGCAAACTGCTCTGTTGGTGACCTGGTGTGGGAGTGGTGAGTGTGGAATGGATGGTGTCGCTGAGTTAGTGACCGCGGCAGAACTGCTCTGGCCCGCTCTGCTTCCAGACAATGAAGCCACGTGTCCAGGCGAGGTCAGCTGGTGATCCTGAGAAGCAAGCTCAATATTATTCTTAGACCACAAGGAATTTTCGCTTACTCTAAGGCTGTCAGGCCACGTGTCTGCCTCCCCTCACCCTCCCCAAATCAGTGGGACACACACTTTGTTCTCTGGATGCACAGTGATGCTGTAATGGGGCTTGGGGGTGCTGCAATGATACAGATCATTAATCATAATGAGCTGTGGGAGTTGCTACTGGAGCTAAGGCAGCTCAGGTGTATCAGAGCAGTGACCTTCTATAAGGCCTTATCAGGTCAAAGGAAGTTAAGGTTGATGGGAAACATTTGTTCTTCCCAATTAGCAGACCCTAGTTGCATCCTACTCAGGTGCCAGCAGGCAGCAATAAAAGTATGAGGGTTCTTTGGAGTCCAAGATCAACCCTGGCAGTGCCTGTGGCTCAGTGAGCAGTGCAAGCACGGCGGGTTGGCTTTGGGCACAGTGTTCTGATGCTGTATCCCGTCACTGGGAAGGCATCAAATCTGCTTGGTGTTGCCCCAGAGGTGCTGGGAGCAGCCCTGAGCCCAGCAGGAGAGCGAGGAGAGGCTGCCAGAGCTGTGTGTTCCTGGGCAGTTTTTCCAGCAGTTTGCATCCCCTGACGCAGTACCTGACGTGCTGGATCCAGAGGGGTGTCGAACACGTTTTCTAGGAGGTGAGGCCAGTGCCCTGCTACTGCCGGCGCAGCGGGGCTGACTTCAGGGTCTTGGCACAGTGTTTTGGGTACAGGCGAGGATGAGTGTAAAAGTTGCAGATTATCACTGAAAGGGAAATTGCTCAGCAGCTCTTCTGTGTTCTGAAACGTGAGTAGCTGACAGAGCACGGATGTTCCTGGAGCAAGGAATCCTTTTCTCCCAAGGGCAGCGATAGCACGTCTCACCGCCCCAGCCTTCCCTCCACTGTGTGAGGTTTGAGGGGAGAAAACCCATCACTGCTTCTGCTCTGTGTTCCTGCAGTTGCTGCTGCCTTCTTTGCAGGATTTGAGGTGTGTCTGTTGTGTTCCTTTTGAGGATCTTCAGCCGCAGCAGCAAGGCACGGGCCATACTGGGTTAACCGGTGCTTGGAGACCGTGACAGGATTAGTAAGGGGGGACAGTCCCCCTGCAAGGAGCGGGGCTCCCCGGGGAATTGGGCACCCGCGGGGGAGCGGCGAGGGGCAGGGGAGCGGGGCTGCAGGGAGGGTGCCCCCGGCCCGGGGAGAAGCGAGGAGCTGGAGCAGAAGGCAGCGGCGCTGCTGGCTCCAGAGCTGCTCTGTTTGCTCCCCAGGACGAGCGCGGAGCAGAGGAACGATTCTCCCCGCAGCACCGGGGCTCGGTCCCAGCCCCCGCTCCGTGCCGGGGTCAGGCGCAGGGAACAGAGGCGGCGTCTTTGGCTGACACGGCCCGCTGGGGAGGGATGAGAGGAAGGGGGTCTCGGGGCTGGGTTCAGAGCAAGGTTAGCCAAATATCGGATAAATTAAGCAAGAGAAACAGACAGCTCAGCTTGCAGTGAACTTTTCACCCAGCTAACCTGTTGCTCACCCTGCCCGGCGCAGGTGGAGCCCAGCTCCGGGGCAGCGCAGCCCCGCTCTCCCGCCTCCTCCGCTCCTCCGCCGTGGCGCAAAGCGTGGCCGGGGGGGGGGGGGAGCAGGGACCGAAAGGGGGTGATTTGCTGTGCCGAGTCCAAGAAATCACAGCTCTGATTGCTGTCTGAAGAGCTCTGAAGTTACCAGCCCCAATCGCGGGGGAGTCGCTCGTTCTTCGCTCCGGTCTAGGACCAGGACCAAGAACTTCTGCTCACGGAGCAGCAGGAAGAGATTTGGTGCCAGAGGCGGCGAGGAACAAATGACAGCATCTAAACGGGGATGATGAGGGGTTCTTTGTGGGAAAACACAAGACTGGTGGGAATTTAGTGAATTCTGGTGTTTATATTTCTCTGGCTTTTCTGCATTTGCCCTGCAAGTAAATACAAATAATTGCTCACAGATGTTGTAAAAACAGCGTTATGCTAACCATTAAGCTTAACTTTTTTGTTCTTAGTTAATAATACACATTGATAACTAGATTTGGTGTACATGGGCTCTTGCTCACATCACCTCCATGCAATGGGCTTTGCTCCAGAGCTGCGGGATGGCACCAAGAGCTGATTTTGTTCTTAAATCCCCACTGCTTCCCCTCCTCGCCCAAGAAACTTCCAAGCAAATTTAAAGTTACTGGTTTTTAAGTGGTTGCTCCACCACAATCAGTGCGTACTGGTGAGGCTGAAGTTTTTGATAGGCTCTTTTAGGCCATTTTTCTATTTTGTGGTGTGCCACGTTTGTTGGACATTAATACCAGGTAAAGTATTTCAACCAAGTTTTTAGGCTGAAAAATCAGTGGTTTGAAATCAAGACTCTAGAGTTCTCATTTTTTTCCTTTTCACTTGTTGTAGGTAAGGAAAAGTAAGGTGTGAAACCAATAGAAGCTCTCTAATGCTCGGTGTTTCCAGGAGTTAAGTCCTGTATCTTTATGCATGCGTGCCCAAATTCCATAAAACAGAGTTTCTTGCAGACTTCCCCCTCAAGAACCTTTTACCAGTCGTACACTTTCAAACAGTGACTGCTGGGAGCTCTGCACCTCAAATGGAAAGAGCATTGTACAAACCTCGAGGGAGTCTCTGCCTTCAGGAGGCTGTGAGCCTTCCTGGAGCAGTGGATGTTTTCAGTTTTGCCTCCTGCTCTGCTCAGTGCAGAATGGGGATGATCTCCACCCTCATTTTGGGAAGGAGATGACTTCCCCGTTCGTTTTGGGATGGAAGTCAAGCTCTTCCCGGACTGCATGTAAAGGTCTGCTCAGCTCCAGCTCCTCGGCTGCTGCCGGGTTCAGCTCAGGCAACTGACTGCCGCGTGGGACCGGCAGCCTGTGCCGTGGGATCCCAGACTCCTGGGCACTGAGGAAGGACACGAGCTCAGGCCCACATGAGCCTGTGGTCCAGATGTGCACTCAGGTCAGCTCCCGGAGCAACAGAACAACTGGTTCCAGCAGCGCCAGAGCTGCCTCTCTTGGTTGCAGGGAGCCTGATGGGTAAAGCCCGGGCCCCAAAGGGGCATGCCTGTTGCAGAGCTCACACCTCCCTTGTGTACCAGAGAATGTGATTTTGCTTCCTGACATTCTGGTGTTTTGCCCATCAGGTGAGAAACCAACGTGGGTTGGATGCAGAAGCAGGGGGGTTTCTGTGGACAGAACAGGGCCATGGTTCTGTACTGGGAAAAGCAGGGGGGTGTTGGGAGAACGTGTGCAGAAAGGGAGGGGAGCGTGGCTGCTGGTGAGTTCCTGAGCCTGCCTGTTCCTGATTCTACTAGCTGCTTATCAAACAGTTTTTCCTCTCATGCAGTTGTTGAAAAAGATAAAAGCAGTAGCTGACGTGTGCCTAAGGCAGCAGTGCTCCCTGCTGCCCCTTCCCCTGCAACGACAGAAGCATTCCCGTAGGTTTGGTGAACCCGATCAGAGAATGGCTCCTGTTAAAACTCTTTTTTGTTGTTGTTCGCTTGGTTGGGGCTTTTGTTTTATTGTTCTGATTCTGTTTTTTTCCCTTGGGATGGTTCTGGCTCGCTCGTTTTACAACCTGTAGTTCCCAATGCAAATACCACCCCTGGGGGAGGGCACGGGGCGAGGAGAGTTCAGCTGATATCACCAGACAGGGGAGAGCCCTCCTTTCCCATCAGCTTAAGCAGATCCAGCAGAGCTCTAAGTAACATCATAATCCTCGAAAGACAAATCTGTGTGTCTGATCTGTCAGCTAGAGTGTATGTTCTCCGCAAAAGCTGCTCCCTTAAAGCCGTGTTGCTGAAGTTTCCCAGACCTGTTTGGCCATTCACCCTGCGGCTCAGAACCCTCCTGTCATGGCAGGCTTGGGTTGTTCTTTTTTTCTGCTGCTTGGATTTTTACTGCTCCTTGAGTGACATAATTTAAAGGATGAGTCTCTGGGAGATGATTCATACCAAAAAAAAGATCTAATAATTGTTACCAGTTATTCAAATCAGCGTTACTGATTTCCCGCATCCTCCCACTGGTCCCTCGACCTCCCCCACCCACTCGTTTTTCTTAATAATTCCCAGGCTTTCTGGCCCTGGGCTCAGCGTGCCCTCTCCTGCGCTGCTGCGCTAAGGTGTAAGCACCTCGCTCTCCCCAGAACACATAGTGCTTGGCTGCCGTAGCTTGTGTAGGCAGATATGAGCTGGAATGGAGCTCGCAAGGTAGGTGAACTACTGGCAGCCTCAGTGAAGCTTCAGACCATGCTCACAGCCCATCTACTTTGCTCTGCCATGTCAGACCATGCTCACAGCCCATCTCCTGCTTTGCTCTGCCGTGTCAGACCATGCTCACAGCCCATCTGCTTTGCTCTGCCGTGTCAGACCATGCTCACAGCCCATCTGCTTTGCTCTGCCATGTCAGACCAGGCTCACAGCCCATCTCCTGCTTTGCTCTGCCATGTCAGACCATGCTCACAGCCCATCTCCTGCTTTGCTCTGCCATGTCAGACCATGCTCACAGCCCATCTCCTGCTTTGCTCTGCCGTGTCAGACCATGCTCACAGCCCATCTCCTGCTTCGCTCTGCCGTGGCGCTGCTGTTGGCAGCTCTGAGGTAGCCAGATCAAAGCTAATGAGTAACGTGTCTGCAGGCTATGGAGTTGGGGTGCACAGAAGTGCCAACTGGATTCCTCAGAGGAGTTCTGTGAAGAATTACCCGAATTACTTGCTCTGCACTGGCAAAGACGTGCACCGGTAGCGACCCCACGTGCTGCCGCTGTTCCGCTTTGTAGTTGTGGCTACTGCTTCTCCTTCGCAAAGAAGGGTCTTCAGCTCCTGACACTTGTTTCTCCAGCACCACAAACTGAAACCTGTGTTGCACCGCGATTCGCGCTGTCGGCATCAACAGCTGCTGTTGGGAGCCACCGTGTTTTCTTCAAGCAGTGCCTCAGTCTGGCGCCTTTTCCCATCACGTTCTTTTCACGGCTCCACTCTGTCTTGATCTTGCCTGTCCAAGTCCCTTTTACACCGTATTCTCATTTCTTTCACCTTTCTCGCTCATTCTGCCAGTGATTTCTTCTGTCGGCAGGAACGTGCTTGACTTTACCCAGAGAGAGGTGGCTCCAGGCGCCCAGAGATGGAAAGGCACGAGGCTGGATCCCTTCTGGATGCCCACGGGGAGGTATTTCAGAGCACCTCGGTATCAGGGCAGCTGAAGTTCTCAAGCTGATTTTAGTGGTATTTTTGGCAGCATTAGGCTGTGTCGTGCAAAGAAACCAAATCCTGAGGATGTACCAGCCACCCGGCTCTATGGAGTCGTTCTTCCCTACGCAAGAAAAGCAGGAGTTGCCCTCCCTGTTCATCAGCCCCGGGGGCGGGCGTGAATCTGACTTTGGGGGTGGGGGAGTCGTTAGCCTGGTGAAATCGGTGTTGTCAAAAATCCTCACGGAGGACGTGAAAAGCCACGTCTGCTGTGGAGCTCATCTGGTCGCTCTTCTGGGAGAGGGTCGGGCTGGCGACAACTGAAAATCAGAGCGTTCTCCCCAGTCTTTGAGGCGAGTTGTTCATTTCTCAGCCAGCGGAGAGGAGGATGAGAAGGATATTGAGGAGATGGGGACCAGAGAGAGAGGGGGAGAGGTCATGCAGGAAAAAAATCCCTCATTTGGGGTTTTCCTGCAGGGCAGACCTGAGGTTGTTTTATCATTTAAAGGAGCAAAAGCACCATCTTACCCCTTGGACAGGACTCATGGATTTTAACTTCTTGTTTTGATGGTTCTAAGCCATGCAGGTCGGTCAAATGGCCACAAGTCCCACGGCTCGTTGACCGCGTTTCTGCGTGAGCGAACCCCCCGCCGGCTCTTCTGGGGAGAACCTCTCCGAGGAGCAGCCTCCTCTGGGGCTGGGCTGCCCCCGCGGCTCCGCTCGGGATGGAGAGCCCTGTGCAGCCTGGGCTGGCCCAGCAGAACGAGCTCAACGAAAAGAGCAGTAGAGCTGCCCCCTTCCTCGCTTCCTGGAAAAGCGGGTGGATTTATGGCTGTTCTCGTGTGCAGTGGGGCTGGCACCACAGCCCCGACTTTGTCAGCAGCAGGACAGCTGAGGGGAAGAAAAGCTTGGCGTAAGCTCTGGTGTGTTATTTATTATCACTTTGCAGCCCCCTGGAAAACGAACTTTAGAAAATTCTGAGCCGATGGTAACGGCGAACACTGGGAAAAGCCGGGAATCAGCAAATCCATTGTGTTGTGCTGACAGAAAGATACTGTTACAACACACTTCAGCTGCCAACTTGCTGCAGTCACTCAATCCATCACGGTGGGCTGCTGGATCACGAGCCAGTGAAACTCAGCCTGGCGTGTTATTTTAGTCTTACATGGACTGTGAGATAAACGGGGCATGAACCGGCCCCCTGGCAGGGGGTCGACCCCTGGCGCCCTCATTAAAGTGCCAATCAAAAAGAGTAATGGAACGGGGAAGGGAAAGCTGCCTTCTCCAGCCTGTGCTGCTCTCAGCCCCAGCAGCTTCCACGAGCCAAGGGAAACACGGCTCTGCTGAGCAGGAGCTGGAGCTCCAGCCACCCCCTCCTCTCTGCTCTCTCGGGCAGAGCGAGCGCTGAGGCTCGTCCAGGCTTCTCGCTCGTCGTGGAGACCTGTCACCTGCTGCTGCCTGGTCAGTGCCGTGGCTGAGTGTGACCAGGGGAGGATGCAGATGCTCCCCCGTGGGACAGGTTGAGTGTGACCAGGGGAGGATGCAGATGCTCCCCCGTGGGACAGGCTGAGTGTGACCAGGGGAGGATGCAGATGCTCCCCCGTGGGACAGGCTGAGTGTGACCAGGGGAGGATGCAGATGCTCCCCCGTGGGACAGGCTGAGTGTGACCAGGGGAGGATGCAGATGCTCCCCCGTGGGACAGGCTGAGTGTGACCAGGGGAGGATGCAGATGCTCCCCCGTGGGACAGGCTGAGTGTGACCAGGGGAGGATGCAGATGCTCCCCCATGGGACAGGCAAGGCACCGCGCTGCGCTGCACCAGCGGTGTGGGGGCTGCTGCGAATTGCTCCTATGTCAGCATCCACATGTGAAAGATGGAGAAACCTGCTTTCTCCCTGGAGCAGTCCGGTCACCAGCACAAGTCTTGAAGGCTTGCCTGTGTATGCCAGGTGCGAAAGCGGCCCCTCGTGCTGCCTTGAGGGTTATTTCAAACCCACAGAAACCCGCACAAACAGATCCTGCAGCAACAGCACAGTCTCTGGGTGAAGATGCAGCCGGGGCTCAGGCACAGTGAGCACCGCCGAGGTTCGAGACCTCTGCTGTGACAAGGGCTGCTTGGCTTCCAGCTTCTGAGGGTGTCCAGCCCCGCTGGTGCCACGGGAATTTCTCTACACCCTGTGATGCGTCCTGGGTTTCTGGGGCATAAACCCGTGATCTTCTGCATGTCAGCATCCCTGTGGGAGGTGTGCGTGTGTGTGTGCGTGGAGGAGAGGCCAGGAGGGCAGTCACTGAAAAGAGAGAAAGGCTGATGAAGATCTGTGTGTTCTGTGGCTTCAGCATTTGAAATCAGGGGGCTCAAAGCCCTTAAACCTGCCTGTAAATGTCAGCTCTCGCTGTGCCGGTGAACTTGGCAGCTGCTGACTTTTGCTCACAACGTTTTAGCAGCACATAGTTCCTCCAGGTGGATACTAGTTTGGTTTTAAGTGAATTTTTTTTTTAATGGGTAGGCTCAGCAGTTGGGATCAGTGTGGGTGAAGCAAAATGTCGAGCTGACGCTGAGGCTGCACAAAGCAGAGAAGCCCTTAAGAAGCATTAGAAGAAACTAATAGAGGTTGCAAGTAGATAGGATGATTGGAGACCCCCTTTATACTGAGTTAGGTCAGAAAGAATAATTTTATCCACTTATATCCAGCATTGTGTTCTTGTACTGCTCAGCTGCCTGGGCTTGGGGTCTGAGGCTGCTCCGATGACGACAGCGCAGCTGCTGTTCCACCACTGATAAACGCACACTCCGGCACAGAAGGTAGTGCTAAATATAACCTTCACATTTTGGGGCTATTTACCTCAAATACCATTCCCTCCATACTTCAAAATTAAAAGAAATCCTGACTCACCTATTGGCACCCAAAGGATTATTCAGAGGGCCTGGAACGTGCAGTTGGCAGCGGGGGAACATCACCCCGGGCTGAGCGGCCGCACTGGGGGCTCGACCGGAGGCAGCGCTGGGTGGGTGCAGAGAGGAGCCTCGTCCTGCAGGTGATGTTTCGATTTTTGTGGTTTGTTTCCCTGTGCGCAGCCCCAAGCCATACGTAGGCACAAATTTCTCGCTGGGCGATTGCTCGGGTGCCGGTGGTTTGTGCTGCGGGCTGCCCAGCGTCTGCCGTGAGCGCGGGGGTGGCCGGGGAAGGTGTCGCCCTCCCAGCCCAAAGCCAGCGTTGGCCGCTCTGAGTCCCGCGGCCTGGGAGGAAACATTCCTCTTTTATTTATGAAAATCTCTCCGCAGCTGCAGCACCCAGGGGACGTTTTTCACTGGCATTTTCGGCGTGCAGGAACAATTGTTGTGCAGCTCCCGCACAGCCCCTGTCCTTTGGGTGACCCGGCCGCTCAGCCCCGGGTAAACGCGCAGCAGCGCCGTTCCCAGCGCTCCCGGCCCTTTGTGCCTGTGAGTCAGCGCCGAGCAGGGCGTGAGGCTCAAGGTTATTCTTATCCAGCCAGAGAACTCTGTGCCGGGCAGCTCCTGGGGCAGTACTGTGCCAGCTACCAAGGGGAAAACAAAAAAAATCCCACCGAATGCCCGTGTGGCTCCGGAGCCCGACGGCACGGAGGCACCGTCACCGCGTGAGAGGCCGTTAACAGGCCCGACGGATGCCCTTTGCTCCAAGTTTACTGTTGGTTCTGTCCTACAACGTGCTGCAGTTCTACTGAGGGAAAGAGCAAGAAAAAAATTCTTTATTCCCCCACGTTTGTCAGTGGCTAACGAGGAACCTTCTGTTTTGTTGAGCCTGGGTTTAAACGATGAACGTGGCACTCGCCCCCTCCCTGGGACACGCGCGTGGGCAGCACGCGCCCGGTGCTGGGGCTTCCCGGCACGTTCTCCCTCTTGAGGAACAAAATCTGCTGCCAGGGAGCCGAGAAGCTGCAGTGAAGTTGAGCCAAGCTGCCCCGTCCCCTCGCTCAGCACCCGCGGCAAACCCCGGGGTGCCGAGGCTCAGGGCGTCGCGCTGCCCCGCTCACGGCGGCGGCAACAAAGCTGAACCAGTAACACCAGTGGGGACTGGAAGTGCTCTGGTGCCAGCCCTGCGCTTGGTAACAACGAGCAGCACGTGCGCTCAGCGGGAGCCTGAATCCTGCAGCTGTCTGACTGGAATCCAAAGCTCTGGGCATATTTACTTTCCAGAAAAATAAGGCTTACGTCTTTGGTCTTTGCAACAGCTCTGCTTTTGAGAATACAGAAGTCTGGAGTATGGTTGTCACTTTTCAAGATAACTTAAAAAAAAAAAAAAAAAGAGTGTGGCTGAATACAGAGATCTGTGTGTGTATTAAAAAGAACATCAGCACACACCCACAGTGTCATCCTTTGTAAGAAACCAAGCGATATTAATGGATTTTGAGCAACTCTTGACGTAATTAAAAGGTGAGTTTGTGTTGTTTTTACCTTTGTGGCAGCCTGTAGCCTGAAGAGAGTGCACACTCCTTGAAACCTGCTTTCTCAAACCCAGGCACCACAGGCGACATCGCTGTGATCAGCGAGTAAGAGGCACGTTCTGCTGAGGAGCAAGGTCACTCCTCAAGGAGCCATCACCAGGCTGGGTGTGCATGGCAGGAAACAGGCCAGCGCTAAACCATGATATGGAGAAGGAAAAAAAAAGGATAAATATATAGTTGGCCTACGATCCTTGAAAGCAAGTATTCTATCCATGGGAAAACCAGAAAAAGCTGAAAGCCATCATGCAGTCTAGGAAACGGGGTAGCAAACAGATCAAAACCTCCTTGCCAGAGGGAAATCTTGTCCTTATTTTTCTGTTTTGAGCTGTGGACCATTCAGCCGCTTACGGTCTCTCCACAGAAATGTAAGCACTGCACTTTTTCGGTGAACAGCATTCACAGCGTCAGCTGTGCAGCGCGAGCACTAGCCAGTGGAGTTATTGGAGAGCCAGACAGGAGCAGAAGGGAAGGAAGGACACTGCTCCCCCCCTGCACCCCACGTACCTCCTGCCAGGCACAACCCAGCGGTGCTGCTGCCCTGCCCACTCCATTCGTAAGTGGCCACGTCCCAGTGGGCGACAGACCCGCTTGTGATCCAGTGACAACATAACAAACCGCCTGGTGTGGCCACAGCGAGATGCACGATGACACGGAGACCCTTGCCCCTGGTTGGAGAAAAGCAGCTGAAAATCACCAAACTTCTTTTTCCAGTTTGTTCTGCGAGCTCGGAAAGGGAGCTGTGTCTCTTTTCCCGAGGCAGGGAGCGGGCAGACCCCTCACCCGCTGGATCCCGCGCCCGGCCGGGGCGGCTCTGGTGTCACACCGGGCAGCTGTGGGGTTCTCCTCTTCCAGCAGCCGTGTTCCACCCGCTCCTGGAGCTTTGCACTTCTGCATTACCACCTTGGCTACCAGTAATGCTGTTTCTTCAGTAAAAAGGTCTCTCAGTGCCCTTGCCACGGTCCTGTCAGCTCTGAGCGCATCACAGAGCTTAAACCAACGTGATCCAGACCAGCAATTCTCCGCATTTGGGTTGCTGTGTCAGAATCGGGGCAGCAAAGCAGAAGTTTGCAGATGCAGCTGTGGCTACAGGTCAGAACAGAAAGGAAACGGAACAGGCTGCTGCAGCTCTGCTGCTCTGCGATTGCTTCTGAACGAAACGCCGTCGCCTGCTGGGGAGCTCCGCGGCCATCGCATGTTCAGAACTGGTTTTCCTCCCTCGGTGATAGCTGAGCGCAAGGGTCTGCACGAGCGTCGGATGCATTTTCCCCACATAAAACTACACTAACACCTGAAGCGCCATTTTTGCAAGCGTCCTGTTTGACAATACCCTGTCCAGCTCAGCCAGGCGACGTCCCACGAGGCGTTAGCGCAGCGCAAAAGCCGTGTGGTCAGCCCGGCTGGTCAGTCAGAGGTAAAATAAAATCCAGAGACCTTTCTTACACAAGATGCGCTTTTTCTTTGAAGTTTAAGTAACTTGGCATCTAGATTTCCCATTCTTCAAGTGACTTGGAAAATCAGAGCCTCTCCTAGAGCTGTGACCCAGGCGCCCAGGCCAGAGCGGTGCCGGGGGAGCTGCCTTCAACCTGTACCAACAGCCAGCCCTGCAGGGGCTTGTCCAAACTTACCTCAAACACCAGCACTGCGTGGTGCAAGAAGAGCCCTGAGGGCTGTCCTGCCGCTCCAGAGGGAATTAGTCATTCCTGTCCTCTCTGGGCATGTGCTGCTCCTGCACACAATTAATGGTTTTGCAAGCAAGGGCACATGAAGAGCCTGGCTGGAATCAACACTTCTTCAGCAGCACCTCCGGCAAGAACACAAAGCTGGTCAAAGCTGCGAGAGAGAGCAAGTTGTGCAGTTCTCAGTGACATCCAGGTCAAATCAGCCTGAAGCAAAGTGTTTCTACCTCAGCGTATCACTGATTTTTGAAAGACTTACATAGCTGATGGTCACTTAGTCTTGACAGAGTGTGCACGGCCTTTATACGGACTTGAGCAGCGAGGCGTGAAAGTCTTGTCTTTCCTCACCTGCACCGGCTGCGAACTAAAGGCAGCGGGCAGGGGGAAGGAAGCTGCGTGACTGTCTCTAACCTGGGAGCTTTTTCGTCCCCAGTTTCTGAAATCTGAAGACTAAAGCTCTCCTGGCTGCAGCAGCCACAGCTCCGCCAACGGCGGCGGCTCCGCGTGGTGAGCACGCTGCCTGCGTAAGGCTCAGGATCTGCAGAATTTGGTCAATGGAACTATTGTCTTCTCTGCTCACAGCTCGTGCTTGACTTGTTAAGAATTTAAGGGAAAGCTGGAGACCTGCACTTACTCTCCACATCCTCTCAAAACTATGTTGGAGTGCGGCTCCTGGAACCTGAAAGTTATATTTACTCACTGAGTAATGCTGCTCCGGGTGCCAACAGCAACAGGAAGTCAACAGTAAGAGTTCTGAAATTATATAAAAATAGTTGAGTTACAGCAATAAATAACATCATTTGCGCTTTAAAAAGTCCTGATTCCATTTGTTTTGGAACACTCATCGAGGCAACGTGCTGCGTCCAGCAGGGTCTGCCCATCGCTCCGTGGGATCGGTGTGCGAGGAAACTGCCCTCGCCTGCGGGAGGCTGGAACCAGCTCGTGGGGAGAGCAGGGCCAGGACCAGGGCCAGGGCCAGAAGAGGACCAGGACCAGACTAGAACCAGACCAGACCAGAACCAGGACCAGGACCAGGACCGGACCAGAACCAGGACCAGGACCAGGACTAGAAGAGGACCAGGACCAGAATAGGACCAGGACCAGACCAGAATCAGGACCAGGACCAGACCAGAACCAGGACCAGACTAGAACCAGGATCAGGACCAGGACCAGGACAACAAGAGGACCAGGATCAGACCAGGAGAGGACCAGGGCCAGACCAGGACCAGGACCAGGACCAGGATCAGAAGAGGACCAGATCAGGACAACTGGAACGACCTCGGCCAGCCACAGCCCCTGTCACTCACAGACACTGAGGCAAGTGGCTATGGTTTTCAAGAGTTTAAGGAATGTTCTGTTTAATCACCACCGACAGGCAGAAGAACCAGTCAAGCACCGTCCAAAAGAAACGAACAAACACAAACTAGCTCCGTTCTGCACCGGGGCTCCCCGAGCTCAGGTGACCCCAGGGGTGTTGCACCAAGCTGCCTCGCGGGCGTCTGCAGGTCAGGGCCTTACAGAATTTTTACAAGACTCCAGTACTCAAGCCATTCTCCTGTGAATTTTCAAAGAGCAGTGAACTACTTTTGATTTTCCTCTCCCATCTACTTACTGTCTTTAGCAGCTAGATGTCTGGACTTCTGCATTAAAAAAAGAATTTACAGAGGAGAGAAGCAGGGAGTCTGGGGAGTGGAGTCCAGCAGGACTCAGGTGTCCAAGCACGGCTGAGCCAATGCACTGGTGGAATTCCTTATCCAACTTAAAAACTTTCACAGAGAAGTCTACAAGGGATGCGTGACACCAGTTTCTGCATTTCGGTTTCCAGGCACAAGCCACACGCACACCTCGACTGACGCCTCCTCTTCTCCTCAGACAATCATCCTCCGCCTTTCGCTTCACGGGCGTCGAGAATTGGTTTAATCCTCCCACTCAGTTCAGCAATATTCCCGTGAGCCTTTCCGAAGGATACGATACGGGGAAGTTCAAAGTAAAGCTAGAGTGGGCTCCTTCCCTTTGAGCCAAAGCAACTTATGGGCAGAGCTCGCGGGGCAGCTCTGAGGAAGTCGTGTCTCCGCAGCGGAACCCCGCGGAGCAAGCGGCTGCTCCAGGGAGCGAGAATTCCCGGTGTTTGTGGCTGAAGGTGGGCAGGAACCCCCGCACTTCGATCTTCAGCTCGGTCACAGCCCCTGAGCCGACGACGGGTTTGCTGTACAACACTCGAAAAAGCTCCCTGCTTTTATTATTTCAAAAAGCGCCCTTTGGGAGAGGCTGTCGTGAAGCCAAAGCTGCGGCGATTTCCTCTCCCCTGCCCCCCAGCAGGTCCAGCACCAGAATCCCACTGACCGGCCACCCTGCCCGGGGACTGACGCCGAGCGAAGATTTTAATTTCCAAGGCTGCTCATTTGAATTATTTTAAAAGCAGCTCCAAAGCCAGGCCCCTCAGAGGCACAGACCGCGTTGGGTTTGAGTGCCCTGGTCAGAACACAAGCAGCTTCTTGTTTTCTAATATTTTGAAAACGTGATTGAATTAGCGAGTCCTCCCTGCAATATTTAAAAAAAGTGCAACTATATTTGTTAAAGACAAGGGTGAAATTTCAGTGGAACACTGGGTATACGTGCCATCAGCTTTAGTAGTGATTTAAGAAAAAAACCCAAACAAACCCCCCAACAACCAACCCCAAAGAATCCACCCTCATCGCAGGGTTAAAGCTCCAAACGAGGGGATGTTTGTGCTCCAACAACTGCAATTCACTCCTGATTTTATTTTATTTTTTAAAACTTTTATCTACATTCCTGCACTGCGAAAATCAGCTTTCTCAAGAAAAAGAGAGAGAGTGGCTCGTTGTAGGCAGTGCAGTAAGACCCAGTACAGCTGCTTTAATTTCTTTACACAGTAAACAGACTTCTCTTGGTACCAACAGCCCCTCTGTCCTTTCTTATTTACAGGAAACACTTTTACATATGTACAGGTTACCAAAATACGGGGCTTCTCCCAAACCAAAAGCCTCTCAGCCAGACCTTTGTTATACAACCAGTGCTCTTGAACAAAACAAACCAACAACCAAACAAACCAACCCACAAAAAGAAAAAGCCCATCCCGCTCGCTTTCTTACGGACGAGGGATCCACGTGGCTACACACTAAAATGTTTTTTTTCTCCCTCCCCCGTAGGGCTCCCCCAGTCGCCGAACCCCACGGGCTCCAGAGGCCGCTGGCGATCCCCGCTGGCAGTGAGGACGAGGTTTCAAGAGTCCAGCTCTAATTGTTCTTGGTTTTTACTGAGTCGCAGCATAAGCTGCTGCTCGTAATAAAGGCTCTTTGCATAGTTTATTTCTTGAGAGAGCTTGACGGCAAGAGCTTCCGTTTTCACTTTCACCTGCAAAAAAGAAACACGGCTCTTAGTGCGGCCAGAGCAGAGCGGAGTTACTTTTCGGCACTTCGCTGTCTGAAAAGCTCAGGTCTGAACTCTCCTGCAAGAACAGAAACGTTCCAGTGGAGACTCCTCCTCGGCGCAGAGGCTGAGGTAAGGGAGGAGCGAGAGGAGAGGGGACAGGCAGAGAGACCGGGATCTCAGGGGCAGAGCGGAAACACTTTGCAACAGCTGAACTTACTTCCTTCGCTTCCCCTCCTGCCTTTTACCCGCCTGTCTGGGACGCAAACTGCCGCGGGTCAGGGCTGAGCTTGGAGCCGGGCCCATAAAACCGAGCCCTGAGCCCCCGCTGCAACGCATCAAAAACGCCCCGGAGTGGGTCTTAGAAGTGAGAGTTCTGAGCGGCTGTCACGGGCACGACAAACGCTCTTCCCCGTGCCAGGCACTGCCGTGAAACCCCGCGGTGCCCGGGAGCGGGGACTGGAGCGCAGACCGAGCCCTGACGTGCCACGCGCGGGCTGGGCCGGCAGCAGCCTCTCTCGGGTAAACATGGATTTCCTACCGTGACTTTTCTGCCGGCAGGAGTGTTCTAGGTCTCACCTGTGGCTTTTCCGAGCCCAAGCCCAGAGCCAGCTCTGCTGCCACCTCAGCCTTTCCAGCAGCAGCAGCAGCAGCCGGTGTTTTCACTGCTGCCAGAGCCAAACTTTCCTTGTTACGCAGCAACGGCTGCAAACCCCTTGGGCACCGGTACCGAGCGAAGGAGAGAAGAAACCCCCGCAGGAGCGCAAGCCTCACCATGGGCTTCTGCTGCGACGGGCCCGGCATGGCGACGCCGCTGCTGCTGTTCACGGCTTTCTTGGTCAGCTGGATGTACACGTTCCCATGGTCTTTGGAAACGAGGCAGTGGTAGAGGTCGTCGTACTTGACCTCGAGGAAGATGGCCTCGCGGTCCGTGTAGTCGCCGCTCTTGAGGAAATAAACGGCTTTGGACGAGATGAGGACGCAGTAGCTGTCGATGTTCTCCACCGCTATGAAGCTGCGAAGAAGAAAAAAAGAAAAATCATTCACTTGAAACTAAACATACGAAACTAACAACTGTCTTCACCTGTTCCGCTTCGAGTGACCTTGAGAAGCCTTTCCGAACAATCAACAGCGTGACGTGCACAATTCATCTGTGTCTCATTTGAACCGGGCTAAACCAACCGAGATAAAAAAGGATCAGGCTGTAAATCAAATGTCAGAGTTAAATGCCCAGCTTCTAGCTTCGGACATTAGAAAGGAACCTAAAAACACCCTTTAACAAGGCTTAGGAAAAGCAATTTCGCTGCACTGGCGCCCTGCGAGCTCTAACGGTGACGCTCACTCGTAACCACCTGCGGATCCGTCGCTGCGCCGGCATCTGTGACACGAGCATCGTCCCTCCCCGCCGCAAACCTGCGGCACTTCCTCCTGCCACAGCTCTCCCCTGCCTCTAAAAACAAACCCCAGGTTTGAGCTGCTGCCTGACCAGCGGCTGGAAAAAAGAGAAATGAGCCGCGTGACACCGGGGTGAGAGGTTAAGCGGGTTCCCCCGAGAGATTTGCCCGAGTGATGGATGGCGGAGCTGGGGACGAGTGAGCGCAGGAGGGTGAGAAGGGCGCTGGCTGGAACGGCTGGGGTGTCAAAAATAACAAAAGCCAAACGGATATTCACACACTTCTCCCCCCACTTCTGATTTACTGCTGAGATGAACCTCATTAGTGTCTTTTTTAAAATGCTGAAAATTCAGGAAATTACACACGCAATCCTAACTAAGAACCCAGAGAGCCTTGATGCCGGCAGCAGCCCCGGCAGCAGCAGCGCGTCGGGAGCACCAGGACCCTCGTGCGGTCAGGGGGGGCTCAAAACTCCCGTTTTCTGACCCGCTGCTCACACAGATGTGCCCGCTGCTCCCCGGCCGGGCTCTGCAGAGCCCCCGCTGCCCGACACCACTGCAGACCGTCAGCACTCAGGTTTTCGGTCGGTCAAGAGGCCACCATGTCCCAACCTCTGCTGGCTCTGCCACTCAAGTGACACTTGGCTCTAAGCGACACTCAGCTACAGCCAAATGAACCCGGGGCTATAAAGAGAATTTTCACGGCCAAAAACCACTTCCAGAGGTCAGATTGCTGTGTCTTTGTGCGCCAGAAGAACAATTCCAGTCATTTTCCATTCCTGGTCCCCTGGCTGGCCGTGTTCTGCGCCCACCTTGTCTCCTCCCGGCCCGGCAGCCGGCAGACGCTCGGCTTCCCTCGCCCTGGGAAAGGCACGGCCACTAATTCCAATGAACACCTTGCGTTTCGATTTGAGCACTGAGAAGAGCACAGCCACTCCAACAATAATTAAAAGAACCCAAGGCCTGCAATGCTCTTTGCCGAGCTCTAACCTCGGGCAAAACTACGGGATGGTTGAACTGTGCTCCTTTAAGTAGAACAAAACAGACAAAAACGTGTGTTTCAGCTTAAAACCCCAAACCCTGGGTGAAAATCAACGGGGAAGCACAGAAACGTCCGCTCGGTCGTAGCTCAAGCTCTACATTTTGTTCCGAGTTTGAGTCGTGCATCATGATCCGTTTTCTCCCGCCAGCTGCTACTTTCTTCTCCGGGTGTCCTCTCAAAATGGATATTTAACCTTCTGAAGATACTACAAGATACTATTTTTTTTTTTTAAACCCGTGCTTCTACGCTATTAAAAAGATCTCAAATTAATAAAATGAAAAATTAAACGAAACACGATCCAATAGAACAAAGTAGAAGCAAGCAGACCTCGGGAGAATTTGTGGGTTTTTTAACAACATCAGGAAGTAATTACACAATATTTTCCAGAAGTGAAACAGTGAGCCTAACTGGAAAAAAATGTGGAAACATTTAGTTAGAACAGTAGAGCAAGGTATTAAACCCCCTTTTATGGATTTAACTCTGAAGGAAAATATGCAAATAATCAGGTCTTTCAATGTGTTTCTGATTATGACACTAGGATAAAAGTCAGAGGCACAATTTTGTACTTATTTTCCATGACAAGAAACACTGGGTTTGGCTGAGTGATGTTCCTAACGGGGAGTCACAGCAAACGAGCAGCGACTCCACGACAAAAACCCGGGGATCTGCTTACAGGGGACGCCTGCAAAAGAGTGACTCTGTTTTTCGGTCACAAATTGCTCTCTCGGTTCTCCCTGCCTAGGAGCCAGAGCGTACGGCATAAAGACCCTTAAAGGAGATGAAAACAGGGTAACGAGGGTAAGAGCACGGGGCCACCGGCAAGTGGCAGAGTCTCCTCCCTGGCGGTTGAAGGTGGGCTCGGGCGGGACGGGGCTCTGACCCCGCCGGGATTCTGCGCCCCGCGGAGCTTCAGCATCGGCGGCTTCGCTGCTCTGCCCCGGAGATGCCCTGACGGGCGGCAGACGCAAAAGGCTCCTTGCGCGGCTGCTCGGGAGCTGCGGCAGGGACCAGGTCGAGTGGGGAACCGTGCCTGGAGAGCCCGGCACACTGACACCTCCTGCAGAGCCACCAAACCTTCTAGGCTGGAAACGACCTGCCAGCTCACAAAGTCCAACTGCCAGCCCAGCAGGGCCAGGTCACCCCTGACCCTGTCCCCGAGCATCTCCCCGGTTCTGCATCCCTGCAGGGACGGGGGCTGCACCTCTGCCCGGGGCAGGGCCCGGCAGCCCTCTCAGTGCTTTCCTGGCCATCAGTCTAAACCTGTCCTGATGCCACTTGAGCCCGTGTCCTCCCGTCCCATCACTTGTCACTGGGGAGAAGAGACCAACCCGCACCTCAACACCCCTCCTGTCGGGGAGCTGCAGGGAGGAGAAGGTCTCCCCTCAGCCTCCTCTCCCCCAGCTGAGCAGCCCCAGCTCCCTCGGCCGCTCCTCCCCACACTTGGGCTCCAGCCCCTGCCCCAGCTCCGTCGCCCTTCTCCGGCCCCGCTCCAGCCCCTCGATGTCGTCCTGGCTGTGAGGGGCCAGAACCGAGCACAGATTTGAGGTGCAGCCTCACCGGTGCCGAGCACGGGGGCAGAAACAAACCGTGCAGGTGTCTTTCCGTGCACTCACTCTGTGCGCGGGTTTTTTCATACTTTCAAGCCTGACCACTAACGACATTTGTACAGTTTTCACTTGCTTTCATGAACCCATATCCAGGGCATTCAAATCCAGACGAGCCTTTAGTGTATTACCCATTGTTTTGGTCATTAACTCTTAACAGCTGTAGCCGAGCAATAACATGTCCCACAGGCAGACAAGGTGGCTTCTGTCACGCCTAAACCGGAGCTGCCTCCCAGTGCACTCCTTGCGGGTCGGGGTGTTCACTCGCTGCTGCCACAGAACTGTCGGGCACTCGCCACGGCTCTGGGCCATGAGAAATAGAAGGTCGGGGCAGGCACGGGAACAGGTCTCAGTTCTGCTGGTGTGGGCGTTACCGAGGAGGAAAAGCAGAGATGTAAAACGTGCGCTTGTTTTATCAATGCATGGGGAGGGCTGGGCCAGCCACAGAATCGAAGTGGTTTGAGTTGGAAGGGACCTAAAATGTGACCCAGTTCCAACCCCCCCGCCGTGGGCAGGGACCCCTCCCAGCAGAGCAGGTCTGGTCCCTCCACGGCCCGTCCAGCCTGGCCTTGGACCCTGCCAGGGAGGGGACAACTGCCAGCACCTCTGGGCAACCCGGGCCAGGGTCTCACCACCCTCACAGTGAAGAACTTCTTCCTGGTATCTAATCTGTATCTCCCCTGCTCTAGGTTAACACCATTGCCCCTCGTCCTGTCACTACACACCCCTGTGAGCAGCCCCTCCCCAGCTCTCCTGCAGCCCCTTCAGGCACAGGGAGGCCGCTGTAAGATCTCACCGGAGCCTTCTCCTCTCCAGGCTGAACAGCCCCAGCTCTCCCAGCCTGTCCTCACAGGAGAGCTGCTCCAGCCCTCTGGCCGTCCTTGCGACCTCCCCTGGACCCGCTCCAGCAGATCCACGTCCTCCTGCTGCTGGGGGCCCAGAGGAGGACGCGGCACCAACCCCCACGGAACCAAAAAAGAGCTCTCCACCTGCCAACCCTCCCCATGCTTGCCCAGGTGAGGTTTCCCATGTCGATTACTCAGAGGCTTGCAGAGATTTCATCTTTTGTAATGACCGAAGGGGACCAGGGACTTTAACAGCAGCAGGAGTCAATACACCACGGCTCCGATGCTTCCGCAGCCCGTAGGTGCTGGCAGTGAGCACAAGGGAACCGAGGGAGTCCGCGGCACCCGCAGCCATGTTTGATGTGTGCGTGGGGCTGCTGGGCAGCCACTGGGCAAGCTACCCCGCGGGTCGTGCCGCGCTGCTCATCGGCACCAAAAGACAACAAACGACCCGTGTGTGCACGAGCATGAAGCCCCTGAGTCCCTCCTGCCCAAAGACACGAAGCCACAATCACAGCAAAGGAGCTGCCGGCCAGCACTTACAACTCGTCCTGGATGTTGTCCGTCAGTTTGAAGAGCTGCTCTTGTCCTTCTGCTTGACTTTCCAAGTAGCGGGGCAGGAGCCCCTGGGGTCCTCTGCAGCACCGCGGTTTCCTCACTCTCTCTGCTTGTGTCCTAAATGCAAAATAGATGCAGAAAAACGACTTATTGCCACGGCAGCGCTTTTCCTTGCGCTGAAACCTGGCAGCATGCGCAGTTTTATTTATTTCGAAACGTGAGGGGTGACAAAGCCTTTAAAAGCACGAGGTCTCCCCAGATCCAGCAGACAGGTTCTGTAATACCCGGTGCCTGCTCGCAGGGTTCTACATTTCAAAGAAACATCTCCCGCTTCTCTTCCACAGCCGCCGGGCAGTGTGCGACAGTAACAGGAAGACGCAACCTAAACAGAGTCCACAGGTTTTGGGATCTACTTATCAGCAGCTTTTTTCTCTTTCAACTGTTTCTTCCCACCTCTGCACAGAAAGTAAGAGAGCACCGACCTCAGCAGAGCTCACACTGACAGACGGAGTCAGTACTCTGAAGACTGAAGGGTTACAGAAATAGGAACACGCTGTTAAGACAAAAGAAACATCCACAGTTAATTAAGAGTCTCCATAGCAGGGTCCAGCAGACCTGACCTTTCTCGAGTGTCTCTTAAAACCCGACAAGAATAAAAAAGTCAGACGTGGCCTAAGAGACACCAGAGGTTGATCCCGGCCACGGTGCTACAGAACTGCAGGCTAGGTTCCTCCCTTAGCAGTATTTTGTTAAAAAACAATATTCTGAATTCCTTCAAGCTTCTGGAACGCCCTACCCCCGAAGAGTTGGGCTCCAGGCTGCCCAGCCCCGCTCTGTCCCCTGTCCCGTCCCCAGCACCGCGCGGGGCTGCCGCCAGCTCCCTCCTGCCTCTCTCGGGCTGCGGCTGTGACCAAACTGCCGAGCCCAGCCACCACCTGGGATTAGTGCTCTCTACTTTCTTGTCTTGAATCTCTGTGAAGACCCTGTACAACAAACTGCTTCTACTCTTTTTGATCAAAAGACAGGAAAAAAATCCCACGTAACAACGCATTTCCTTTCTGAGCTCCTTGGCAGTAGCACACACGAGCCGTTGCCTTCCCAGCTCCGCTCTCTGCAGATGTTTCCTCTGGAGCCTCCTCTCGGTCACCTTTCCCTTTCGGCAGCCCTGGCCCAGACCTGAAGCCCACAGACTCTTTAAAACGCCTTTTCCTCAGTCTTGGACACCCCTGCCTTTCACCGGTGCCAGACCCTTCGCTTTGCCCTTTCCCTTCCTGGCTGCAGGGAATGGGACAGAGTCTCAGCTGGAATCCCCACCTCGGTGTCCCCCGCGCCGCTCTCCCTGCCTGGCCACGGGTTCTGGCTCCTGTCGCTCCCTCTGGTATCCACAACGTGTTCTGCAAACCAGGTTCAGGAGCCAAAGACACCGACTTTCCAGCACAGCAGGGAAAACCACCAGCTGATTTATGCTGTGAACACACTGTGGTTATTTGCTAAGTTCTCATTTTGTTAACGAGATGGCAACACCCGTGCCCCGGTAACAGACCGCAGAGCCCAGCACTGATCCTCCTCGAGAGGAACTTCAGCAGAGGCAAAAAGCTCTTCTGACCTCGCTTCAGCCGAAACTCTCCAGGATGCGAAACAGAGCGAGGGCTTAAGAAACCACAACAACTGTTGTCATCAACAGTGCCAGCAGAACGGCGTCGGTCAGATTTTCAGATTTACCTCTGCCGACAGCTGCTCTCACCGCCCTGTCCTGCTGCCCGGCTCTCGCTCCCGGGCAGACGCTCATGGGTTAACCACCCGGGCTAAACACGGCCAGGCTGAAAACTGCCATTTGCTGCATAGAAGTACTTTTCCTCATTTGAAAAAAGGGCAAAGTCACATTTCCGGCCCCTCAGGTGTTTTGGATATAAACAGGACTCACCCGTACCACATACAGTCACGTAACAGCATCATTGTTGTTCTGACCCAGAAATGAACAAGTAAATGCCTACTGGATTCCCACAAAGCAGTGAACACAAGCACGCGTTTGCCTTCGTGAAAACACAAAACGCTGAGGCAAAGTCGCAAAGAAATTCAAGGGTTCCAATGAGCCTAATTCGCACCTTGGTGCGTGTCCCAGCTCCCGACTTCCCAAAGAGGCAAAGTGGCAAAAGGGCGCTCACTCAAGCAGCCCCGCCAGCAGTCAAACCTCTGGACAGCACCCGCAGCTCCAGCTGCCCGGCTCCAAGGGCGAGTGTCCGAAGCATGATGGAGTTTTTAACTAACTCCTGGCCAGCCTGTAACTTGTTACTGAGACGCCTTCCTGTGCTGTGCTGGGGAAAGGCAGAGCCCCAGCCGTCACGGGAGCGAGCGTCAGCGCTGCCCAAGGGATTCCACATCGACACCTCTCCGGCCACCGGTGAGCGCTGGCTCCTGGCGTCTGGCGGGGACGCAGGTCAGGGAGAGCAACAGCTGCGCCACGCGGCTACCGGGCACCGCGAGGAGCTTCCGGGAGGTTCGGCAACTTCTGACTTGTGGGTTTGGTTGTCGCTGGTTTTAGGTTTTGGTTTTGGATGGAAGAAGGACTGAAAAGTAGCAAGTGCTTGCCGCCCCCACTGCTCCTCCATGCCAAGTGCTCAGGCTGGTGATGAAGGACAATTCCCCTCTGGGCCAGCTGCTTTTCAGCCAAGTGCCACCAGCACCAGCGGCACTGATCCAGTCCCTCACCCTCTCGCCAAACTGGTCTCTTGGGTCTGCACAGCTGAAAAACATTCCGCACCACTTGATTTTTTTTTTTTTTATCTCCCAATTTGTTCTACTGTCTCGAGTTCCGTTCTGTAAGTAAGAAGAAACGCTGCTGAAATACGAAGAGCTGAGGATCACTGAGGCGGAGCGAGCGGCGGCGTGCCCACATCTGCATCACATCACACACGCACTCAACAGATCCGCTGATTCGTTTTTAACAGGGACACAAAGGCAACACGAGGCAGAAATGCCCTCACGCCTACCGGCCGCAGCAGGGAGGAGCTGCTGAACGAGGACACGAGAGACTGGAAACGGTGTCGGAGGCCGAGGCACACGCTCCCCTCTCGCCGCTCAGAGCCTTGCTCTCGCTGCACAGCCTCGCTCTGGGCGACGGGACGTGCTCCCCGCTGTCGGGTTCCCTGGTGGCTTTTGTCCAGCCCTGCCCACGGGCTGGGGGGCACTTGGCCAGTTTTAGGTCAGTTCTGTCATCAAACAGATCCCCAGCCTGGTGACACAAGGACCTTGGTCAGGTTTATCTGTGGTAACTCCTGACCAGCTGAGATTGAAAATCCCCACGGCCACATCACGTGTCACAGAATTACCCACCTTTGTTCCTCCACCCTGTTCACCCCTCTCGGGGACCCTGTGTGGCTCCCACCGCCGGGTGCACAGGTGGGATTTGTGCCCAAACACTCAGTGGTTTTGAGAGCAGTGACCTCTACTCCTCCGTGAGCATCTTTTGGACGTCAAAGAATTCCTTGACCTGTCCCTACATTGCTTTGACACAAACATCGTGTATCAGCAGGAGACAGACTGTGAAAACAAGACATCGCACTTCTAAAACCATACGCAAATTTACACCTTTCAGTTTCCTCAGTGTCATACTCAGAATAAAACAACTAAAGGAAATTTAGCAACTTCTCCCAAGAGAAGAAAAGCAGCAAGGAAAGCCCCTGTGAGTGACACGGTTGTCACCACAACTTTTGGGGAAGTTCTCCCCCGTGCTCTTGGTAAGAGCAGCACCGCAAACCGCAGACCGCTCGAAAAGCCCAGCGTGAGCACGGATCCGGACTGTGATCCCCAATGGAAGAGGGCAAGGACAGCCCAAATCCTGCACAAACCGCAGCTCTGAGTGCGAGCAGACACAGCCCTGGCCTCTGGAGCTGCTCTTTAACGGGAGAGACTCCTCATGGAGACTTCACCGGAACCTCGACTCCATTCTGGCCAACTGACACCGGCAAGCGACTCGGCCACGCGCCCTCCAGAGAGATCCTGCCCGCAGGCGCTGCCCCTGACCCTCTCGTAGCCGTTTTCTCCAGCCAGACACAATTCTTGCTGCCAAAACCCCCAGCGACGGTCACCAACGCGCCGCACTCATGAAGGTGTTTCTGTCAAACCACCTCCTCGTCCAGCCCAGGTAAAGCCGTAACTCACCCGTTCTGGCAGAGCTCAAATTCAGTCAGTGTTTCCACTGTAAACTTGTTTTTTCAGGTTTGCATAAAATTTATTGAAAAAAGCCTGCTCTGGGCTGGAACCTGGCATTCTGACTGCCAGTCTGGGAACCATTTTTATCCCCTTGAAATAATTATAAACCAACCTTGGTTCAAACAAAGGAAAATTGGCAGGTGACACAAGCCCATGAAACAATTCAACTGCTGCTCGTATTCTGAAGAAATAATATCAAACCTGTTCCTTGCTCGGCTCTGGAAAAAGTCCGCTCTGTGAACACAGGGAGGGCTTTGTCTGAGGAGGCTCTAGGGCATTTCAGGCATTAAGGAGTGACTTAGTTACAGGAGGGGGAGCCTGAGCAAACACGCAAGAGCTCAGGTACCTGCTGCTGCTGCTGGAGCTCGGTGCTGAGCTGCACCTCCAGCTTCTGCGAGGGCCCCCAGCCCCGCAGAGGGTCCCCAAAGCGCAGGGCGCAGGCAGGGCTCGCCGCACCGACGCGTGATGGGAGGACAGAGCACCAGGCACGCTCAGACGCGCCAACCACGCCTGTCGGCAAAACGAACCCGAGGGTTCAGCCGTCACAGGGAGCACCTACAGAGGACGCAGTCACACCACGGGATCCAAGGCTGACGGCTGGAATCACGTGTCTGCCATTTCTGGTACGGTCTGGATTTCACGTCACACCTTCTTGGATGAAGAATCATAGAATCATAGAATCATAGAGTTAGGGATTGGAAGGGACCTCGAAAGATCATCAAGTCCAATCCCCCTGCCAGAGCAGGAATGCCTAGACTATGCCCCACAGGAACGTGTCCAGGCAGGTCTTGAATGTCTCCAGAGAAGGAGACTCCACAGCCTCTCTGGGCAGCCTGTTCCAGGGCTCCGTCACCCTCCCTGAGAAGAAGTTTCTTCTCGAGTTTAAGCGGAAATAACCGCACCGGTGGGGGTGGGACTCCAGCGTGACCTGTGAAAATGCCGCTATGGGGAGAGAGGGTTACGTCTCCTTTCTGGAGGAAAAACGAGCTTCTGTTGGACTTGAAACCATGTTTCTCGTTGTTAGATTGGCTTGTGTTATCCTCCAAGTTGACTTTTTATCTCGTTGCAACATGTCACCTAGAGAACTATATTATCCACACATGTAATCACCAAATAGTAAATGGAAGATGTTGATGAACTGCTGTAGGAGCTCTGGTTCGGGCAGCTGGGGGAGGGTGGCGACCCTGGGGGCTCAACCCCATGACTTTAAACCCACCTTGGTCCTTTCCCCAGCGTGTGCTCACCTGGCAGGCTTTTACTGTTTACACCACGAGGCCACCGTTTGCACTGTTCTTTCCTCGCTGGTGTGGTTGTCCTGTGCTTTGTTTCAAACGTTGAACCTTTGTGACAAGCAGGAACGTCCCCTGCATTTACCGAACCCGAGGAGGGACAGTGTGACTCTTTCACGTGCCAGTTCTCTGCGTCTGAGAACAGCAAACGCCTCGGGCCCCCCTCCAGGCAAACCCAGGGCAACCTGGACTCCGTGTTCCGCCGTGGCTCTGCTGGCCGGCGGCAAAGCCGTGTTCCAAAGGGCAAGTGCAGTCGCCTCCTTCCCAGTGCTGGACTCGGGGGGCGCGGTTCCCACCGGGCAGATCGACTTCTTGACGACCCGACGCCTGAACCCACAGATGTGGCACCGCTGGGTGAGGGAACTCCCTCCCCCATTCAGACACAGGCGCTTCTCAGGTGTGTTAAAAACGCGCCCACAGCGCAGCCCCTCCGAGTGTTGGGTTTGGCACTCGAAGGTCTCGGTGAGATGCAGGAATGTGTAAAATCACGAGCCAGACAGCTCCCTGCTGACCGCCGGGCTGGGGCGGCTGACACGCACCGTTTGTTCCAGCAAGCGCATGGAATACATCGTGCTCGTTAAACGTGCTCCCAAAGCGCTCATTTCGGGCGGAACACGCATATAAACGGTGCCTGGGGTTAAAACCTCCCACTTACAGTCAAATCCCTCCTCTTTGGAGGGATCTACCAGCTCAGATGCTGACGACCTTTCTCTGACCCCGTGCACTTTCAGCAGAGCTCCGGCGCGCTGGAGAAGCAACTGCGGATCGTGTCGGCTGCTCCTGCCAGCTTCTGAGACGGAGCCCTTCTCCCCCTGCCCCTCGCTCTTCTAGACCAGACCGAAACAAAACTGAAAACTCTCGACTGGGGTTACTGTCGTCTACAACCTCCAAGTTCAACAGGAAGTGAGAAAAGCTTAATTAAGACATCAAGAACGACTTCTTTAAATCCAGCCGAGCGCACTCACCCAAACGGTACGTTCTGACACCCGTGTCACAGACCCATGTGTGTGCTGGCACGGCACATGTCGGCACAGCACACACCGGCACAGCACACACTGGCACGGCACATGTTGACACGGCACCTGCACCACTCACCCTGCACCAGCCAGTCCCCGCCGCGGCACGTGCTCCAGCCCTGGCTGAAAGAGTTGAGCAGCAAAGCCGCGCTTTTTCAAGCACTTCCCTACCAGCAAGGCTAAGAAGTTGACAAAATTAATGCTGCCACCTCTGTTTTCCAGCTCCCGCAGACCCCTCCTGCACTGCTCACAGGAGGTGACGGGAGATGCCACGAAGTTTCCCGTCTCACAGACGTGATGGAAAATGCTCCCCTTCCCCTTCCGACTCGGCGTAAAAGACTCAGTCCCTAGCGGGGATTTCCTGCAAATACCCTGCTAGAAAACACGGTGCTGATGAGCGAAGTGCCCGGGGCCGTGAGGATCTCAGCCCCAGGGCGCGGTGTGGGTCTGATAGTCCCTGGACACAGCGGCTGGCACGGGGCAGTGACAGAGCACTGGTCTGGTTCCTGTGCTCGTGTTTGTAACGGTCCCATCAAACCCACGCGTGCCGGCCCAGCAACGCCCACCTGCTGCCAACGCCAACACGTCCCTGTGCTCCCCGTGTCCCAGAAACGCCTCACTCCCACCCTGCTGGGAGAGCAAACCCACTCCGGGGGAAAAAGCCAACCAGCCGCGGCACAATGCTGGGATTTTACCAGCTCGTGTGCCCCAAGAGCTGCGAGTCAAACGGGGATGGGCGGGTGGGCTTCGTCCTCAGCGCCACCCTGCAGCCGGGTCGGTGCCGGGCAGAGCCGAGTCCTCCGGCAGGCGCTAGCCTGGCAAAGAGCGGCACAGAAAGTTGGGTTTTATTTTTAAAGTTAGTTGCGAGAACAATTCCAATTGACTGGTTGCACTTACTAAGCTGATAAAGAGCCTCCCACACGTTGACAACAGCATTAGGTGAAAAAATTCTCTCTAAAAGCACCAGGCATGTGCTAAGCGAGGTGACATAAATCACCCGCTCTGTGGGAGCGAGTTTGGGAACAGCCCAGAGGACATCTCTGCACAAAAAGTAACCAGATAAGGCAGTACCGAAAGACACTGGGTTGGATTAAAAAAAAAAAAGCACAAAGAAAAGATGAGCTCGACATATTTTTTCCCCGATCACTTTACAAATCCGCTGCACGTTAGAAATCGGACCCGCACATGTTTGTTCCAAGCACGGAGCCGCAGGTTTTGCGCTCGGAGCCGAGCCCGCCCGCGACCGGCAGCAGCGCGAGAGGGTTAAACCAGCAGAGCCTCGCTCGCTGTAAACTTTTGCCCCCGGGATGTGCTGGATCCGCTCCTTGGCCGCCGCTCAGCCTGGGCTGCGCCACGGCCCCAGCGCTCGGTTCACGCGCGGGTCAGGCGCGGGGCTGGCGCGGGGCCAGGCCGCAATCAATGGGACACGGAGCGCCCCTCCGGAGCGCGGCCCGGGCTCCATTATCTCCTTTTGTCGTGCCGGCGAAATTTATGGAGCACAACCCGGAGCCGCATTCCTTGGCCGGGCCGGCCCACGCGGGGCCCCTCGCTCGGTGCCGTGAGCGAACGGCGTGAGCTCAGCCCCGGCCGCGCGCGCGGGGCTGGAGGGAAGGGGTCAGGGCCAGGGCAAAGGGACAGCGCGAGGGCGAACCCAGCCCGCGGGCGCCCGGCTCCGCGCCGAGCAGGAGTCTGAGCCCTGGGCGACAAGGGAAAAGCCCGACGGTGACGGCCACCAGCCTGATGGTGATGGCCACTAGCCTGACTGTGATGGCCACCAGCCTGATGGTGACAGCCACCAACCCAACGGTGACGGCCACCGTTCCCAACAGTGACAGCCACCAACTCAACAGTGACGGCCACTGGCCCATCTGTGACGGCCACCAGCCTGACTGTGATGGCCACCAGCCCGACGGTGACGGCCACTGGCCCGTCTGTGACGGCCACCAGCCTGACTGTGACAGCCACCAGCCTGACTGTGATGGCCACCAACCCGACGGTGATGGCCGCCAACCCATGGCAGGCTCCATGAACACAAGGATTTCCAAAGGACATAAATTTTTCTCCCTGTCTAGGTGCATTCCTTCTAGTTAACAGCCAGACACTGTGGAGTGGGCACACGGGGTAAGCATTTCATTTTAGGGAGCAAACGCAGTCCTCGAACGGCCACACAACGTGTCAGCAGGGGAATCCAGCAGAGGATTTATCGGCTCTTTTCAGCAGGAAGCTCATCGTTGCTCCCGTTTCTGACGGATGCACCAGGGCTACACAACAGTGCCTGGCGTCTCACCCTGTTGGCCAACGGGATCTACCCATCGCGGCGCCCGCCCGTCCCAGCAGGCGGCAGCTCCCAGCGCCGCCAGAAGCGCCACGCAAGTGGGTGCTGCGGCCGCTCTCGGCCACCGCTGCCCTCGCACCAGACCGGCCTCACGCGACGCCTCGTCCTCACAACCTCACAGCTTCTCCAACCCGTGACATCGGGCCTCACCTGGGTTCTGTCCCGGCCCCGGGCACAGCAGCTCTTTCGTTCAGCACCAAAGCCCTGGAGCATCGCTCGACACAGCAGCCCCAAACTGGTGACGGACACGCCCTCGCCTCGAGTTGTGACCTGCCCAGGTGCTAGAAAATATTTGGGGCTCGTGGAGACGATTACAAGATGAACTCGCGATTCATTCACCTTCCTGAAATTTTTTGTTGCTAATAATTAACAGACGTATAGAGAAAACATCACTTCACACTCTGCACTCGGCCGACCGCTCGCCATTACTGGCTCTGACGTTTTCCACTGTCACTCCCTCATCCTCCCCTTGCCACACTCCCCGCAGTGCCGCTGTCCCCTCTGTCCCCTCACCAGCAGCCTGAACGCAGCCAGGGGGTCTGTCTGCCCCACGTGTCCAGTCAAACGCTGACGGTTTAGTGTAAATTTTTCCTCCCTTACAGAGCAGATGCTGGTATTTAGAATGACAGGTCAGTCCCTCACAGTTTCCCTGTTTAACATTAAAGACGAGCCAGCGCTGGTGACCCCAGGGACGCGCCGCTTGCTGGAACCGGGCTCTGCTCAGTCTGACCGGTGGGAACCCTCGCGCCAGGGGAAAGCAAAAAGGCTTGAAACAAAAGACCTTACACGCGTTTTACCTCAAGGTTTAGCTCTCCCTATTGGAATTTACACCATCTAGAACTTCTTTGCCAACGTGCGGGGTGCAGAAAAACCCAGAAATGAAATGCAAAGGGCAGCTCCAATGAACAGCCCCAGCAACTTTAACCCCGGGCTGAAGCAGGGTCTTTGCACACAGGTCTCCTGTTGGCTCCAGGCTCTGCTACTCGTAAGCTCCAGAGGCCGATCAGACGTAACGCATGTAAAATGCGAGACCCGTGCGATTAAACGCTGCCTAATGCAAGCCAGTAACCGCTTGCTTTTTTCCAAAACCTCCTATTACTTAAAAGCATTCACGTACAGCAGATGTGAGAGTAACCACACGCACACAGCGTCAGTGAATGGGATGGTGCTGCTGGAGGTCCAAACACCGTGGGGTTTTTTTCTTCCACTCTTTCCAAATAGTTAAACTGAGTCGGGTTCAAAAAAGGGGACAAAGACAACCAACGGTAAAGACACCCGACGTCACAAATATTCCAACACTAAATGGTCCCTGGCAGCGACCTCCCGGAAACATCCCTCGGACGCAGAGCAAGGAGCTTCCAGGAACGCATAAAGAGGTCTGACAGTCTGGTTTGATCCCAGGGACCAATTTATGTGCATTCAACCCTCCGAAAAGGGACAGCAGAGAAGCGTGCAGGTTAGCACAGCGTCCGGATTCCCCAAACCACCCTGACCCTGCGGGTGCTGGGCAGTTCTGCCGCAGCGACAACGGAGGGACGCAAGAGATTGCGACCTTTTATACCCGCAGCTCCAGAACTATGGACTCTGCAATTAAACATCATTAAGCAAAGTGTATGTTTTAAAGGCTCATCTTTCTTTTGGCACGTTCTGTGAATTTCAAAAAAATAAAATCACGAGAGCTACATGCAGCAGTTATCTTCCTCAACCATGCCCAGCCAATTCCGCTTTGGTGTGAAGCACCGAGGCCGCGCTCCCAAGGGATTGCCCTTCTGTTCGCTGTCCCGGAGCGGGAGGCAAAGGCAAAACCCCGAGATGCCCACCTGGCAGCACGGAGGAGGGCAAGAAAACAAAAAAAAGAAGAAAAGAAAAGAAAAAAAAGCTGCTTGCCTCCTCTATTTTCTTCACACACACGTTCTTGGGCTTAACTCTACTGTTCCTCATTTCTGCAGTCGGATCACTTTTAAAATCAGGTTTCTGTTTCTTGAAATAATAAGTTTTGTTGTCCCAAGACCAACCTCCTTAGCGTTAGTCACTGCGCGAGCACGTGGGCCGGCAGGGCGCTCCCTCCTCAGGATTTTGGGCGCTGCAGATGAGCAGCCACACGCCTCGACCGCCCCAATTCCGCTGGCGGAGCTGCAGGGGCAGGAGAGCAGGGGGTGAGGCAGAGCAGCCCCGACAGGACCCCGCTCCCGGGCACACACGGCCCCTGCCTGGGGCTGCTCCGACCCAGAGCCCTGCTGGCTCCTGCTGCACAGCCTGGGAGACTCCTTCTGCGCAGCTCGGGGAAGAGAGCGCTTCTTCCGAACCGGAGTCATTCCTGTGGAAAATCATTATCACTAAGGGAAGGAAAAATAAATCAATCCTGCTCCGGCAGGGGGCTGGACTAGGTGATCTTCTGAGGTCCCTTCTAACCCCAGCATTCGGTGATTCTTAGAGAAAGCTGTGGAGAAGAGAACCAGAGCCACGACTGGAAGCCAGCGGCACCCCATGATGTGAGCAGCCCCCTTGCAACAGGCAAAAGCATAAAGAACCATTTGCTGTTCATTCGTACGGGCACCTTCATTTATTTAGGAATCGTTTTGGGTCTTCGATGGTGCGTTATCTTCTATTTGTAGTTAAGAAACTAAAGGAGCTGCAGGGGTACAGGGGCTGCAGTTTGAAGAACTACTTCCCCCACAGGAAACTCCGCACTCACTCAGCAAGAGGCAAGAGCAGATGGTTCAGAGAACAGCCTCTGTGACAGAACGACAGGAAGGGACCAGCGATAAATTAAAACCCAACAGAAAAACACCAAGCAGGTGAGACTGAAAGTGATTCAGGCCGGGAGAAGTGCTGCAAAACGTGTGGGCACAAAACCAGGCTCGCACAACTGCGAGGATCTAGGAAAAGCAGCAGCAAAATTGTATTTGGAGAGGACAAACTAAGAGGAGTTTAAAATTCCTGTGAGGACACTGAAGTTCTAAAGAACCTGCAGAGGTCAGAAACGTGGCAGGAAACGAGATGGGACTCAACCTACAAAACTGCAACCCGGTTCATCTGGGCAAAAATAATCCAGACCACAAACGCTACGTGCCGAGGAGATACTTGCAAAGCAGCAAAATACAACAAAATATATAAAAAAAAATCTCTTGGGGGAAAACAGCAACAATAACACTGGGTATTAGTTTGCAGCGTGACATGGCAGTAAAACCAGCCAACACGATTCTGGATGACGTGCAGAGCACAGGGCAGGGACACGACGGCCCCTTTTCACGCCGCACCGAGCGCACTGGCAGACGGGGGCTGCAGAGGAACCCGCGGCAGCAACGGGAGAGCCCCGACAGAGCGACCGAGGGACGCGAGCCCACGGAGTCGGGTCACAGGGACTGAGGGTGGGAGGTCGGGCTGACCCATGCCCACAGCCACGCAGCAGGGGCCACGGAAGAAAACCGGACAAATTTGCTCAAAAGCAAACAGATCGTTTGAGAGAACAGGTCACTGTAAGGACCCGCTGTCCCGCTGGGGAAAAAGAGAAGGAAAGAGGATATGAAGGAAATCACACTGCCCAAGCCATTTCCAAACCAGAGGGATAAGCTAAACCATCCTGTACGCAACATTTCCAGATTTCTGTTACAATGGATACCGGCCAATAAATGTATTTTCTCTCTGGCTTCTAGGAAAATCTCAGGAAGGACTGACCAAGAGAAGAGGTAACGCCTTGCTCACCAGCGTCACAGCCGGCACGTGCCTGCCACTGCTCTAAACATTCTGGAAAGTCAACTCCAGATCAAGCCCAACCTCAGGGCAGGTTTTGGGACACACCTACAAGTCCTCAGGACCAAATTAAATAATTAGAATCGCTGGCCATCGACACTGTCTCAGGTTTTGCAGCCTCCCGGCACAGCCTGAGCAGGGGCACGGAGCCGTGACCGAAGGAACGACCAGCGTGGCTGCCTCTTTCCAGGTGAAGTACATTTAAAGGAATCAAATATTCACATCAGAATTTTCTGTGACCGCTCTCGGCTCGCCAACCTCCAACTACTCTCTCCTAGTAACGCCCAGTTCCCCGACAGAATTCACCAGCACTGGGCAGGGCATGAAGTTACCTCCTTACTTCTAAGTGTCACGTTGTGACTACAAGGAAAGAACGCAAACCCTGGGAGCAACAGTTCCAGAACAACCTTAAACTTGCACCGACCTGGCAGACGCCCGCGGGGGAGCCGTGACGGCTTTCCCCGCACCCCTGGCTCAGCTGGCGGCACAGCTCAGCAGAAACGGTCTTTGCTGGGGCTGCACCAGGACACGCGTTTCCAGGGGAGAGCTCTCCCAGCACATCTAGAGACGCAGCAGCTTTCCCGTTCTGAACCGGTCTTTAAGACTTTTGGCAGTACATGACAAACCTGGGAATAATCAGAACTCTTGGATACGACGCTGGAGTACTTGGAACACACAAAACCCACTCACAAAAAGGTATCGAGTCACAGGCGTTAACTGCTCAAGAACTGAGTGTGCGCTGCGTCGTCAGCAAGGACCGCTTGCTCTCCTCTGCCTTCAGAATTTAAGTGTTAAGGCAGCTTTATTCAGAAATAACAAGCATAATAAATTATTTGATTACGTAATAAGTTATAAGATTAGCCTGCAAAAAGTCCAGCCTGAAGTCAGACTTAAAAAATATTTTCTTGTACTTTAACCCCATCACCCTTGAAACCCCCAGCGTAAGCTCCAGAGCCCTGGCCGGCAGCTCGGCCGTACTCGCTTGGCCCCATGTCCCAAACCCGTGGGTCGTGCCGGCTGCACGAGTGCCGGTGCAAACCCACACGTTCTGAAGCCGGAAGAGTCTCGAGATCCACGTGGTACCGTCGCACTCACATCAGCTACAGAGTCTCCCGTGGGGCTCTCTTCAGGCGCCTTTCAGGAAAACCCACCACCTCGGCTAGAATTCCTCACCGCGCTCAGAGCGGACCCACCGGTTCAAGTCAAGCAGCTGAAATCCAGGGCTTTCTGAAAAAATTTGACCATGTAATTAGAGGATTGCAAGGGGCCTGCAATTTACGGTTGTGCATCACGCTACTAACGGCAGTTAACGGGCTGACTCAGCCACAGCCCAGCACAGGGAACCCGCTCAAGGTAAGGTCGAACGGCTCCCACCGTGCTGGGCGCCGCAGCCTCCGAGGCGTCAGACCCACACCGAGCTCAGTCCCTGCTGTGAGCTCCTCTCGTGCGCTCAGCCCCGAGAGCCCAGCCGGCCCCGCGCGCTGCAGCAGAGTATTCGACAGGAGCCAGCAGCTCGGCTCGGGAACACGGCTCGGCTCCGCTCCCAAACCACACATACTTGAGCGGTTACAAATGCAGCAGGGGGATACGGGTACGCAGCAGCCTGAAACATGCACAAATCCTTTGTTGTGCTTGGGTTTTTTAATAGACCGAGAGAACCATTTGGTCGCTTCATTATATAAGCGCATTAAAAAAACACAAACTGCACCAAACTAGAAAAAAACCCCCAACCCTTAGTGAACAGAACGTGAGGTTGCGAATAGGCGCTGTGCTCTCCCCTGCCCTCGCATTAGCTACATATTCTCAAGGACATTTGGTTATCAAAAAAAGGTTCTGACCAGATTTGTAGACTGGAGAAGTCTAATCACTGAGAAAGGTTTTCCTTTGTATTTTTTCTTCCCCCGTGTAGGAGGTTGCTGGGTCTGAAACTTCTCACAGTGCGAGAGTAGAGGCTAAAATCACTCCAGTGCCTGTCTATGACAACAGCATTTCGGGATGTAAAAAGGTGCTTCAGCTCATCTGTCCTGTTTATTGCCAAGTAAGAGCTGAGGTTAACGAGAGAGATGTCACACGGGCAAACACCGGCTGGAGAGGAGGCTCCCCCGTCCCACCTGCTGTCCCGCTGGTCGGCTGCGGGTGACACTGGCGCTGCTGCGTGCGGGTGGCATCTCGCGCAAGTACCTCAAAATGTGAATTTGAAGCGTAGGTATATAAAAACAGCTCAGCTAGTGAGAGCAGGTGTATTTCTCACCACCTTTAAATACACAACCAAGCTGTGCAGGCACAAAACCAGGGTGGGCACACGGAGAGACAGATGCCCTTTCTCTGGGCTGCCCTTCGAGTGCTCGTGGCACCTCATGCCTGCGCATGTGCCCTGAGCAGCTGGCAATCCTCGACCTTTGCCAACCGAGGCACGTACCAGACGCATACAATCCAGACATGCAAACACCTCCACCGCCCCGGCACGGTTCACCAAGGCCCGATCTTCAAAGCTCCTGCAGCTCCTCACACGTCACCGGCTGCTCCTCACCCGCACGCGTGGGGCAGAGTTCAGGATTTCAAGCGTCGCATAATAAACCACAGGAAATGGAGAAGCCAAATGGGGAGACAAAACAACCAGAAAACCCAACATTTCGCAAACATTTTCCTCTGAGCTTTCCGACCATAAAACCGACTGGGTTTTCTCTCACCTCCGCAGCAGCAGGATCTCGCGCACACACGCTGGGGCTTTCTGAGCTGCTGCAGGTATTGACTCACTCTTGGCCACAGAGCAAAAAGAACGGTCCTTCCGGGGAACCTTTTTAGAACTCAGCCCCTTCCTTCCTCCACGCTGACAGTCCACGCTAACGAACTTTCATTGACTTGACACAGAACCGTGGTTATTTTGCAGAGAGCACACAGGAAGGAACCCAAACCGTCTGTCCTGGTGGGCCAACACTCACCACCCACAGAAGAATGGGTAAACAGACAAGCATGTGGACACGGGGGCACGTAACGGCACGTTTCAGAAGCAGTAACTGCTGCACAAAATGAACATTGTCAGACAGTGACATTCTATTGGTGGCAGAGCTCTCGGAGCCGTTGCAGAGCTGTTTTTGCACAGCTCCGCGGCAGCTGCAGGTCGAGCAGGGAGAACTCTCCCGTTTCAGCTCGGCCTCGGGGTCACACGGTGGGAATTTAACCTCCTTACATGGAGCCTTTTAAAATTTCTGCTTTAATCTAATGCTGTAGCTTCATAATTTCTGTTTTATGCCGCAGCTTTTCCGTGCAAATTTCACTCTTGTAGCATCAACAAGTGGCACCTTTTAAAGAAACAGCAAATTGAACGAAACAGGCTCTGTCGCTGCCGATCGCTCACAGGAACTGGATGAAGTTGCTGTTTCTTTGGGTAACGAGAGGTAACCAGGCCAGAACTGCAGCCGGTACTAACACACGTTCTCAGTGCTGTGGATCCGAAATCGGAAGCGCTCACTGACCTGGGGCCGCTGAGCGTGGCCGTGTCCCGCACCGCCTGCGCCGTCTCCGAGGCGAAATCCAGCGCTCCGGCCACGGGCTTGGTGACGGTGCCCACCAGCCCCTTCCCCAGCCCCGAGATGAAGCCGCTGACGCCTCCTTCCGTCTTCACACCTTCAACCGTCGAGGTGATGACGCTTGTCAGTCCCCCGATGATTCCTGGCCGAGACAAGAACAGCAGTGCCTTGAGAAACAAGAGCGCCTCGCCTCAGCTGCCGCGGTCGGCCGACAGCATCAACCGGGGAGCCTGGCAGAGATTTACTGGAATGCAAAAACTGCTTCAAAACCCATCACATCAGTCGGGAACTTTATCCTTTGTGCATGCAGCGTGCACACACACAGAGAGAAACAGCCCACCGAAAAAACACTGAATTAATTATTAAACATGCACATATATAAATATTGCCCTACTGTTCCATTTCCCAGCTCTATTTCCACAAACAGTCCTGCTCTGCTCCTGAGGTGAAGCGGTTACATACAACGTGACAAGATTCTATTGCCAAAAAAGCCTGTGCAATTCGAAACAAATAGAAAAGTGCATTTCTCCACTGGAAAAATTCACTTATTTAAAACTGCATGCGATTATTTCAACTGTGATGCTGCCGACAGACGTTTCTGTGCCCGCTTCTGTTGCTGAGAGCCAGAACGCTGGGAAGAAATCAAAAATCCGCTGAAGCTTCAGCAGATTTGCAACATTTCATATTATCAGAGAAGGTGTTTTGCAGGTTCCACACCTCCTCTCTCAGAGTATCCCAAATTTCACTGAACTGCCGTATGCACTCACTTAAAGGCGTTTGCCCCCGCTGGGCTCGGCGGCTCTCAGCAGCCGGGTCTGCAAGTGAAGTTCAGACCAGGCAGCACCTTCACGTCCCAACTCCAGAAGCATAAAGAATTTAAATCACTTCTTTGGAGTAACAGCTCATGATTAATTCCTACATTGCAACAGATGGGATTTAACAGTTACTTTTTGGGGAAAAATCCCCCCAAACCCCAACAGAATGGGAAACATTTAAAAACCCACAGAATTAAGACTAATTCCTTCCTAATTCGACACAGTGAAGGGGTTTTAGAAGTGACTTTTCAGCAGACTGACACGTTTCACATCTCCTGCATTTCTACCGACACAATTTATACTGGGAAAACTCTCGTGACCCATTAAACGCCTCCAGTGTCTCTAAACTCCACTCATAGACTTTGCGCCGCAGAGCAAAGATCTCCGTCAGCGACAGCCCGATCATCCCTACACAGGCTGCAGCAGTTGCACTGCAAGAATCACATTTAAACGGAGTCAAGATGATGCAAAATATAAATATTTGCTTTAACCTTGGCTTGTATTGATTTAACTTTCTTCAACAGATAAATCATGAACTAAATGGGTGTGAGATTCTGGCCAAATTCTGACGGGTTCACTGCGTTTTACACAAATTCACTTTTCTAGTTCTTAGTGGACTTTAAAAAAACCCAAAACAGAAAAGCAACCCCAACACAAAAGCACAAAATAACCCAACTTGTTCAATGTTAGTTTAAAGCGAAGCAAACTGGTGTCTGGAAGTGGAAGCAAACACAAGGTACAACCCAGGTACACGAATTTTTGTTTTCATGTCTGGCCGTCACAAAGACTTTCGCGTGGGTACTTCATGCCTCTACAAAGAAACTGAAGTTCTGCATGAACGTTCTGTGAAATTTCATTTTAATATGCAAAATGGTTTTCAAAGACCTTACTCTTAAGCGTGGTTTCTGTCCAATTTAGAACCAAACACCCCCTGCCCTGCGATACAAAGCCCAGGGCAGCTCCGCTCCCTTCGCCTCAGTCCCCCGAGAGGAGCACACCCGGCTCTTCTCCACCCGGCTCAACTTTTAAGAGAGAAACGAGCTGAAAGGGCAGCCCAGGGTTACCGTGTGCGAGGCCGTGGATGCCGGCCACGAGGTGCTCCCCGCTGGTGGCCGCGTGGTACCGGATGTACTCGCGCTCGCTCTGGTGCCGGTTGTCCATCGTCTTGCCCAAACCGTCCGACAGCGTCCCGGCGAACTGCAAGACAGACGGACGCCCGCTCGGTCAGGGAACTGCAGGATAGACGGACGCCCGCTCAGACAGGGAATTGGGTGGCCAAGAAGGCCAAGGGCATCCTGGTTTGTATTAGAAATTGTGTGAGCAGCAGGAGTAGGGAGGTGATTGTACTCAGCACTGGTGAGGCCGCACCTTGAGTGTTGTGTCCAGTTTTGGGCACCTCAGTGTAAGAGGGATATCGAGGTGTTGGAGCGAGTGCAGAAGAGGGCGACAAAGCTGGTGAAGGGCCTGGAGAATAGACCTTACGAGGAGCGATTGAGGGAGCTGGGACTGCTCAGTTTGAGGAAGAGGAGGCTGAGGGGGGACCTCATCATGCTCTACAGTTACTTGAAAGGACATTGCAGAGAGGTTGGTGCTGGTCTCTTCTCACAGGTCATTAGGGACAGAACCAGGGGGAATGGGTTCAAGGTGCAACAGGGCAAGTTTAGGCTGGACATTAGGAAGAAATTCTTCACGGAAAGAGTGGTCAGACCCTGGCACAGGCTGCCCAGGGAGGGGGTTGAGTCGCCATCCCTGGATGTGTTTGAGTGTCGCTGAGATGTGGTGTTGGGGGAGATGGTTTAGGGGTGAACTTGTAGTGTAGGGTTAATGGTTGTAGTGTAGGGTTAATGGTTGTAGTGTAGGGTTAATGGTTGGACTCGATGATCCCAAGGGTCTTCTCCAACCTGAATTGTTCTATGGTTCTATGACAGACGGACGCCCGCTCTGATACTGGAAGCACAAAAGCTGTTTCTCCTGTGTAGATTTACCAAAAGAAATTCCCAGATTCTGGCGGTGAATAGACTGACCCAGACTCACACAACTCATCCTGTCACCCGTGTGCAGTCGCTGCAGCTTTTTTCTGTTCGCTACCCCGCGCCTTCCATCGGAACAACTAGGATCCTGAGGGCAGGGTCAGAAAACGCCGTCGGTACCAGCGGGTGGGCTCAGGTCAAAACAAATGACGCCTGTGAAAGGTGCCCCCAAGGAAATGCAGGGACCCGACCGTGACCTCCCACAGTCCACACGAATGGTATTTAGATACAGAATTTTTCTCCTGCAGAGACATGCGAAAAGCTTCAAGGCAAACACGCCTGTCGGGAAACTCCCAACGTTTGCAAGAGTTAACTGAAATCTTCTCAGTAACACAGATTGGAAACGGCTCCGCTGTGCGGAGCCGGGGGAGCCCCAGCAGGCTCTGCAGCACACGGGGACCCGCCAAGCGGCCACAGGTCCCACCCGCTGGACGCCCCAAGTCCCCGGGAACCCCGAGCGTGTGTGCGCAGCATCCTCTGCCCTGACACCCCTGACAGCACGGGGGAGCACTGGAGACACACTCGCAGATAAAAGAGGACATCTAGACCCAAACGGGATTTATTCTGAGGGCTCTGAGCATTTCCGAGCACAAGTCAATGAGAAAGTGCCAAATAAAAACCATCTCTTGTACCTGCTGCCTTGAGTTTGACACAGTCAGATAGAAACCAGAAGCCTGGTGAAGGGAAGGAGGCAAGAAAAGGAGACAGAATCCCCACAACTTTACCTCATACTCAGAATATTATTATGGCAAAGGACCCCCAGCAGTTACAACGAGCTGTCTGGGAGAGAGAGGAGCTGCTGATGCAAGAGCAGTTGGGGTTATCCAGCCCCCAACAGCTCTGCCAAGCGCTCTTCCTCAGGGCTTGGAGCATCCTCCTCCTCCCCCTGCAGCCCCAACACCCCGTGTCAGCGCGTTTTGTCACCCCAACAGCAGAGCCCCGGGAACACGGCTGGGAAACACCGACCCCCCGCCCCGAACACAGACCCTCAGGGGGTACAAAGCGTTTGAACAGAGCACGATTTTTACAAGTTTCTTTAAAAACTCCTAATAAGCTGTCTTGGTACCATGAAACTATGATCCCTCTGTTTAGATATTATCCAAACACATTCTAAATGAGATGTCGGCACATACGTTATATGTATTTCAAAGTTACATTAAACAAAACTCTAAGTTATATCAGAAACTCCAGCAGGCTGACAGCAGCAGAAACTAGAGCTTCTTTTCTTCTGAGTTGTCCATTGCTTTTTGGGGGGGCTTTTTTGTTTGTTTGTTTCGTTTGGGGGATTTTTTGGTTTGTTTTTTTTGGTGGTGGTGTGTTTTGTTTTGGTAATTACTAAAAAAAAGAATGCACATCCACTCTGTTCCCTGCCGGACAGAAGCGCTGCTCAGACAGTCGACAAGACACAAAGGACTGTGTCTAAACACTCAATTCATGCCCATAAGTTTAATCCATTGGGGTTACTTGCCTTCTAGCAATACCGTTAAAAACCAACTTTATTTCCGGCATCCCTCCAACTTCTTCCAGGTATTTTAAAGAAAGCCAATTTTTATGCTGACCTCTAGCAGCGAAACGCAACAGTTCAACATTCAGCACTGGCTTTGCTACGTGGAGGCAAAAATCGTCGCCGTGTTACGGGCGAAGGAGACGCACACACGCGCTGCTGGGATTTGAGGTGAAAAAAAAGAGACGGTTTAGAGCAGTTCGCCTCCCTGTTATTCTTTTGGAAATGCAAAAAAAAAAAAAAAAAGCCACGCGGTGTTTTTGGACACACACGGGGTCTCGGTGCAGTGGGACAGACAAAGGCGCCCAGGAGATTCTTCTTCGCTCTCATTGCAGCGGCTCAGGGTTGATGTTTGATAAATTCCTGCAACTTATCCTAAAAATAACTCTTAGAGAAGCTTCGTTACTGATTGTTACGCGATGGACACACGACATCCTCGATTTTACACGCGGCAGCTCCCTCCCTGTCCCCAGCCCCGCGGCAGCTGCACCTCGTGCCGGGGCTGAGCCCGAGCAGCCCGAAGCGCTGGGAAAAGCGGCGGCGTTGGTGTGTCCGAGCGGGCGGCCCCACCTGCCCGAGTCCTTCCACAAAGCGCTTTTGCCGCGGCTCCTGTCCGTCTCTTCAGAATCACTTAAGCAGAAGGGTTTGTGAATTCAGGTACGGACTTTTACACCTTCCCGTACACCCCCAACACCCAGGTCACTGCTAAACACAACCCCGGACAGCCGGGGTGGTTCAGGCTGAGCCCAAAACGCTTTTCGTGGTTAATAACCACGTCAGGTCGTGCAGAGAAACGCGCGACCGATGGACGGAGCTGACGCGCTCCTCGTTTGGAGAACGCTAAACCGGCAGAACGCTACAACCAGCTCCTCACGCTAAGGGACACAGACTGTGACCCCTGCGCAGCGCTCCCACCCGAGGGACCAACAGCGGCTTCTGCGGGTGCCCCAGCCCGGTTCCTGCCCCGCCACCACGGGAGGAGCGGCCGTGAGCTCCCGTCCCCTCAGTAACAGAGAGGAGAGTTAATCAGCTGCCACCCCTGCATTGACGCTGCTTCCGCACCCGCCCGGCACAGTCTGGCACTGCCCTGCCGGAGGTCCCTAGAGCCCCTCGGGGTGCCGGGCAGGGCTGCTGGGATCCCCCAGGACCTCCCTGGGGCAGCAGCAGCTGCCACAGGATCAGACCAGGCGTCGGGTTGGGGTTGGGGTTCAGGTTTAGGGTTGATGCTGGTGCTGGGTTTGTCCCCGGCGTGACCCCGGTGTGGCCACCCACAGCCACCGCCAGGTTCCTAGGGAGGTCAAGGGGCTTCACCCAGCAACTCGTGCTCTGAGCAGATGAGCCCCCTCCCCTGAGCTGAATGCCACCCAGCCGGAAGGTCCGCTGTCTGTCTGCCTGTCTGTCTGTCTGTCTGGTTTTGGGGAAAGGAATCATCCACCCTCTCCCACTCCCCGCAACCCCCCCACCTGCTCTGCCCCCTCCACCTGCCGAGAGCCCCAGAACAGCCCCGGCAGCTCCCACCCGGTTCCTCGACTCGAAGCAGCAGCGGGTGCGAAGGCGAGGCCACGTTTGCTGTTTGACACCCCCTTCCCCAGCTCCATGGGTGCCCATCCCCTGGGGCAGCGCCCTCCCAGCCCCATCCTGGCTGCCCGGCCAGCCCCACTTTCTGCCAGTTTCATTTCATCCCCACGAGAAATGCCCAGTTCTAATTTCACAGTTTGTGCTTTTGGCAACATTTTGCACAACACATGCTAAATCCTCACTTTTTCACTCAATTCCCCAATGAATCAGCAAAACAGGAATGTTGGATTTTGTTTTGCAAGAAAATCAGCTGGTAAAACCCTTCAAAATAAAGCTCCAGAGCAGGTGCAAAACTTAAATCTTTCTAACCACCCCCCTCCCTTCCACGGTTTTGGATTGTCCCCAACGGCCACAAAACTTGTCTTTTAAGCCGCCAGAAAATGGGGAAATGGTGTCATCTGTAACGCTCCTGCCCAGCACTGAACATCTCTGCCTGGGAATCTCAATTACTTTCCACCTCACACTTTGCACATTTTCATCCAGATTTTCACACTCGGCACAGGAGCTGCCGATCTCTGAACAAAAGGCGAAGGGGGGATGCTCTGCGCTGCCGCCCGGGAGCTGCGGCAGCCCCTGCCCAGCCCTGGGGAAGACACGAGGAGAAAAACGTGAAGGTGACACAGGGAAAGCTACATCTGACCTGAGCTGTGTAACTCACTGCTGAGAACGGAAAAACCCACCTGTGGCAGCGGCTGTGAAACCACACAACTTCAACGCCGAGATGGCTCCTGTAAAAGGACAGGCACCAGCCTCCCTGGAGTAAAACCCAAACTCCAGTCTCTAAGGTTGGCCCAAAAGCTGACGCGTTCTCCAGCTTTCCTCGTTTTTATCCAGCATGAGATGCCAGAGGAGGAGGGAGTCACAAGAGAACTGTGGAACTCCAGGGGGTGGGAGCTCAGAGCCAGTTGCCCCCACGACCCTTGTGCATCGTCGCCTGACGGGTTTGCTGGACGCTCTCCTGAGGAATCACCCCCCGCACTTCTCCCTCCAGCCTCAGACACAGAGGCTGCTCTCACAAGTTCCCTGGCACCAGGATACAACCTTTTTCAGCTACCTTGAACTGCACTTGGAGCCGATATTCCTCGAGCCACCGAGCCACAGCGTCTCCAAAGGGAGAATGTCACTTGTTCTTGCTCCTGACTAAACGGCATCAAGTCAGAGGGTTGGTGACACAAACTAAGAGACTTCAATCCAAAGGGAGCCCCAGCTCCGACCGCCCTGGGGACATTCCTGCCTGCTTCTGGGTGCCACCTACTCAGATCGTACCCCCCTGCTCAGATCGTACCCAGCTCCCGTGCCCGCCCACAGCCACTGCTCGGCTGATCCACCGCCACTGTGGGACACGGCAACACCTGTTCAGGGCGTGTTTTTACCCAGTCTCTGTGTCACTCCCTCTCACAACCCGCTCAGCCACCTTCCCTTTCCTGTCGCTGCCACCACCCGAGACTCCGCTCCCATTTATCTTACGAGGAGGCTAAAACTCCCCCCTCCCTTCCTGCTGCTTTCGTGTTCCTTTTCTCCAAACGCCTCCGTGTCACACACTCACCTGGAGCACGAGTCGGATCCTCACCAGGCTTTTTTTTTTGGTTTTCACCCCATTCCAACCTCCTTCCTCTTCTCCGCCGGGCGCTCACCCACCTCTGCCAGCACTCTGAATGCGTTCAGAGAAAGACACGGCATCCAAGTCCAGAGCAGGAGCTCATTTGTGCCTCTTCCTCAGCCACAAAAGAAAACAAACACCCCCCTCATTTGTGCAACTGCTCTGCAGAGAGTTTTGGCCTCTGAGGTGCCCCCACGCCCAGCACCCCCATCCCCGCGAGCTGCCGCAGGGACCCAAACGCAGCCGGGGCTGGTGCTCTGCCTTCCCTTAAGGAGCCTAATTAAATTTCCCACTGGAAACTTCAAAGTTCAGTACGAAAATTAAGTTCTTTCAAGGTCATTAAATTATTTTCTGGGGGAAGGATGGGAGAGACACAGTCAGTGCTTCCAACCATCCAGAAACTGAGCCTGACCGCAGAGTCTTAACAACGAGATTGCTACGTGCTCCTAATTCATAAAAGAGAACAGAATTCCGTGTAGGGGTTGAAAGAATCAGACAAATCAAACACAACTGACCAGCTGATTAACCTTTCCATTTCCTTACTACCAGGAGTTTCAGCCCGTAACAGACAGAACCGCGCTCGATTTTCCATCCGGAGAACACAAGCTGCGGAACGTTTCTGTTCGGATGCTGACCCGGTGTCCACTGTTCATCTCTAACTGAAACACCCCCGAAACAGAAATAATTTGGGATTTAGCACTATCGCGCCCAACGGGGGAAACAAAGCAAAAAGGGCGGATGCCGAGAACGTGAGATGTCGCTGCGCACGGGGCAGCTGGAGAAGTCTCGTTCAGAGGGACTGAAATCCCCTCAGGTGTCTATATTTAGGATCAAAGAACTTTTGAACATACAGAACGTGGAGTCTCCAAGGGATAAAAACTGCAGCAATGTCTGCAGTGAACTTTATTTAACCCAAGGGTTTGTGCCAACTCAAACACGCCGCAGCTCCCCGCTTGGAAGGCGGCGTCACCCACGGCGCGCCCCGGGCGCCTGGGAAAGCCATCACGGGGAGAATGGGCAGAACTGTGAAACAGAACAGCAACAAAACAACCAAACCAGGCACAGCCCAACCAGCTCACGCTTCCACTCAGCCAGGTACCGCTACTTGTAAGGGCATGACCTGGTACTGAAGTCTGTCTGTCCACTCTCGCCTTTAAAGCTGACTCCTCTCCGAATCGAGGAGAGATTTTGATGCAAGCCCCCTCAAAAGCCAGGCACTCCAAGTCACAGAGATGGAGATTTCTCCCAGCTCTCAGTTTCTAGGCAGAACACAGGCTCGTCTGGTTCTGGCTGCACTGGACACCAGCTCCACCAAACACGGCGCAGAGACGAGCACCTCTAAGGAACAGCCCAGTTCAGGGAAAATTTATGTAGTAAAAATACACTGGAAAATATTTTCTCTACGGAGAACACCAAGAGCAAGATGAAAATGAGCTGTTGTTTCAGTCATGCTTTTCTTGAGTAATTGGATCTATTCTCCCCCCACTTCCATTTTATTCTTTACCAAAACTTCTCATGTTCCAGACACGACCCTGAGGTGTGTAACACGGGAGAACAGAAAGGAGTAAAGCACAGAGCTCTGCGCTGCGCCACGTGCGCAACGAGTCACCAAGTACACCTGAAATGCCACTTTTGTCTCACGGGGACACTCCTGGCTCGTTTTGCCGGCAGATTTAGGTGCCCAAAAGCAACGCAACAGGTAGGGAAGAATCAATCCTGATTATCTGAGACCTCATCGTTATCTTCTATGTGATAAAGTGTCACCCTTTGGAAGGAGGATTTTTGGAAGGGAGCTGTGGGAGATTTGCAACACGGACATTTGGATGTACCAAGGAGAAAGAAAAAACTACCAGGAGAGACAGATCAACAGCCCGTGGGGTGAGTTTCAAGGGTGTAACCGGGCACTCAGCTCCTCGGAATCCTGCAGAAGCTCCGCACCCGACGGCCCTTCTGCCTTTGAACATCTCCCCTCGCAAACCCCCGGTTACAAATGACTCCGAAGTTCAAAGCACGACCTTGCCCTTGTGGGAAACGCAGGCAGGCTCGTGCCTTCTAACCCAAGATTGATGAGGCTGTGGCTGCAGATGTGGCTGCGATGAGGAAACGACACTTGACAGAAAGGAAACTACAGAAACACTCCACTGGGTGGGTCACCAGAGACGGGAACCCTGGGGAGAAAGCCCGGACCGAAGCGCCGGCTGCCCCGACAGATCCAGCTCGGGGAGCCCCTCCGAGCGCTTGGACAAACCCGCGTTTGCAGAGCCCACGCTCACACGGTCACCCAGCACAGGGACACCAACACCGGGGTGTTTCGCTTGAATTTCTTTAAATTGCCCAAAATGGGCTTGTGCTGCAACAAGGTCCTTACGGCAGAAGGGTCTGTCACCCGGTCCCTGTGGCTCAGCAAGGGGGGCTGCGACGCACCGAGCCCTGCGCCCCGAGATGGGCGGGGGATCTCACGTCAGCTTGGCTGGGGTCACGGCATCAGCCTTGAGCTGCCTCGAATCCTGCAAACACTGCGTTTCACCCCGCTCACCTCTGAATCACCTTCGCCCACTCACGTGGGGGGAAAGTCCCTCTCCTCGTACAGAGGGAAGTGGAATACGTTACGAAAGGATAAACCACGGCTATAGAGATGGATGAACCTACTGGTTTGAAAGATAAAAATAACAGGAAGGAAAGAATTTTCATCAAAGAAAACCCGACACGTCCTTACGTGAAGAAAGCATCGTTCTGATTCCAGCCACGATCACCAAGCTCCTTTACAGCACGTGTTGACATGACACGGGTGTAATGAGAAATAGTTTGAGATTTTCTATTTATCCAGGCGAGCAACTGATCCGCGTCAAGCCCGACCAAAGCCACTGCCCCGTTCTGGCTGCTGGGCCAGACCACACCTCGCTTTCCGGCACTAGAGGTGATTTTGCACCGGTAACGCTGATGTGATCGAATTCTCGCAAAATCAGAAGAAGAAAAGAATGTTCAACATTCAGAGACGCTGGAATTAAACTAAAAATAAATGCACGGCAATCTAGGAATTCCTTCGTTTGTTGCTACGTGACACAAAAAATACTAAATAACTCAAGCGTTAGCCTGGTAACCGATATTCACACCAGCTTAATAACTTTCAAAAGTAAAAGTTAACAACTTTGGTGATACTACATAATCCCTTCAGTACTCAAACTCCCTGTAACGCTCTGTGATATACATGTTCTGTGCAGAACAGAGCTTTGTCTGCTCATAGGAGATGACACCACCACACCTGGGCAACATTTCGGATCTCTCGAGGTAGCGCCTGCCTTCCAGCTCAGAACAGACGCAGACGGGTAACACGGCTCCACGCGGTGCCGCTGCCTCGCGCGGGGCCCCTCGCATCCCTGAAGCTACGTATGAAGGGTTTAAACACCTCAAACGCAATTTTTACACAACAAACAGGACATAAAGCAAGTCAGACTTGGTCAATAACTCTGCTTAACTTGTTTCCTGACTGTTTTACCAAACTTTAACATCATGATTGTTACCTTTGCAGCAGAGTTCGACACTCCGTGTGTGACGTTTCTGATGAGGCCGCCCACGTTGCCGTACTTGAGCAGCCCCGTGACACCTTCCGAGACGTCGCTGAGCAGACCCATGGGGTTGCCGAGGAAATCCACAGAGCCCAGGATCCTCGCCGCCTGGCTGAGCAGCTCCTGCAAAACCCAGAGGAAGAGTAAAATATCACCTAGGGACAACACGAACACCAGCGAGGTTGATTAAAAGGAAGAAATAAAAGAAGTCCTGTCTGCAACAAAAGCAAACAGAGAGTGATGAGCTCCCCCCGAGTCTGCTCTTCTGCAGCTGAACCCCTCCAGCTCCCTCAGCCTCTCCTCACAGGACGTGCCCCCCCAGCCTTGGTGTTCTCCTGGTTCTTGTGGCCAAAGTGCTGGACGCTGCACTGGGTCTGGTTGAACCTCACCCCGTTGGCCTCGGCCATCAACGCAGCCTGGCCAGGTCCCTCTGCAGCGCCTGCCCACCCTGCGGCAGACCCACGCTGCCCCCGGCTCGGTGTCACCTGCAAACTCACTGAGGGAGACCCAGTCCCTCACCCAGGTGGTCAATAAAGGTGTTGAACAGGGCTGGTTCCAGCCCTGATCCCTGGGGACACCCGTGGTCACCAGACACCAACGGGTCACAGCGCCAGTCCCCACCACTCTTGGGCCCGGCCATCCGGCCAGTTGTAACCCAGCCAAGGGTGCGCCCGGCCGAGCCGTGGGCTGCTCCGTGGCTCCAGGAGGATGCTGGGGGAGGCTGTGTCAGACGTTTTGCTGAAGTCAAGGCAGAGCATGTCCACAGCCCGCCCCTCGCCCACCGCACGGGTCACCGAGACTGGCCAGGCAGGACCCTCCCTCCCAAATCCGTGCTGGCGGCGCCTGACGCCCCGGGTGTTTTCCACACGCAAACAGCACCAAGACCCCAGCAAACGGGCGAGAAAGACCTCCCGCACCCCGAGCAGAGACCTTGTAAACCCAGAGCACTTCAGCCTCTGCCGCAGCCGAACGTGTGTGACACTCACCTCCTGGAAGTGCTTCAGGATGTCATTGATGATAAACTCCTGCGTCTCGTACGGGTGGACCCTGGTGAAAGGGTCCAGATTGATCACGGCATCTTCAAACCGGATCAGGGGAAACCCCAGCGTGCTTTTCAGTGCCTGATTAAACAGAAAATATTGCGAACTTAATTTTCCTCTCCAATTCTCGTTCCCAGCACCCAGAATTATTCTTTAAACAGGCAGCAAAGCAAAATTATCTGAAGTTCCTGGGGGGGTTACTGCTGCCATGTAGATGCTTTGACAGAGGGCAACAAGCTTTTTACTTCTAAGGAACAATCAATTATTAGACCCACATTTCTCTAGTAACCAGGCAGGCATTAAATGTTCTTCCTTATAAAACCTGTTTCCTACACTTGACAGGAATGTTTCAACACCAAAATTGTTTAAGATCCCACTCTCAGCACTTTGCTAGAACTGCTCTAAGTTCAATTAAACCGAACCCTCAACAAATTTCCTGGATATCCAGTGAAGACACAACTGGGCATTTTCCACCCGGCTGAAGTTCTGTGAATGGATGAGCTGGAATAACATCCGTAACTTCCTGCAAGCCTGAGGCTCCTGTCTCAACATTATGTGCTGCCCTGAAAGGCTTCAAACCAGCCTTTTCAGTTCTTTTCGAGGAAGAAAACAAAGACAGTTTTTTAGCCCCTGGACCATCTGTAACCTGCCCAATCTACGCACAGGAAAATATATTTAAGGTGGACGACCCACACATCTATTTATGTAGATAAAGAGAATAACTGTGGAAAAATTTTAAAAACCCTGATCTTTTAAGAAAGAAAGGGATCCGTTCTCTTTCAGGTCCTAACGATGGCATCTGCAGTCACCAACACCCCAAAATCCAGAAGCAAGAAGCCCGGTATCAAGCTGTATCTTTCTGCACTAACCCCCAGAGCTTCTGGGCAGTGAGCGATGGGATTTTTTCTGCCATCTGCAGGCCATCAGGGTGAGTCACAGCCCGCATTTAAGGTGCAAGTAAGAAAGGCCCTATTGATTTTTTCAGCAAGCGGATGACTAACTAGAGCAGTCCTCACTATTCACCCCGGTAGGAAGCAATTTCCTGCTTAACTGTCAAATATTACAGAAGGCAACTTGGCTAATACTGGCCACTAATAAAAATAACCCGTCTGCACCAAACCGGCAGCCGGCGATGCCCCAGCCAGAAACACGAGGGGTGGCTGGAAAAGCTGCTACAAAGGCTCCACTGTGCTCCTTCTCCCCCTCCTGCCCTGAACCCTCTGGTGCTGCAGAACTGAACAAGTTTTGTGTGCAAGTGACACCCAGTGCACGCCCGGGGACACCTGAGAGAAAACCCCAGAGAACAGGGCGAGTGACAGCTCCGTAAGGCCCCCACCGCTAACACAGCCTCCTCTCCCTCAGTTTGAGGTAAGTGGGCGACAGATATTTCTGTGCTGGAGCTCAAGTGCAAACAAACTCAAGAACGTGCTGCCGAGCGGGAGGAAGGCGGCCGGCAGCGACCCGGCTGTCCTCCCGCACGAGGGTTTGGGAAAAGCGACAGGAGGACGCAGGACTGATGATATCCTGGCTCATCTTGGTGGGAATCCACGATAATGCTCATTCCACAAAACTCCTGTAAAACCCTGCACGTCCCACCGTCCGTAACAGCAAGGCTGGGTGTCTGGATTTTGTGTTTTGAACCCCGAGCTGAAGGGGCGGCAGCGCAGCTCGTCCCCAGCGGGGAGGGGGCTCAGGGTCCGTCTGCCTGGTTTTGTTCCAGCTCCCCCACCGCGGAGGACATCACTGGTACGAGCTCAGAGGGAATCGAAATCCTGCCGACTGGGGCCACCTCGCTACGTCCAGGAGGGTCCCAACACAGCCACCGAGGACACCGGCTGAGAGGAGCCTGTTGCTGTGATTCCAAACCCCCGGTTCGCTTGACTGGCTGTGCCAGAACGTTTATTTCTGCACAGAAAGCACCAGATTTTCCCCCCAAGTCCACACTCCAGGTGAGTTCACTTTAACCCCGAGCCACACTGCACCGTGCTCATCAAACCGCCCAATTCAGATGAGACTTTTCTGCATGAAAACACTTGAGCTGTCCTGTATTTCTGCTCCCTAATTCGTGCTGCTTATTTTTTGTCACCCTCACAGCAGCCCTCCCGTGTGTCGGGCACCCCCTTCTCCGCATTCCCAGCCACGTAACTGAGACCCTTTGCAAACCCTGGGTTGTTGGGCGAGGTTGGCTGCGCTTCGACTGAAAGTGCAATGAAATAATAATGCAGAAAGGAATGGAAATTATGCAAATTACATAATAGAAGTTACGTGGAACTTCTATTATCTGCAACTGAAATAAAGGAAGAGCAAAGGCAAATGAGTTTTGGTGAGTCAAAGCTGCTGTTCCCTTTCCCTGCTGGGCCAGACCCTCGCCCCTCGGCAGCAGACTCGGCGTACCTTGAGATCCAGGGGCAACTTGTTGGAGGTGAAGACACTCAACTTTATCTGAGGCACGCTAATTTTCAGATTCTCAAAGTAGTATCGCTTTTGCGCTCCACCTTGTTCAACCACCTTTTCGTGGAGGTTTTCATCATACTTTTCAACCTCTGCATCCAGACAAAACACAGGAATCAGAACAGATCACATATCAACAAGCATGGGGTTATGCACACTCTGCAAAGAGTTAACAGCTTCTCTGCACAAATAACAATCGGCTGTGACTACCAGCGTGGCCAGAAAAATTCCTCACGCCTCGCGACATCAAGTTGACCTCCGAGGCACAAGAATGATTTTTTTTTCAGATCTGCCTCCATACTGAAAACCTGAACATATCTGTAGCTGGATATAAAGAGTCATCCCAAGTGCACAGTTTAAGTTATTTGAGCTTTTACTCTCCCTTCTCATTTCTCTTTGCAAGCACAGAAACAAGGAGACGCCAGCACAACCCTGCGACGCTTCCTGCCGTGTGGTCGTGCTCTCACAACACGTTTTCCTCCCGGTTTTCCCTGCACTTGCTCACAGCCCCAACCTGCAACACCACGTACGGAGTCAGCGAAGCCGACGATCCCTGCAGTTATCCTAGGCAACGGACAAGAAGTGTCTGGGGCAGACATTCAGTAAATCAGTTTATGTGTGATGCACTCAGTAAATCAGTTTATGCACGGAGGGAGCCAAATCAGGTCGGCACTAACAGGTCTGTCCGTTATTTCTAAGAGAACCTTGGTGTGGGAAGGCGGAGAAAAACAAAAAATGACAACGTCTTATGAACAATTAAACATGTTGAATGTAAATGACAAAATAATTTTTGTCTGAACCTTGGATGGCGTCAGCATTAAACTGTGCAGAGAGTAGGGGAAGCGAAGAAACAAAAAGCAGCAAAAGCGACGGGGCAAACCAAACCAAAGGGCAGGTCAGTGAACAGCCTCTGAGCAAAACACGGAATATTTCCTCCTCATCACTACAAACCTAAGTCTGGAAGCGCTCTGTGAGACTGGGGCACTCTTTTCAGAGACAATTCCGAAGATGCTGTGGATGAGCAATGGAACTCTCAAGCATCATGTGTAGCCTTGTCCCCCTACGGAATTGTGCCCAAAATAGCTTTTTCCCGCAGCAGTTATTTTATCATAGGACCCTACAGAACCCCTGGCACAACAACAGTGACTTTTCCAATTGCCACTGCAAACCAGGCATCTGATAAACCCTATGAAGGATTAGAACGATGTCTATGAGATGAGAAGATTCAGATGCTCTGTCGTGCCTCACTGAATGGAAGACAACTGGCACGACAGCGGAAGCCGGGGCAGGGATGCTGCAGCCCCAGCTGTCCCCGGTTCAGCACGAGGAGCTGCCCAAGGAACAAAGGAGCAGAGCCCGTTTCTAGCCCAGGGTTTAAATAAACAAACATCACGAAACAAAGCGATTCACTAAATTAATAACACGATCCCTTTTATCCCAGCTTAGAGGAATCCAGACCCAGGAAGTGAAGAGCAACACTGGCCTCCTGCCCGTGGAGGCTCAGCCCAGCCTCCGCGCCCGGCAGAGCCCCGCGTGACGGGGTCACTCCCGGGTTCTGTCACAGCAGACACGCAGGAGCTTCCCAGCAGCCACAAGCCTGCTCGGCGTTTGGATCCTATGTGCAGAGGTCCCACCAGCTCCGTGCGCTGCAGGATTTTATACGGTACCTGACTCAGCCTGGTCGTAGCCGAAGAAACTCAACAGCTTCAGAAGGAGCTTCTCCTCGATTTGAACGGTGAACTTGCGAGCGGTGATCATCAGGTGCTGTGGGGACAAACAGGTCTCAGTCTGCAGTACTGACACTGGAAACACAATCCAGTCAGCCACTAAATGTGACAACGTGTTCCGCTTCAACCGATCCCTGGGTGGGTTTGGGGTCCATAGCACCGAGATGCCTCTGGGAATTTTCTTCACTTAAGAGTTACCGACAACTCGTGATCATTGTTTCCATTTTGTGGAGGAATTGTGCATCATCACCTCACACCAACACTTCAGGATCTGATACTCAGGTCTTTTCCAACACCAGAATCCAACGTTTTTCAAAACAGCATCAAAGCACACGGGGGAGGATCCCAAGAGAGAAAATAGGTCCTGATAACTGACTCAGCTCTGCCCTCACAAGGCACATACCCCAGCTGCTGGACATGTTTCCAAACATCCTCAAAGAGTTGCAGCACACAGGATTGAGTTTGTGCCGCTTATGGGAGAGAAGTGACAACCCTGTGCACAGCTCAGGAAAGGCTCAGCACAGACACGCCGGGTCACTGCGCCCCGATGGCACCTGCCTGCTCCACGAGGAGTCACTGCTCACACACGGGAACCAACAGGGCTCGTTTGCCGGATTTTTAACACATTTATTCCCCTGCTCATTGCTGTAAGTGGCTCTATACACCAGGAACATGAGAACATGGCCAGAGCCTGAGTATTAACTCCAATTACTGAAAAAAGCGTATTTCACAAATTCCTGACTTCAGATTAGTCGTAACATTTAGGAGGAGGAACAGTCACACAGCCACAGTGACACCAGCACAGCCCAGTGAAGAGGTCGAGGTTTACCTTGTAGATCTCCGTCAGCGCGTTTTTGCTGGGGAACTTCATTGCGTTCACTTGCACGGCAGGACCGGTCTCCACGGGCTCGTTCTCGCTCATCCTGGGCGTCAGGAAGAGCATGAAGGGCCGCGTGGTGCCAATGAGCTGGTTGTCCACCTGCGGGGAGACACAAAAGCTGAAGAGGTGACAACTGACAGTGACCAGCAACACTGATCCTCTGGAGCTGAGCACTGAAAAGCTTCCAGAAACGCTTGGCCCCTGAGCAGGGAGACACCGAGCGCACTCGGCTGTCGGTCACCGAGGTCACACCACAGAAACATTCCCAGATTCCTCCGTTAAGAAAAAAGATGACGCCCACCAACAAACAAAACCCAGAACGAACCCCCCACATTCCCTGTGGGTTTTTTCTTTTTTCAGAAAACGGAGCCAGAAATACCAAACAGAGAGAGAAGCTGCTCTGGCACTGCAGCCTGACCGACGCACGTGGGGACCCACCGACCCCACGTCACCCGCGCCGGCGCCCACAGCTCCCCTGCCGAGGAAATCTTACGGATCGGGAAGAGAATCCAAATAATTCAGAGGAGTTTTTTAGTAGAATCAAAACCAGTTTTAGAGTCGTCAGTTTAACTCGTGAATTCTGAATTTCAAGGATTGAACTGAAAACAAAGGCCAAGGCAAAACTTCAAAAGTCAACCTCAAAATCTCCTCAGAAAAAAATGAAGGGGTTTATGTTTGTCGTATCTGTCTGTGGTTCTACGATTTCCACAGCAGCGCCACCAGCACCAGGACTCCCCTTCCAACAGGTGCTCTTTTGTTACGTAATGACAAAGAACCAGGAAGGAGGAAAAATCTCCTCTGTCCTGTTACAAAATAAAACGGATTCCGCTGTGCTCAACAGCCCCCATGGCCGTGAAACACAACCTGCTACTGTCTCACCTACTACTGAGTAGGGCACAATAGAAAAAGCAAACACCAATGTCAATCACAACTTGTATGGCGTTGGGAAACTGAAATCTCGGTGACAGCTCAAAGCACTTTTCAAACCTATTACGACAAAAACCACAGCAGACCCAGGAACAAATCAATGAGTTCCCAAGCGGCCAGTACCTGTACGTCCTGCACGCTGAGCTCCAGCACCCGGCTGGTCGACAGCTGCGTGTAGTGCACGTTAATTCTGGTCAGGCTCGCAAACACCAGCTCCTCAGGAACTTTGTTGACCAAAGACAATCCGATTCCACCCTCCAGCTTCACAAGCACCTGAGAAAAGAATATTTGAAGCCTGTGACACTGAACACAAACTTCTGCAAAGAAGTGACTTTGTTGGCCTTATCTCCAGAGAGAATGAACGTCTCTCATCCACAACTGGTCTTCAAATAAAGAAGTGACAAGACAGAGAAACCCAGTTTCTAAGAAGGAGGAGTTTTAAGAGGAAAAACCTACAAGTTGATAACAAGAGGCCATCGTGGGCTAAAGCTAACAACTAACACCCCAACCCCCCTCCAAAATCTAGAAATGAAAATGATAAATAAGAGATAGGTACTGGTTTTAATATCTTACTTCTAACTCCTGCTCTGTATCTGGATTTTTAAATTTGCGTAGATCTTGCTCCGTAACTGGAAGTTCATCTCCTTCACTGGACATCCGATCGTTCCTACGCTGGTTAAAATCCGTTATCTGAGAAACAAACAGAGCAGCACGATCGTCACCTGCCTGGTCACAAATACCACCTGTGTCACCTACATTATAAAACCATTTAAAAAAGAAAGAAATACAATGACGACTCCTGTCGCAGTCATTCCTGGTTTATGATATTCCCCTGCTCCTTCCTCTCATTTAAAGGTAACTTTAGGTAAGGATTTAGAGCCGCTGTGCAGGAACAGGTATTTCAGGCACAAGCGGATACTGAAGTGAGATTCTAACTAAGGGAGGTTGGTCACCTGCAGCACCCGCGTTGGTCCGTCTGGGATGACCCTGACAGCCAGCACCCCCGAGCCCGGCCTCATCTTCTGGTTGATGAACTGCTGCTCGGGAGGGACCGGCCCCAGGAGCTCCAGGGAGGTGTCGGGACCAAGAACAACTTCGGCTCCATCGTGCAGACCTCGAATTCCTCCCTTTGCCTGGAGAAACAAAGAGGAGTCAGGAAAAGAATAATCACCGGTAAAACTACAAATAATTTACAGACATTGGTTAAAGGATGTATTTTCCTTTCTTCTCCTTACACAGGTGGGGAAGAAAGTCGCCTGAGACTCCACCCCATACGGAGCAGTCTGCCCTGAGGGTCATTTTAGATGTGACCTTCTCTTCTGAGCTGAGCCAGAGGCAGCCCAGCAGCGTTTCCCCTGGTGTCACTAAAGCTTCTGGTGACTCGTGTTCAAGCAGCTCGGCCGTTAGAACAAACGGCCATAATTATCTCCACTGCCCGCTCAGAAACTGGAGCCATCACATCATGATCAGACAGGGCAAGTCCCTCCCGAAAATATGTTCCAAACGACAGTGAGCTGTGTCAGGGATGAGCTCTGGCTCTGCAGACAGACCCTAAATCCTTGCCGAGCCAACCCCTCCAGCAGCAGCGTCAGCTTGCCCAGTCCTTCACCCCGACAGGCAGCAGCTCCCTGAGCTGCAGGTACGGGATCACAGAACCACCAAATGACAGACTGTTCATCCTCCAATTATTTATCTTCAAATTAACAGTGTGAGATATGTAATTATTGGGAATTGCCAAGAATGTTCACAGATTTCAGCCACACGAGCTGTTGGCACAGGTCCGGTTCCCTCCGTGTTGGGAGCTTCGGCCTCAGAGCTCCTGGGTCCCGGCAGTGCCCAGACCGGGTGACCCTGTCACCTCCAGCAGCAACAAGCAAAACAAGCCCAACATCAAATCAGTGCTGACCTGGACGACGAGGCCGTGGATACCACAGGTTAACTTTCCTCCAGAGAAACTCCACGTCTGGGTCGTGCTGCGCCGTCGGTCGGGCTTCCTCAGCATCAGGGGCTCGAACCTGCAGCGAGAGCACCCGCCCGCCGCTCAGAGGGCCCAACGCCTCGCTTGGGCTCCTCTGACGTGCCCACGGTGAACGCTCGGCCTGATCCCGCTCAGGCTCATTCCCCCAACCCCACTCCTGAAGCGCTCTTTGAACAGGCTGATGCTGAAAACCCATCAGCCTCTGGAAAACTGCTCCCAAGTCACGACAGAGATCGTGAGGTCTGTGCACGAAGAGAGAGAAAACCCGGCTCTCGAGCGCCACTTCTCGCCCTGTTCCGAGGACACCGCGCCACGTGCGCTGCCAAAGACGCGGTCAGAACCCGCGCTTCCCGAGCAATCGCACCGGCGATACCTGTTATCCGTGACAGCCGCCAGACCGGCGATATCCAAGATCATGGACGAGTCCACGGAGCGAGGAGAAGGTTTGTGGGGGTTATGGGGAACCGAGGAGCCTTCATGGCAAAGCATCCCCGTGCCCGTCATTCTCCACAGCTGGGATCGCTTCCCTGGCTCCTGTTTCACGCAAGTTCAACACGTAGATCAGCACAGCAGCACAGAGCAAACATTCCTGTTCTGTTTCGCTATAAGATGCATTGAATTACTCTTGAATGACTTGTACGTATTTAACTTCAGAGCCCTGAATGTGAACTGGGAACCAGCCTGTACAAAACCACCTGATTCAGCCCCGATATTCAACGAACACGCATCCTGCCTCAGCGCTGTTAGATGCAGAGCTGTGTTTGCGAGATGTTTTTAACCTCGGCGGCATTTAAATACAGGTTCTATTTCCTCAAAGCTCCAGGAAAAGACTTTGCTTACAATGCAACCAAAAAGGAAGCACGCCCTGCCGTGTAACCTCGTGAGAACCTCCAGGGCTGCCTGTCAGAGGCGTCTGCTGTGCTCCTCACTGCTTGTACCCCAGTTCCCCTCCCTGTGCCCCTCACCTCCAAAACAGCCTTGCATGGAAGCACCAACATAACTCAAGCACCTTGAACTGCAATAACCTGTCACTTGCCGTGGAGTTCCCACAGATCTTTGTTTTTTCAATTGTACTTCAGCACCTGGCAATAGCATTTTGATAAAAGCAAATGTCTCTGTACCTTCTTTTTCAGCACAACTCGCTGAGTCTTTGGGGAAACGTCAAGGACAAGCTCTGCACATGCAGCGTCCTTACTGGAGGCAACTGGTCTGGCACTTGGCTCCTGCGAACTGAAACATCAAGAAAATGTCATTGTGTTTATTCAGAGCAGCTGATTCCTCTGTGGATTGTGTTAGATCGATACCAAATCTAATCGGGGACGCTAATGCTGCCAATGCAGCCAAGCAAACAAAAAAATTATACAATTTTTTCCCCTCTTGGGTTTTTTGAACTTAGCAATGTGAGCTGCTGATCTGAGCACGTGCCTGAAAGGGGCTTTGGTTTCTCACTGGACTGGGAATCTGACAGGCACATCAGCTGAACTCCAGAGACAATTCTTTGCTTCGCATTGAGGAGAGCACGGAAGCACAGCCCAGCCTCCCCAGCTGTTTCCAGTGGGGTATAAACCAGTGCCAGCTGAAAACTCACAGGCAGGTCACCAGCTGGGGAGTCCTGCAGTCAGGGGCTCTGAACCCACCAAACGAAACTGAGCCCTGGCCGTGGCCCCAAAACCTCCCCGCGCTCCGGAGACGGGACAGCGGGGCCAGGGCAGGGGCCACGCGCTGAGCCCTTCTCACCGGGTGACAAGACAAACCAGCAGCGTCACGTCACCCGGCCAGGCGAGGGGAGAGGCACCACTTGCCCACGACCAGACCCAGCCTCGGAATCCGGCTTTTCTCCGGCTGGCTGCAAGGTCGACTCAAGTTCAGCTGAATTCAAGCTTTCCAATGGCCATTAAAGACTGAGAACAACCACGAACACTCTCACACAGAGAGGATTACCCTGAGAAAGTGTAGGTGGCGGCAATGTAGATGAAGTTTTCGTAGTACAGCTGCTTGCTGTCCTGGAAGTCGTTCATGCTGCAGACGATCTCGGAGGAGCCGGCCCCCTTCACCGTGAGCGTCACGAAGGGCGGCAGCGCGGGCTCGTCCCACGCATAGTCCAGCGAGCTCAGCGGCTTCACCTCGGTGGAGAGTCGCGGCTCCACGACGCCGTGCTGGCTGAACACGACCGGCACCTGCCACAGTGACGGAAGAGGATTCAGTGAGTGCAGAAATGGTCGCTCAGACACAGGTTGTGCTCTCCTTCTCCATTTCTCAGGTGTTGGTCACTGAAACACGCTGTGCTCACTTCTTCCCCACAATGGGGAAGAGGCGCCATCCACAGGGACCTTGACAGGCTGGAGAAATGGGCCAGTGCAAACTGCAGGAGCTTCAACAAGCCAAAATGCAAGGTCCTGCCCCTGGGTCGGGCCAATCCCAGGCACAAATACAAACTGGGCACAGAGTGGGGTGAGAGCAGCCCTGAAGAGAAGGATTTGGGGGTGTTGATAGACGAGAAGTTCAACATGAGCCGGCAGGGCGCTCCCGCAGCCCAGAAGGGCAACCCTGCCCTGGGATGGATCAGGAGAAGCGTAGCCAGCAGGGCAAGAGAGGGGATTCTCCCCCTTTACTCTGCTGTTGTGAGACCCCACCTCAAATACTGTGTCCAGTTCTGGTGTCCCCACCATAAGAGGGACACGGATCTGTTGGAGCGTGTTCAGAGGAGGCCACAAAGATGACCCAGGGGCTGGAGCAGCTCTGCTGCGAGGACAGACTGCGGGAGCTGGGATTGTCCAGTCTTGAAAAGAGAAGACTTTGGGGGGACCTAAGAGCTGCCTTCCAGTACCTGAAGGGATCCTACAGGGAGGCTGGAGAGGGACTTTGTACAAGAGCATCCACTGACAGGACAAGGGGAAATGGGTTTAAGTTGAAGGAGAATAGATTTATGTTAGATCTTAGGAAGAAATTCCTCAGTCCGAGGGTGGCAAGACTTTGGAATAAATTGCCCAGAGAGGTTGTGGCTGCCCCCTCCCTGGAGGTGTTCAAGGCCAGGTTGGACAGAGCCTTGAGTAGCCTGATCTGGTTGAGAGGTGGCGTCCCTGCCCAGGACAGGGAGGTTGGATGAGATGATCTCTGAGGTCCCTTCCAGCCATTCTAGGCCATTCTAAGATTCTGTGAACTACAGGCACGTTCTTCCATCAGAGACTCAAAGGCAGTCTGACAGGGATGGGGAACGTCTTCTTTGCTTTTATCTGGCATTTGTGGTTCAAACCCTTCTCCTCAAAGTTCGGGGGCTCGCTCGGGTTTATTTAACAGGTTTTAACCAAAACACAGAGCAGGAACCAGGAACTACTCAGAGCTCTGGCTCCGGCTCCGACCACCGGCAGTCTGTAAGTCACCGAACAACACACGGGTAAGGTCTCAAATTTTCATCATCACTGACATGGAGGCCCAAAGACAGAGGGAAAGGAAGCAGCAGCAGTAGCCTGAATTCTTTTTACGGGTTCTTCAATTGTTGAAAATAAGCCAGGGCAGATTGCAAACACCACCCCAGCACGATTTTCTCATCCGTAATAACGCTCCTCCTGGTGAGACTTCCAACGTGCTCACAAACGCCGCACTGTCAGCACTGCTCTTTGACAAGATGAAGTAGCTGAGTACTACCAATTTTAACTAAAACTTAAAAAAAAAATACATTATCTACAAATATCTCGCGCTACACACACTTTCATATTATTTTATTACACAAGCTAGTCAGCTCCCTCTTCTAACAAATACAAAAGAACTCAGACTTTTCTAACTAAAATTTAAAAGAAAGAAAAGGTGAATTTTTGCTCATTTACCTTGGAGAAGTTGTCGATGCGGAAAGGTGGAGGTAGCTGGTCCGTGTCGCTGAAGGCGATGCGGTACGTGGCTCCTTGAAGGGTGATTTCCACTCTCAAGAAGTAGCACTTCCCCAGCGTGTCCCTGAGCAAGAACGAGCGCATGAGAGGCGCCTCTGACCCCGCTGCCCCGGTCCCGAGTGTCAAACGGCCGCTCCTGCCACAGCGCTGGCAGTGCGCTCCCCGGCAAAAGAGCTACCTCATGTTGATGTGGAACGAGCTGTTCTTGTTGACCTCGAAGCCGCCCGACCAGACACATTTGGGGACGTCCATGAGCCGCACGCACAGCAGCTGGTCGTAGTCGTTGCGCGGCCAGTGGAACACCACGCTGGAGCCGGGCAGGGTGGAGATGTAGCCGTCGGGGTTGGACGCGCCCTGGGAGCAGATACCGGTCAACACGAGCCTTAAAAAACCCAGCGTCAACCCACAGCCCCGCGACGCGAGCGCAGCGATTGCTCCGCTCGGGGGATGCCGGTGTCAGAGTCACGAGACGCAGTTTCACCAACGGCCACGAACGCTGCCACACGTAACGTTTGCGTCCCTTCTGTGACTGAGCACAGGCACTGGAATAACGAGCAACAAGCAGCAGCTCCTTACCCGGCCTCGGGCGAACTCCCGCTGCACGAAGGCGAGCTTGTGGGACGATTTGTTGTCCAGCAGGTAGCGGGGCGCAAACGTCACCATGCAGGTATCGATGTAACGGCCTCTGCCTTTTTTAACATCAATGCCTAGTCATACAAACGAGTTCAGAATAAAGTCATTATTTACCAGAGAAGGAACAAAAGCCACTTGCCGCGATAGATTTCACATAACAACAGTTCTTGCTCTCGGGTTCCTGGGACGTGCCGCTTCTGCCACAGCACCGCCATGTCCTGATCATTATTTCACATCATCTGCTCCCCTCTGTTTCTCAGCTACAATTTAGAGATCACAAGCACTCAGGATTAAAAAAAAAATAAAACAACTATTTCCAATCACAAGTGAAACGATGCAAGTCGTTATTTTGCTTTTAAACTTACGAGAAATTCCTCAAAAACTCCCTGGGGAGTAACTGCCAGACTCGGAAACCCTTCCTGGTCAGTTCAGCAAAGACTGAAAGAAATTGCACTTTCCGCACGGTGCGAGGAGGAGAGGAGCAGCCACACACCCCCCCCACGCTGCCCTGCGGAGGGACCCCAAAGCAAAACCCCAGCAGCAGCAGCCCCGGCGGGACACGGACCCTCGCCCCAGCCCGACCAGCCCCGCGCTGGATTTCAGGGGGACTCACAAGTATCGCACAGGGGGAATAAAATACAGAGAGTACAACAGGCTGTAAACACAACTATGAGTAGCCCACCATCAAATGTCAAAAATAACTGAACGCTGATTGTCAAGCTAATGCCATTCAAAATAAAGACGTAAAAATACTTAGAATAGTCCTTTTTTGTGAAACAATCCTCTCTGGGCCCTCCAGACCCTGAAGGACGCCTGTGTCCCTGCTGCGACTGCTCAGTTTCTCCGACTTCCACACGTACCGATGTTGTAGATGAGGCCGGGCCGGTTCCCATGCTGGATCACCTTGAGCGCTCGGACGCCACTGCCGCCGTCCAGCGAGAAGCCCTGGCACCAGCCGGGCATGCCCTCGGGGTGGATGCCCTTCCCGACCCGCATCGTGCAGCTGAGGGCAGGGAGAGAACACATAGATTCACTCGTTTGGGTGAAGGATGAGATACCGACACGATGCTGGTGATCAGACACACACCGAGACGCACAGAGGCTCCGTGTTTTAGTGTAAAAGTAGCAGCAGCCACGATCACTCCCTTCCTGCATCACCCATCCTGATTTCTGCCATAAGCTCTTGGAACTTACTGGTCAAGGTTAAGCGACTGCTGCTTGTAACAGGCTTGGTGTGATTAACCATGAGAACATCTGTGTGGCTTTGCTCTCGGAAAGAAAAACGCAAAAGGAAATTTGGAATAAATTTTTGCAATGTATTTACTTGTTGCTCAGACGCAGATTTACTTAAATCATGTTCTTATTTCCTTGGAAGAAGCAAGCTCTCTCTTTGATGTCAGTTAAAATAGATAAAAAGTTGCCTTTCCAAAATCCTGCCTTTTCTTTCACAACAGAACCACGGCAGCTCTGCTGCCTGGGGACGTCCCACAAGCAGCTGCTGCTGCTTCTCCACCAGGATGCAGCATTCAGGATTAGGGGGTTGCAGTGGGCTTTTGAGTGGTGACAAAATAACCTGCACAGCCTGGTAAGCCTCTTCAAGTATTTTAATCCTCTTACAAAAGACACTGGAGTTCAGAAGAGGCAGAAGGCAGCCTGCAGGCACCCCAGCATCGGCCGGCCACGGGGCTGTCACTGTCTAAAGCTGCAGCACACTTATCTCAGTGTTGGGAAACACAACCCACTAGATCCTCATAACAGGGAAAGACTATTTCCACACAATATTCATACCAACATAATCCCCTGCGCGTTACTCCCACGCTCTGTGAGGTTCCTCCTGCCTGGGCTACTCACAAGCTGGGCTGCTCCTTGTCGGCGTAGCAGAAGAGCAGGGGGCTGAGGCTCCGGGCCAGCTCGTGCTCCTCAAACTGCCCCGCGGCGTCTGCCTTGGCGTTGTCTTGTCTGAAGATCAGCGGCAATCCTGTCAGGGAAAAAAACGGGAGAGCTCAGCTACACCTCAGCACAAAATAAAACAAGAATAGTGAAACCCCTGCCAGGTAACGGAAAACCCGGGAATATTTTGGGCTGTGAGCCTGCAGCACCTCCCTCGTGGTGTCCGTGACACCTGTGTGACATCCGACCTGCAAGGAGCCGGGGAGTTTGCTCCAGGGGAAAAGGAGGCGCTGCTCGAGCCCGGAGAGTCCAGCAGATGCTTTCTCAAGGCATTTTGGCCTTTGAAAAGCAAGTTTTTTCACAGTGATCTGTGCTGGTGTATTTAAAGGCACAATAGCTCACGTTTGAAAATGTGCAACAGAGCAACTGAAACGCCTCCGTCAGCTGCTGCAACGTCCCTCAAACCCCAGGCAGGGTGAAAAATAATGAAAACACCCTTCCACGTGGTTCCTCTGAAGCAGCGTTTGAAAGCCCTGTTGGGCCAGAAAGCAAATCAAAACACCGCATTTAAACTTTCCTTCGCTGTTCACGATGACGGTTGTGGGAGAACACGCCGCGGGCTCACCGGTTTTGTTGATCAGCCAGTAGGGCGCCGAGATCAGGATCTTGAGAGAGCCTTCGGCGCAACACACGATGCGGATGGTCAGGTTCAGGAGCCGCTTGCTGACGTCGTACAGCCGCATGCGCACCATGTAGTTCTGCGTCCCGGGGGGAATCAGCAGCTCCTTGCAGATGGGGAAGTTTTCCAGCAACACCCCTGCGAAAACAACACGAAACCGAACGTCCCGCGGGTCCTGGTGAGCACACCTGCCGGTGCCCCACAGGGCTCCATCTGTCTGAATATCTCACGCAGCCCACCCAAACCAACTTCTAGAGCCGCCCAGGGCAGTAACCACGGGCTTCATGAAGAAATGAGTCAATTCATGCTACAAACAGCAGAAACACTTCTGTAACGAGCCCTGCTTAGCACTAATCACTGCCTCGGGCATCAGAGGCCCAGTCAGTGTTATCTAATTCCACAGTTACTCTCAACAGCATCTTCTTCTGTCACAAAGACGACAGCAAACCCACCCAAAATACTGGGAACTTTTTTTTTTATTTATTCCCTTTGTATCCCTCTTCTCTCCAATTTCCACTGTTCCCACTCTCAAGAAAACAGGGTTGGACTGTTCTCCCCAGTGGTGAGTGATGGGACGAGGGGAAATGGATTTAAATTGCGCCAGGGGAGGTTCAGGTTGGATCTGAGGAAGAATTTCTGTGCTGAGAGGGTTGTCAGCCATCGGAACAGGCTGCCCAGGGAGGGCTTGAGTCACATCCCTGGTGGGGTTTGAGAGACGGGTGAATGTTGCCCTGAAGGACATGGCTCAGTGGTGTTGGTAGGGCTGGGAAAGGTTGGGCTCGATGATCTTGAAGGTCTCTTCCAGTCAAAATTGTTCTATGATTCTAACAAGAGCTGAATGAGTAATAGAGCAAGAGAGTTGGCAGATCTGGAGCAATGACAGCAATATTAGTGGGGGGTTTTGGATGTGAGCACTTGGTTATGAACTCTAGGAAACCCTGCAGCCCAACAAAATCACCGCACGGCTGTGTTCAATGTTTCAGCTCCTCCATCCTTCCACCCCAGCTCCTTGCACAAGCAGCAGCCACACGGAGGCAACTCCTCAGGAAGGCTCAGGAAGCAGGATCTGAGGGAGACCCTTACCCAGCTCAATGTTCTGCGAGGTGTCGGCCGTGTGCAGCGCCGCCTCCTTGCCGGGTTTGAGGCTCCCGCTGATGGGCGTCCCCTTCACGTAGAACTCCAGCTCGCAGGGCAGCAAGTTACAGAGCACCACGGTCGGCAGCAGGTAAATAGTGTGCCCGGGCTGCCTGAAAATCTGCTTAGCGCTATCGGAAAAGATGCTGGAAGGCATGTAGTCCGGGTAGTTCTCTTTCTTTATGGCCACGCAGAACCTGTGAAGGCGAGAGTCTGTGAGGAGCCCACGAACTCCACGGAGGGACTGAGCCCTGTCTGTGCCCTGCACCCATTCCCACAGCCTGCTGGAACTTTGGGACTGAAGGCAAAACCAGCTTCGTCCTCCTCATGTTTTGTGGAGAACAAAGACAACAGGATTTGCCCCAGTTTTAATCAAAGAATTAATGTAGTTACTTAAAAAACCTCCTCTGCTCAGAGAGCCAACAGAAAGTTGCATTTGCAGGTTACCGATCTCAAAACAAACTTCCACAGACTCACAGAAGCACGTTATCAACTAATGCCAAGAAGAGATTTTAACTTAAACTAGAACCACGCTCTTAAACACGAACGCCCAACGTGTCGCCCCTCCCAGTCGATACAGTCGTGCTTTGGCCACTGACACGCGGGGTTCTCACCAGTAAGGGTAACAATGCAGTCAGCAAGCCTTCGCTTCCAGGAATATTTTTAACTTTCCTCCCTATGATACGTTCAAAAAACAACTTCCATCATCTCCATTTTAGTATTTCCCAAATCGAGCGCATCCCTAAATCCATCATGTCAGACAACCAAAGGATCCCACTGAGCCCTCCCTGCGCAGCGACACGCTGGGGCGAGGAACCGAGCAGGGGACACGCGGGACACAGAGCGAGCACTTGTGGTCAGGCTCTGGCAAACACTCGTGACTCCCAGTGAGCCAGACCAGGTAATTTAACCTAAGTCCACGTTCTGTTTTCTAACCTTCACTTTTTCACCAGAAATGTTAATGGCGAGCACATCTGCATTCCCAGGTGTTTGCTCACGGGCAGGGTCCCAGGAGCCCGCAGCAACACGGCAGCTGCACCTCAGAGCTTCCTCGTGACCCAACAGACCCAACTCAACTTCCCGTGAAACTGCAGAAGCTTCCACCTCGAAGCATCTTCTTTCCTGTTACTCACTTCCAGAGTGTTTTATCGCCCAGCAGAAGGTACCGCAGCTCACAGAAACACAACGAGGTCCGAGTTACCTGAAGAAGCGGCTGTTCTCGGTCTCCATGGAGTGGCACTCCCGCTTGCTGCTGCACACCTCCGCCGCCTTCTGCACGTCGGTCCAGTGGATGGGCACCTTGCAGAAGAAGACCCCCAAGCCCTTCGGCCGGGCTTGCAGCCGCCAGGAGGTGAGGTGTAAGGGAATGGCGAAGGAGTCTCCGGGCATCACCGCCGGAAGGACGACAGGCTCTGCAACCACACGAGGAAACACTCGTGTCGAAACAGGCCCTTGGCTGAACGGCACCGAGATCTCAGCGAGTCTCTAACTTGTGAAGCAACGTCTCTTTCTGTCGCCACGCCCTGACTGCTTCATGGGTGTTTCAAACACCAACCCGTGGTTTAAAGCCCCATTAATGATCTGGCAGTAAATGAAACCTAACACCGGCAACAGACCCAGCCCTGGCTGGAATTCAAATCCTTTTCCTTGTGAAAATACCTATTTCAAAGAGACCTCACCCATGACATTCTTGGTACGTTATCAGCATATCACCACATTTCCAGCCTGCCCTCTGGCAGGGGAACCCCTGAAGCCTTCCAGAGCCCTGCCGAGAGACACAACATCCTACAGACAGCAATAAGGTTCAGCCCCCGTACGGAGTTGCAGCTTTCCCCTTTTACTTGAACAATACGAAAAAATCCTGACAGGATTCTCCGGCTGCCCTTGCTGAGCACTTTCTTCTCAACATCACCCATCTCCTCTGCGGGAGCTCTAACGCCCTGTCAGCTCAGAGGCAGAGCGGATCCCCCCGGGGCAGCGGGACCGGCAGCACTTACTGTCGGGAGCCGAGGGGCTGTCGAGCCGCAGCTCCATCGGCGTCTCCAGCCTGTTCTTCACCATCAAGGCCGAGCGCACCGTGATCACCTTCCGTGCGCTGCCCTCCATGGTGACCTCAAACACCACACGAACTGGAGGCAATGAAGAAAACTGGAAGATATTTCAAAGCATTAAAAAGCTCAGGTGATGTCACCGCTCGCGGAGGGGCACCTCAGCTCCAGCGGGAACCTGCTCGCTGAGCCCAACGCCCAGCGCCAGAAACACTGATCTGTAGACCCGGGCAGCTCCTCCCCAAAACACGTAAAATTAATGATGAAAAAGCAACTCTAAACACTACCAACTCCATCACCTTTTTTCAAAATGAGGCAAGTTCCAATAAGCGCAACACAGCCCCAAAAAGAACACTTTAGGCACCCCCTCACCGTCACATGATATTAAACATTCATGGAATTTGAATTCCATATAATCAGCAGTCACTCCACATTCGTAGCTGTCAAAACTAAAAAATACAGTGGAGCTGTCTTTAAATATTCCTGCTTTCTTCACTCTTAGCTGCTCTTCTGCTGTGACCTTTTATCTCCTGCATGACACAAAACCGCTGCCACCTGCACCCTGAGAACCACGTTACAGGGGCTCGCGTGGCGGAATTCTCTGGAATTTGGGATCTGTTCTTCAAACAATTCTTTCTGTTGGTCACCTTAAGGACTTGTTCTGATTTTGAAGTTTGTTTTGGTTGCTTGACTTTTGTTCCCTTTCTACCGAAAAGCTTCCAGAAGGTTGGAAAAGGCAGCTCCCTGCAGAATTGTCAGTCTTATTTAAGTAGCTCCCCAAAATGAAATAAGTACTCACATAGACTTGTGGATGGATGATATTTGTTCTGCTTATGGGGCTTCCGAGCTGGGAGAAAAGTAAACAAGGAAGTTAGAATTGTTCAGCCTTTAAGACGTTACTCTCAGTTGTAACAGAGAACTTCACCACAGCAGAATAAACCTGATGCTTCCACCACTTGGAATCTCTGATCGTCAATACAGGTCGGAAAACCCGTCAGAAATAGATCAGCAAAAGCTGTTTGTGTTACTGCTTTAAAAAGAAGTGAGACTGAAGGAGGGGGTTTGTTGAAAAAAAATAATACAAAGCTGAAACGATTTCTCTGAACAGCAATTTTCCTCAGCTTGCCTGCTTCAAGAAACAACATTCTGGAGAGAGCTGACGCCTGTCGTGATGTCTGTGTGAAAACACCAGAAACTGTTCCAACGAGAGAACGCTGGCTCTTGTCAGAAGCACCATGAAATTCAATTCTAATCCTGTTCTATTCAAAAAAGATTTCAATTTCAAGTTTCTCCAGCACTCAACAACTTCCACCAGCCAGTCCCAAAACTCAGCCGGTTTAGAAACCCCCACGATCATTCTGTCACCAAGCCTCAAGCACCCAGTGCCAGCCCGCCCGTCCCTACAAACGCGTCTTCCTCAGGACACGAGTCTCTTGTCCAAGCAGCCACAAATTCCAACAGCCTCTGGGCTCACAGGAAATTGCCAGTGGTGTTTACTTTAAGCAAATTAAAACACATGAAAAGCATTCCTGCAACGGAAGAAATACAAAATAGCTGCTGGACACGTTCCTATGTAGCATTATCGAGGCGTTCCTGCTCTGGCAGGGGGATTGGACTTGATGATCTTTTGAGGTCCCTTCCAATGCCTGACATTCTGTGATTCTGTGACTGACTTCAAGCTCAGCCTCCATGAGCCCATGACACAGTCACCGACAACGTTGGCTCTGTCCCTGGAGGCTCTGGGCACTGGGCACAGACCTGTGGCTGGATGCACATGGAGCCGCTCACACAGAGCTGCACACATGGAGCTGCTCACAAGGAGCCGCTCACATGAAGCTTCACACATGGAGCCGCTCACACGGAGCTGCTCACATAGCAAGCAGAATTGCAACCCTGGACTTTGCCAAGGCAAACTTTGGATTTTTCAAACAATTACTCGAGAAAATCCCATGGGCAAGGCTGTTTGAAGGTAAAGGGGCCCAAGACAGTTGGTTAGTGTTCAGGGACTGCTTCTACCATGCTCAAGATCAGAGCATCCCGACACGTAGGAAGTCAAGGAAGGGAGCCAGGAGACCTGCGTGGCTAAACAGGGATCTGCTGGGTAAGCTCAAGGGCAAGAGGAGAATTTACAGATCTTGGAAGGCAGGGCTGGCCACTTGGGAAGAATACAAGGCTGTTGTCCGAGGATGTAGGGAGGCAACTAGGAAAGCAAAGGCCTCCCTAGAATTGAACCTGGCGAGAGGGGTCAAGGACAACAGGAAGAGCTTTTTCAAACACGTGGCAGATAAAACTAACACCAGAGGCAATGTAGGCCCACTGATGAATGAGGTGGGTGCCTTGGTGACAGATGATACAGAGAAGGCAGAGTTACTGAATGCCTTCTTTGCCTCTGTCTACTCTGCCGGAGGCTGTCCTGAGGAGTCCCGTTCCCCTGAGGCCCCAGAGGAAGTCAGGGCAGTGGAGGAGTTTGCTTTAGTCGATGAGGACTGGGTTAGGGACCAATTAAGCAATCTGGACATGCATAAATCCATGGGTCCAGATGGGATGCATCCACGGATGCCGAGGGAGCTGGCTGATGTCATTGCTGGACCACTCTCCATCATCTTTGCCAAGTCTTGGGAGACGGGAGAGGTGCCTGAGGACTGGAGGAAAGCAAATGTCACTCCAGTCTTCAAAAAGGGCAAGAAGGAGGACCCGGGTAACTATAGACCAGTCAGCCTCACCTCCATCCCTGGGAAAGTGATGGAACGACTTATCCTTGGTGCCATCTCAAGGCATATCAGGGATAAGAAGGTCATTAGAGACAGTCAACATGGCTTCACCAAGGGGAAGTCGTGCTTGACCAACCTCATAGCCTTTTATGAGGATATAACAAGGTGGAGAGATGATGGCAGAGCGGTGGATGTGGTCTACCTTGACTTCAGTAAAGCATTTGACACAGTCTCCCACAGCATCCTTGCTGCTAAACTGAGGAAGTGTGGTCTAGACTCTCGGGTAGTGAGGTGGACTGTGAACTGGCTAAGGGGAAGAAGACAAAGAGTTGTGGTCAATGGGGCGGAGTCTGGTTGGAGGCCTGTATCCAGTGGAGTCCCTCAAGGGTCGGTACTGGGACCAGTATTATTCAATATATTCATCGATGACTTGGATGAGGGACTAGAGAGTACTGTCAGCAAGTTTGCTGATGACACCAAGCTGGGAGGAGGGGCTGACACACCAGAAGGCTGTGCTGCCATCCAGCGAGACCTGGACAGGCTGGAGCGTTGGGCGGGGAAAAATTTAATGAAATATAACAAGGGAAAGTGTAGAGTCTTGCATCTGGGTAGGAACAACCCCAGGTTCCAGTATAAGTTGGGGAATGACTTATTAGAGAGCAGTGTAGGGGAAAGGGACCTGGGAGTCTTGGTGGGCAGCAGGATGGCCATGAGCCAGCACTGTGCCCTTGTGGCCAGGAAGGCCAATGGCATCCTGGGGTGTATTAGAAGGGGGGTGGTTAGTAGGTCGAGAGAGGTTCTCCTTCCCCTCTGCTCTGCCCTGGTGAGACCCCATCTGGGATATTGTGTCCAGTTCTGGCCCCCTCAGCTCAAGAAAGACAGGGAACTGCTGGAGAGAGTCCAGCACAGGGCAACTGGGATGATGGAGGGAGTGGAGCATCTCCCTTATGAGGAAAGGCTGAGGGAGCTGGGGCTCTTTAGTTTGGAGAAGAGGAGACTGAGGGGTGACCTCATTAATGTTTACAAATATATCAAGGGGGAGCGTCAGGAGGATGGAGCCAGGCTCTTCTCGGTGACAACCAATGACAGGACAAGGGGTAATGGGCTGAAACTGGAACATAAGAGGTTCCGCTTAAACTCGAGAAGAAACTTCTTCTCAGTGAGGGTGACGGAGCCCTGGCCCAGGCTGCCCAGGGAGGTTGTGGAGTCTCCTTCTCTGGAGACATTCAAGACCCGCCTGGACACGTTCCTGTGTAGCATTATCGAGGCGTTCCTGCTCTGGCAGGGGGATTGGACTGGATGATCTTTCGAGGTCCCTTCCAATCCCTAACATTCTGTGATTCTATGGAGCTGCTCACACGGAGCTGCACACAAGGAGCCGCTCACACGGAGCTGCCAGGCAGGCGCTCGGCGTCGCCAAACTCCCGCAAACCGAGCTCGCTGGGAAGAGACAACCAGACACCAGCAGCCGCCTGGAGATCAACGTCTCAGAGGCATCATTACTCTCAAATGACACATTCTACTAAAATTGACACCCAAAACTGACACCCAGAACTCACAGTAGAAGAGGAGGAGTTCTTATCCGGCGCAGCGTATCGGAAAAACGTCCCCACTTTGTCGACAGACACCGGGCTGACTTCTTCCCAGCCGCTGACTCTCACCTGCAGCTGATGGATTCTCAGATCATGCGTGTGCCTGCCAGGGCAGACCAACTGGAATTACTATTAAGTGGCATCATACAGAGTAAATGCTGAACAGCTCAAACCAAGAACATCCTCTGGATTCTAAAAAACAGAATCTGAGTTTAAAAAAAAAAAGAAAAAAAAGAAAGTCCCAAGAGTTCTTCCACGTCATGGAGAAGAGACTTGATTTGACGTCTGTTCTATTGTTCCACCTTGCTTGTGACCCTGCAGAAATGCAACCATGCCCTATAAGCAAAACTCAAAGCGTGTTCCATGGTTGTTAACAAGTTCTAGCTGTGAACCCTGACAGACGCTCAACGAGCAGTGCTGCCCCCAGCCCCGCAGGATAAAGGACGTGATTCGAAACTGAGGCCCTTCAATCCTTCTAGAAGCTCCCGACGACTCGATTCCCGCCCAGGACCGGCTGCAGCATCAGCTGCTCACCAGAAAACTGAAAATCCCACTCTCTGCAGGGGTTTGAAATATTTAGAACCAAGCCATTAACAGGAGGTTTAAAAACACATCCACTTCTTATTTAGCACACGTCACTGTCCTCACAACTGGGATGCTCCGTGTTCCGCGCAGGACGAGAGCACGACCCCGGCCCGGGCACTTCACCTGTGTCGGAGCTTCCCTCGGGCTTCGAACTCAAACGGAATCTCTCCCCCAGTGACGACCTCCTGCCACTCGCTGACGTTATGGGCACCCCCCAGCAGCGCCCCGTCCTCCTCAGGAACGACGCCCGGGCTCCCGCTGTGCGACAGTGCGGCCCTGCGGAGAGAAGCAGGCGCTTGGCACCCGGGCAGGGGGCTGCACCCGGGCAGGGGGGCTGCTCCAGGGGCAGGGGGGCTGTTCTAGGGGCAGGGGGCTGCTCCAGGGGCAGGGGGGCTGCTCCAGGGGCAGGTGGGCTGTTCTAGGGGCAGGGGGGCTGCTCCAGGGGCAGGGGGGCTGCTTCAGGGGCAGGAGGGCTGTTCTAGGGGTAGGGGGCTGCTCCAGGGGCAGGGGGGCTGGCTCCAGAGGCAGAGGGGCTGCTCCTGGGGCAGGGGGGCTGTTCAAGGGGCAGGGGGCTGCTCCAGGGGCAAGGGGGCTGTTCCAGGGGCAGGGGGCTGCTCCAGAGGCAGGGGGGCTGCTCCAGTGGCAGGGGGCTGCTCCAGGGGCAGGGGGGCTGCTCCACGCAACAGGAGCCTCCAGCCCGCACGAGTCCCGCAGCAAACACCAGCACGGCAGCAACGTGTCTGGTTTTGAAATTCTGTCGGGCCTCTTGAAAAAAATCCTGTTTTTTACTCATAGAAGTATCTCACTGCCAAAGGCAAGGCTCTTATCTGAGACAGACTGGGAGCTGCCCGTGTGTCTCAACGAGAGGACGGCAGCGAGAAGCAACAGACACTGTCTGGGGGCTGGATCCCCCCGAGCTCCCCGAGCTCCTCACCGCGTGGGTGTCGTGGTCAGGGTGGCAAACCAGAGCGTGCAGCCCGTGTGGTTCCTCAGCGCGAACGGGACGAAGGGCTGCCGGCGCTTCGGGGTCTTCATTTCAGCTGCAAAACAGAACAAAGATTTGTCCGACTGCTCCCGAGAGAAGCATCCACCCAGCCGAGACACAGTGGCCGGAGAACCACAGCCTGAGCTGACTGAAGCGAAACAGATACAAGAAACAGGACAACGGATCACTCCAGTTTTTTGTTTAAATTCAGTAACTTGTTACAGAAATGGTGTAACGCAAACAGGAAGTCTTCCCCCCCCAGCAACTGCGATTAATCCTCACATCCTTCTGTTTCTTCAAGTTCCATAAAACACTGCCCCTCCAGCTCTAACCGACACGCAGGAAATCTCAGTAAAGCCCCACCAGTCGGTGACTTCTCGCGCAGATCCACACGCTCACAAAGCACTGAGCACCCCTTCCCTTACAATTAAGGTTTACGCCCTATTTAATGGGACGAGGACACGGTTGTCCTGTCCTCTTTTAAACAGGACTTTTATCCTCCGAGAGTGCACCAGTGGGAATCTCTTTCTGCGTAGGATAAAGTTGGAGCAAAGCGTGAAACAAGACCCGCAGGCCAAGGGTGACCCGGTTTTGTGAAAATGCTGGGGCAGCAAATCCCTGACGGAGCCGCGCCCCAGCACGCACGTGTCACCCTCATCTCCCACGCTGCGGTAGCTCCCGTCTGCAAAATCCCGTCCTGTGCCTGGGCAGGAACCTGCCGAGATGCAGGAGCTCACTCCCAAAGGCAGGAGCTCACTCCCAAAGGCATGGACCGGCTGCCGCCCCCGGAAACCCCCGGCTCGGCGCAGCAGGCGAAGGGAGGCGCACGCGATAGATGAGCCACGTCCGAGCAGCGAGAGAGAAACGAGTCTGCTGCCCTGACCTCGCCCCTAGCCCCGCAGAGGCTCCAGCGCTCGAGCCCCGCTCAGCCCAACGCCGCAGCGGCCACCGAGCAGCCGCCGATGGGCAAGAAGGGGCGAGTGGAGGGGGGTGGGCGAGTTTCTGAAGGAGTTCCTGACCATCGCACATGATTTTCTTCAAAATCAGTGACAACAAATTCCTCTGTGCCTCACCTTGCCAGAGGAGCTCTCTCAAGCTTACAAAGGAAGATTTTTCCAATTAAAGAAGACAAAATTCTTGCAAATGAGAACCTGCCAGCTGCAAACAAACCATCCTTTCAGTGTCGAGTTTGACCCGACAGACATTTCTGGTTGGCTCAGGTTCTAGAGAATCACAGACCTGAAGTCAAGTGAACTTTGACTCTGGCATTTAACCGATTGCCAACTTATTTTCTGAGAGTTTTAAAAAAGAATTTTGGGGACTATGGCCTGATTTTTGAAAGAAAACACAATGCAGAAGTTGTGTTTTGAGACTACTGCCTGAAACTACAGATCAGTATTTCCAAGGAGGTTTTTTTCACAATTCATTTAGCAATTCAGTTGCAGCACCCACTACAAGCCAAGTAACAAATGTCAGGTTTTGTTGTTCAATTTTTTCCACAAAAAGACACTTCCTGAGAAATACCTCAGCAAGAGAAATCCATCTAGCATTTTCCATTTTTTGATTTTTTTTAAACATCTCTGAACTGTCTGCAACCACTCAGAGGAAACGTCTCTAAGGGGCAGCTGCCCCGGCCACCGAGGCAGGGTCACAGAAAACCTCTGTCCTCCCGTGCAGAAACTTTCCCACCGGGGCAACACGTTTATCAGGCATCCTGTTTTGCCTTCCACCCTGTCAAAAAATTAAACAAGAATACTTTAACCTGGATCGCTTTGCCCAAAAGCTGCAGTGTCAGATGTAAACCAGGTGTTTTTCCGGAACACCTTTCTTGCCAAGGCTCACTGAAAACAGGTTGTTCCTTCTGGAGGCACCTGGAAGTTTTAAGCAGCCAAGCACACACGCGGGATCCCGCCTGAGTGGGGATGTTGGGCACAGGTGGACGTTTTCAGAATAGAAAATAAAATGTTGTGATTATATGACGCTATTTTTAATCACACTCTATTGTGTCTCTGGAAGAGGGAGACTGAGCTGTCAACAACTCCCATCACCTTCCTCCCAGAGCCAGCCTGCCCACGCGGCAGCGGCTGCACGGATCCCTTCCTGCCCCAGTGCCCGGAGCAGAAGAGGGCACCAAAGCTGGTGAAGGGCCGGGAGAATAGACCTTACGAGGAGCGATTGAGGGAGCTGGGACTGCTCAGTTTGAGGAAGACGAGGCTGGGGGGGGGACCTCATCATGCTCTACAGTTGCTTGAAAGGACATTGTAGAGAGGTTGGTGCTGGTCTCTTCTCACAGGTCATCAGGGACAGAACCAGGGGGAATGGGTTCAAGTTGCAACAGGGCAAGTTTAGACTGGACATTAGGAAGAAATTCTTCACGGAAAGAGTGGTCAGACCCTGGAACAGACTGCCCAGGGAGGGGGTTGAGTCGCCATCCCTGGGTGTGTTTGAGTGTCGCTTGGATGTGGTGTTGGGGGAGATGGTTTAGGGGTGAACTTGTAGTGTAGGGTTAATGGTTGTAGTGAAGGGTTAATGGTTGGGCTCGATGATCCCAAGGGTCTTTTCCAATCTGAACTGTTCTATGATTCTACAGTGTGAGACACCGAGCTCAGCCATGTCACACCGAAGCGGCTGCTTTAGTGTTTTGGGGGGAGGGTTGGGTTGGTGAGAGTTCTGGCCCCTACTCTGGCCAATCCAGCAGCAAGAGACACACACACACATACACACACAGACACACATACACATACACACACACACACACACACCCCCCCACGTTTATGGTACAATGGTCCTTCCGAAGGAAAAACAAAGCAAAGCAAAGCCCGGTGTAGCCTGTCCCTGCCGTACGGTACCTCTGGCATAGAGCTGGTGCTCGAGGTTAGTCAGGCTGGCCGTGCTCCTAGTTCTAAGGTAGACAAGAGGGAGGCCTGGCAGACAGGAGAGACACAGTTAGCGGCTGAGAAAAACCACACGAGCACAGGCAGACTCTCCCCAGCGCATCGGGAAAGGCACAGGCGGTCGGCGTCACGCGATCAAGTACCCGCTGGCATCGCAATGGCTAACGCTGCTCCCAGCAGCACCGCTGGGAGGAAGGGAGCTGGGAAGCCCTGACACCCAGCAGGAGCTGCGACTTGGAGAACTGTCTCACCAGCGCGACAGCGTTTTTCTCAGAAACTCAGTCACTGACTTCTTTGGAGGCAGAGAGAGAGAAGACCTCCTCTGAACCGCACAAACTTTAAACTCAAGGCTCTTCATCACTGATGAACTGAGAGAGTGTCACAAAAAAAGCAAAACTAGCAGGGCAACGTTCTGAATCAAAGCTCATCAGCCAGAAAAGACCTGAACACGACTGCACGGAAAACAGCATTTCGGTCTTTTTTGCCAACTGCTCATCGCACGCCGTGAAGCCCGAACAGTTGTGTTTGTAACACAGGGACAGCTGCCGCGCCTGTGGGGACCGAGTCAAACAAGGGGACTGGGGAGCAGCTTACTCTGCCCGAAGCACGGCGGATCCACCGGAGAACCCGTCCAGTCTTCCGAAGCGGCGACGCTCACGTCCTTGCCCTGCTGGCAGTAATCTGCCATCCACGACTGCTTGGTGCACGTGTACTGCTCTGCAGGAACGCAAGCACACACAGTGAATACCCCCAAGGTGGCAGAAAATTAATTAAAAGGGTGTTAAATTGGTAACACTAAGGTTATTCCATTTTAATGGCACAAGTTTCACTTCACTGCTTCTTCTACGAGCCACTGGAATAAGCTGAAGACAAACAACAGCTCATGAAATCACAGCGGTGTCTCCAAAAGCAAATACTTGTATATATCCAGACTTTTTGTCTGTTTTTAAAACTTCCAGTGGAATTCCGTGTCCTTAAGACATTTCTGCGGCAACGTAAGAGCTCTCCCGGAGGAGGCAAACCCCTTAAATACTTTCATGTTAGGGGCACTTTCTGATATTTTAAAAGGTACAAGCACATTTCTCCGTAACCACCAAAACTCCAACCAAGTCCCCTGGCACAGCGCTAACCAAAAAGGAGCCTCACTACGTGTTATCACCACTGTGTAAAGGTGTCGTAACAACTCCCAGGAATTGTTGCTTCGCTTCTTTTCGTCCCACCTTGGCTGCCCCTTTCTGCCCGGCCGGCAGACCCCAGCACAGAGGAAGGAGCAGGCAGGAAAGCAGGACGGTTCCTCTGCCACACCTGCAGGCACCTGCACGCTTGGTCACGAGCACCCAATTATTCAGACTTGCTTAGAGAACGCTCAGCGGCATTTCTGGGAAACACACACAGTCACGCGACACAGGAGCACACGTGAAGTTTGAGCTAACAACAAACAAAATATTTTGACTTCCCAGGGTGGGACGTGACAGCTCCAGCTCGCAGAGACCACCCAGCTGGGGAGCTGCCCCTGCACCTGTCACCGCGCTGAGAGGAGGAGCTCCTCAAAACACCCCGAGGTGCTGTGAAGTGTGGGAAGCTTTAGGTGAAAGCCTGTTTCTGATTAAAAATAAATTTTGAATAACACCTGAATTTGATAGAATTCAGGTGTTATTCGAAATTTATTTTTAATAAGATGTGAGTCACATATTTTGGAGGTCAGTGGGAATTCTTTCTCTGGTCATCTGAATTTGATAGAACTCTGAGTTTGATGGAATTCTGAATTTGATAGAATTCTGAACCTGACAGAATTCAGACGACCGGAGAAAGAACTTCCACTGACCTCCACAACGCGTGGCTCACATCTTCACACTCGCACAAGATCTGACGAAGCACAGGCTGCCTCCCCGCACACCCGCGTGCGACCCCACGTGCAGTCTGGGGGTCCGTGCCCGATCCCCTCCCTCCAGCCCGGGCACTCCAGCAGGACGCCACCACAGCCGCCCGTCGGAAACCCGGCGCCCTCCGGCAATGCCCCCACGCACCCATGAGCACAGAGGTGATGTTCACGTCCAGGCGCTCCTCAGCCTTCACCTCCAGCTTCAGTCGCGCGGGGTGCAGGCGGCTGGACGCCTGCTGCTGCCACGACACGGCGCAGGGCCACGGCTCCACGAAGGGCTCCCAGCCTGGAACGCACAGAACAGCACCGGGTCAACGCTGTGGTGCTCCTCACACACCCAGGTACTGAATAATGCAACTTCAGAAACGAACTCCTGGGCTCTCAATCTGCATTCTGGGCCTCTCAGTTCAAGAAGGACAGAGAACTGCTGGAGAGAGTCCAGCACAGCCACAGGGGTGATGGAGGGAGTGGAGCATCTCCCTGGTGAGGAAAGGCTGAGGGAGCTGGGGCTCTGCAGCTTGGACAAGAGGAGGCTGAGGGGTGACCTCATTCATGGTTATAAATATGTCAAGGGGGAGTGTCAGGAGGACGGAGCCAGGCTCTGCTCAGGGATGTCCAGTGACAGGACAAGGGGCAATGGGTACAAGCTGGAGCACAGGAGGTTCCACAAAAACATGAGGAGAAACTTCTTGGCTGTGCGGGTGCTGGAGCCCTGGCCCAGGCTGCCCAGGGAGGGTGTGGAGTCTCCTGCTCTGGAGACTTTCAAACCCGCCTGGACACGTTCCTGTGGGGCTGCCCTGGGTGACCCTGCTCTGGCAGGGGGTGGCACTGGGTGATGTTTCAAGATCCCTTCCAACCCCAACCATCCTGTGGTTCTGTGATTCAGGATGAACTTGCACACCTAGGGATGTACTTTCCCAGCTAACACAAAGGTGCTCCAGCTCCCCCACTTGAAGCCCTGTGTGTCACACGCAGAAGTATCTTCACTCCGAGGAAAGCAGGGGAAGGCAGTTACAGCTTCGTACTCAAGTTAGCTGGAACTAAGTTTGCTGAAATGGTTTTGAACATTATTTTCACATGCGTTTCCCTTAGAAAACTGGCCTATCACTCAGTGTCACAAAAAGCAAAGCTCCAAAAGCTATTTAATAAAAACATAAATGTGTTTTTAAAAACAAAAAACCTACCTTGTTACTGACAGATAATTGGTTATAAATAAGTGGTCACCAATTTCTAACAGAATATCTAGGTTTTCAATTCTGGGAAAACACCGAACTAGACTGTTTGTCAGTGTCTGACCCGTATTGAGGCATTAAGTTGCTTTTTTATATCTAAAATACAAACTATGACGGTTGTCTTAAGTCCACTGTTTTCAGTCCACTTGCCTACCCTCCAGTGCTCCCCCTGCCCGCAACAGCAACAAACGGGACACATCGACACAACGGAACGTTAGAAAAGAGAAGGGAGCACAGAGACAGCTGGTGAGGTAACCGCCGCGCTCCCGGGCAACCTTTCTGCACAAGCACCAGCTTCAGTGCGGCTCCCGCACGGGAATCTCCCTCCTTTCCACGTCCCTGCACCCAAACCCAGCTCAGGGCGCGTGGGATCCCACGCTCACACACGCACAGGATCACAAGAGCCAGCCCTGCACGTCCTCCCAGAGGCGTCTGCTGCTGGAGGAGCCGCAGGCTGCCCGAGCCGGCCGGTCTCTTTCCTAAACTCAAGTAAGGAAACAACAAACCTGAAAGCTCGCGATTGTAATAATCTCCTGAGAGGGTAAAACGAGCGCGGCCCTCGGGGTTGGCTCTCAAATGTTGAAGAAAATTCAGATCTGCAAAAAAACCAGGAAATGTTACATTAACGCAAAACAATCAAGTTTGCTGATTTTGTGGGTTGTTCAGCAAGCAGCAGGAGGTGCAAGAAGCGTATCGTGATACTCCCCAAATCCAAGAGCGCCGCGCTCCACAGATCTGTCCCGGGATGTATAAAGGGCAAACCAGAACCTCAACCCTACAAAGGCTGTAATCTTAAAACTAAAGCTTGAAACACAAAACCCAAGAACAAAACCAACTGACCGCAAGAGCCAGCACCACCCAGCCCGTCCCGGCAGCCCCAGCGCCATCCCCCGGCCAGGGGACACTCCCAGCCCCTCGGAACCGGAGCGCGGTGCTGAGCCCGCACAGAACCCAGAGTCGCTTTGTGCAGCTCAGAGGAACGAGATGCTCACGTGAGAAGGTGAATTCAGCGAGGGGAACGTCGCAGTCCAGGCAGTCGTCGATAAAGCAGATGCAAACGCTTTCGGCTCTGACTTCCACTCCCGAGATGAGCTGCAGAGGCACAAGCCCCCGGCTGTCTCGCCCAGCAGAGCTCAGGGAAACCGATTTCAGCGGCTCCGCATTCTTAAATAACCAACTCGCAGCTTTCTTCAAGTCACCTTCGATAAAACCAAACAACCAATGGATCATCCTCCACCCCCCCAGTGAAATGCACTCACTGACAGCACACAGGGCAGCAGACTGGTTCCCTCTCTCTCAAGAAGCACCAAGAGTGCCCTGACTGTGCTCTGTTTAGAAACATAAATGAGAAAATTATAACGACAGTGGTGTTTTCTAAGAATGAGAAAAGTGTTCTGCAGTTTGCAAACCAAGTCGGTGATGTAATACAAGTCTCTACCAATAGACCAATCTCTGGCAAAGCTATGAACGTCTGTAAGTCAGGTGGGACACATGGCAGGGCTAAAGGAGAAGAATCACTCATGTTAAAGCTTCCCCTTCTATTCATGTGCTGCAGTTAGAAGTGGGTAAAATATGTAATTCAAAAAGGGAGAGATCAAACCACCTGCTCCAAAGAGAAAGGGACGGTTAACAGCAATAAATAGGGACATGCAACAGAAAAGAAAAACCAACCCAAATCCCCAAACAAAAATACCATCAAACACCGCACAGATGAGACCCCAAAGGGCAAGAAGAACCTCTGGGGGATGGGTTCTGCAGGGCAGCAGAACAGAAAAACGAGGGTGCTCACGATTCTGTGCCAACACAGAGCCAGAATCAAGAGAGGAAAGGAACAAAGCCGTGCAGGGGCTGCCTGATGCTCTGTGACTCTGTGCTGAACCACAAGGGAGGCAGCGAGCAAGGGGCAGGGCGCTGAGAGGGCTGGAGTTACCCTGGCAGGTCAGGAGAGCTCTCCGACAGTCTTCCACGCTGAACCCCAGGTCCTGGAGGCGCGCCAGCTGCAGCTCTGCAATGCAAGAGTGAACCAGTCACAAATCCTTGGCACTTACCCACTTGTTTTCCTTCCTAAAGGTAAAATAGTTGTGTTACAATAAATTGGCTTTTGTTTAATATTGCAACTGTAGAAAAAGCAAATGATTCAGCCCGGCTGAGCCCCGTGACACTGATATTCTAGAGCATACAGGCTGCTCATACTCTCCTACTGGAAGTCAATGCGCTCCATGAATTGTGCCCGGGACTAAAATTGTCCTTGCAAACCAATTCCTGGGCTCAGAACACACTCACTGACTCCCTGCGCAGCCTCCTCGGGACTCCAGCCCAGCAGCAGATGAGGCATAGTGTTTGCTCATTGCTGTCAGGCCACAAACCAATTTCTAGTTTGTAGAAAAGCACAGGCACACACCAGAAGGCTGCTGGGCACGAAGAGCGAACCAGTAACTACTGTGGTTGCCGTTTCACCACCAGCTTAATGAGTGTGAAGAGGTGGCCCCCGTTCTGCTCTGAGAGCTCGCTGCCTGACACATGCTCCATCAGCGCGATGCCAAGTGATGCCACGGAAAACTTTCTGTAGAACACTCTGGTATCGCAGCACCAGCAGAACAAAAAATACCTCCTTTGAGTGCTCTCATCAGTGTCCCACCATCAGCGGGTGACTCAAATCCCTGACGGGTTTTACACAAAGATACTCAGCGAGACCTGGACAGGCTGGAGGGTTGGGCGGGGAAAAATTTAATGAAATATAACAAGGGTAAATGTAGAGTCTTGCATCTGGGTAGGAACAACCCCAGGTTCCAGTAGAAGTTGGGGAATGACTTATTAGAGAGCAGTGTAGGGGAAAGGGACCTGGGAGTCTTGGTGGGCAGCAGGATGGCCATGAGCCAGCACTGTGCCCTTGTGGCCAGGAAGGCCAATGGCATCCTGGGGTGTGTTAGAAGGGGGGTGGTTAGTAGGTCGAGAGAGGTTCTCCTTCCCCTCTACTCTGCCCTGGTGAGACCCCATCTGGAATATTGTGTCCAGTTCTGGGCCCCTCAGCTCAAGAAAGACAGGGAACTGCTGGAGAGAGTCCAGCACAGGGCAACTGGGATGATGGAGGGAGTGGAGCATCTCCCTTACGAGGAAAGGCTGAGGGAGCTGGGGCTCTTTAGTTTGGAGAAGAGGAGACTGAGGGGTGACCTCATTAATGTTTACAAATATATCAAGGGGGAGCGTCAGGAGGATGGAGCCAGGCTCTTCTCGGTGACAACCAATGACAGGACAAGGGGTAATGGGCTGAAACTGGAACATAAGAGGTTCCGCTTAAACTGAAGAAGAAAATTCTTCTCAGTGAGGGTGACGGAGCCCTGGCCCAGGCTGCCCAGGGAGGTTGTGGAGTCTCCTTCTCTGGAGACATTCAAGACCCGCCTGGACACGTTCCTGTGTAGCATTATCGAGGCGTTCCTGCTCTGGCAGGGGGATTGGACTTGATGATCTTTCGAGGTCCCTTCCAATCCCTGACATTCTGTGATTCTGTGATATCAACTGGCGTGTGGCCCCGGCTTCCCCCCGCAGAGCCACCACCAACCCCTGCAGGCAGACCCGTACCGAGAACGGGATCGAGTGCTCGCCGGGCTCCGTCCCTGCTCTCCTGCGCCGAGGAGGACGAGGACGCCTCGGTCACCGGTGCTAAACCCGAGGGGTTGGTGGCCGTGTCAGGGATCGCTGCGGCCGCGTCGGGCAGCGCCGCGCTCGTCTGCCCAGGGATCGACTTGGCGATGGCCAGGAAGAGCTGAACGTCGTTGTAGGACAGCCTGATGTCCAGCGCCTGCAGCTGGACCTGCACGGAAAATTAAGAAACAAGATTCAGTTACCTTTTTTTCTACAGATTTTTCTTCTATATTAAGAAGACTTTTTCCAAAGGAATATGAAATTTAGTATTAAAATCTGATGACCACATTGTGTCAGAGCTTCAGTAATAAACAGCAAACTTGTTATTATTGACATACAACCAAAACTACGTATCAGGGGAAAACCAAAACAAATTCCTTTGGCATAAGGGTAAAAACGTCTCTGAAGAGATTTCCCTTCTAATAAATATTAACAGTGCGACACAGAAAATAACCTTTTTCTTTCAGGTATTGGTCGTTATCTAACATCCCTATATTATCAATATATCCCAGAAATCAGCCCTTTGTTACCGCTGAAAGCACGTTCCGCGTGCTTGTTCCTTGGCCTTTCCCACTTCAGGAACAATTTAACTATTATTTTGTCACGCATTTTGAAGTATTCTATTGAATCCTTGGGCACAGAAAGAAACCTGGGCTAGAACACGGTCTGGCACTCTCCGCCGCACACAGCACCGCTCAGGCTGCTGATGTTACCCCGTCATTCAGGATTTTAACATTACCTCTAGAACGGGAGGAAAATCCTCGCTATTGAAGGCGTCCAACAGCCCGGAGCCACGCGGGTAGGACGCGTTCCCAACGAGCTCCATCTGAATCTGTACGGGATCGATAATCGACAGCGCCGTCTCTTGCTCGTTTCCTAACCGGCAGGAAAAAACCTAAAAAATTACAAGCGGCTTTAAAAAAAAAACAAAAAAACAAAACAGGAACTGAGAGGAACAGGGCTGGCAGGAACCTCAGCATCAGAGACGGGCTCCATCCAAACGGGAGCCACAGCCCCAGAGGAGCTGGTTCCCCCAGACAACGCTTTTCTGAACTTTAACACAGCAGAAATTCCAAAACCTTTCCAGACAATTCATTCCAGTGCCCAACCACGCTCTAAGTTCAGCAAAAGAGATTTTGATACGCAGCCAAACATTCCCTGTAGTGCTGAGCCCAACTCCACTGCTCCTCTGTCCCACCCGTGGGGAATGCTCGGTGCTTGGCTCCCCGTCAGCCGCTCAGGCTCTGCCACATCTCTGCAGAGCCTCTCCCAAGCATTTCCAATGCGAAGTGACCCCCACTTCCGAGTGTTCTTGCTCTTATCAATGGCTCAGAGCTCCTTTGGACCCCTGTCCCCAGCACCGGTGGCAGCAGCCCAGCCGGGGTCCTGCTCTGCCAGGCAGGAGGCGAGGCTCGCTCTGCACGCTCAGAACCCCTCCCTGCACAGATCCCAGCTCGCCCGCCCCAACTGCGCGGTGCTGCTGTGCCATCCCCCGCAGCAGGGCTGCACCGTGCCACGGGGACTGCGCTGGCTTCTGCCCGCCTGGCCGCTCCTCGGCTCCCACTTCCCCAGTTTAAGGCAAAGGTTTCTGAGATCACGGTCAAGTGTTTCAACGGCTTAACAGAAACAACATAAAACCAGTCTTAGAACTGCTGCAGATGAGAGCACTGGAAGAACTCACAAGCTCCAAAAAGCCGACTGCTCCTGCTGTCTGTGTCTTTATAGGGCAGTATCCTCACCAGCTCCTCTCACTTGGGATGATTTACAAGAGCAAATTTACTTCCTCTTACCTCAATGCCAAACAAGCTCCCAGAGAAGGGCCGATCCAACAGCTTGGGCTTGTACGTGAGAACAGTCGTGCCCTTCAGAATAATCGCGTTGGTGTCGAAACAAGACATGTCCTCAACGACCACAAACTCTGTTCCTGAACAAACCAAAACGACAAATAACAAACAGGGCAATCAGAAATACCACCAAGGTATTTTAAGCACTTGCAGGGGGTTGATTTTCCGGCCTTTAGCAGACCTGTTCTGCTACCAGCACACGGCTTTTTGTCAGAAAAGCTCCTACAAAAGCGCCAGGGAAGGCGACGCTCACCCGTCACGTTCACCTTAACCTCCAGCTGTTTTTCGGCAGACACGCGCAGTGACGAGCGCTTGGTGACCACGCCGCTCTTCACCGCTTTGGGAACCACACTCGTTTCACTGCTGTGGGCTCGCTGCCGGGCGGGGAAGGGGCTCTCCCGCTTCTTGGAGTCCCCGGGCGTGTGTAAGAAGTCGTGGACAAGCAACAACCAGTCGAAGATGAGAAACACACGGAGATTGTTCAGAACGACGGTGAAACTGGACGAATCCTTAGTCGACCTGTTAGGAAGGGAGAAGCACACGTGAGAACTGCACATCCTGCACATCTTTAAAATGGTGCGGGAGACGAGCAGCATCTCGCAAGTTAGAACTCCACGGGCCCGTACAGGGACCCCAGTGGTGCACAGAGTGCCTGCCCTTGGGAATGCAGAAACAGACTGAAATCCATCCCGGTGCCGCACCCACAGACACCCAGCACAGCTCCGCTGCAGGGATCTGAGAGCTGCGGCAATACGGAATTTCACTGCAAAATGAACTTACAAAAGCTCCTTTCGCCTATTTTCATTATCAGCATTAACCTGCAAATTCTCAGATTTTTCACACTGATCATTTCACTGTTATTTTACATCTGTTGGGTATCAAACCCAACCCGGACCTGGCTCCGTGTCCCTCCCAAAGATGGGGCATCCAATGTGCCTCCTCCCACCCCGGCAGCTCCTCGCAGCGCAGGCGGTTTCGCCGTTGCTCACAAAATGCGCCGCCCTCCCAACTCTCCCGCCACGTTCTGAGTGTCTGCCTGGGAGGGATAAAAGTGTTTGGCTCCGTGATCTGGAATAGCAATTACACTTGGTCATGCTAACTGGAGAATTATCTGAAGTGCTCAAATACCACGAAACAGTTTTATATCCAGCACATTTTGAACTGTAAAATCTCTGTAAGTGCTCTGTGAGCAGCAGCCTGCCTGCGGCACTTCCAGCAGCAAAAGCCTTGGACCCATCCCAGCTCTCTGAAAAAGCCCCGAGGCAGCATAAGGCCACCTGGAGCTCTGCACAAGCTCACACCCACTGCCAGGGATGGTCTCGTCAGTAAAAAGGTGACACATGCTTACGTGGGTAGCACTAAAAAGCACAACAGTTGGGAAGAAAGTTCCTGAAACTGTCACTCACAGACCAGACTGGGCGACATGATACAAAGCAGCTGCCCGTCCCGGCAGACACCGCACCAACAGCCACACGGAAACCTCTTCTCTACTGACTACTGGGAAACCCTCCGGCACCCAAGTTTGATTCAAGCCAAAATCTCCGTGTCTTTCTGAACACAAACTATCTCTCCAACACATCTATCTCCATTGCCTAATGTTTGTCCGGTTGGTTTTTACAAATGTTTTCAAGATTTTCTGCTGGACTAAAATAGTTCAGAACTATTTTTCTGTTTCTCCTGCAACAGCCACAGCAGGCGTCACACCTAGAGAAGAGTTAAAAGCCGAGTGCGCTCAGCGAGCCCGGTCAGGAGTGACAGCAACAGCTCGAGGGATCGCGCTTCGCCCTTTCTGCCATTGAACGTCACTGAACAAAGTCCCACGCAGACACACGGAAATCGTGACACTGCACCTGATACTCCTGCTTTCAGTCTTACATTAGAACCAGATACCTACTGGGATGTCTTCAAACATTCCAAGAGAAGTGGATCAGGGAAAATAAACAGGGTAGGCTGGAATGCAGGAGAGAATCATAGAATCCTAGAATGGCCAAGGCTGGAAGGGACCTCAGAGATCATTGGATCCAACCTCCCTGTCACGGGCAGGGACACCTCTCAACTAGATCAGGCAACACATGGGGACCCAATGGGGATCGAACCCGCGACCTTGGGTGTTTCAGCACCACGCTCAACCGAGTGAGCTAAACCGGCCCTCAAACATTTGGAGGCTCAGCAGAGGATGGCTGCAGAGACTGGTTTTGGAAGGAGCAAGTGCCATCTCTGCACCTGCTGATTCTCTCCGAGAGGCAAGTGTGACACCTGCGGGAAAAGAGCTTTTGTGGAGCATCCTAGAACGGTTTTGTACAAACGCACGAGCGACACGCCAGACCTGGCGGTTTTAAGCACTGCTGACCTTAACAGGCCAGAGGTTCATCTGATTCATGGTGCATTTAAATCTAAATTTTATGGCAACAGGAGAAAAAAAAAAAACAATTAAAAACTCAACAACCTTCAGTTACCTGGTAACCAGCAGGTGTCCATCTATCGGGTACCGCTGGCCCCCAAAAACGTCCTCAATCTCAATACAATGCCACAAGTGTCTCTATGTGAGTGACAGCTCCACTGAACCCAAGGCAATCCTGTCACCTGGGTCATTACTGCCCCAGACAAACCGATCCCAGAATCCCCACCTGAAGTGCAGCTCGATCTGGATGGCTCCCGGGCTACTGGTGTTCTTGGACGACTGGAAGATGCAGCTGAACACGTTGGGCGCGCCCGCGGCGAACTTCTGTCCCGCGTACCGCGTGTCGAACGCCATCATGGAGTGAGACACCAGATTTACGGACTTGGTGCCGTTTGAGGAGCTTTCAAAAAGCAGCTTGGATTTCTTAAAATCAAACCTAGGAGAGGGAAAGCAAAGCAATACATGTGGGAGTCTTGGAGCTCGTTTTTTTCTAGAAGTCCCTTGTTTTAGAAGTGTCCGTGGCACACTGCTGAAATCTTTCATTTCTGTATTTCCTAAACCAGCCACAACCACATCTCACGTCACAGAGAGAGACAGCAGACCTACGTTGTGTGACATCTCTGAGCAATACAGAATCTTCTGCATTAAAAACCAAAACAATGCAGCAGAAATGGGGTTTTCTAAGACTATCTTTCAACTTTCTTACTTAGATACCATTGGTCTTCAGCAACTAAACTGCTCCCTGAACTGTGAGTTCAAGGATAATTTGAATGACAGAGTCGGTGTCTCTTCTCCAGGGTCGCTGCCCTTCACTGCTCAGAGCAGCTGAAGCTCTCTGCTTGGACTCTAATTAAGAAATTCTACTTCACTGCATTATTATCTCATTTAGTATTTTAAGTCCTGTCCTGTGAGCTCTCCGAGCAGTGTCAGGGTCAGGGACTGGGTGACAGACGTCGAGCGGTACCTGGCCAAGGAGCTGCCGCCCTCTCTGCCCTTGGGGTCCTTCAGCTCCAGGCTCACGTTCACCATGTCCACCAGCAGCGACAGCGACGTGTACACCTCTCCGCTCAGGACTGTCTGCAAGGGGAACACACCAACGTGTTACATCTCGAACTCTCACTCCGAATTACATTGCATCCTCTCAGACAAACGCACGCAGCTGCAGCGACTCCGCTTCAGAGCCTCTCATCACCCAGAGCTTCCCCACAAGGCTGCCGCTGTCACCCCCGCCCCAAAACCCAAACAGCCAGCACCTCCTTGAAAATGTTTCAGGCACTTTCTGGTATCAAATCAGGTTTCTAAGTTCTGGGGCTGTTTTTAAAAATTTTCAGAAGAGCCTACTCGTATCAGGAAAACCGTCTCCATTCTCTGCTCTCCTGAAGGGATCCCGGGTGCTGCCCGGCAATCCTTCCCCTGCACACACCGTGTCGTGTGACATCAACAATGCTGGGAAGCCCCACAAGATCCAACGTGTTCAATAACGTCCCTTCCCCCTGATAAGATAAATATTAATCATTTCCAGGTCCTGCCACACTTCCTGCAAGGGCAGTGTCTGACAACAGCCAGGGCTTGGGAACCTGCCCCTGCCAAACACGCTCAGCTCTGCTGCAAAGCTGTTACCCGTGAACCTCTCCTTGCAGACCCACAGGACCAGAAGAGGGCTTTTGACACAACGTCACACACATTCCACAAGTTCCTGAGTCTTGAGGAACATCACAGCCGTCACGTAAGGAACCATCCCCCTGCCCGTGGCTACAGGACAACCTGCAAGTTCCTCCAAGAAGCTCCATCCAAACAAAAAAACCTGAAGCTTGTCAAGGTACCAATAAGACGCTGCAACGGCAGCTCAGCTGAAATACTTCAGGACACAAAGAAAAGGCACGAATTCCATTGGTTTGTTAACTTTTTTCCTGTCATATTTCAGCAGATCTAAAACCAAGTGACAAACACAAGCAGTGGCGGCTGTTTCCCAGGCTGCCTCTGCTAAAGAGCAGAATCTCAGACCCACGAGGCACCACACGGGCAAACCACACCTGGAAGGGCAACGCTACAGCCCAGACACACCTGAGCTCACAGGAGCAGCTACACACAGAAAGGTGCCTTCGCTGCGCATCTAACTAATTTATTTTTTTAAAATCTCCCAGTCCACCTGGTAAACTGCAAGAAAATAATCAATATTTGGCCTAATCATCAGAACTGCCAGCCACTGCAAGACAGCATTTGGGTTGCTGCAGCTCCTCTTACGTGGATCCTGGGGTCCTGCAGGTCGTACGGCCGCATGAACTCCTCGATGGGCTCCCCGAGGTTGCTCTCCAGCAGCCCACGGATCAGCTTGTACTTGTTCAGATCCAGCGAGCAGTGCACCGAGGACAGGCTGCCGTGGATCGAGACGTCTGCCACCGCGTGGCTCAGCTCCCTGGGGCACACGGACAGAGCTCAGGTGCTGGGACGGAGCCGGCAGCACGTCCCAACTCGCGCTTGGAGGGATCCCCCCTCAGCCCAACTCACTTGTCCAAGTTTCTCTCCACCTGCAACTTCAGCCGGAAAGGTTCCGTCAGGAGGCTCCCTCCCGTCGGCCGCACCAGGTAGGACGGGAAGCTCAAGTCGGTGTCCTCCACGGCCGCCGGATGCTCCCTCTGGTGCCGCTCGGCCGCAAAAATGTCCATGTCCTGCAGATCAACCACAACGCAGTCTAAGAGGCAGACGTGATCCTCTGCAAGTCACGGGAGACAGCACAGTGAGAAAGAAAAGAAAAAAAAAAAAATCCGTGCAAAACGAATGCAACTGATTATAAAAAGAAATGTACTTTCTGCTGGAAGTTTTCCCCATTTCCTGAATTTTTTTTATTCACACTTGCATCTTTAACGAGCAGATTTCAAGCTCCCTCCCAACAGGCAAACACCAACTCTTCGTTCAGCTCTCCCCTGACCTGTCTTCAGCGTCACCCCGAGCGCAGGAGCTCGTCCACAAACCCAACGGAGATTCCCCGACCCCTTCCCGCTGCGAAACCAACGCTGAAACCACCAACTCATTTCTGTTTACATCTACAACCCTTTGACCCAGAGCCTCCCTTCAGTCCCACCGGAGGTACGAGCACGAGCAGGGGGCATCACTTCACAAAGCAGAAGGGAAAAAAGCGCTCTCTGGGGTTCCCCCCGTACCGGGGCTGTCGGGCTGGGGCTGCTGCTGCCCGGGCTCACTCCTCAGCCGGGAGGCGCTTGCTCCCGACGATTTTCTCATGACCAGCCCCTCCAGCGCCGCTTTCGGCTCCTCAGCACTCGCCTTCTTCGCGCTGTGTTTCGGGGTTCCCAGAGGAGATGAAAATTGAACGGAATCCTGCTAAGGAAAGGAATTTTGTCATTAATATGAGATTTTTCATCTAAATTCTAAGGAACCGAAATTCAATTTGCTGCCGTTCAAGCTGCAGCAAACACCTGCCAAAGCTCTAAATGGTTTATCTGAGTGACAGTGTCCTTCGCCGCAGGAAGGTGGCCAAGCTTCTTTCCGATAACCTCAACGGCAGATGAAAACATCTCGTTTTTAAAAAATTTCGTCAACATTCAAAGAAAAAAAAAAGCAGCTGTGAGAACTCTTCACTGAGAAATCACTTCAGACCTTTTTGCACAAAACCAAATCCCCAGGTAAATGAAATTAATACAAAACAGAGGGGTGAGACTGCCAGGACATGGAGCATTTCTGTAGAACAAGGACCGTGAAATATTTCAAGCTGTTCCTCACAAGATCTTCAGACACTGAAAGCAACGACCCCTCACGTCCGCAAGCTCACGTCCCCAGAACCCAATGATTTACTGGACCGTGAGCGCTCCTGCGCGGGAAGTTCTCATTCACGTGCTTTAACTACGTCAGTCGCCGCACCGAAAGGTGTCCCCAAATTTTCCTGCTGTAGTTAAAATAAAGTAGTTAAGATGTTGTTAAAATTTCGACAGCTGGGACAAAAAAAGATAAATTTTATGTTGTGGATGGGGTGGAAATGTGAGGAGCTCTTGCTGGCGCCCAGCAGCAAACCCTGCCCGGGCTCGACCGCACCCGCACCAGGAACTGCTTCTCCCAAAAACCTTCCTGCTCCAAAGCCGATTCCAAGGCTCATGAAATCTGCCCTGAGTTAAACTTCCAAACCTCAAGATTCCCTTGTCCTGAGCGTCCCAGAGCCCAGCGGGCGGCAGCCGCCCAGCTGGGACCCGCTGCCCCGGGGCGGCTCCCCCGGACACCCCCTCCCGCGTGTGACCACCCCTCCTCCTCGCCTTGCGCCGCTCTAAAACGTCATTCATCTGAAAAATCCCCTGCGGCCACGACCGAGGATTTCGAGATTAAAAAATTTCAGACGTGAACACTTTATAATGCAGAGACCAGACCGAAAAGCTCATGCAGAGAAAAATCACCACGTCGGCTGCAGCTACGAGCTGATCCCGCAGCTCCGACGGACACCCCTCGGACACGCGTTAGCACAGCACAGCAGAACTCAGCCCAGCTCTCGCAGAACTCAGCAGAGTCTTCAGAACACAAACATCATTCTTAACACATAAAGGAACTTTCGAAGGGGTAAATTAATCCCACAATGAAACCTCCTTTATGGCTAACGAATGAGGAACACCTGAACACACTGTAAGGGCGTGAAATACCTCAAACAACACGGGATCCTTGTAGGCACTGCCTTGCAAAATCCGATCCTCAAAGATAAGCACAGGACAAAGGAAAAAAAATGAAAACAAACAAAAAAAACCAAACCCAAACCCCACCTGATCCCATTCCGACCCCCGGAATCTCTGCAGTGCCACGAACGCAGCGTTTTTAAGTTGAGATTAAATCACTGTACACACAGTCTTTCTTTTAGCTTCTAACGCTGATTTAGGAATCCACCGCTTGCCAACCTCCAAACGCGTCAGCGTTGGCACACGGGAGCTCTGAGCACAACTCGACAGCCCGGCCCCACGTCAACGGCTGCAGCCCAGCGCTGCGGCAGCGACCCAGCCTGCCCCGCTCCGGCCCCGCCGGCACCCGGAGCAGCGGCCGCTCCGCTCCACACGTCAGCGACGGGAACCCCCGCGGGAGGTTCCGCACCCACGCTCTGCGGCTGCGCCTCCCACCAGCTCCGACTCACCCCCAGCCTGAGCTTCAGACCTTCCACCAAAGCGACGGCACACGCTCAGTGCCACGAACAGGAGGGGAAGAAAACAAACGAAACCAACCCAAAACCCCAATTCTGTTCTGCTGTGTGTTCCAGCAAGCCTCACCCAACAGAGATCTCTCTTTTCTGCTGCTCATGCTGGTGAAATTTTGTTCGATGAGTTGCTGGAGATGCCCCCAGCAGGGCGAGGCGAAAGCCGAGGGGTGTGCCCAGGTCCTGCTGCCCACCGAGGCCAGTTCTGGGGAGCTGCAGCCATGCCCCCTGCCCCGGGGGTGTCGGGGCGAGCCCAGCCAGGGCACGCGAGGGAGCCGGTGGGAGCCGCCGGGCGCGGGGCAGAGCCATCCCACCTCCCCCAGCGCTGCCCGCGGCTGCTTTGAGCCCAGCAGCACAAAGCAGACACTTCAAGCAAAATGAAGAATCGTTTCCCGCTTTGATCCAGAAATAAAATGCTCAAGACCTAGAAAAGCCACGAGCTGCTCAGTTAAGCGGTCACGTTCTTACCTTGTTCTTTAACGAAAAGGTACCCGGTGTCCCCGCAAACAGAAACCTGTTCTTGACTCTCAGCTTTCCAAGGTTGGCCACAATAAGACTGTTGGACTTGGAGCTCTCAGGGATGAGCAGGACGGGAGCACCAGCCTCGATGTCCAGAAGGACTCGGGACGCTCGCTGGGCTTTGTCTCTTACCTGGGAAGAACAAAATGCATCACGTTTAAAAAAACCCCAAAAAAATCAAGAAGTGGGTGACTATTTCCCATTGACTAGCACTGAGCTAAGGCACTCCATCACTCGATTCACAAAATAAAGATGTGATACCACTCCATACCAAAAAAAACAGCTCAAACTCTTGTTCTGGGCAGAGAATAAAGGTGGCCAAAGCGCAAAGAGCGCACGCCCGAGCACCGGGCGCAGCACCGGGAGGGCAGCCGATGCCATCACCTCTGAGCCCAGAGAGGCACAACAGGCAGCCCTCACCACTTAAAGAAAAAAGTACTTGAAATTATTTACAAAAGGGAAAAAAAATCATTTAGAACAGATATTTCAGAATCAAAGCTGAGGCGCAGGAAGCACTGAAGCAGGTGCAAGTGTTAACTCTCTTCCGGCTACGGGAAGTGACCCCTCAAACGAGAGCGTTCCCTGCCCGCGCCATCCCCACAGCGGGTTCTGCACAGAACGGGCTCTGACTGTCACCAGGATTTATCTGCACGAGCCATGACGCTTCCCCAGAGACACATACCCCAGCAGGAGAGAAGGATCCTGCCCTGGTTCCCCCAGGCACCAGAGCTCCCCGGCGACCGGTGGAGAAGGCGGCAAGATCAAACCTCGAGCCCTTTTCCCTCCCCTATGACATCGGGCAACACCTGGATGGGAGCACCGAGTAGGATCCAGGTGCCAGAGCTTTACGTGCAAGGTGGCATCTCGAGTGACCAGCAGCAGGAGGACGGTGCTCAGTGAGGTCTTTTCACCACAGGGTGAGCACGGGCCATCTCCACCGCCATCGGAACTCCAAAACCTCCCGTCACCTCAGCTCACGGAGCTGCCGCACTCGCCCCAACCCCGTCCTGCCCTTCCACGCCCAGGAACAGGCGAGGCCCGAGCAAACCCTGGCCGTACCGTCTGTCCTTCGATGGCCGCCCGCTGCCTCCCCAGGACGTCCTGCAGCTGCGTGAAGTGCTGGACGAAGGCCACCACCTCGGCCTGGAAGCGCTGCGTGTGCACGTACTGCACCGAGGCCATGCGCAGCGCCACGCGCGCGTCGCACTCCCTGCGCAGCTGCGGGTCCGGCCGCCCGTACCTGCCACGAAGGGGGAAAGGGAGGTTCAGCTCTCTTGGATACATCTCAGAAACACGGCTGTTCTCTTTCTTTTGGCATTAAAAATAATAAAGATTACTGATGTAATTCCAACTAGTGAAATTACAGACACCAAACGCGGGTTTACACTAAACACGTGTATTGTGCAGACCTGAGCACCACTAAGCTTTAATTGGGAAACCAAGAGAACTGGACATTTGGAAGGAGCCTCTGATCTCGGTACCCAACACCCACACCTCGACAGGGGCTTACGAGCCAAGTTCTCTAACGCAGATTCGACTCTGAACCAGCGCGCTGGTACTTGGGGAATTAATTCCAAAATGTTACTTGGATAATTTCTAATCTGATTAATTCTAGGGGGTGGAGGAGGCGACGGAAAACCATGTAACATCACAGGATGAGGACTCTTGCTGTACACAAAGCAGAAGAACTTCAGGAGAACACTACGACAAAAATAAAGCCTTAATTCTAAAACAAGGAGCAACGGAAAACCGATTTCCCTTTAATACCTGTTGCAGCTTCTAAAAAACAACAACTATTTTATCTGGCAACCCACCATCCCCTAAATACTTGCAAGAACAGCTCTGGAGGGAAAGAAAAAAAATATTTTTCCTGGTAAGCCACGTACATTGCAGGACAAAGAAACATTAAAAATCCCAAGTTAATGACTGAAAGTGTTCAAAATCTCATGTAAGTCACAAAGGTCCAAAGCTGAACCCTGCCGAGGTGACAGTTGTGGGTTTGTTCTTTCTGGGTTGGTTTGATTTCTGGTTGGTTTTTTGGGGGGTGGGGAATAAGTGGTGCTAATGTCAAGCGACAAGAAGTTTAAGTTCGTACTTATAGACTTGGAAGATGAGTGCCTCTTCCCCACTCGTCGTGAAACGCTCTCTGTAGAATTCTCCGTGAGCTGTCAGGTCGCTCAGGGACAGGCTCCCGATGCTCCCCTGCAGGGCCAGGTCTCCCTCTGCAAAACAGCCCCAAGCCACACAGGCAGGATGCTCAGAGAGAGACAAGCTACTGAACCCCGGAGGCTGCTGTTAGTGGGACACACCTGTTACACGTCATTAAATACATCACATTCATGGAAACACTGAACCTCAGATTCAAAGAAAATCATCTGCAGGTCTGAAACCCCGGCCAAGCTCAGCTGTCGCGATCGGGGGGGTTGGCAGCCGGGAGGGATGCCAGGATTTCAAATCCAGCCTGGACAAGCCAGGGAAGCAGCAGCGGGAAGAGAACGTGCCTCTCGCCCAGGAAACAAACACACAGAAACCCCCGTGAGCATCGAAATAAGCGCCAGTCCCGGCCCAGCTCCGGCGCACGCCGCCTCGGATTTTAAACAGCCCCAACCCCGCCCCGGGACCCACTCACCGATGAGCTCCAGGTGAGCCGCCAGCTTGGCCACGCTGGCCTTGGCCAGCTCGCTCGTCGTCTTGTTCAGCACCAGCGACAGAGAGTGGACCTGGCCGAGCAAAAGGAAGGGGCTGCTCTGACACAGCGCGGCACAGCGGCAACAGCTCAGTCTTTTTCCCCAGACAACCGCGCTGGAACATGCCCAGGGCAAAGCAGAACTGTTCGGCTGAGAGACACCGGAGGGAAGAGATCTCCTCCCTCCTCGGGGGCCTCCCCAGCACCAGGTCCCAGCAAACCCGGCGCCCTCAGCTCTCGGTTGACTCTTTCCAGACTCGCCAGTTTTAAGCCAGGCAAGGACTGCACACGGCCACAGAAACATCTCTTTTAAAAGACATGTTTACACATACGTGTGTATATATACATTTATATATAAAAGTCTATAATATTTTGGGTTTTTTTTTTAAATAACCTCCCGAGTGCCCCGGGGCGGTCACGCCACCGCCTGGCACCCGTCACGCTCCCCTGGGGCTCCCGGCACCGACAGGGCAGCGGGGAGAGGGTCGGGTCTGCCCGTGAGAGCTCCCCAGGCTGAACACAGAGCACCCTCACCCAGCGTCCCCTCGGCACAGCCCCATGTCCGAGGAGGGTCGTGTGGCACGGCAGCCAAGCTCTGCCCACGTTTTGCTTCCCTAGAACTTCTGCGCTCTTTTTTTTTTTAACCCATATTTAGGCACCCTTTAAATCTGCTGTTTCTGACCTTATGCCCATTCCCCACAGGAACATAAAGCATTTGATTTAAATGTCGCCTCAAGTTTCTATAAACCAGAGGTTTTACAACAGACAATCCGACGACTATTTTGCACCCCAAGCGTACCTTCAGGTCCAGCTTGGTGTTTACGGGCTCCTGGACTTGCGAAGCCGACAAGGGGCTCACTTCTGACCTGACCGTCTGCTGAGCATCCTCAGGCTGCAGCCTCATGGCGTGGTTGTCGGCCGTGGAGCCAATCCCAAAGAAATCCAGTATCACCACCCAAGTTTGCAAAGTTATCAGGACATCCAGACAATTAAAATCAACATCTATGCTACGGTTGATTTTGTTATAGCGAGAAGCGAATTCGGGGTGTTTCCTATCCACCAGAAATACATTGATGTGAACCAAGGAATCGTCGAAGTTACTCTTCGCACAGGGCGGCGCGGATCTGTCGGCTGTTGGAGAAGGAGGCGGCGTCAGAGGATACTCGGAACCAGCATCTTCCTTCGGCCTCTTACGGGAGGCGCACACCGGCCGCTGGTACAGCTGGAAGACGTTCGGCGCCTCCTCCACGTGGGAGGGCAGCGAGCGCGGCATGTCGGGATACTCGGCGTTGGACACGGCGGGGCAGGACTGCGACAGGTACTCCCTGTGCGCCAGGCTGGAGGGCTTGGGCGCCCCGCGGGACACCATCAGCTTCTTGTGCAGAGAGTCCGGGTTCCTCTCCAGGAGATCCTCCATGAGCAGCGAGCGCAGGGCGATCTGCACGGACAGCGTCTGGGGGTGATCCTTCGCAAACTCCACGTCGAAGTCCTGAAACTTGAGGCTGACCAGGCCCTGGGCACCGAGGGTGAGGTCACCGCTCAGCTGCACCTGCAGCTCCGAGATGCGGAAGTTTGCCTGAATCTGAGTAAAAGATTTTGTCTCCCTGACAGTCGACGACTTGGGGGGAACTGAATTCAAGCTAGAATGGCTGAATAAGCCGTTTTCCTTCCGTTCACTTGGGAACTCTGTGCCTGTGCTGTGAAGCGATGCTAAAGGAGAGCTCTGACCCGGGGAAGACATGGGAGCGGTTGGGAATTTGTTCAAATCTTCATTGTAAATTAAATTATCCAGAGTCTGCAGCACTTGTTCGTACACGTGTTTTGCTAACACCACCTGCAACACGGAAAAAAAGAAATGATCGTCACGTTAAGAGTTCCTTATATTAATAAAATCAGCATTATGTATTTTAAAACTCACAAGCAGAAAGAGTGTGGAATTTCAAACGAGATGAATTGTAAGTCTGTCCGCAAGTAAAAAATAGCCCGGAACAAGGTATGACGTGAAGTCGAAGCTGCACCATTCTTCTGCAACAGCTCTGCCAGGCAGCACGACTGCAGACAGACAGGCTGGGACCCTGGGACAGGGCACCTTGTGTTCCCAAGCCAAAAGCAGCCACACAAGAGCTGGTTAAAAACAATTCACCTCACACACAGCCTGAACTGACCACGCTGAGATTATACAGAAATCTACGGAAATGATTTCTGCTCAGCCACCACCGCTTGTCTCCTTGGCTCTAGGAGCTGCAGCTTCCTCTACTGAAAATCTCTGCTTCTTACTGTAAAATCGAGAGAAGGGAAGTTTTAATTGCAGGCTAAGCCTCTGCACCCACCTCTTTACTTAATTCATCTCTTTAAATGCATATTTGCTTCCACAAGCAGGGATTTCCCTGGTGCAGGCTTGATGGTCTCGACAGACCTGATTTTTCTACGTGCACGCACAGACACAGACACGCACAGACACACGCACAGATCTGTGGTTGAACTCCCTCGTGGTACGTCAGCGTGAATCTTGCCGTCTATAGAATCTGCTCTCAAGCTGCTGAACCCTGCTCTACCGTTGGTTAACGTGCTGCTAAAACTGAACTCTCTGTAAATTTTGAATAACGACTCACAAATTTTGAACACTGACTAATCTTAACCTTGGCCAACTCCTTCTTCCTGCAACAGAGTGAGCCAAGTCAGACCAACTCACTAATCCACGTCTCAGCCGCCCCAGCACAAGGGGGAGCCGTGGTCACGGCTGTCTGGGGACAGGAACACCCCGTCACCGCACCTGCAGGGGGTTCACGAATTTCCCTTCGATCTTCATAATGCTCGACACTCCAAAGTCTTCATTACTCAGAGGAAAAGCTAAATCCGAATCTCTCTCCAGCGGTATCTTTTCCAGTCTGAACTGGATGGTGGTGTTGTTGAGGATGTGGAAAGCTGTTGGGAGAAAAGGAGAACACCGCTGCGGTGAGTGAACGGAGCGACGGCACCGAGCCCGCGCAGCAGCAGCAGCAACACGGCAGCTGCTCAGCCTGTTCCAAATCTCTGAACAACGCTGCAGGGAGTACATGTGGGTCTGGTTTTAAATTTCTGCGTGACAGGCAGTATTCAGTTTTTGCTTAGAAGACTAAAAACAGACATAAATTGCAACTTATCCACTGTAATTAAAACGCGCGGTGCATGTCAGAGGGAGGGGTGAAGCAGAGCATACGATCAGACCTCGGGTCAACACATGGTCTTAGCACCATCTACTGCTCCTACCACAGCTAAAGAGCCCTCTGGTTACCGTACCGTGGCCTTTGTGCAGCGACTCAAAGAAGAAGTGACGGGTGAAGCGCGACTCCTCCTGGCCAGCACCACCGGCAGGACCTGAAGAAGAATGCAGCCCGTGAGATATTTCACCTGCCGGCTCCTTCTTGCTCGTGAACTGGCTGCTGTCTAAAGAATACAGTTTAATGTCTTTAATTTCCACTTGCAGTCTATCGCTCGTAGATTCGTCTTCTCCGGGTACAAAATTCTGAATAGATATTTGTCCCAGGTGACCCACGAGCAGCTCAGAGCTGCCGGGCTTGCGAGGGATAGAGACGATCGGTGATTGGATGTTCACGTTTAATATCAGTTTGATAGTGTCCGTCTGGAGTGGCTGCGACCCGAACGCGCTGCCGTCGTTATCTTCCACGTTGGCAACATCCCTCAATCGCGGCGCCGTGTCGAACAGGGAAACCATTTCGCTGTACTCGGCAGTTTTAGTTGCCAGGACCGTGGTGACCTTGGAGGCGGCGCTTTTCAGCATGCTGCGGAAATTCTCCTCCAGCTCGTCCATGGACAGAGCCAGTTCCTTCAGGAACTTGGCCGCGTGGTTGTAGTGCAGGGAGGCCATGCGGAGGCTGAGGGAGCACTCCTCCCTCGACCGCTCTGTGAAAGTGAAGCTGAGCGCGTCTGGAAGGCCGTTTCCATCATCGAGCCTGAAGAACAAAGACTCGAGGTGCTCCGCGTCGCCGAGGAGGTTTCCGTACCTGCCGGCGTTCCCGATGCTCACGACGTCCTGGTTCCTGGCGCTCTCCTGCGTGAGGTCGGTGAGGTGCAGGCAGCCGAGCGAGCCGTTCACCTCCAGCTTGCTGCACATGGAGACGTTGACCTTGGTGCCGCCGATGCTGGCCGTTGCGATTTTCCTGCCGTGCTTTTCTCCATTGGTCAGGCCGACTGTCCTGAGGAGGAGCACGTTTAACCAGTGAATATCGACGGCCACCTCGGTGTTCTGCGCGTAAGTGGACTGGAAGGTCTCCTGCTCCCTCCAATCTCTTTCCAAGTCAGCGATCAGGGGCTGGGGACTGGAGTCTTCCTTCTCCTTTGGGAAAGATTTCTGGAGGAAGCCAATCAGTTCCACAATCGTCTCTGGGTTAAGGATGATGTCCAGGTTGTTCACCTGCACGGAGATCACCTGCAGGCTGCTCTCCAGGTTCATGGACGGGCACTCGGCGCTCACAAACTGATACTCCAGTTTTATCAGGGACTCCTGATCCTTCCCGTTGTTCCCAGCCAGAGCACTCGAGGCTGTCGGGCGTTTCTCCGCCAACGCGGCCGCCCCGAGGGGCCGCGTGTCACAGGGCCCACCGAGCGGGGACTGAGCCGGGCTGTCTCGCAGGCTGCCCGTGGGCACGTCGAAGCTCAGGTTCTTGTGAGAGGCCATCAGGAGATCAAAGTCCGTCCCGTACGTCTGCATCGTGTCGACCAGCAGCAGCCCGTGGACGGTCAGGGACACCTCCGCGTCGTACGGCCTCTTCACAAAGTGGGCGTTGGTGCCGAACACCTTGAGCACGGAGATGTAGCGGCCGCTGCTCTCCACGCCCAGCTGCACGCAGTTCACCTGGAACTCGGCCAGCAGCAGCTGGGACTCCACCAGCACCTCCCTGGTGTGCTGCTCCAGCGCCACGACGCTCTGCGTCAGGTTCACCACGGAGTCGTGCAAACTGCCCAGCTGCTCCACCTCCGCGAAGATCCTGTCCTTCCCCAGGTGCAGGGCGTCAGCAGACCTCGTTTCGGACGCGCTCAGCTGCGCGCAGCAGTTCTTCAGAGCCAGGATCTTGTCTTCGTTGATGTGAATTTTCAGGTCGGGCAGGCTGCCGGACAGGACTGCCCCGGGGTACCTGGGGTCGGACGTGTAGATCAGCCGGCGCTCCAGCTGCAGGTGGACGTTGAACTTTTCCACCACGTGGGTGGGACCCACGTCGCTGTCCTGAACGTGCTTCCAGTTGTCCCTCACCCGGCCCACCATGATCTGCAGGTCCATGAACGAGAGCGTGTACCTCTCGTACATTTTTTTGCTCATTAGGTGTGCCTGGAGCTGCTCTTCACTTATTTCTACTCCGGCGAATTCGGACGTTTTGACGCCACTGTTGGTGTCGGATTCTGGGGGAGGAGTGTTGGGAGGCGTCGCGAGAGGGGTTTTGTACTCCTCATCGCTCAGCTCGTTGGCTTCTGATGACAGAACATCAGCACTCCTTTTAGATTCTTCTGTGGATCAAAAAAATAACAGTCAACAAACCAAGAAACGAAAGCATTCTCCTCCCTCCTCGGCGGTTTCCCATCGTCACCTGTGGTGTCCTCCTGTAGTTTTTTAAAACCCAAAGCCTGGCCAGTGCTGCCCAGGCTCCCTCCACTGCCACTTCTTTGTGTTTCCAAAAGGAAACCTACTCCATTTCTTTTACACACGCAGATGTTGCCCACAATGTCTTACGGAATCTATTAAAAGACACTATTGTCCAATTTTTCACCCACTTCTCATTACTACAAGATTTACTTTTAACCAGGGCATTAAAAACTAAATTCATTGCTCCGCTTGTGCAAGTCTTTCAACGTTCAAACCCAGCCGGGAGGTCAGAGCCACTCAACCACAACGGGTTTATGATCAGGAGCTTTCGTCCAACCACCTTTACGCCAATTACAAACTTTTCCTTTGGTATCATAAGAAAAGGATTTTTCCTACTCTACAAAGCAGGAACACCCCTCAAAACTTTTCTCTACTTTTTAACCTTTTTTTTTTTGTTAAGCTCAAGGTACTCAGCCCAACGTCCCAGCTTCACAGGGAAACACAAATCAGTCTTGCAGAAACACTTCTCCAGTTCAGCCAAGGCACAATTTACTAAAAAAGAAGCTTCTGAAACGTCACGGAGGTCAGCTGGTGCCAGAAAAGACCAAATGAGTCAAAGACAACTGGAGCCCAAACGCTCCCTTGCAGACAGCTCTGGGCTCGACACCTCAACTTCCCACCGCAGCACGAGCCAGCTCATCCTGCAGCCGGGCTTTGGTAAAAAGGAAGCGAAAGCCACGGAAACGTCTTCTCACAGAGTCACCAGACGGTCGGGGCTGGAAGGGACCTTGAAAGCTCACCCAGCCCAACCCCTGCCAGAGCAGGGTCCCCCAGGGCAGGTCGCACAGTTTCTTTTCACGTGACCTTTCGGTTGATTTTACGCAGATCTGACCTTACTGACAAGTCCCACTGCCCTTTCTGCCTCATTTCCCTGCATTGCTTTCCTGGCAGAACAGCCCCTATTTGGTCAAGAAGTCCACAGGGGAGCTTTGAAATTAAAGGTTAACCCCAGAACAGCCCTGATTCCTCAACAAAAGGAAAAAAAAACCACCTACGCCCATTATTCGTAAAACTGTCTGTCGATCTTGATTAAAAACGCCCAGTAACAGCAGTACGGGTGTGGGAAACTACGCAAGCACAGGGGAAATAACCTCAAGGCGTCTCGGCTGTCTGCAGGGACAAAGGTTCTCAGAGATGGCAGAGAGAGGAGGGCAGCTGCGATAATTCAAGCCTGTACCTTGAGAGTTAGTGAGCAACATCCTCCCCAGATCCACAACAACCAACACGGGGTCCGCGCACTTGAAATCATCAGGGAAGATCACCTGAGGGGCAGAGATATCGAGGCACACGGTCCAGCTCTTGCTGTTCTCCTGGAAGTCAAGAAGATACAACAGCCCATAAGAAAGAGTTTCCTCTCACATTAAAAAAAATAAAAATAATAATGTCAAACAAACCAACCCAGTGAGCCACTCTCTCACCCGAAGCACTCATCCTCACACACTTCAGCCAGACGAAAGCCCGGTACCCCCCGACTCCCGCCCCAGCCCGTGGGGGAGCCCGCCGAGCCACGAGGCAGCGTCTCCCCTTTGCCTGAGACCGGCTCAGAGAAATCCTTGTGAGAAACACAACCCGCACTGTCGCCGGTCACCGCACTGGGCCTTTGGACAACACTCACTTCTGCATTTCACCAAAAATACAAAGCAGCTACTTGTAAGAGCACAGCCAGCTCCAAAGCCAGCGGTTAGTGATACTGGTACAGACGCTAATATCACTAGAAAACTGAAGAATGGGGAAAAAAATGGTGGAAAATAAGTAATTCATAAGATGATCTTTAAATGAGTCACACACAAATTTAATACATTTGCCATAACAGAGCTCCAACGGACACCAGAGTCTACAAGGTGCGTGAAGCCGCCCCAGGAGCAGGGTCACAAGGAGAAGCTCTGCTCTGCTCCGCTGCGGATCCCAGCGCGGCGGCACCACGGCTGCGGCTGCTCCACAGCGACAGCAACGCTACGACAGCGCCTGTCAAACACCGCGCTTTCTGCAAAAAGCCCTGCTCTTCGGAGCCTCAAGTCCTGAAACACAGGGTGAAAAAAACATTTTAGGGGCAAAAACTTACAATGAAGTCTCCTACGAGCAAGCGGTCGATAGTTTGCCGGATCTCGGCCTTCGTCTGCATCTTCAGCTTGTTGTACTGTCGCCGGGCGGCCTCGGCCACCCGCGCCTCCAGCTCCGACTGGTACCCAAAACCTGCACGAGAGACACAGCACTGAGCAGGTAAACCTGTGTTCATCTGTCACTGAATCGGGGGGAAAAAAGGGAAAAAAAGAAGAGAAAAAAGATCTATGTTGAATTTTAGCCAGCAAACACAGGAGAGGAGAACACAGCAGCTGCAAGCCATCGGTTGTAGCGACTCACCGGGCTGCGTCACACAAAAAAAGCAGCGTCTAAGCAACAATCCCCCCTAAAACCACCTCCCAAACCTTTTTATCCATTTGACAGACCTCCTGCCTGAGTTACTGAGTTTAAGGGAGACGGGCAGGCGCTAAGTACGGCACCACAGGAACCTGACGGAGCAGGAGGAAGCCAGTGGGACGCAGCCGTCTCTTTGTTGTGCGGTGAGGTCTTGTCTGGCTGCTCGGTCTGGGTTTTTTTAACAAACTCTACCTCTAGCACTTACAGAATATTCTCATCTTGTGAGAAGAGGTAAGCACCATCCCCACTCTGACGCCAGGTAAAGTGAAGTTTTTGGTCTTTGTTAAAATCAGTAGAAAAGAATTGGTACCTGAAGAACCAATTTAATGTTCCCTGTTCTCACCCCTCGTGTCCTCAGAAACCAAATTTTAAAAACGAAACCAGCACAGAGAGTCGCTTTATGATGTTACAGCTCCCAAATCTCGCTGTCCTGAGCAGCTCGGGGAAGCAGCACATGCAGCTACAACCCAGGCACCTCCAGCAGCTCCAACAGCGGGCAGAGCTGATTTCATCAAGCAAAGAGACAGAGCAGGAATCACATCATCTCCCCTGTACCGCTGCTATAGGAAATATTCTGCTTTTAGCTGCTCTCTCAAAAAACCCTGCTGTTATCCACCAACTGCCAGGAGACACCACAGAAACAGGCCTCCATATTATCTTATTTCAGGCAGCACGAACATCCACCACACGGTGCAGCAGCAGCTGGCAATTCTACAGCAGGAATGTCAGGAGCCTACCCAAGCGAAATCTCCAATTCAGTTAAAAAAAGGAACAAAAACCAGCCAGAGAAGATTGAGAGAATTGCTAATTTGAATTTAAAGTGGAGAGTCTTTGATTAGTGCTTTGTATTTCTAAGAAGGAAAACAAATAAAAATCATAGACAAGAAAAGAGCCAAAAAAGCCCCGAACCCACCAAAAAAACATATTAGAGGTTAACCTGAGGTGTGGACCCTTCCCTTGTAGAAGAAGTCAGCAACTTTCTTAATGGCTTGTGGGTTGTAAATTATGTTCAGAGGTCTGGTGCTGACCTCCAAGTGCCTCTCGGAACTGCTGTGGGTTGGATTTCTCTCATAAAGCATCTCAAACACCGGGGCATCGGGATCTGCAACCGAGTCAAACGGGAGTCACAAAAAGCAGCTGCAGGAAAAAAAACCAAACTCAAACCCACAACCAAACCGATGGACAAACGCAAAAACCAAACCTCGAGGAATTTAATAACCAGTTCTTAACTGGCACTGCTGCACCTGTCTGAAAACTCCTCAGTGAGCAGAAAAGCAAGTGGGAAAAAATCAACAGCATTTCACATGTTTGTAGGTACAAAAACATTTTCTGAACTCTGGTCCTAATGTTGAACTCCCGGCAACTTTTTTTTCTTGTTCTTTAAACCACGACAAAGAGAGGGTGCAACTCAATTGTCTTGAAATAGCGGTTTTTTCCTTCTCTTTTTTTTTTTCACCTTGCACGCATCTTTCTCTCTGAACAAAGCTTCTACGGTTTCATCTTTACTATTCGCAAGAAGCATTTGCATGAGTTCAAACTCCAGGCACCCTGTTTTGAAATTGTAAGAACTCCCTCACGCGCTGCTTATCGTCAGACACAAACCAGAACCCTTACCGGCGTGCTGAGTGGTCATGTCCGAGGCCAAACTCTGGAGCCCGAAGGCAGACACGCAGCCAACCTCTTTGTGCTGGGAACAATCCAGAAGAAAAAGATTGGTCAGATACAAAAATCACCCAGGTCACCTGGTATAAGCATAAAATTCTTTTCTGCACCATCGCTATAAGTGAATTACATGACTACTCTGAGCTCACTACGTGCATTTTCTTCCCCTGGCGTAGTCAAACAAGACGAGGAAGGGTGAGGAAATTTGAGGGAGTGTGAGTGGGAAGCTCGTGCCACCTCCTCCCGTGGCAGCTGGGCTGAGCCTCGAGTGCAAGCGCCAGTCGGTTCTCCACGGATTCCAAGGTACAAAACGCACCGGGAATTCTCATGGAACAAAATTCAAATTCCGTTTGCTCACAGCAGATATTGGAAATCTTTTCAGCAAGATTAGGGAAAAAAAGAGTTCTGTATTTCTGCTTTTAGTCCCAGAGTATGCAGGTGAAACACGACCCTGTCCGGACCAACGAGCTTTAGGGAAAAGAGCAATCCCCAGCGAAGCAGCACTGCTGGTTACGCCAGGAATCAAACCCTGCCCAGCAAATCCTCTGCTTCCCGGGACACACCAGGCAGCGCCACAGCTACAAGCGCGTGGAGCAAACATTGTGAGCTCTGCAGCTGAGCTTGGGCAAGGGAGGGGAAAAGCAAAGCTCCACGAGCAGAAATTCCCTTCAAGATTTCTGTGTTCTCTTTCCGCAACAAGACACAAACAAGCAAAGCGTGCCGAGCTCCGGGATGTAGCTGCTGTCACGCACCCTTATGCACCCTACACAGGAACCTAAAGAGTATTTTCACCTACAGGATTCGGGAAAACAAGGACGGGAAATATGGTCCCTTCTGTTGCCAAATCCCGCAGGAAAAGCCCCCCGAGCTGGACTCTGAGAAGGGAAGAATTCCGGCGGGGAAGGGATTCTGCCAAGATTTTTACACCTGGAATATAAACACACAAAATGCTTTTATTTCTTCTAGTACACAGCACAGGCTCTATTTAGATATTCGTTATCTGTGAAATTTAAGAAACAAATCTTTTGCAAGTGCTTATATATTTTTTCTATTACAAAAATTAATTGCGGAAACTCGGAATGCGTCACGACGACTGCAAAGCACGCAGTCCCACAGCTCTCTTCTTGTCACACAGCACAACGTCTAAAATTAGATTTGTGCTGGAATCACTCACACATCTGAAGACAGAAATTCATTTTCACTTGACACACCCATTTCCGGAAGCTCTTCTCGTATTTTCTTTTAGAAGCTTGTTTCGGTGTAGTGATTTACAGAATTAAAAATGAGATCAAAGGCAGGTGGGAAGGCTGGGAAGGCAGTCGAAGCTTTGGTCTTTCCTGAGAAAGAACAGAAGCTGACTTCATACCTGAGAACTCAAGCTGCATGAAAGGCGTCTCCTCAGCACGCGCCACCTTCTTCTTCTTGTGCAACAGAGTGAAAGAGCCACCCTGCAACTGCAGATTTAATTTAGCAAAAACATGATCTCTCTTTGTAAAGGTATTCATGCTAGAAGCATCTGCAGCAGGATCAAAAAATTCATCCGCACCTAATTGAAACAACAACAGAACAACACGTTAAATAAATCAAGTGTCTGGAGGAAGAACACAGCTGAATTTGACAATAACGATTTCCCCAGCTCTAGGGAAGAAAAGCAGAAACCCAAAATAAAGCAGGTACGCCTTCTTCCTTAATAGAACTGCAGAACTCCCCTATTTTGATTAAGGTCACGTGAATCTCCATCTAGGCAGACCCCAACGCCCGGCACTGCTGACGCCACAGCGTTGTGTGGTCACAGCGTGACCCACCCGAGCAGGAGAAGTCCCACAGCTCTTTGTCACAGACACCTGTGACCCTGGGGGCAAACGAGCTCTCTGTTCCGGCTTAGAGGGAAGCCGGTGCAGCAGGTGCTGAGCCTTTCCTGACAGGTTATCGGGGTTTGGAGAGCCTGCGCTGCGGGGGCACAGCACGGAAGCTCTGAGCAGCCCAGACCCAGGGAGCTGCTCCTGCGCCCCTCCGCAGGATCTCCCTAGGGCAGCTTAACAGCCTTATGGAGAATGAGAAAAACCCGCGTTTCCGTACCGAGAATGTCCTCTGGGTCCCACTGCTCCTTCGGGCCCGGCAGCAGCCCCTCGAACGGCTCACCCTCGTACGCCTGCTGAGCGTCCCCGTCCCAGCCGCCCCAGCCGGGGAACCAGGACTGGAGGTAGTGCAGCATCCCCGAGCGGCCGCCCGCCCCGGGGGATCCGCCGGGAGAACCGGGCAGCGGCTCCTTCACGCTCTGCGTTGGAACAGGCCAGAATCACACGTTACTGCCACTCAGCGAGAGAACAGCACAAGTGCAGAAACAGCACCACCAAAGCAGGGCTCGCCTGCCGGTCACGCGGCGCTCCTCGGTCACCCCAGCAGTGACACGGGAAAACAACCCCCAGCCTGTTCGGGGAGCAGCAGCAAAGGAGCAACAGACACATCGTCGGGGAGGTGCCGCAGGCTCACACGTGAAGCCGTATGGCATCATCTAAATCTTGGTCTGGGAGCATTAAACCAAGTAAGAAGTCACCTGACACCGTAAAACACAGGTTTAAATTTTAGAACAAGAGACGACGTTGCACAGAGATCAACCCGATTTTGTGCAGTGTGCTCACAGCCACCTGCCCGGGGCTCGCTTCCTCCACCTACTTATTCTGGGAAAACGCGCATTTATACGCCCTTATTCCCACTCTCTCTTTTTAAAACAAACACTTGCCCCAGGAGTTCTGGCAAGGACACTACTGAGGAAGATCATCACGTGACCGGACAAAAGGTTTCACTGTGCCAGTGACACAACAGTAAAACCTGCAGGATTCAAGCGCTGTTTGCAATTTTAGCAGTAACACCACACTTTAAATAAAAGCAAACGCAGGCTAACACTCTCAGCAGAACGGAACACAACACCTCGGAATAATTCACTCAAAGATTCCAAGCAACACCCTGTGCGCAGAACATTCCTCACCTCAGCCAGGTCATGGAATTTATCGTGAACGATCTCATACAGGATCTTCAGCTCTTCGTATGTTTGCTCATCCTCAACACGACGCATTTCCGCCTGCAAAGAGAAAAAAGCCCTAAGAACTCAGCTGTGGGTTCTGTGAAAACGGCCTGTGTGATGAAACTCATCAAACACAAGATGCAGGAAACTCCAGCCTCCATACCTGCTCGGCAGCCGACAGCGGCTCCCCCTTGAGCCGGCTGTAGTAGAGGTGGGTGTAGGACACGGCATCCCGGGCGCGGCGCAGCGCGAACTCCCAGGTGGAACGTCGCCGCTGCTCCCTCAGCTCGGCCAGGCTGGCGTCCAGAGCGAAGACCCACCACTGCCGGCAGCTGCAACGGCGGCAAGTCCCCGCGTTACCGACAAACGCCAGCGCGTATCGGACCGGTCGCAGGGCTGGGAGAGGGTCAGGGACACGGCAGCGGGCAGCCGCTCAGAACACGCGTCAGCACGACCGACAGCACTCGGGTGAGCTGTGCAGAGCGGGCACAGCCGGGCTCTGCAAACGCGCCCCCGCAGCTGCCACCTGCCAGGCACCGGCAGCAGAACCGTGAGTTACACGGGCCTCTGCTCCGAACCGATGCCAGCTTTCTAATTTATCATTAAAGGAAACTTCGGAGGAGCTCCTTCCACAAAGAACGTTTCAGAGCAGCCCCAGCACACACGTGGAGGTAGAACCTCCAACTTAATTTCAGTTCTTAGAAGCTGCGAAAGAATTTAAAGTCATTTAAGTAAAAATAACTTTGAATTACATCTGAATATTTAAAACTGATTTATGAGGAAGGAGAACAAAACTGAAACTTTACTACATTATTATTATCTACCTTTTCACATGTGTCTCCATTCCAGCCTCTCTTTTATAGTTTTTACTACCAGGTGAAGCCACCACACGCGCAGACACACTTACTTCTCTGTCACTGACACCTTCGGTCTCCACTTCCTGAACTTCAGCTGCCGTTCCTTTCTGGCCAGTTCCTTCAGAAACCCCATGATCTGCTGGTACTGCACCTTTTGCGAAACACCACAGAGATCATCAGGTAATGCCGGAACGCTTTGCAAAGCAAAGGGGAGGAAAAGACCAAACCAAACCAACAAGCAAGCACAGGCTCAGTTCAACTGCGCCCAGAGCCCGCACACAGCTCCAGAGCGCAGATGAGCCATCGTCACAACTCATAGTTTGCTTTTTTAGGGTCACACATCTCCTCTCAGAAGCCAACAGTCCATGTGTGACACTCAGCCCACAGCTTCCTCACTGACACATGCAGAATCAAGTCTCCTTCCACATCCACAACCAAACATCAGCCACTACTGCACATTCTACAGACTAAAAATGAATACAACCACGTGCGCCCCTCCTGTTACCACAACAAACAAACAAGAATGTCTCTTTTTTTACAATAATCAGTTGAAGCAAAATAATTAAATTACTTTGAATGCCTGGTTTCAAAACCAAACAATTTCCTTCACATACCCCTTCAGTTGCCTCTAAAACCAAATCCTTAGGACAGTGTTAACTTCATGCTAAAAGAACTGGTATTTGAGCTGTTGCAAACAGTAGCGCAATTTTACTGTTCCCACGGGTATTTCACAGTTTTTAGAGACAGTGAATTCAAACAGCAAAGCGTAAGGGCTGTCGTCCTCTGCGGCCACCTGGTTAGAAACTGAGCCTAAGGCGGCGAGCACCGCGGCACGCTCCGGCTCTCTCGCAGATTCCCCAGCACGGACGCCCAGCACAGCCCGGCTAGTCCCAGCCCAGAGCTCCCGAAGATCTCGATTCCCCCTCCCAATTCCCCCTTTCCAGCAGCCTCTGGTCACGCCCCGAGAGCCGGGCGAGCGCGGCCGCTGCTCACCTGCGACAGCTTCAAGGGGATCGTCTCGAGCTGAATGTCGCACTCGAGCCGCGGGGTCTGGCGCGACCTCAGGGGCTCCTTCGAGCAGTTCCTCTTAAGCAGAGCGGACGTGCACACGGGCTCCAGGATGTAATTGTGATCGCGACTTTCCATGCTTTTATCCATCGCCTCCTGTGGGTTACAGGCAAATGTCTTCTCTAAGAAATGACTGTACAATACCTATTACAATGTACGGGTTTCATACACTGGAATACACTTTATTTATTTTATTTATTTTATTTCCCAGCACAGCCTGTGTGGGCTGCACACGTATCACATCATTGCAGCAAGAAACTGTCAACTTTTGGTGCTCTTAAAAGCACCAGGTCCAGTAAATTCTACGTCGGTCAGTCCTACAATATAAAATCTCTATTTATAAAATACAAAATCTTCTACCTGCAGCTGAGTAGGAGGCAGGTCACCCAGCAAAGTGCCGGTGGTGTCCCAGTAAACACTGAAGTCGGCAACATCCAACTGCTTTTTCCGCATCAGCTTCTCCACCTCGAGTGGAAAAAGAGGAACAAGTCAGGATCACACACCAGGAGCCACGGGGAGTTGTTAGTTCCACACACACACTGAACAACGTGAAATGGGCTCCAAAAGCAATCGATTCTAACAACCAGAAGATTATTAAAATACCGAGTGCTTTACTAAATATTTACTCAGCACCCATAAAACTCAGCCCCGCACCTCAAGTGACACTTACTGGTTGGGATCCTGCATTCTGCATCGACACGTTCTTGATGCACACACCAAACGCAAAGGGCTGCGATGGGTTGGTGACACCATCTTCAAACCTCAGGTGCACGTCCTGGATTTTTAACTAGACAGAAAAAAAAACATCACTAGAGACAACTATTTCCAGATCAGAGTGGACAGCGGGGCTACCTGTTAATACTGCAGCAATTTAATATTGCATTTCTGCAACTCTCCAACAAATTTCAGGCAGTTATTTAGACCTCCTAGAAATCCCACTCTTCGCTGCTGTTTTTGTACTTTTGGGTTCTGTCTTCTCCTCAGACACCACCAGTCCCTGCCCTTCTCCTCAGAAGTAAGAAGCCACTTTCACACACTTTGCTCTCCTACTGCTGGTCTCCATTGGAAAGGCAAACGTGTCACTGCCAGCCGAGGGCTCGCGTTTGCTTCACGTACCAGAGCCATCACCACGGGCCAGAATTATAAACCAGCAACAACACGGCGTGACTCAAACCAATTTCACATTGGTGACACCCTTGGGAGCTCAAACCACTGGGGTTACTCAGAGGATTTACCAGTCAGGTGAGAGAAGTGCGGACACCGTCCCCTCGGGCTCCAGCACCAAACACGTTCTTCTCAAACGCGTCAGGCAAAGCAGGAGCCTGAGGTGCCTCCCCCTGAACTGCCTCTGCGAGTTCAAACGCAACCAATAATTCGGTCGGTCTGTCTGCACACACGGAGGAAGAAGGACAGTCCTGCCACAGGGGAGGGCAGCCTGACCGCAGCCAGGCAGACGCAGAAAGCTGCTGCTCCTCGAACACAACCGACCAATGACGCAAACGCTGCTCAATCGCTGTGAACCACAGCAGGACTCCCAAAGAGAAAAAGCAAGAGAGTGCAACAGCCAGGCCTGGCAGTCATTTCAAAACTTGGGAGACAGGCAGGGGATTTTTATGGATGGTAAAATAAAGAACGGTTAAAGAAATTGACAGTCTGCAGCCAAACAACCAAAATACAGAGATTTGTTTCTTTACAGATTATCCTTCTATCAAAACAAAGCAGCTCTTCCGCTTCACAAACAACTCCATTATCCTGGTGGGCTTATAAACCAAAGAACCCAAATGTGAGCAAAAAAACACCAGACTTCATGCAAAACCATTCTGCATCCACTGTTACAAACCAAAAAAAGTCGCTGTTTTCCCCTCGGTAAGGGCAGGACAGCGGGTTTTTCCTTTCCCGCAGTCCCCACCAGGACTGGTTTACGGTTGAAGTTCTGAAGCTCACTCTGACAAGGGGCTGTGCTCCCTCTCCCAAAGAGCCACCCGGGATTTATTTATTTCTTCTCCGAGGGCTGCACCGTGTGAAGCCCAGTGGGCACAGCTTGTTCTGAGCAAGCAGGGAAAGCTCCGCAACGCAAACGCTTACCTCAATGTTTTCTACGATTCTCGTGACGACCGACGCGGTGACCGAGTACCAGTAGGACTCCCCTTTCTGCTGCCGTTCCTTCTGAAAGAGAGAACAGGGACAAGCGTGAACCGACACGGCAACGACCGGTCGGGAAACCGTGTACC